>OZ018319.1:197552065-198152065 GCA_963969495.1 Ceratothoa steindachneri | reverse complement strand
CTATTCTGAAGAGGATTCCCAGCCAAAAACTGATGGGCTTTCAGGTCGCCCTTACCGACTCTTTAAAGGATTTACCTCATATTTCTAGTTTGCAGCACGTTGTGTAGTGTTTAGTTTGTTTGCATGCATTTTAACCTGGTCCCTTTGCTTAACTAAGTCATGCCGTAACATCAAACTAAACTTTGCAGGCTTGTCCAATTTGGAAAGTTTCCGAAAGAGATTATACGATCATATACAAGTCGTCCTTTGACCTTCTAGAAAGAGATCTTGAATGTTTTTTTAACCCACTTTAATGCAGAAAATATAATGTGAAAAATGCTCAGAAATTTGTGTTTTTTCATTTCCTTGTTAAGCTGTTTGTAATAGCGAAGTCAAGTTCATAATGTGTGAGCAGGAACCCAGAATATCCCATATTTAAAATCCTTTCGTTGTATCTTTATGTGTATACCACAACTTATCTATTTTTCTTTATTCCTATTTTGCTCCGAATTCCCTAATGACATTAAGTTTTTGAATCCATTGTTATGATAAATTAATAGTTAACGGAGATTCAAACAAATTTCCTAATTGTAATTATTACATTTTATTGATGTAATTTTTTAACATTTTCGATATATGCTACAAAAATAATTAAATACATTGTGAATTATCTAAAGTGCTTTGTATCCCCTTCCATTATTCTAGGCTTAATAAATTAATTTATTTGTAAAATTCATTCTTATTTTCCTTCCTTCCAATTATTTTTGAGAGGCATAAAAAGGTTTTCAAACTACCTTAATTTATATGCCTACCTTCATACTATGTTATGATTTTGTAATTTATGTTGAATAAAGCCTAAGAATAAGGTACATCAGCGATCTTCAATAGGGCACTAAAAATGGCATATCAATTATATAAATTATCCTCAATAGGACAATAATTTATTCAACATAAATTCCTCAGTAGCGTGACTACTCAGACCAGAATGTCTAGATGCAGAACCTAAATCATATTTATCTGTGAAAGAATGTCCCAATTGATTTAGAACTTTTGAGATCTGCACTGGTTCACTTACACAACAAGGTATCATCAACAAATAAAGTCTGCTCACCAAACTTGGCGCTTCCCGAGACTACGATTATGTTGCTGACTGCACAACATATCCTCAATCTATTGAAACATTGAATTATCTTTCTATTTAACTACCTGAAAAGATTTTCGCACGACACTTACTAGCGACCCAACGTCAGAAAACTATAATCTCTTGAAGACTATTTTCAAGTCTTGAAGTCACTGAGCAACGACTCCAACTTTAAGTTTGCAATTGAAGCTCAACACTGAGAGGAGTCTATAAAAAACGATGGCTTACAATCATCTCTAATCTGACAATATTTGTTCGAAAATAAAACCATGGACATGACCACTATATTTGATTGAGCCAGTGCCCTAGATTCAGCACAGAGAAATCCTGAGATATATTGTACATAATTTGCACATTCGTTCCACGCTTCCGCTACTACTGCTATTGCTTCCGAAGTGAAGGAAAATCTTGGGAAATCTCTATGCAAGCTGCCACATTCATCTTTTCTTAGAATCAACAACTCCGAAATAAGTTCTAATGATGCTCTTATTTAAAAAAAAATGCAGTGTAAGAAACCAATTGAGCAAATTGGAAACCAACTCAAAGTTTAATTGAAATGATGAAGCAGGAGAACTTATAACATAACATAACATAGTTTCACGGATGACAAAAGCCACGAGGGCCTATCAAAGGTCATCCGCATCTGTCAAAACCCACCCACAAAATGCATCCATAAGATTGTGTCAGAGCATGCATCTACAATATACAATTAGAACCATACACAGGAATGTGTGAAAAAAAGCCTCATCATCAAGGCTCGTCAAAATCCAAATCACCCATAATATATAATAAAAAACTCCATTCACAGGAATGAATCCAGAATAACTCCCCCAACCCCCAAAGAAGCTAACTCTCCATCCCCATATAATTTGTGTTTGAAAGCATTCAAGTTTGGACTGTCTACTTTCTCAGATGGTAAACTATTCCAGTACTCTACCACTCTATTGGTGAAAAAACATTTTCTAACATCCAACCTGCACCTCAGCTTTTTAATTTTTAAGTGGTGACCCCTAGTCCTATTACTACCTTCAAACTCAAATAACTTGCTAAAAGCCAACTTATCCATCCCAAAACAGATTTTAAAAAGCTCAATCAAATCTTCCCTCACACATCTTCACTCAAATGAGAACATACTTAGTACCCTCAGTCTATCTTCATATTTAAGGTGCTTCGGGGAAGGTATTATTTTTGTTGCCCTCCTTTGTACTGACTCTAGCAGGTTGATGTTATGTCTAAAATGTGGTGACCATGTTTGTGTATAGTAATCTCAATATGGCCTGACATACAAGTTGTAGAGTTTAAGGATAACCTCTTTACTTTTGTAGCTAACATTCCTGTTAATGTATCCTAGCACCCTATTTCCTCTAATTTTTTGCTTCAATACACTGCTTTGAAAACTTCAGTGACCTATCTACTACTACGCCTAAGTTATTCTCATCCTCAACTGAATTCATCCAAACCCATCCATTTCATAGATAAATTCCCTATTATCCCTTCCCATGTTAAGAACTTGGCATTTTTTAAGGTTAAAAGTCATCTACCACTTCTGAGCTCAAGCTAATAACTTATTTAAGTCAATCTGCACTTTAAAGCTACTCTCAACTTCTTTGACTACAGCTACCAATTTAGTGTCATCAGCAAAAATTGACACTTTGCTATTTACAGCCTCCCCAAGATCATTAAAAAACTATGAATAATAAAGGGCCTAGAACGAATCCCTGAGGTACGCCACTGATAACGTCCCTTCACTGTGACCTCACCCCATTCAGCATAACTCTGTTTCCTCTCTTTCAGCCATTTAGTTATCGAATTTAAAACTTTACCACATATCCCATGCATTTTTAATTTGTGAACTAGTCTCCTATGTGGAACCTTCTCAAAAGCTTTGCTAAAATCTGAGTAAATTACATCAACATTCTCTCCCTTATCTAATTATTTAGTGACATAATCCATAAAATCCAGTAAATTTGTTAAACTCGATCTACCTCTTCTAAACTCATGCTGAACATCATTTATTAACCTACCACACTCTAGATGGTCAGAAATCCCCTTCTTAACTATCTTCTCAAGAATTTTACAAACAATAGAAGTTAAAGCTTACCGGCCTAAAGTTATTGGGCTCCTTTTTACCTCTATTTTTAAAAATTGGCATTACATTCGCTAATTTCCAATAATTAGGTATTTCTCCAAGCTCTAGTGATCTAGTATATATTTTCTCAAGAACTACTGCAATACTAGCTACACCTTCTTTGAGTAACCTAGAATGAATGTTGTCTGGGCAAGATGACATACTAGTATTTAACTCCAATATAAGCCCTTTAATTATTTCCATGTTCACATTAACGGTATTTAACAGTACGTCCCTTGACCTAGAATTATCATGAATTAATCTATCTGGATTCTAATGTGTAAATACTGAAGAAAAATGATCATTAAGAACCTCTCCTATTTCCTCATCAGATTCTTTCAAAACCCATTTATATCTAATAGGCCCTATTTTATCACTGTTAAATTTGTTATTAATTCTATAATAGCTAAAGAATTTTCTTGGATCTTTATTATTATTTTGAGCTAAATTAATTTCTGCCGCCCTTTTGCTCTTCTTAATAATATTATTTAGCTCATTTCTGGTCGACCTATAATGATTTAAATTCTCAAAAGTACTTTCTCTCTGTAATCTCTGGTATGCCATTTTCTTAGAAATTTTCCTAGCTATCTCCTGATTCTATCACAACGTCTTCCTACATTTCTTCCTAATAGCCTTCATTGGAATACACTGATCCTGGACTATGTTTAGTAGTCTTAAAAGTGCCCAACATCTCATAAGTATTCTTCCTCCTGAATTCTATATCCCACCTTCATGCGTACACTCGCATCCCTTCTCACTTCGTTCACCAACTCACTTAATCTCTTGCACTCATCATGCAACCGACTCACCTCCTCTACCAAAGCCACATTTGCACTAGTTACATAACTGTAAACAAGCCTAAAACTGCTTGTTCTGGGTGTAGACAACGCCATTGGCGCAATGAATGTTCTAATAAGGATAGTGAATGTTTGCTCTGTAAGAAAAAAGACCACTTGGGGAGGATGTGTTTCCAAGCTAAGAAACACAACACCTAGGTTAACACGCTTTCCTCCCCTACTGTTGCTCGCTCAACTACTTCTCACTCGTCTGATAATACATGCAAAAGCTATGATTATGTGTTTTATGTATATAATGAAAGAGTGAAACCTATTACGATGGATGTTCTTATCAACAACATCTTATTAGAGATGGAGGTTGATACTGGCGCGGCTAGATCTCTCATCTCGCGGCAAACTTTTGCGAAAGTTTGGCCACATAACTCTAGCCGTTATGGTATTTGGTTATTAGTGGGATTGATTTTAGTTAATAAATCAGCCTAGATAGCTATTTGAAACCCATTACCATAATTTTGTTGAATTGGATGGAATAGTCGTCTGCTAATTTTATGCACAAGGTACATTACGTTACAAATGATATTAGGTAATGGTAATATTTAAATTGATGCAATGGAATATTGATACATGTAATATTTTATAGGAATGCCAGAGATCATTGCTATAACACTCTCCCCTTAAGAAAATTATCCCCCTTTTTTATTTAAGATCCGCTGTCAGAGTAACGCCGAAGCCTTCTAACGACGCGACCGGAGCGTGTGAAGGTGCCATTGGTTAGGATGTGGGGGCACAGATTCGTGGAGTTGGAGTAGCAGGGGTGGTTAAAGCAGTGGAGTTGAGATTGTTTCGGGGGATTACTGTACCATAAAGACGTATAGTAGGAGGAGAATGAGGTGATAGTGGTTCTAGATGAACATTTTCGGTATAAGCAAGTTTAATGACATGTTGCCATAACACTATGTGAGTGCGAGAGAACTGATGACGTCTTGTCATAGCTGTGTGTATGGTATTTGGTTATTAGTGGGATTTATTTTAGTTAATGAATCAGCCTGAATAGCTATTTGAAAATTATTACCATAAATTTGTTGAATTTGGATGGAATAGTCGTCTGCCAATATTTAGGCTTAACGACTAATGTGAAATGAATTCAGAAAACTTCTTAAACTAGGTTTGTAAGAAAAACAGAAAATAAACAAAATTAATATATTTACAAAATCAACAAATGTACAATGAGAGAATTGAATTAGGAAATATGACTACGACATGGTAATTATGATGTGGTAAGGTAAATATGATAAAGTAAAGTGACTATGATGGACTGTGAATTAGGATCTTGATTCAAAGTAAAGTCGAACCCGAATGGATGGTGACGCGAACACAAATGAGAGAGTCAATTCGCGTTATTTCACAAGTGGTGAAATGCGTGTGTTTGTATGTGCGTGAAATTCTAAGAGATGCTGTTTGAACCAATGCGTTAAATGAAATCAATTTCTCGTCACGGGATAATTGAATTATTAAAGGTTACATAAAATAAATGAATTGCAAAAAGTTATGCATAACATAATTGAATGATTGAATTGACAAAAGTTAAGTAAAATAAATGAATGAATTATTAAGTTGTACATAAATTACATGAATGGTTTAATTGACAAAAGTTAAGTAAAATAAATGAATGATTCGAATTTTATACCTAATATATATTTAAGTTTCCCAGGAGGATTTTATTATAGGAATGCCCAGAGGGCATTGCTATAACACTCCTCCCCCTAAGAAGGTTACCCCCTCTTTTTTATTTTGAGATTACAAGTCCGAGTACCGACGAGGCCTCCTGATGACGCGGCCGGAGCGTGTGATGACAGTACCATTGGTTTGGCTGCGCGTAGGGGGAAGACAGATTTGCTGTGGCAGTGCCAGTAGCGTTGGACGAGGCACTGGCACGAGAGAAGGTTGATGGAGCGAAGGTGATCCGCTTGTTGGTTCCTTCCGAGATAGCATCAAGCGGGGTGTGGGAGTCTTGAGTCCCGTTGTCTGCTGAGGGAGTGACCAGTGTGGGGAGAGATTTGCTCTTGACTGACCACTTCTGCCGACGAGGGTGCCTGCAACAAAAGAGGAGGAGGCAGCAGAACGAAAGACGGAGTTGGAGTAGCAGGGGTGGATAAAGGGGTGGGGTTGAGATTGTTTTGGGGAATTACTGTAGCATAAAGGGGTATAGTAGGAGGAGAATGAGGTGATTGTGGTTCTAGATGAACATTTTCGGTATAAGCGGTTTGATGGCGTGTTGCCAAAGCACTATGTGAGTGCGAGAGAACTGATGACGTGTTGTCACAGCACTATGTGAGTGCGAGAGAATTGATGACGTTTTGTCTTAGCTGTATGTGAGTGACGTAATGACATGTTGCAGGCGGTTTGATGGCGTGTTGCCAGAGCACTATGTGAGTGCGAGAATTGATGGCGTGTTGCCAGAGCACTATGTGAGTGCGAGAGAATTGATGACGTGTTGTCATAGTTGTGTGTGAGTGACGTAATGGCATGTAGCAAGCGGTTTGATGGTGTCTTGCCAGAGCACTATGTGAGTGCTGAATGAAATTATGGCGTGTTGCCATTGATGCTGTATGAGTGCTGAATGAATTGGTACGATATGAATTGAGGATTGACTGTGGGTCAAAATACAAAAGTGAGGACCTACCTGAATAAGTGAAGTGATGTGTAGGTGGTAGATGTTGACCCGTTTATCGTTGATCCCTTGAGTTGTTAGTTCAAAGGATGTGAGGTGTTTATCGTTTATTGTTTATCGTTTGAGATGTTAGTTTAAAGGATGTGATGTGTTTATCCCTTGAGATGATAGTTTAAAGGATGTGATTAAGAGGCTGGAGTGAGAGAAATGCGAGAATTTGAAGGTTGAGAAATTAAAATTTGAGGATTTGGAGAAAGTGGTTGATTGGATGAAGTGAGAAAACTGCAGAATTTGAGGAATGAAGATTTGATTGAGGATTTGGAGAGTTTGATGATCAAAAGTGAAGATTAGAGGAGTTTTGAGATGAAGATTGATGTGCGAGGAGTGGAGAGTTGAGATTAGGTGGAGTTACTGGTTGTAAATATGTGCAAGGCTGTAAACATTTTTAAGGCTTGTGCACCATATTTGTTATGATACTAGCACCACTGAGTTGGTTGAGAGGGAAAAGGAAACGTTATGCTTCGGGAGACTACTTAGCGCAGTATGCGGAGAAATAAGCATAACGGTGGCTACAAGGCTGTGTAAAGTGTACAGCGTTGTGCCTGTACCTTTGATGATAGTATCATATACCCTGATGGTGTGGACGGTTATATGAATAAGCGGAAGAATGAGGTTGAAAATTTGCTGTCTCTCACCTCTTGCATCGGGATGCCTTCGTTGGTTTCTCTTTCGTGAACCAGACCGGGACCTGCACCTTCGATCGCCAAACTCATATCCATGCTCGCTCTGTGATTCCCGCTGGAGCTTTAGCCGCTAGATGTCGGTTTCCATCCTCCGTATTGAAGCTCAAGGTCCCTCGATAGAGAAGATGGAACCCTTTAACGCTCTGCCCGGTCGTTAGAGGAGCTCGACGTTCCTCGAACCTGAGAAATAGAAAGATTATTGTTAAATGGGCCGTGAGTTTGGCCGTTGCCCCAAATCACATAAGGACTCTTGTACAATTTGTCTGCGGATGCAGTAATCTGATCAATGCGTGTGGGGCTCGAGCTTAGGATCAGTGACCTGATTCCCTCTGGGACTCCTCTTATGAAAATCTCAGTGAGGAGAGGGCTAAAGAGTTCGATTTGAGCACCTTTCACCCTGATAAGGTCCTTCAGATGCGTTAACAAAGAAGTAAGACTCTTATCTCCCATTTCCTGAGTGTTTAGGAGCTCTCTCAGGTCATCTATTTGGGACTTACCGTATTTGTTGAGGAAAGCCTCCTTCAGGCGGTCTAGAACGCCAGCCTGTTCCCCGTTATTTGGCACTTCCCTGAATTGTATAAAGATACTTATGGGCAAACGTTGAATTATTGCTGCAATTTTTTCTTCTTTGGTGATGTTCTGAGGCTTAAGGAGGAGGGAAGAGACTTCCAACCATGCAATTGGGTTTGCAGGATCATATATGGGAAGCGAGAGGTACGCATGTGGCTGCTTGTGCGTGGACTGGGGATTCGAGGCAGACGGTTGTTTATGATGATCGGGTTGGCCGCTAATATATGTCCTTATCTGTTATGTTTGATCCATCATAGTCCCTATGTCTTATGTGTACTTGTGCTGGTTGAATGAATGTGTTGATATGAGTAAAGTAGCTGTGTCTGTTTGCACGTGTATGTGTGTGGAAATTATTCACGAGCACAGGAATGTGAAGAAATAAAGAATAATTATTAGAAATAAAGAAAATTGTCCACTCGTTGTATATAAGGGATAGTATTAAATTAAAATTATATAAATTATGACAATTGGAAGAAAGATGCTAAAGATAACACGCTATATTTAAAATGAACACGTGAATCAAAATGCTGTTCTAACGATAATAGCAGAGAAATGACGCGTGGAGTTCGAAAATTATTTTAACGTTTGAAGTTATTTATTGATTGACGAGAGATTATTAAATTCTGGGCACCATTTTATGGTATTTGGTTATTAGTGGGATTTATTTTAGGTAATAAATCAATCAGCCTAAATAGCTATTTGAAAACCATTACCATAAATTTGTTGAATTGGATGAAATAGTCGTCTGCTAATATTCATGCACAAGGTACATTGCGTTAAAATGATATTAGGTAATGGTAATATTTAAATTGATGCAATGGAATATTGATACATGTAATATTTTATAGGAATGCCAGAGGGCATTGCTATACCGTCCTAAACTAAAGTGCTCATCAGTAAACCTCAAAGTCAACGGTGGTTCGCCGCTACAAGTCGCAGGGGAGATCACCGTGGCAATCGGTCTTCCATCCAGCTCAGAACCATCCAGGGATGTTTCACTGGTGGTTACCGAAGACCTTGGACCTTCATTGCTAGGAAGAGACTTATTGACAGCTCTAAAGCTCTCAGAAGTCAAGCTTCACTCTACAAACAAGGTCTCATCTACTCACCCTCATCTCATCAAAGAATACCTTGACCTTTTTTCTCCAGGTTTAGGATGTCTCAAGAACCACCTTATTTCCATTGATGTGGATCCAACTGTCCCACCTAAGTTCGTGAGTCTCGAACTGTACCCTATGCCTTGCGTGATAAAATGGACAAGGCGCAGCAACGTCTTACCAAAGAGGGAATTATAACTCCAGTTTCTTCTTCACCCTGGGCTGCTGTCATTGTCCTTGTACTTAAACCTGACGGCTCTGTAAGAATCTTCGGGGGACTACAAACTCACGGTTAACAAGGCTGCTAGAACGGATACCTACCCCATTCCTAAGCTTGAGGACCTGTTCAGCAAGTTGTCAGGCAACTCCATTTTCACTAAGCTGGACATGTCCCAAGCATATGCACAGCTTGTGTTGGATGACAAAGCAAAACCCGACACTCTCATTAACACTTACAGAGGTCTATTTGCCTACAATCGACTGTTTTGGCCTATCCTCTGCTCCGGGGATTTTTCAGCGCACTATGGAACAACTGCTGAAGGATCATGAAGGTGAATGCTGCTATTTAGATGACGTTCTCATCTCAGGTTCTTCTACTTCAGAACATGATGCCAGGCTGCAGAAGGTGCTTACTACTCTACAATCAGTTGGTCTCAAGCCAAGACTTGAGAAGTGCTCCATCGGTACTCATCATGTTGAGTACCTCGGCTTTTTTCTCGACAAAGATGGCATTCATCCTACAGATGAGAAGGTTCAAGCCATCAGTGAAGCTCCTAAACCTACTAATGTCACCCAGCTTCGAGCTTACCTGGGCTTAATCAACTTCTACCGCAGGTTCCTTCCAAATGCAGCTTCTGTTTTGCATCCATTAAACCAACTGTTGAAGGCCAATCAGAAGTGGTTCTGGGGTAAGGAACAGGAGATGCCTTTTCACAGTCCAAGAAACTCTTACTTACCTCAACTGTTCTAGTTCATTTTGACCCAGCCAAGCCTATTGTTGCTGTGGCTGATAGCAGTGTTTATGGCATTAGGGCTGTTCTATGTCACATGATTGAAGGTGTAGAGCGCCCAGTGTTCTTTGCTTCTCGCTCACTCAGTACAGCAGAGAAAAACTACTCTCAGCTAGAGAAGGAAGCATTTGTTATGGTGTTTGCATTGCGCAAATTCCACAATTACCTATGGGGTCAAAAGAAATTTACCATGGTGACTGATCACAAACCACTTTTAAGTTTGTTTTCACCTACTAAACCTATTCCTCCGCTTGCTTCGGATCGAGTTCAACGGTGGGCCCTTCTACTTCAGGCCTACCATTTCACTCTGCGCCATCCCTCTGGTCAACTTCTCTGCACTGCATATGCCTTGAGCCGACTTCTACTGTCATCTCCCACTGACACCACACCTATCCCAGCTGACTGGACTTGTCTAGTGAATTTTCTAGACTCTAGTCCAGTGATGAGTGATGTCATCCATGACCACACAAGGACTGACCCATGCTTATCTAGGATGTTCAAATATTGTGAGCAAGGGTTGCCAACTCCTACGCTAAATTACCCTGACTTGCAAGCTTATGTGCGGAGGAGGGACTAGCTGTCTATTCTGAGTGGTTGTGTTCTATGGGGAACACGTGTTATCATTCCTAACAAATTACGCCCAGCTATCCTACAAGAATTACATACAGGACATGCTGGCTCTTCACGCATGAAAGAGCTTGCTCGCAGCTATGTGTGGTTGACAGGTTTGGACAAGGATCTCGAAGAGCTAACTCAATCCTGTTCAGAGTGCCTGTCACTGCGCCCTAACCCTCCCAAGGCTGAACTACATCCCTGGGAGTGGCCTATTTCTCCATGGCACCGCCTTCATATCGACAGTGCTGGACAAGTAGATGGCAACTATTTTCTTATTATTGTCGATGCACACTCTAAATGGGTTGATATCTACTGTACTCAAGGCATGACAGCACAGGTGACCATTAAGTGTTTGTGGACATTCATTCTCAACTTTTGGCCTCACAGTTTCAATGGTCTCTGACAATGGCCCTTGTTTCATTTCTCAGGAGTTCAAGGACTTTGTTACGAGCTGTGGTATCCGCCACACCACTACTGCTGTGTACAAGCCTTCTACTAATGGACTTGCAGAGAAGATGGTGCAGACCTTCAAAAGGGTTTGCATTCTTCCTCTGATCCTATTGCTACTACTATTGATAAGTTTCTATTCAACTACAGGATGACACCACACTCTACTAAAGGTGTTTCTCCTGCTGAGTTGATGATTGGACGGAAACTTCGTTTACGCTTAGACTTAGTGTGGCCGGGAGAGTCTGCTGCTGCTCGAGTTGCTAATAAGCAGCGTGTTCAAAAAGACAATTACTCCCAAAGCACCCGTTTTGTCACCCTACTTCCTCAGGCACATATCTCTATTCGCAATTATGCAGCAACAGGTCTCAAGTGGATTACAGCTAGAGTCCAGTCTCAAATTAGTCCTCTTTCTTATAGCTGCCAGCTGCAAGATAGTGGTATTGTCAAAGGCAACCAAGATCAGATAATCCCAAGGCAGATTGTTTCTATTGCTGCATCTACTCCTATGTCTCCCAAGAGTCCTTCAGCTACGCAGACTTATGTATCACCGAAAAGGTCTATGACTCCTCGGAAGCCTATTCCACCATGTGTAGAGTCGAGAGTGGAACCCTATTTGGTTGAGGCGGCACCTCAGCACATCAGCCTCACCTACAGCTGGAATTCGCCGATTGACACGGGTGCCTAAGCCTGTAGACCGGATTAACCTGCAAATATCTAATTTGGGAGATATGGGGGGGGGGATTTATTTCATGTGGGGAGGGATGTAATATAGTGACAAAGGCCTAATGAAACAACCAACTATCTAAAGTGAGATCGGACAGGTGTTTTGGACTCAGAGTGAGTTACAAGCAAAGAGTCTCACTAAAAGGTTGTGCCTGATGTGCTACGGTCTAAGTTTATAATACTCAGGATAATATATGTACATTTGTACCGTAAGCCATACTTATTCTGATCTACACTACCTTTATCTCTTCCTACTTAACCTATACTATTATTTCCATTATTTCCATTCCGTTTACCCTTTATATGGTTATTACCAGTGTTGATTATACTAAGATAAAAAGGTTAGTACAAATATTATATGTTTTGGGTTTTATAGTGTTGTGCTCTATTATAAGTGTGTTGCCTTATTCCGGGTCTGCACGGAACCCCTCTATCTAACTATCTTTAGGAAATATGAAGAAGCACAGCTCAGGCAAAGGGACTGCTCCGCTCAGAGAAACTCGTGCGGGACGCCCAGACCAAAGTGTTACTCCTAGAGGCCTAGGAACAAGTGGAGTTGATTCTATTCAACTCGCCCATCCCCCTTCAGACAATGCTAGTGCTACAGATACCAAAAGTTGTTATATATGCCGTGGTAAGAATATTCCTAATATGGTGCAATGCGATTATAGTGATATGTGGGCCCACGCTAAGTGTGAGGATATGTCTGCAGATGATATTAAGGTTTTTACCAAATTTGAAACATTCCAATATGTATGCGTGGGGTGTCGGAAGGTGTCGTTAAAATGTCTAAAGCATGGAAAAACTTAGATGAAAAAGTTGAACTAAATACAAATAACATAAAGGAGAACAGAAAAGACTTGGATGATGTGATCACAAGAATTGGTGTTTTGGAAATTTTAATGATTTGCAAAAATAGGGAAGAATTTGATGAAGCAGTAAATCAGGCAGTTGAAATTTAGGCTATAGGTATTAAAGCTGACGCACTAGAATCATACAAAAGAAGGAATATACTTATTGTCCAAGGTCTTAAAGATTATACTGAAGAGACGGACGAGGAACTAATGAAAAGACTAATCCAAGAGGTTGGCTTTACTGATCTCAAAATAGTAGATCTTTTTAGATAAAAAAACCCATTACCACCAATACCAGCACTGGTTAAATTCCCTTATTAAACATTGAATTGGAGTTAAATGTCGACAAAGCAAAGTTTACACAAAAAGACACTAGAGATAAGATTGATAGACTAACAGGTGAATTTGCAGAAATCAAAATATATCCGGATCGCACCTATAAAGAACGTATGGAATAAAGATTTTTAGGATCATAATAAATAAAAAAAACCCGCCGAATTACGTACGAGAGGAGTGTTAGATCAAAAATACATCATAAAAGGAATGCGACTGACCCTCAAAACAATACAACAGTGGGACTGCGAAAAAGGCAAAATAATCTTGTAAATAATGTAAATAAGTTATCACATATCAAGGTGGTTTACACCAGTATTGATGGTATTAGAAATAAGATTTTTGAGTTTACTGATTTAATAAGTAATAAAAAAAAACAATGTTATATTTGTAACTGAAACTAAACTTTGTCACAATGATTTATCGGCCGAATATTTCAAAATAAAAGATTATGTATCTTATAGAAGAGACCGAGAAATAGTCGACGGGGGAGGAGGGGTAGTAAGTTAAGGGCACCAAGAATTGCATTCTGATTTACTTTCAGATGATTATTTGCTTAACACAGAATCGATTGTATGCAAAATTCAATACGGGAATCAAATTGTTTTACTAGGCTGTATCCATAGGTGGGCGCGATAACGAAAAAAAAATGTATCACGATAACTGATAAATCGATAACCTTATCGGCGATAACCGATAACTGGCGATAAATTAATCGCCCGATAAGGTGATAACCGATAAATCCAAAATTATAATACAATATTGATTATTGACTATATATAGCGTTATTTTTTAATACAAAAGTAAGAATATTTGAATACTGTTTCTTAGTTTCTTACCTGGTGAGGCTCTCCTTCATCTCCTCATAGGTTTTGAGAATCCTCCTCCCAGCTCGGACCTACATATTTCTGCCCCCAAGGCACGCGCGGCTTGCCCCTGTGCTAAACTGGAACCAAAAACTGAAATGATCGATTATCGCTTGTTTGGAACCAAAAGTACCGGGGATAACGATGAATCGATAACGCGAGGGAAAATATTGGATAACCGATAGCCCGATATCGTTATCGCGATAACGCCCACCGAAGGCTGTCTCTACCGCCCCCCTCTTTCCTCGGCTGACTATAATAATGGGATAAACAAAGTTATTGATAAATTGTTTCAAAAGGAGGTTAATCAATTACTGATATGTCTTGATTTTAATTACCCAAAGAATGATTAACACAATAATCTTGTCAATGCAACAATAGATATCAAAGAACAAAAATTCTATGATACTAGTGTAGATAGAGGGGAGTAGAAAAAGGGGCAAAAAAAATAATAATAACGTAGGCGAGTGGCAAACAGCTTCCCGCGTCGCTGGAAGCGACGAATCCACTTAGTCACCCTGAGTCTCAAAAAAGACTCATTCAAACAAAGCTTTTAAGCCGCTTGACTGCACTTCTCGTACGCTATACTAGCCAAAATAATTTTCCCTTCCAACATGTTGATGAATTTACCAGGCTAAGAGGTAATGATGAGCCATCAATGTTAGATTTAATTTTTTCGGAAAAAAACCTTGAAATTGAAAACATCTTCTATAAGGCGCCACTGGGTCTTAGTGACCATTCATATTAGTTTTTGAATACACCCTTGCGGGTATTTTTAAAACAGACGATGTAGCATTAAAACGAAAAAATACTTCCAAGCTAACTACCTACAAATAAATGCTTTCTATCTGGAAATAGATTGGATGATGGAACTATCAGATAAAAGTCTGCAGGGTAAATGGGATTTTTTGTTAAACAAATACAACTATATTGTTGATGAAATAGTCCCTGTGGGCCTTGAGTCTGGAGGAAATGCACCCAAGCCTAAATGGCTAACTATACATGCAAAGCAATCTATTAAGAATAAAACTGATACATGGAATCACCATAAGAAAAGACGCAACAAAGGAGTTAGCAGAATTATTTTATGGCTAGGAATAAGTCAGTAGATGCAATAAGAAAAACCAAATACAGCTTTATAAAATCAGTTGCTAGAGAGGTTAAAAATGGTGATAAAGCAGTCTTTTACGCATATGCTAGGAGTCAGACATCTATAAAAGAGAGAGTATCGAAGGTTTTAAAAGAAGATGGCACTGTCACTCAAACTAACAAAGAAACGGCCGATGTTATGAACAAATATTTCCAATCAGTGTTTGTTAAAGAAGGTGACGCGCCTATACCAAGACCAAACTTTTATTTTAATGAAGAACTTTTAGATGATATTATCTTTGAAGCTAGTGAAGTTAAAAACATTTTAAGTCACATAAATGAATCGTCTGCTCCTGATCCAGAAGGTATCCACCCTAAGGCATTAGGGTGCTGAAAATTTAACTATACCACTTCATATGATTTTTAGGCAGTCCCTTGATGAGGGCATTTTACCTTTGGACTGGAAATCAGCCAATGTTATACTTATATATAAAAAAGGTAAAAAAACAAACCCTCTTAACTATCGTCCAATGAGCTTGACGTCTGTTCCTTGCAAAATAATGAAAAAAATAATTAGAAATAAGATTGTTGATCACTTGGAAAACAATAACCAATTGAGTAGGCACCAGAATGGTTTTATATCAAGAAGGTCGTGTCTAACCAAGCTATTGGAATATTTTACAGAGATCGATTACATAATAGACAATGGTGACCCAGTTGATGCAATATACTTGGTCCGTAAGAAGGCTTTTGATACTGTTCCCTTTTAAAGACTTATTGAAAAATTGGAATCTTATGGGATTATCGGGAAAGTGTTGAAATGGATAAAAAGCTTCTTAAATGGTAGACCCCAAAGAGTTATCGTTAAGGGTGTCCCATCATACACACTGCCAGTGTGAAGTAGTGTTCCCCAAGGTAGTGTTTTAGGCCCTATCCTTTTTCTGATATATATTAACGATCTAATGGAAGTTGTTAAATTTGGAGGCAAGCTTTTTGCAGATGACTCAAAAGTTATTCAAAGTGATAGAGTCCACATTAGATAGACATTCTACAAGAAGATTTATTGAAACTCCAAGAGTGGAGTAGGAAGTGGTTAGTGGAATTCAATGAAAATAAATGTAAGGTAATGCACATTGGAAGATCCAACCCCGGATATGAATACCAATGGAATGACACTATTCTTGAGGTAGTCTTGGAGGAAAAAGATTTTGATATCTATGTTACTCCTGACTAGAAATCTACTACTCATGTGGCTAAAGCTGCAGCAAAGGCAAATTCTATGGTGGGATGGATTAACAGGACTTTTACATACATGGATTGTGAAATGTTCAAATGCTTATACCCTGGTCTAGTACGAGCACATGTAGCTAACTTAGAGTAGGAAAGGGGGCAAAGAAAAATAAATAAATAAAATTAGCAAAACGTTAGCGAGAATTCTAAACCCTTCAGCCATCCCGAGTCCCCCCAAAAGACTTATTAAAGCAAAGCATTTAAAACGCTCGCCTGAACTTCTCAACGCTACACAAGACAACCCCCTAAAAGCGGAGCGTATTTTGAGGATTGTGGAGAACGGCGTCTGGAAATGTTATTTAAGGACTAAAGTTCTCCCTCCCCGGCCTTCGGCACCATTGTAGATAACTCAGAGTAGGAAAGGTGGGCAAAGAAAAATAAATAAATAAAATTAGCGAAACTAGTTTCGAAGACGCGGGAAGCGCGTTAGCGAGAGTCCTAAACCACTCGGCTATCCTGAGTCCCCCCAAAGACTCATTTAACCAAAGCATTTAAGCCGCTCGCCTGAACTTCTCGCACGTTACACACACATGGAATATTCTGTTCAAGCCTGCCCCCCCCCGCCCCTATTATAAAAAAAGATATTGTGACTCTCGAGAAAGTTCAACGAAGAGCCACAAAACTTATACCTGAACTCCAGGACAAACCATATGAGGAAAGATTGAGAATTTTGAATCTGACTACGTTGGAGGATAGAAGGTTTCCAAATTATGTAGGGATAGGGAAATATCGATATAAATCAATTTTTAAGTTATCTGCAGAAATTTTTCCACGTGAGACTAGAGGCCACATTTTGAAGATATGGACCGCTCAAAAGAATACGTTGACAAGAAGAAAGTTCTTTGATATCAGAATTATAGATTTATGGAATCAGCTGCCACCTGAGATGGTTGACAGCGATAATATTTTAAGTTTCAAAATTAGTCTCGATGCACACTTTAAGAGAAGAGGCAATCTTTATTAGCCAAGATAATAAAGGTAAGACAATATCGGGAGGTATCACTGTCCCTATGAAAGACCTGGACTAAACCTATTTATAATATAATCTACACTCACTACCTACAGGTATTATAATAAAACACACCGGGCATTTAGATTATTTGCTCCTTTTTTCACCGCACAAAAATCACAAACTACATACACACTGCCTACATCAAAAGGCATACTCACTTCATTCAATGCAACAACCATACTGGGAAACTTTTCAAAACTCTTTAATTAAACAATCAATAAAAGTGTTAACTAAAACGGGGAGAACATTAGGCCTCTCTGAAACGTAAACAAACTGGAATATTTCACCAAACAGGAGCTATTTCAAGATTTAATTTAAAATATAATTAAAAATTCCTTTAGTATTATGTCTAACACTCAAACTTAACTATCTTCCCGAACTTAAATATATTACACCGAAAAATCCCAAATAAAAAAAATTCACTGAATAGAGAGCTCGCTGAGAACACGTCCGATCGCTACCGACGCCAATCTAGTTTGAGAGAGAAAATGAACATAAAGCTACTTTCATGAATAAAGTAAATTTAAATACATAAAGTTTTATAATAAATGTTCTTTTAACATTATTATATTTTAATTTTTAAATATTTAGTACTTTTTATTAATTTTAGTACTCTTGCACCCTGAAAATTTGTACCTTTTACAAAAACCTTCTGGCACGCGTGGCCTATTCCCACTAACTCCTCCGTTAATAGGAGTCCTTAAAATGTCTATGTACCGAGCTAAAGACTATTACTCTCTTCATCACCAAACACTAGCAAAATTTAACTACACCGACTAGAATGGAATAAAAAATTGACTAACTCAAATAAGAACTTCGTGTGTTTATGGTATAGTGTTTAATAAACCCCAAACCATGCCATGGGATGAGGGAATGTAAATTGCCTCTCAGAACTGTGCTTCAAAATTTCATAAATAATGTGGAATCTTTGGAAGCGAAACGAGAGAATAAGGAGGAAGTGTATGATAAGGAATTTCAAGTAAGCTAGTTAAAAGTTTCAATTTTTTGCTGTAACTTGCAGGAAATATTTTATCCAAAATTCACTTTCCTCACTACCTCTTTGTTTAGTCCATGTATTAGTATATATTTTATTTGAAACCCAAATTATATAGGTACAAAACTTGGTAATTTAAGATGAAGATAGCGCAGTCATTTCCAAGGTTTTAGCCTAATTAAAAGAAGTTATAGAAGCAATGTTATTCAACTCATCAAATTATATAGGAATACCTATTGCTCTGGGGGCGCTCCGCCTCCCAAATCTACAAGGTGCTATTTTTGTATCCCTGAAATTAACCACAAACTTTTTAAGGTAAATATCTAGATTGGTGGCTCGAATGATGGGACGTAAACTATTTTGTCTGTGTTCCAATATGTTCCGCATTTTTTGAGTAAATTTAAGGGGACAGCTCGTGTGGGGCTAAACACAATTGGGAGACCACCCTACGATGATCCTTGAGTTTCAATCGATGGAGGGGGTCTGGGGGGGGTACAGCCCCCAATATAGTGTTTTTTGTTTGGTTAGTTTTTGTTTTCTAAAAAAAAATGGCGCTGGGTATATTTCAAATAGGACTCCAACGCGTATGAATATTCAGGCAGGGGTGAATGAAATATAAACAAACAAAAATCCCCTTTTTTGGCCGAGCCGCTAATCTACATATTTACCCTTTTTTAAAATGAAAAAAGAAAAAGAAAATGCTTTTCACTTTATTGTGGGGCTATAGCTCGAAAATAGCGGCGAGGAAAGGGTAGTATCTTTCTTTAATTTCCATTTAGAGCTGAAGGTTTGAAATAATGGCGATTGCTCTCGTTGGAGTCAGAATCACGTTTTGTTTTAGCACATTAAAAGCAAAATTTTCTTGGATCGCTAATACTTGACCACACCACAATTAATTTATGATCGGCTAAAAATGTTATTAATTTTTCTTGATTGCAAATACACGGAAAGTATGAGATTAGCTTTAGAGAAAGTTGGGTAATACTTCAGTTTAGGGGTGCATGATAGGGGGTGCTGTTTCTGAGCTACAAATTTGGTCTATAATTTGGGCTTTATGATGTCAGATGTCAAAAGGCGAAGCCCCTCATTTAAAAAGTAACTAAAAATGTTAATTTTTTGAGGGGGTAACCCCCACAATTGATTGGAATCTCAGGGTCATCACAGGGTAATCTCCTTCACGAGCCGCAACTCAATTTAGTCAAAAAAGGTGAAACATATTGGAACATGGACAAAATATTATGCAGCCAAGACCGGGGAACAGCGGAGGCGAGCGTGTGATGCAGATCTTCAGGTTTTACCTATCTCCACCTTTCACTATTATAATTGAGCTGCGCTTCTTTTAAATGAGACCACGATCTATAGAAAAGTCTATTAAATTGACCGGGGAATTAACACAAGTCGTATTGAAGTCAAACATACTGTATTAACTGCTCAGTTTCAGGGTTGCCAATGTTTGAAATAATGTTGAATTAAGGATTGCCAGTGTCTAAAATTAATGGTTTAGTTTCACAAAAATAGTTAAATGAAACATACAAAGTTTAATATATTAGTAATTATAAAAAATCAATGCATTACTAAATAATATAATTAAGTATAAGTGCAGGTATTTACTAAATAATAAAGAAGAAAGGAAAAAAATAACAAAATAAATACAATGCCGTGATTGGCCCCCTTTGAAGTTACCGTCTGATGTCATAAGGCCTAGATTGTAGCCCAGAAACGGTGCCTCTAAACTGAGGTATTACCAAAAGTTGTACTGATACTTATACTGTTTAACTGGAATATTTAAACTGAAATTCCTACCTAAAAGATCATCTCCCTTGAAAACTAATTCCTCTAAAAGATCTAGCTAAGTATTTTTAGATATATAAAAATGATAATACAAATAATCAAAAAAGTGGAAAAAAAATCGTGGATGAAAAAATAAATATATGAAAATGTAAATAACAGTAATTAAAGTGATTTTAAATGAAATAAAAATTCATTATTCATTCATTTATGATGTCAGCCCTCCCCCACGAATCACAGAAGCGATTTTGCCTCTCTATAAGTCGCAGAAACGAGTTGGTAAAAAAACAAACAAATGTGAGAACATTATTCTAGGAGCAATTACGATTATATACCAGGTGGCTGCGCCCCCAAGACCCCCCAATTGATTGAAATCTCAGGGTCATCCAAGGGCGATATCCCTTAAAATTAGCATATTGGAACATAAACAAAGTATTATGCGGCCAGGACTGGGTATGGATCTTCAGAATTACCAAAATGAGGTAGCAATTTACTTATGAAATCAGCTGAGAAATGCATTTTTTTCATACTATGAAACAATGCATTTTAAGCAGTTACATACCTCATGTTTTTTCTAAAATGAATTATTTGCATAACAAATGATTATCAGATTTGGCTTTAGCACCTAAAAATGAACTTGATGACATATAATTTACAGATTGACATCTCTTATCCATAATTACTCAATTGTGATTTTTAATTTTCAAAGATATAAATATTTTTAACTCTTTTAAATGATAATCACTGATGTTATTCTCAACTTCCAGAACTTAATAATAACGTATGTAGTAGTCACTTTTCGAAAATAGGCTTTTTTGTGGTAAATTTGAATCTTCTGCACCATTTGTCCTATTTGCTTCAACTTTTGGCCTAATCATAAATATTTTTAATTCTTTAACTGATGCTCACCAATGTTATTTTCAACTTACGGAACCTAATAATAACGTAGATAGTTACTTTTCAAAAATAGGCTATTATTTTTGTAAAATTGAGGCCTCTTCAGGCCAACTTTTAGCCTAATCTTTCTGCATCATTTCTCCTATTGTCATTTGGCCTGAGTTATTAACCAATAGTAGGCTTTTTTAGGTAATCTTTAACCCATTAGTTGCTAAGCGAATTGCTTTGAAATTACCCTCAAACAATTTATCCTTGCTACCTTGTTATAGAAAATAATAAAATTAATTATTTAAATCCTTTATTAAATCAAATAATATATCATTTTAATTGCAAAAAATAATTTATTGATTTAACCGAAAAATTAATAAGAGTTCTACATATTTGAATTATGATTGGAAATATTTGCATGTTGCTCAGGTATTTCTTATTAAATGAAGAAATGAATTGTTACATTTTAGTTACCGCTTCTAAACCAATGCTATTTTATAGAAAAGGCTGCTTATATCTTATGGATAACATTTTTATATGAAAAGATTTTTTTAATTCAGCAAAAAAAAATGAAAAAAAAAATCATATTTTTGGGCTAAATAGGCTTTTTCCCCTTAGTCTGCTTTGAATAACATGCTGATTTTAATTGAATGATTTTAAAATTATTTTATTTGGATGAAAAATGAAAAACATAAGTGTATTGAACAAAAAAAAAGAAGTCCTCAAAAAACGGCTGTTTAGACATCTGTGAACCATAAATCAGCCCCTTTTTTTGCTATCTCTTTATGGTGTGGCCTTGAACTGAGCAAAGTTACTCTCATTCATAAATCTCTGTTTACAAACAAAAAAGGACTGACTTAAGCCATTTATGTATTTTAATTAGATGATTACTCACTAACATAAGAGTTTGACAAAAAGAAATGATGAATTAAAGTCATAAATAGACAATATTTCAACCTGATGCTGAAACACAATAATTCTTCTATAATGCCATATTAATGCTATGTGTGATTTTGCTATTTGTTTGAGAGTCTGACTAAGTTACCTGCCCATCTTGAAATGCCATATGTTTGCTTAAGTTACGCTCCCATGTTGGTTTTTAATGTTAATATTAAAAACCAACACTTTGCTAATATATTATGTATAGATGCTAAAAAAAAATCACACCCCAACCCTTTTCAACTTACAAGGGGTTCTCTGTAACTTGATACAATTTGTATAGAGGTAAAGAAAAAAAAAGTTGTGTACCGAATGAAGCAATATATTCGGATGAAATTTATACACAAATAGAACAATATATATAGTTGTGAAATCATTCCAAATGGCCAACTTATGCCTTCACAACCTTCTCCAGGCGGGACCTGAACTGGTTGCATGCCATGGTTAGGTAGTCCTTGTCAATGGATTGTATTACTGTCACACTAGAGCTCACACTAGCCAAGTGGATACAGCGTTAGTCTCTCAACATCGTGGTATCAGGTTCGATCCTGGCTTGAGGCATGAGCGGACATAAATGTCAACTCACATAGAGATTGGGCTACCAATTGGTAGTCGCACTGTGATCAAATGTCACATGTTGCAAACACTTTTGGGCCATATGTTATTTTTGTTCCACTAAAAAAGTAAAAGATTTGTGCCAAATTTTATTGTAATCTGACATTGCTTATGGCTCCTCCAGGCCCCACGAAGCAACAATTTTTCAAAAACAAACAAAAAAGGAAACAAAAAGTTAACGAATATGAAAAAAGAAGTTCTAATATATTTCCTTTCGCACGCAGAGAAGTACAAATAGAACTGAAACAAGACAAAAAACAGTTTTGAAAGGACCTCCTTGCTTTATTCGGAGTCTGATCGCTCGGCTTCAGTAGGTCTGCCTTGGAGGTTGCGGGGCACTCCCTCCTGTCCTTGGCCACCACCTTCAGAAGAAACTGCTGAGCTTCTCGGGTGATTGCTGTGTTGAAGGTGGTCATCAGGGCCACTCCCCATTCGGCAATGTCATTGACCACCTTCACCTGGTCAATGCCCTCTTCATCTTGGAGGAGAGAGGATCTCCCTCCCAACTGATGGGGCTCTTAGCCAAGACTGTGGCCAGCCTTTTTTGACCAGGAACTGAAGAAGCCTGAATGAGGCTTGTTGGGATTCAAGGCCTTTCCGTCCAGATGTTCCCCCCTCCCCTCTTTATGTTCTGGACCATGGAGGCCTTCTCTTCCTTTGTAACCCTTTCATTGAAGAAGGAGAGAGTCACCAAGTTTTCTAATACATACGAGGGGCGGTCAATAAGTTTTGAGAATCGGTAGCCGCATGCTCCTGCCTCGTCTATTTAAGAAGCAGTAGCTGATTGCAGATCGTCGGTCACAAATTTTTCAACATTGGAGAAGGTTGAGCACACCGCGCAGTGATAAAATTTTTGACCAAGGAAGGCAAGAATGCAAAAGATGCATGAACGCATGGTTGCAGTGTACACCGACACCGCCCCTTCCTATGCAACCATTGCTCGCTGGAATAGGGAGTTCCACCATGGTCATGAGTCCCTTGAAGATGACCCCAAACCAGGACACCTGTCAGATGTGACCAACAAGAACAATGTGGCCCATGTGGAGAGGATGATCCTCGAAAATCAACGGGTGAAGGTCGAAGAAATCGAGCGAGAACTTGGAATATCACATGGAAGTGTTATGAACATCATCCACGACAATTTGGCCATGACCAAGGTCTCTGCCCATTGGGTCCCTAGAAACCTCACGCCCCATGATCGACTTCAACATCATCAAAGTTCACAAGGCCAGAGTTGCACAAGCTGCCCTGCGTGAGTGCAGATTCAAGGAGCTCAACTATCCCCCCCCATACAGTCCAGAACTGGCCCCTAGCGACTACTTTTTATTCCACCAGTTCAAGGCTGCACTGCGTAGACGCAGGTTTGGGGACGATGAAGATGTCCAGCTCACCGTCCAGGAGTGAATTGAACAGCAGTCGGGAGATTTCTGGTTGTTGGGAATTTGAAGCCTCAGGGACAAGTGATGCAAGTGCATTGAAGTCAAGGGTATTTATATTGAGAAATAATAAAACACTTTTCCTCATATCTCGTTTCCTTATATCCGAATTGCAAAACTTATTGACTGCCCCTCGTACCAGAGATGGCGCTTGAATACTTTAGGACCACTTCAGCTTATTGGCGATTCCTCTGCAAAGTTCCCTTATGGAGAAGAGATTGTTGTAGGGAGCATGCGAAAGAACCATGGCCTTGTTCCATGGAATGGCGTAAAGGAGAGTGATGAAGAAGGACACCTGTTTCATGAGAGGTCAGCTGAAACTGACACATGAAGAGGAAAAGCTTGAGAGTGTAGATTCCCTTTGACATCCATCTCGCTTGATGAAACGCTCATGGTGCGCCATCTTGAAAGTCTGTTCCAATATTGCCTCCCAGGAAGATGTAGGAGAGAACCAAGAGCTCCTTGTAGTCGCTATGTGGTGCATCTCTGTGTTCCACATCGAACAAGTCATCAAGGTCCCCTTGAAAGATCTCCTCATTCATCCTTGCCATTTCTGAAGCTCTCTTCTTATGCTTCTGAAGACCCTCATAGGCTTCCACTAACTTGAGCAGCTTTGCCTTGCTGTAATGCAGTTTGGAAGTTGGGAGACCTGTGCCTTCTTCCAAATACCCAGGACTACCCCACAGTCTCCTTCACAGCCTCTGCCTTTTTCTTTTCCAGACCATGGAGGAAGTAGAATTTTTGGAGGACTTTCCCCATTGAGTGGGAGACGGCTCCCAGTGATGTTTTCCTCTGGGTGACTGATCAATCACCACTGTTTATGAATAGAAACCATCGCGCCTGTGAAAGGAAAAATGGGAATATTTAAGTTCTCTGTTCTGTTAGTGATCACAACTGAAAATGATAACTTTCAGTTCCCCAAACAACAAGTAAGGTTCGTACCCATTTACCACCCGAGGAATGAAGAAGTTTGTGACCTCTAGACTCCAAACAAACAGTTCCAAAGGCCAATCCACATGACTGACTACCAATGTCACCTCAATAATGGACCAGGTGGCAGCTGCATGGAAGGAGAGGAGAATGTGTCACTCTGAGGGACCTTTATATCTTATCCGATAGAGTTCAAAGTTTGTGCACCTATATGACCCCAAGTTGAACAAGAACATGTGGCCAGAAGTCTCTCACACAACACACATTCTGTTCCAAGGAATCTTGCCGATGGGTATCTATATCCACATACCTCTGATGTGGAACAGGTACCTCTGCCTTGGGGCGACAAAAGTTCCACCTCAACGCTGTTTGATATAAAAATACTTTGTCGCACCTCTCCTCAAAAAGGACTGGCCCCTGGTGCTCTTGGGCTCACCAGTAATTGTCATACTGACCATTATATCGATTTCACTATCTGGTCAGGGATCCTCAGGGCTGAAGGAAGGTTGGCCAACCATTACTTACTTACTGTCACACTGGTGGCACTGTTATCTGTATATGCTCAGGCCCATGTGGCACCTGTGTGCATTGTATATATTTTTAGTTGTTCAATATTGTTGGTAACTTTTTTGTTTTTTAATTTAAATTTAGATTAATCTGGCCCTAAAGATACAACATATAAAAAATGCTAAATTCAGATATAGTACAAAAATTAAAAAGCCCCTAAACTTTCTTAGTTTTTAAATAAAAAGCAAGTCTTATCCATTAATTATATCTTGTAACTTTGTTCAGTTTAATTAACTGGATTTATGTAAATTACAGGAGCTTAAGAAGTTGACAGAAAGCCTGAAGACCCACCCTGAATATGCTTGTACTGAGGGTGAGAAAGAATACAACAAACGAAAAAACAGATACAAGGATATTCTTCCATGTGAGGGTTTAATATTAGTTTTTAGCTTCACTTAGGTGTGGATTAAGAATAGCTACAAGTTATGTATAAGAAAATGATGGGTTGTGAACCTTCTTGCATTGGATAATCTTAAGAATGGATCACTTGGGTGAATGCCCCCTCCCAATCTGCTTTGCGATGCCCTTCATCAGATTCTAATTCCCTATTTTCTATGGTCTTGACAGTTAGATAATAAAAGTTCATTTCCATCATACAACCATTAAAAATTATCCTAAGTTCATTGTAACAGTTTAGTAATAATTTTTAAAATATTTTTAGTATACCTACTCTGCACCATTATAATTATTACTTATGATTGGGAGGTTTCCAGGGGCCTGCCCCTTTGTATACACTTATTCATGTAGGCTTAAAATATATATTTTTTTTTACCCCATTATGAGATTTCCTATTGATCTATTATGTAATTTTCAATCTTTTTCACCTTTCTGAATACAAGTCCCACCTTTTGTACATACGACTCCCTCACATTTAGGGATATGTGCAGGTCAAGGAGAGTTGTATATTCTCTGCCTTCTTAATTTCCTGAGTCATCTCCTTTGGCTATGTGGGCTGTGCACCACATACATTTCACTTTCTCTAACTTCACCCTTTTATTGCAACACTCATTTCTAAAACTTTGTGGCTATGATCTCCCCTTTGCTCCATTGTCTTCATTTTTAACATTAAGAGTATTTGAGTGGATGTGTTAATTTTGCTCCAATGCAGAGGAGTGACACATTTTTGGCCATGCCTTAGCCAAATACAGTTGCATGCATATCTATTTGCAACACATCTAAAATTTTTGTAATTTACAAATTTTTATACGTTACTAGTTTGAAATGTACATATTTATATTATATTAACAAATTATTAACCCCTTCTGCACGGCGTGTCACTCCGGCAGTGGCGTAATACGGCTTTCGTGCATAATTTAAATATACGTTTTAAAATAGAAAAGTTAGCAAATTACAATGTATTGTTAATAATATATATTTAACTTAAAATTAATAGCCCCATAGTTATATATTTAAACTTACCTTTAATTAACTTCATCATCACGGGTGTGAAACACTTTAAAATGTTCAAATGAACAAAGTCCAGGTTTATCTGGACAGTCAATGCAGGGCGTTCTAGTTTGTTTTTGTGTTGGGTAATAAACACGACAATGTTTTGTTGGCCACTTCAGCTTGTGGAAAGGTGATCAGTCCATGGACAACTTCTTTCCTACCTACCTGCAGGTTGCTTTCAATAAACTTGTCCACAATTTTTTTCCATTTTCATTATAAGATATTAAAAGTTTTTCAACTAACTTCTCAATGTAGCTGCAAATTTTCATAGTTTTATTCACCTTATTTCTATACACTAGAAAACTATTGTTGTTATCACATAAATAGACTTTTTGTCCTCTCACTTCACAACCAAAGAGTTATCTTTACAGATGAATGCAGAATTGTAGCACCCAAGCTTTTCATTACAAAGTTCTTTTGGGAGGCCTCTGTTTGGATGGATGGTTCCCCTCATCATAGTGTTTTTAGAATCTAAAAAGGTAGCTAAGTGCACTGGCATACCAATTATCCACAAAAATGTCTACCATGTCCGAGTATGGATTTCCCTAAATGTGCCGCTACTCTCTCACTCTTAATAAGATGCTCAAATTCTGGTGGAATTGTATTGTTGTCCTTCCCATAATAGACACAAAAATTATAGTTATATCCAAACCACTCCCTTTCACTATTGCACAAAACAAACAATTTTATGCCAAATTGAGCTCTTTTAGTTTTGCTAAATTGATGAAACCCTAATCGTCCTTTCCAGAGAATGAAGGCTTCATCAACTGCACAACATTCACTGCATACACATTGTACATGGCAAAGTTAGTCAGCTTATCACAAAATGTATCTAAATGAGTGTTCAGAGCATTTTTCTTTACATCTTTCACTTCACTAAACCTAAGGAATTTTATTATTGATAAATATCGACTCTGTTCATGATTGATGCACAAAAAAATAGACTCAGGCTGAAATGGTAACCTAGACCAATATAAGTTGATCTCACTATATTTACATTGACCCGTATAAAAATATAATGCAAGAAATGTATATATGTCATCATCATTCACATCTTTCCACTTTAGATTATTTATTACTTTTTTTAACGGGATTCTCTTCAAAGAAATTGTTTGCCCTGTCATTGATGCACCTTACTAAATAGGCTATAACATCATGAGTTCTAAACTTTTTGAAACAATCTAAAACACTACTATTATCATTACAATTTAGTGCAGGATTTACACCACTGAAATTACGCACTATCTTGGGAAGAGGGTTAGGCTTACAATCACTGAAAATGTCAGCAATTCTTTTCCAAGAATCACATAGGATGGCACTGTCATCTTCATGCCCAGAAAAATCAAAATCATCAATCTCATAACTATCTATTGTTTCATTATCACTTTCCATGGGTTCATAATCACCATCACTATTATCTGAATCACTGAGACGTAACTATAAATAAACAAACAGGAAATAAAGTACTGAAATGCCACAATTGAACACCATTGATCACAATTCCGCTACTACAGATTAGGTAATCTCCGAGGCAAATACATTGGGACATTCTAAAACATACCCACCTCTTTTCTGATTGGTTGATTTCAGTGATGTCAATTTAAGACACTAAAACACTTTGGAGTTTCTTTTAAAGTTATATAAGCCACACCAAATCTTATTTTAACAAGATTGTCTACTTTCTAAGATGACAAATGCACATTTGTCATTGTAGCGCGTCATGGCAAACTTATGACTGACACACGTTTGTCATCATAGGGAAGGGGTTAACATTAAACATGGTGTTTATTAGAAAAACACAAGAAGCAAAAGTATTGGCAATGTTTACCTAATACTGATTTAACATCAATTTATTAAAATTAGTGGTAAAGAATGTTCAAGAATGACTGATGGAATATTCTAGACTAATCCAGGACAGCAGGTTACTTGCACGTCTACTTTTTTGTGTGTTCATTATGGTATTAGACATGGCTGAAGAATCCTCTCTACAATAATTTTGAAATTGGTACATGGTGAAGACAAATGCTAACTTGAATTTGCCCTAGTTTTGGCCTTTCGGAGCTTGGCTGGAACTCTTTTGATGTGTAAAAAATGTGTACTCTCTCAGGCAACATACCACCAAGATTTGTACTTTTAATCTTGCGTTGGTCCATGGTGGCTGTGCCACTAGCAATTCTGTAGCAGCTGGTCACAGATTGGTATCCCCATCGCCTAAGGGCCATGTCCGATAGCCATGCAGGTCCAGCCCCTGGCCCTCCCACCCACCTCTCTTCTCCAGTCCTCTATGCTGTGCCAGTGTTGGGTTTCTTGCTGGTTCCCAAGCCGTTGTGGGTTTCTTTTCCAAGGTTCCCAATCCTTCAAGTGGGTTTCTTGTCTGAAGTTCCCAAGCCTTCAGGTGAGTTTCTAGCTGGTTCCCAAGCCAAGTGTGGGTTTCTTACTGGTTCCCAAGCCATAGACAATTTCTTCTTATTACATAGCTGCAAACTTTGCAGCATCGAAGCTGTTGGTACAGGAACAATGCACAGAATGTGAATTTTTGGAATCCAACACTTATCAAGTGTAGATGGCCAGTGGAAGTTCCTGCAAGTTCCATGCGAGTGCATGAAATGTATCAAAGCATCTTCTTCCAGAGACACCTTGCCAATGTTTCCGATCAACCATTTTGCATCATATATGCAAGCAACATACTGGCCTGGTTGCAGATTTACAGTTTTCACAAAAACCTTGTCTGACACAGACAATGTGGCCATAAATGATGTGCAGTCTGCAGACACTCGGCTGACAGACATTTGGCTAACATCAATTGGCTTGAAACAGTGGTGTTCCCTTCTACCAGCCACTGTATGTGATTTGGCAAATTGCTGCTCCTCGACTTCTTTAACCTCTGCAACTTCAGCGCTGCTGACAAAGAAACTCTTCACTCCCGGTATCTGCTTCTCACAAAATTTGTACAGGTCTTCAGCAGTGAGAATGTGGCCTTCCAGTGGAGACTAGACTTGCTCTCTGAGCAAGGCGCTTGATCGTGCCACCAATTCCACACAAGGAGATTTTCCATGGGATGTGGTCAAAAAGTTCCATTCTTCTGAGATTCCAGTCTTTTTCATGGTGGCAAAGATTTGCGAAGTTCTTGAAGTTCTTATATTGTGCTGCTGACCCATCGCTGAAATAGTAAATGTGCCTGATGTTGGCCATATTGGCTTTCAGATACTGCAAAACTGTCCTCATGAACACATAGACAGTCACAGCATTGTGCTGTAGACAGTCACTGATGATGCACATGCTGTGGCACTTCACCTCATCATTTTCTCTGGTGTAAACTGCAAATGGGTGCAATGTGGCTTGGTTGTTGTCCCAGTGAAACCCTTGAATTTAAACCTGCATCATAAATGAATAATTCTGCAAAATCCATCAAAATCACCAATTTGTCTTCCTGCAGATTCTCCTTGAGTCTTTTCAGATAATTAGCCTGATGTTTGGCAATGTAGTGGTGGACTGACAAGTTGGTAAGCTTGGCACTAACATCCTTGACAAATTCTTCAACTGATAACTAGTTACTGATTAGATTTGCTCGGTCTGTCTGGATCCATTGCTTGAACTCAATTGTGGCTTCGGGATCTGAATCCTCAAAGATTCGAACCACGTATTCATGTAGTGGCTCTTCACCAGGGCAGTTATCAAAGGGGCGAAGCATGCAATCACGAGAGTTCAAATCATAGACAGTTTTGCCAATCAGTTCTTTGTAATCTTCAGTTATTGACTGTTCCAGCTAACATTAGCTTGATATTTTGGCAGTGCATACAAACATACACACTATGTGTGCCAGAAGCTCCAACTATAATGCACCACTGAAGCCACAGCGCACAGAATTTTGAAAAGCCTATCTTTTCTGCAGGATACTTGTTCCGGAAGTATGTAAACAGCTCAATCAAGTTGCACAAAAGAAGTCTCTTCTGCATTTGAGTTTTTATGCCATTGATTCACACACTTACTTTGTCTTTCATTCCTGGGCATAGCCTGGAGAACTCATTGTCTTCATAAAGCTCTGCTACATGCCATTTTGTCATGTCTGCTAATAGTTTTCCTTTAGTTAGTGCTGGCCGAGCAAGTACATCTTCAGCATCACGTAACTTTCTTGCTGCTTTAACCATCCTTTCTGACACTTGAAATTCTTCAGCAACTCTTTGACTGCAAAGTCAAAATCTGAAGTTTGTCATAATGGCTAGTTCAGGCTATACACTTGCTCTGCAGTGCAGACAAAACATTGGTGTAATCCTCACAGTTTTGACATGCAGTTTGGCTGGCTTCAGCTTCAGGCTGCATATCACCAATGTAACCCACCAGCTACTGCAATGGATTGTTAACTTCTGTTATAATTGCTGAATCTTCATGCCTCCATATGCAGGTAAATCCCTCTTGCTAACCTTTCGGAACTTCAAAGGGAACACACCAAGTGCTCCAGCAGTAGTATAAACAGCTGTTGCAAGAGCTCTTTTAACTGCTTCAGGTTCTTCACTAGAAGAATTGTCAATTGCCTCACCTAATGTTTTACTTTGAAATCTTGAACTCAACTCACATTGGCATGTTAGACACAGCACTCCTTCCAGGTCTTGCCCACTCACTTTCTTCAGCTTAGCTGCTGTATCAGTGGTAATCTTGTGCAGACCCTTGACAATTTTCTTTGTATGTGGAAAATTGAAAGGATTGCAACAATATTGCTTTGTCGCACGATCTGAACTTGAAGTTTCACTCTGCTCCATTTTTCAAGTCACTAGCATACAGTATTTCTGAAATGAAGCAAAATATAGTTTGTAAATTGTGCAATATTGTACTAGTAACATATAAGGCACATGTTCATTCATTCACATATGTTATAGTACTAAAAAAAACCTGAGTTGCAAGGCCTGAAAGGCCAAAACTAGGGCAAATTCAGGTTAGCATTTGACCAAGAAGCAACTCAGTCTCAAAAAAGATATTTTGGTCTCTAAGGCTATTTGACATGCTCTTTCCAATTAGATCAAACCCTGGCATGATGGTCAAATAACTGATATAACATGGGTCATTTTTTTTGCATTTTTCTGTTTGTGACCAACTTTGATAGGATCTAATGTAGAAATTATTAGACCTAGAAACTTCCAATTTGGCTCACAGACTAAAAAGTTAGATGCCACTCCAGGAAAAAAAAATTTGGTATCATATAACTCCAATGTTCAGGAGATATAGGCTCATGAGTGCAGCATTGGTTGGTGTTACAGGTATTTTTTTTGCATTTTAATCTCAATTTGTGAGAAAACTAAACCACCTGGGTCAAAACTGATTTGATTTTTGAAACCCTTGCAAAAAAGTAGGCCAGACTAGTCATTTTCAGCACCTCAAAGCAAAAGCAACTAAGTAAAGGCCCCCTAAAAACGCCTCTTGTGAAACTGCCAGTCCTGGTTCTGGTGTTTGGGGTCAAAAACAGGGGTACTGTATCTTGGAAACTATAGCAGCTACAGAGCTGAAATTCTGCATAGGACTGTTTTGGCCAAGTACTAACTTGTGTACAAAATTTCATCAAAATCTGAGATGGTGAGGTAGGTAGCATTGGACCACTTACTGTATATGTAATATTTATGAATGTTGCCAATACTTTTGTTTCTTGTGTTTTTCTAATAAACACCATGTTCAATGTTAATAATTTGTTTTATTATCATTTATACATTATAATATATTGCTTTTAGGCTAATATAATTGAATATAATATAAATATGTACATTTCAAACTAGTAACATATAAAATTTGAGATGTGTTGCCAATATATATGCACGCAACTCTAGAAACCTTGCCTCCCACATTGAGAGAAGTTGAGCCATATTGGGTGTGGTTAGTCACTGAATGTGGCCCTGATTTGGGTTGACTTTGCAGCAGCTGCCTTGTTTTAGTGAACTGCAGTTCAGATCTACCAATCAACTTTAGTTATTTACAGAGATGAGCATCAGTGTATGTAAATTAGTGGTACACATATACACAAATGAAAGCATACCTCATGAGTAATTTGTTACCATGACTGCTTATTAGATAAACATGCAAGTGTGTCCAGGTTATGTGTGGGAACTTGTTTTGGAAGTACCAGCATGGGCAACCATCCTGCATCTGGAGTTTTTTTGTGCCTTTGTGACCTCAACATCCCCAGTTTACCCTCCTAGCCCCAATACCTGCGTGGGGATCAACAGTTATATGTCTTTCGCATATAATGTCTGCTTTCTTTACAGATCTCTCTACTAAACTTTGTTGGTATTTTACATTAAATTTGAGGCATTTCTTTCTCTTCAATTAAACCTTATACTCTACTATTAACTCGGTCTTCAAACTTAATCAAAGGACCTCTCAGGGTGCATCAGTTTTCTATATTTAAAAAATAATCCTTTTTAGATGAGTTAAATTACAAACCCTTTTTTTGAGAGATTCAAGTTTGCACTTATTTTTACTGTCACTTGCTGTTGTTTTTGTTTCTTTGTGTGTATAAAGCATCCTCTTTTTCTTTATTTATGGCAGGTCAAGTTTGCAACAATAGGTAGTCCTCCCCTCCACTTTCCCTTTGTCATAGGATTCAGTTAGCTCTATTTGGGATTCACCCTTTTTGTTTTCCAACTCAAATATTTTATTGGGAGGTGCAAGCTTTTTTTTTTTTACCATTCTTCACTGGAATTTGGTTAATTCTAAGGTGTTTTTACCTTTACCCCCTTTTTTAGTTATCTTGGTTGAAGTTATTGCTTTTGAGACAAAGAAAAGTGGCATCTTTGTAACTTTATTGAGCCTAAATTTTAATTTTGGAATCCTACCAGATTTGTCTTCCTTCGCAGAATCAGGTTTGTAGGTTCAAGAGGAGCCTTGTCCACCCTCTTGGATATATGGGTAATGCCCCTACTAAAATTGAAACCTGGATGAATGGCAGGAAGACTTGTGTATATATATATCTTCAACTATTTTTCACTTAGTCAACCTTCACTACTTTACAGGTCTTTCCTTGCTAATCTACATAATACAGCCTCATTGCTGTTGTGTTCTAATTCTAAATGTCACCCCTCTAGTTTAAAGCTTTTGTAGTTTTGTTCTGTGTAGTCTTTATAGTAACTTTCATTCATTTCTGCAGATGATCGTACACGGGTGGTACTTCAGGCTTTTCCAGGTATTCCTGGTAGTGACTATATCAATGCTAATTACATTAGAGGGGCCTCTGGCTCCCGTGCATACATCGCATCTCAGGGGCCCCTTGCTAACACTGTCCCTGATTTTTGGAGGATGGTGGTTGAATGTGATGTCCAAGTTATCATCATGGCGTCAAATGAGACAGAAGGGGGCAAGGTAAGAAGTCAAAAACTGTCATTGTTGATGAATTTAATTTGATAATAGGGACAATAAGCTGTTCAACTGAATCATCTTCTGTAATTAGAATTGTCACCAAAACCTTTTTAACAGGTTACCTAATTGATTGAAAATATTTTTTGGAGCAACTTAATCCTTTGTATACTCAAAGGTCTGGGAATCCCTGAATACTCCAGCCCTCTATACTTCTCAGTAAAAATATTTGTTTGAAGTATACTTCATATACAGCCATGGCTAAAAGTTTTCAGACAGCCAAAATTTTTCTTGTTTCTTGGGTATATCTATGTATATGTTGTAGGAATGCTTGCTTGTGTCAAATCCATGTAAAAAGGAAAATAAAAGTACAAGCTTCCTTATAACTTTTTCTGAAGTATCTAAAATGATGTTATTGAAATGTATGAAATCCTGGTGTTGGTGCTGTATGTTAGTCAAAATATCTTCATATAATGCATCATATTTGTTCATTAATATGATATTCCATGTCACAAGGATCTGAGAATATACTAATAATGAAAGCACAACTATACCACAGAAAAAAGAAGTCGCCCAGAGGCTGTGGATCACATTCCGGTGCTACAGAATTGTTGAAGAGGATCCAAGAAAGTAGGAACATCCAAGGACGACCTCATTCTGTATGACCCAGGGTCAATATGCAATGTGATGGCAGGTCTTAATCGCATGAGCCTTTGGGATCTTAAGAAAACTGCAGTCCAGCTGCAACTTGAATGGTCATAGGGTGACCAGGTTAATGCAGACTGCTTGCGCTTGGCCTGGAGTCATGCAAAGCTTGGCAAAAAGTGCTATCAACCTTCAGCAGAAGTGCATTAGTGGGGATGTCTTATGGTCTGATGAGTCGAAGTTGGAATTTTTCTTGACCCCAGGCAATGTTAGTCCACACGAGGCCAGGGAAGCAGTACCAACAGTAGAACATGGTGGCGGATCTGTAATGGTATGGGGCTGCATGCCAAGTTCAGTGGTGGGTCGTCTCACTATTTCTGATGGCGCCATGAATTTAGAGATGTATTAAGCTGTTCTGAGAGATTACATGCTGCCCTCATCCTGAGACCTCCAGAAATGCCCAGAATGGGATTTTGGGGCAGTACGATGCATGATCTCACAAGTTTGCGACCACCTTAGTGGTTCTGGGACAAGTCTGGATATGAATCCACTGCAAAACCTCTCCTCCAATGAGCAACTGCAGGCGAGTGGAGCAGCATCACACCCCTCATGTGTCGCACCCTCGTAGAGAGCGTGCCTCAAAGAATAAATGCTTTCATTACTGCCAAGGGACTCTCAACATGCTTCTGAGCTTCCTGTATCAGTTTGGTGTTTCTGTTATTTTCAAAGATCATCATTTGCTTATGTTATGTTTCTGATACATGTTTTGGCAAATTTTAATTCTCATTGATTTCCCTGTTATATTCATATTGATAAGCAAATAATAACTTCCATTTAACTAATTTCTGAGGTATCTGAAAACTTTTGAGAGTATTCTCTGACTCCTGGCAAATGTCTAACTGCTCTTTTTTTTTGTAAAGTTGGAGAAATTGGTAAATACTAGATTAGCCTTTTTCCTGCACAGCGGGAGCCATATGTCTTCAGAGGTGTGGCTTCCTTCAGTTCCACTCTACGTTGAATGTTCTCTTCTGCTTTGAAAATGTTATCTGTGAGTCTGTCTTTCATAAATGGCATTTTGCAACCGTATTTTTTTATCTATAGATAACCTATGATATTGACATGGTGATACAGTATCATGAAAACCTCTGCACCATGGGGGCGAGGGAATGCCTCCCAACCTTCATATTGGGAAATATGTTGGGTGGTAAACTGTGAGCCGCGGCAGCCACCCTTCTGATGGTCGCTTCTCCTCTTCCTGTCTGGTGACATCTCTATTTTTAGACAAATTCTCCTCCCTCAAAGCAAGTATCTGTGCCTTCTCCACTTTAGAGAGCTGGTTAAGCATCTCTAAAATCACACACAAAAATAATAGTCACCAACATGAACACAATGAAAATAGTCCAACCAAGCAGAAAACTAGCAGCAAATCAGTATGTGCTAAACAACAGCTGAGAGGCAACTGAGAGCTGGTATCATTTTCTTTCAAACCACCAAGCTGTACAGAGCTGTCAGATGTATGATGTTTGTAAACAAACCATTCGTATGCTCTGAAATGCAACCAAATTTGATCGCGCTTTTTTGTGTAATTCTAGCGCAACCCAATCAATTTCTGTTGCAGTGGTTGTATTTGACTTGTTGCTCTCCCTACTTCCCACTTCCTTCCCTCTCCTCCATTATTGGGTTGTTGAGAATTTTTAAGAAAGCCTTTATTGATTGAAGAACTGGTCTATTTAATTTTTTTTTTTTTTTGTATAATAATCATTTGTAAGCCTAATTTTGTACTGTTCTGTAACTTTGCACCGTTATATATAAATTGTATATATTCTATTTGTGAATTGCCTTGTATCCTCCATTTGATTTTGTATGTACAATTTGTAAAATACTACATTGTATATTACACTGTCTTGCACCCTACAGGGAAGAGTATGGAGGATACATGGAATCCCACCACAATGTGTAGAAGGCACTGGTTGCTAGATGGAGAGCAGTGATTTGAATTGAGCCCATCTACTACAATTCATGCTCAGCTGTAGATGCATAAAACTTGCCTTTATAGTTGAACATTGAGTGATTAAAGGAATGTTAGAAGAGCGAAGCAGTAGCCTATCAGCAGCCCAGGTACTCAACATCATGAAATGAAGTAGTTCCATGATGTGGGTGGCTGGCCATTCAATCTCTTATGGTGCTGCCCACATACTAACACTGGATTGTCAACTACAACAGGCATTGAATAGCATTTCTCGCTATGTTGAAGTGCACAGGTTTCTTTTGTTCCTAAATGGGGTTTGCCTGGAAGTGGCGAATTCTCACAATTTCCTTGTTCTTGTTTTGATGGATGCCTCACCTGGGAGGCTCATATTTGCAGCCTATGGTCTTTTGTACCACTGCCATGGAAATTATTCATTCTGTGATGTTCAGCACATGGGGTGCTGATGGGGCAACTGCCTGCTTTTCTACTGATCCTTTGTTCATTCGAAGCTTGACTGTGGATGAGAGTTTTGTGCATCTGTAGCTGTGTGTATTGTGGAAGTGGACTTGATCCACTACTCTGGTCTCTGCCTGGCGACCAATGCTTTATGCATATCCTCATTTGAGATCCTACTTATAGATGCTGGAGAGATGCCATCCATGCTGCACTGTGAGCAGTGCATTATGTGACTGTATGCATGAGCCTGGTGCCTCCCTCAGTCACCAATGGCTCTCACTTTATCTGGAGCTGATTTAGATGGTTCCTATGCTGCCGAGAGATGTCATCATATCCTGAGCCCTTTGGGTTTAAAGCTTGGTGGTACCCAGTAGGCTATACCACCTTTGACTATTTGTCACCACTCATGCTTCCAAAGCTTCTACAGTGCCAGGAGTATTGCATTCAGCCTTTTGGGAGGATGCCTTGTCTCACGCTGGATCCGTGCCAGTGTATATGCATGGCTCAAAGTCCCAGAAGGAGGTTGAATTCCACGGCATATCTGACCTGTTTGAAGAAAGCGAGGCTCGGCCAGGCACTGTTTGTCTTTACGGAAGCTAGTTGCAATACACTGCTTGGCATGGGAGATAATATATCGTGCCTGCTTTCGAGACTGGATTGTGATGTTTAGTGACTCAGAAAGCGCCTGAGTCTTCTTGGAGCATTGGAATCTCCACACCCCTGATTTAAGGTAGCCATGATGCCACAGTTGCTGTGAGCTGGGTGGATGTTGAGATTATCTTCTGCTAGGTTCCTGGACATGTGGGAATTGCAGGAATGAGTGTGCTGATGGTGTCAAAGAGTCTGCGAGGACTGGGTGACTAAACCAGAGTTTTGCTCTTCCTCACACTGACTACATGGCAGGAGTGAGGGCAACCCTCTGGGAAAGAAGATGGGAATCTGCTGAGGGGAACTTAAAGTTGCATTCAATGTGCAGTGACTGTTCCCATGGACCTACTTCTCAATGCTGTGATGGCTTCAGCTCATTTTGTCAACATTGAGTTGGGTTCACTCTTGGGATGCACTGCCATTTGATTGAGCACTTCCCTGCACTTCACTGTGGCAACTGTCTTGTCCCTCAGAATGTTTGGGGGATTCTTGTTAAATGTTCCATTCTAGTTGATCTTGGATATTGCCAGTCTCCCTTACCAGATAATCGGGGTCACTACCACTTGTCCCTTGTACTCATGACAGGTTCCTCTATACAGACCAGACTTGTGGTCTCTGCCTTTTTGGAGGTGGCTGGTCTCCATTTTATTTGAAGCTCTTCGTAGGTTGCATATTCCTGTGCTGGAGAAAGGTGGGCTTCCCCTTACTACAGAGCTGGCTTCCTTCTTGTTTCTGTTCTGTTCGTTTTTCTTTTAGTTTAGTTCTGGTAATTTTAATGTAGCATAGCACAAAGCTGAAATTTCAAATTACAGTAACTTATGCGCTTGAAGGCATGTTTTTTATGAGCCCATCTAGTGTCTGGCTCACCAATAATGTTGTGACAGGCCTTTAAATGAAAATAATAATAATTGAAACCTATTTCTGTTCATTGACTATTTTGAAATATAAGAATTTCATTGATCCTTGCATTCACCCCACCCATTTGTGAAGTGGGCAAATATGCTATGCCATCATCAAGCTTTTGCTAAGTAATTTGATGAAGGCATTAAATAACTTTTAATTGGATTATGACTTGATAACCCTGACTTGCCCATTTAGGCACTATATGGTTGAGATTATTTGTGGATGAAATTTTAGTCCTTTTCAGTGGTTGCTAACATATAAAAAAATATTTGAAAAGATTTTCTGCTATAGTTTGTACATCCATTCATTCTCTAGTCCCAATTCAACCCCCTCCCCCTCCCTCTTCTGTAGAGTATATCAATTAGATTAAAACTTAAATATGGTAACATTCATTTTTCTGGTAGTGATGTCATAATTGGTTGCCAACTAGGCGAGATCATAATCATTACTTTGTCTGAAAATAATGATAGGGTAGCTATATATTTTATGTAGGTTACTGATATATGATTCTTTGCACAGCACAAATGTCAATGTTATTGGGTGGAGAACAAAGGTGAGGAGAAACAATTTGGCAATGTAGTAGTTTCTTTCATAAAGTCCCGTCAAGTGTCTCCCCATTTCCTTGTGAGAACTCTCAAAATCACATTTACAACTGAAAATGATAAAACAGGTAAGATGTTTGTGCAATTTTGGGTTGATTAAAAAGTAATAGGTTTGATTGATATTTAGTTTTGTTGCTGTAGCTTTTGGTTATGTTTAAAGAAACTCAGAGATGGGTTCCTTTTGATGTTATTTTTTGGATTTTTTAATTTGAATTCACAGCAGTAATAGTTCTTTGTAATTAAATTGGCCGAATATTCTTTGACTATTTTGTATGATGGATGGTTCAAATTTTAATATTGCAGAAGAGCGAACCATCTGTCAATTCCATTACATGCTTTGGCCAGATCATGGTGTTCCGGACACTGTCCGGCCTTTACTACATATGGTTCGCCTTGTACGGGATTGCCAGGCATCAGAAACTCTTCCTGTGCTTGTCCACTGTTCAGCTGGGTGTGGACGTACAGGCACTATCTGTGCTATTGACTATGTATGGGGATTACTCCGGACAGGGGTAAGTGATTTGAACAAATTTGGGCATTTATATACTATTAGGAGGCATAGTCTGAAAACCTGCCAAGATACCCAAGACCAGTGCTTCTGAAGGAAGCTATGCAATATTGCAGTTTTTATCTCATAAAAGCCAGGGATGAGTACCATATTTGCATAATGCTATTAAAGTTGCATTCATTTCATGTTTAATAATGTAAATTATATACTGAATTTTAGATATTTTTTATGTCTATTAAAATGTGACTAGGATAAAGTTAGATCAAGTAAGCCTAGTCACTTGCCCTAAAATTAATAATGTATAGATATGAAAAAATCCAATAAATATATATGGACCAAATATCTATATAAAAGAAATCTTTAATCCAGATAAACAAAAGTGTTATTAAAATAATAGGGTTGAAAAATAAAAGGGAGATATTATACATATAAAAACAAACCTGGACCATTGTAAGAAATAACTGTGGCTCATTCAGGGAAGAAGTATAAGTAAAAATAAAATTCTTTTTTTCTGGAGTTGAGAAAAATTCTTTAAATGTTCCTCCTACTCTTTTAGTTTCATTGATGATTTGTGTCATCATTTCCCCTCACTTTTTTTTGACACTCGTGAGGGCCTCAAAGTTCTATGAATACTCTTTCCCTAATTACAATCACTAGATTGTAGTTTGCAGATTTTTTTTTCCTAAGGGTATTTTGATAACTTAAATCTCACAATCTGTGTTCCTAATTCTCTCTCCACCTCTGTAACTCACAAATTTCCTCTTGATTCAAAATATCTGATATGAGATGTTGAAATGTATTGCGAATTGACTAAGAATGCAGTGATTCAATTCAGTAAGGTTTGTAACATTATTTGCTTGGGCAGTAGACATAGACATCATTGCAATGTTTCTTCTTCATAATCTTAGCATACCATAATAACGTGTTTGCCTGCTGCACTGCTATGCCCTAGGAAAAACAAGCATGGAGTTAAAATTAACAACCTCTATATACTTCTTACAAACTCTGCCCCAGCTGACATTTTTTTGCTCATTGGCTTCATTGGTCATAAAATGGGTAGAAAGAGTATTGTATTCAGGAAGAAATGAATGTCTTGGTCTGGCAGAATGTTTAGGTGAACATCAAGCTTAAATGATGTTTTTATGACTCCCTTAACTGGTACTGATAAATGAATCACCATTCTTTTCATCGATCATTTATTTTTGATCAGAAACTTTGTGAGAATCTTCATCTGTTGGGGCTTGTTCGTGAAATGCGGGTGCAGCGAGTAGCAATGGTGCAGACCAAAGAGCAGTATACCCTCTTGCACCAAGCAGTTAAGGAGCTCTTTGGCGACCGCCTCAACCTTATTGATTCTCATCCATATGAGAATGTATCTACAGACGGGAATCCGCTTATGCTGCAGCTGTCTGAGAACAAAGAGAGCGACTATGAAGAGTTCCTTCTCTCTCGGGAAAAAGAAGGTAAGCTGCCAATTGTGACTTCTCTGTGAATTTGCGCGTATGGCAGTGAAGCAGCTGTCCAAGCTGCTTGATCAGGCGCTCCCCCCCCCTCTTTCATGCTTAGCCCCCACTTCCATTCACTGATCTTCCACACGTGATTCTTAATGCACATGACATGCTGCCTGGTAAACTCTGCTCCTTACTAAACTGCCATATTACCCCCTTCCCCCGCTACTGGGTCTCATCCTCACACCGCGCCTGTCATATAGAGGTGGTTATGGCCCACTTCTGCATGAGTCACACCAGGCTAACCCACCTAGCTTATACCTGGGGATCTTTCCTCTTACCTGTAGCCTCTGCCCTACCAAACTCCTCACCTTGTCTCTTGTCCTCCTGTATTCCATCCCCTGTCGTCGCTTCTTTCCTTTTCTCTCTTCCTACCCTAATTCAAATCACTTGCGTCTAATCATCCACAAGGTGCCCTGTGTAGACTCTCACACATGGCACACCCTACCAGCTCCGGTTGACCTGGTAGTTTTGAAACTAGATTGAGACTACCTTGGCTGTATTCTTTCTAGACATTCTTTTACAAGCCCATTTTCATCCTTTTTTGTCCTATGCTGACAGTTAACTTTGCAGGGTAGTTTGCCAAACGGTTTTCACTCGCTCATTCCTGGTCCGGTGCCCAGAGGAAGGCACCCCTCCTCCATGGGTTTGGTGTAGAATGTTTTTTTTTTAATATGGCTGCCTTCTTTCCACCCTTTTTCTTTTCCACTGTCCTCATCTTTCTCTTCTATTACTATTTCTTGTAAGGGGATGTCAAGCAGAGCAGAGGTCATCATGCTACAGCTTACATCTGAAAGATTGTGTTCCCTCCCACCTCCAAAGCCTGTGCGAAAATCTACAGCTATTTAGCTTGCGCATATTGATGCTTTCATCACTTTTTTTACACACCCCTTACAGACTTTCTGCTGGATTGGTCCTCCATGGTATCCACTGGTTCTCTGCACACATTTTTCTCCTGCCATTCATCTTTTATTTCATATGATAGTGCCTCTATTTTCCTCTCCATTTCCCTATCCCCCTATTTCTACTCTTTAATATTGATTGGTTTTCCTGAGTAGGACTCGCGCATCAATCAGCAGCCCCCCCTCCCCATACCCTAAAAAATTTAATTGGGGGTACTAGATCACCTTTTCATGGTTGCTACTTTTGTTTTCCCTGGCTTGTTTTGGAAATTCTGAAGTAAAGGTATGCTTGGTAAAATTAATATTTTTCAGACTGGAGCATCAAATCCACTCCATTTGCCACTTCAGCTGGGACTCCCAGTTCTCCTGGAAACCCATCTGGATCTCTGACCAGGAAGACAAGTCAGCCGCTGAAACCAAGGCTTCCACGACCAAAAGGTTAGATGAAAGATAGGAAGATTACAGTTGCTTATATACCATTTCACAAGGGTTTCATTCTCTTGTTTATTCAACATCTTTCACATCGGAGTCGTGCCATTTTATCAATTTGAAAAGGTAAATCTTTACCACTCCTCATCCCACCTGGCTGCAAAATAAATACCCAATATCCCACCTCTATGCCAAAACAAAAATCCTCCCATTCAAGGACTACCCAAGCACAATAGTCACACAGTTATTCAGTAAACTTCTATGCCCCTACACACCCTCTCCACTCCTACCCAACTGCCCTTTACACCCAATTATTAGATAACCTACCCCCAACTGCACTGAGCCAGAATGCTATAAATCACACACACACTTTACTCGCATAGTACTTCAAAACTACCTGCAAAATGCCTTGCTCCAATCTCTACAAATTCAAAGCAACCAGAGATCACTGAACTAGTTTCCCTGTCCTTCCTGCGATCGGGGCACCACCTGCCCTACTTGTCCTTAAAAACAGATTAGATCCTAACACCCTCCCTCCCCTCAACCTGAAAACACTGCCCATCTCATCCTCTCATGCCCCTTCCCCTTCTTGACTATCTCAAAACTTTCAATATAATCACTAGGAGAATTCAGCCATATACACCACATGCTTTAGCTTAAATAACACTATCCTACATACGTTGAAGAGTTTTCATGTTTAAATTACACTTTTCAACTTGGATTATTTATGGTAACCAGTTTTGGGTGTTCAGGATGAATAGAATAGTTTGGTCTTTTCTACAGATCCTCTTCGACGGAGTGCCTCAACAAGTAGTTTGGATACCCACAAGACCTTCCCACCTCTACCTAGTGAATCGGCCCTTCTTCTGCCATTGACATCGACTTCTCTGGATGCCTCGACTTACCCTCAGAAAGAGCTCTCCGCTTGTCTTGAATTTGAGTCTGAGCCCAACCTTCATCGAAGGCCTCAGGCAGTGCCCCTATCAGCAGAGGCGAAGTCACCTGCCAAGAAGCCTGCGAGGCTTTATTCTAAGGTGGAGAAAGAAGCAGAGAATCTGGCCCAAAAGATGGAGACAAAGCAAAGACAGATGCAGAAATTAAATTCCTTGAGTCCAGGGAGCTCTTCTTCACCTGCTCCTACAGATCCTCTCAATTCTAGACCCAACCTTTCTTTGATGACTGTGCCAGGTACTCTTAACCCACCCCCGGTGCCTCCTCCGAGAAGCCGAACTCCATCTCCCATTATCTCTGTAAGGAATGTTCATTCTGACTCCGAACGACACAAGAAGGTTCCAGTTCCATGTGTCACCAAGGATATGCCCACAGAGAAGAGGAAAAGCTTGGAACTTGTTCGCCGTCCCAGTATTCCAAAGTTGCGGGAGCTGTTTGAGAAATCCCCTCCATCCACGAATGTGATTACATGCCCCAATGGTGCGCACCTTTGCCGTAGTGCCAGCAGCGTGACCTCACGTTCCCCACTTTTCAGTCTCCATAGTGACTGCCTGGTACCTCCCTCTTTGCTCAGGGTAAAGCGAAATGCGAGTTTCCGCTCTGAAGACTCTTTGGCACAGGGTAGCAAAATGTCAGCTGCAACTAAGGATTCTGACCATTTGAAGTTTCAGATATGTCCGCCGCCGCCGCCCTCTCCCTCAACACCGCAAAGCCTTGTGTGTGTAGAAGGTAGCGATTCCTCGCTCTCTGCTCTCATCGGGGGGAAGCCCCCTTCGAGCCCCAGACTTGGTAGTGTTAGAGATGTAAAGCGAAAAGGGGCACAAATGCCTGCCTGTGACCCCAGAGAAGACAGTACCATTCACCTCACTCAATTGGATGAACGTCCTGCACTGCCGATTAAAAAGAGCAAGTCGTTTCGGTTGGTCAGGCCTCAAGCGAGTACATCCCCGGCCTCTTTAGTTCGTGGGGCTGATTTTCCCAAGAAGAAAACTGATCTGACCACTTACTTCAGCCTCGACCGTGGCAAAGAGAATTCTCCATCCCGAACCACCAAAGGAGAAAATAGTATCAAGAAAATTGCCAATGACTTCTTTCCCCTTCATCAAGAGGGACTCAAATTATCTGTTTATGAAGCATCGCTTCACTCAAGGCCATCTTCGAACAGTGCTTGTCTCTTTAGTGAGGACTCACTTGGAATCGGAAAGGAGAGCGATGCTGATCGACCCTTGATACCACCCAAGAAGACCTCTCTCACTGAAGGAGTGGATAAGCCCTCAAAAACATTTAAGTTGCAGATGCCCTTGTCTCGATCTGATGAGCAAATTCACCAAAGCTCTTTGGCTGTCCCATCCATTCCATCCGTCTCGAAGAAGGCTCAACTCCCACTATTTATGGCCTTCAAAGATACACCTGCCTTGGAAAATGATCGGAATGCAGAAACTCTGCCAGAAAACCTTTACGATGAATTGCCTTGCCACTCCTATCCCGTGCCTAAAACTGAGGTAAGTTCACCATTAACTCACTCTGAGGCATCAAGTCGATGTACCGGCTTGCAAGGAAGCAAAGATTATGTGAATGCTAGAGTCCTCTCTTCATACCTGGGTAAAGACGACAGCCAAAGTGCGTCATATGTCCCTCTCCCATCCAAGCGAGAATCGAAAGAGAAAGGGGGACATGATTATGCCAATTGTTGTGTGTTTGCCATCCCTGACTCCAAAATTGACACAGGCGAAGCCTCTGCTCAAGATGTGGCATTATTTAGTCCCCAGCAAAACAGTTTAATGTCTTGCAAGTCAAAACCCACAGCAGATAATGAAGGGCAGGATTCCTGTCAATTGAGTACTCATTCCTCTGCTGATTATGAACCTGTGGATTTTGGGGAAACTTTGACTAGTGTTGATGAAGTGTTTGAAACTGTGAACTATGAACTGGTAGAAGGAAAGTCCAAAGGAAAGAAAAACAAAGACCGAATGCCATCTTTACGACATGATTATTATCTGAATAAGGACTTGGATTCCTTAGCTATTCAAGTTTATAAGGATTGCCAAGCTTACTTGCTCAATGGAAACAGTCGAGCTCCCATTCCTTCACTTATGCCCAAGTGCAAATTACCCAATCCTCCAAATTCCAACCTGGACAAAATTTCGGGTGTGCCTGACTTGGAAGAAGTAAGGAACAAGGTGTCAGTTCCACCCCAAGGATTACGAAACCGCGAGAGGAGGAATAGCTATCGACAAGCTGTAAGTATGGCCTCTCCCCCTCACAACCGAAGCGAGAAAACGGATAAGGCGAGTTCCTTTAAGAAGATTCATAAGTATGAGAAAATCTGGTTTGAAACTATGAATGAACAGAGGAACGAGGATGGACATGGCATTGATCAGCAGAATAAGCCAGAAGAAATGACGGCCATGAGTTCGGCGCATGACTTCTCTTCGAACTTGAATCACCAGATGAACATCAATGGCAAAGAAGTGCTCTTTAAAGACAAGCTAGAGGAACTGCATGGGTTGGTTGCCAATTCAGAGCGGAAGAATTTGACAGACTTGTCCGAGGAAGAGCTGTCCTCGCGTGACTCTGGCAGTAGCTCTAGTCTGTTTTCGAGATCAGCCCAATCCTGGTCAAGTGAAAGGGGCGACCCTATTTATGCTAATGTGCCTTTTGCCCTAGGGTCTCCTCCCCCTGCATTTACAGAGGTGTCTGGCAAACCCATGCCTACCTCATCGTTTCAAGGGTCTTCCCCTTACGGGACTCTGGCCACGACTACATCTCATCCTTACAAGCCCAGGGGGGCTCCTCCGCAGCATAAGATTGTCCCCGGCTGGGTGGTTGGGCCCTTCAAGAAGCCCTTGGGGGTTGCTACTTTACCAGCGAGAACTACTGCCTCCCCACCTCCGCGCTTTCCCCTGGCTCAGAATATTCCCCCTCCCCTGGGGTTTGAGAACCCTCTTTTCCAGAATCCGACCCCTTTTCCTGCTGACCCTGCTCGTTCGAGAGCCGAACACCATCGCGGGAGGAAGCCCCTTTTTTCTCCTGTCTTCCGGAGCCACTCAATCAAGGGAGTTGTGAGTTCAGGAAACAGTACTCCCCTGGAACCAGATCCCAACCCTGAATCTGGTAAACAGAGGAGACGTCATTCCAAAACTGGAGTAACAAAGATGACATCAGCATTGCATAAGGGAAAGGTACTTCTCCAAGATGACTACAGTAGAGGCACTGACTGTTCCACAGGTGAGATGTTTGGTCTTCGTGTTATATCCAAGATTTGTTTGAGCCCCTTTTAAATCTTAAGAACCTGTTTTTTTTTACAATAATCCTATAAATGCTCCTTTTTTAATTGCCATGGCCAGTAGTCCCAACCCCAACTGAGATAGGAGTTTCATTAGCTAAGGGATGCTGATGCCTTAGCAATGAAACAAAAGACTATTTTAAGACAAATTTCGACACAGAGTATGAAAGGATTAGCCAGTTCTCCTGGCACTTATATAACACTTTTAATAATGAGTGTGGCCAGCAAAAGTGTGTTGCTGAAGGGTAAAATTTCTAGGTCTTTTTCAGCCATTGTTTGAAAAGACCCTGGAGAGGAAATCTGTAATACTTGTTAGTTTCATGGACTTTGAAGATACAGTAGCATTAGAAATGAGTGTGTGTAATGGTAGGTAAAGGCATAGTTGAATGAGATATGTTTGTAAAAGAGACTTGTTATTTTAGACGATCTTTCAATTCTTCTTGCATGTCGATACCGCCTAGAACACTAATATTCTCACCCCTTGTTCACACCATTTCTTACCCAGTCGTTAGACTCATAGGAAGCAGCACTGCTGAAAGTGGTCGTTAGGCTGTCTTCCGGTGTTCCTAAAGCTGTCCTCCGAAAGGACAGCACCAAAGGAGATTCAGATCCTATGCCTCCCACCCAAGGCTGGACTGGGTGGGGCAGTGATGGTTGCTGCTCCAAAGGACGGACCCCCCCTCCCTCCACCGCTGAAGCCTCCCCATCTGCCAAAAGTTTCGAGGTGGAGGGAGGAAGAGACTTGTATAGTGAGCCCAACCTTCCCAGATAACTCCTTGAAGGCTTCAGTACATTGTTTGACCAACAGTGCCCAGTGTCTGCCTCCAGGAAGCATATGGCCATTGCCATGAGAGTATTCTCTTCAAAGAGACACCCCTGATTCTTCTCTGAGCTAGGCATAGAGGGCATACTCCAGGCTAACTGGGAGGAGCTGTGGAAGCTAGTCTCCTCCTGTACCAGTTACCAATCTTATTGCAGGGGACCATACTGGGCATGCTCCCCTTGCCCACCCTTCGAGGGCATAAGGGTTTTTCGACACAACCACCACTACAGGATTCTGGCTTGGTAGGAAGATGCACCATTAACACCCTGCATGTCTGTTCTTCTCTTTTCTTTAAATACCTCCTTTCAAGCAGTAGCAGTGCAGCTGCACCTAGAGAGGAGGTATACTGTTATTTCTACATAGATTCCACCATCAGCTGACTTCGACTTAGGGAACTTACACCATGACACTGTTGCTGAGGCCTTTTCTACTGCTTAGGGATTCGAACAGTAGAACCCTCCCCCTCCCCTCTTTAGGGAGACTACTTGATCAATCTCGGGGGTTAGGTCCTTGCCGATCTGATCGATGAGCTGGAGTTAAGTTTCCTTAATGTGGATGAGTTTTGAGTTTACATATCACTGCCCAAGGGCCGCTTCATTTTTCTGTGGAAGGTGCTTGATGATGTCCATGGTAGAGATCACTTTCCCATTCAAATATTTTCTGGACCTCTGCTGCCTGAGAGACATCTACAGGTGCGGTGGTTCACATTTCAGGAAATAACATTTCTCTGTGCCAGTCAGGAGTTTAGGTTAGTGGATGAGGCTGTTGAGTTCTTCTCTGGCAACCTCATCGCTGTGGGCCTACTATTCCTAGAACTTCTAGCTGTTTTGCCTGCCATCACTTCCGTGGTGGTCACCCAAGTGCGAGATGGCCCTCAAACAGAAGTGTAATGCCTACATGTGCATTAAATGCACAAATGATTTCACTGTTGGCGACTTTCATCAAGCTAGTGCTAGGTTCCGGTATGTTTTGAACCATGCTCGCCACTCTTCCCGGTGGACATATGTCATCACTTAATGTTAAGTCCCCTCTAGCACAGGTGTGGAAGAGAGTCAAAATGATTCAGGGCAAGTTTGTGCAGGACCCCATTCAATCTTGGACCCTGCATATATGGTGGATTCCTTCATTACAGGTTTCTCTGCATTCTCTATCCAGGATGCTGCTCTACCAGCATTCAATGTATGTTGTGAGGTCACTGACTGGATTTTAACCTCCAGCGGCGGAGAACCCTTCAATGACAGGTTTACATTAAGTTAGTTATGTTCTGCTCTCACTTTGTAAGCAGACATTGCCCCTGATTCAGACAAATGTCCTGTATGCCATACTTAGACACGTAGTTGAGCGCAGTATATAATTTATGTTGGATTTTTTCAACAGGATCTGGACACAGGGTAATCCTTTCAGACTCCCAGCAAATGGCTACTATGCTCGCTTTTTGCATACCGTGGAGAGGTCACTCTACCCCGGTCGGTTTCCACCTAATCTCTCGAACCTCCTTTGTGTGCAAGTTGATGGAGAAATTGGTAAATGTTAGCCTAGCCTTTTTACTAGACCGCGGAGGCCACCTGTCTTGTGCACAGTGCGGCTTCCACAAGTTCCACGCCATATCAAATGCTCTGCTCTGACTGGAAAAAGCATCTGCGAGGCCTTCCTTTGTAGACAGCACTACTCCACACTGTTTTTCAATCTGGAAAAGGCCTATTATACCACATGTCCATACAGTATCATGGAAACTGCCCACACCTGACGAGACTGTGCCCAATCATTATTTCTTAGTTTTTTGTAAGATTGTTGATTCCATGTACATATGTGGGGAGCCCTATCTGGTTTCCTGGAGCAGGAATAGGGTGTCTTGAAGGGAAATGTACTCGGTGTCACACTAGTTGCTCAGAGCATCAACAGCATCACCTCGGTACTGCCGGAATAGGTTCTTGCCTCCTCAGTCACCAATGGCCCTCACTGCATCCATAGCCAATATCAATGGTGCTTATGCTGCCGGGAGCTGCCAGTCATACCCCAAGCCCTTTCGGTTTAGCGGTAAGAAACTCCTTAGAGAGCTTGGGGTAGCTATCAGGCTGATGGTGCCTCTGTTTCTGTCTAGTACACCACCTTGATGGTACCACCTTTGACTATTTGTCACCACACCTCTGCTCCCAAAGCTTCACAGTGCTGGGAGTATTGCGATCAGTCTTCACCCTGTTTCCTGGATGTGATGCCATGAGCTGGGTGGATGTTGAGATTATTTTGTGCTGGGCATGTGGGAATTGTGTGAATGAGAGTGCCAAAGAGTTTCTGAGGACAGGGTGACCAGGCCAGTGTTTTGCTCATCCTCACCACTGACATCATAGGAATCAGGGCTGCTTGGCAAGGAAGATTGGAGATGGCCAAAGGGAACTTAAAGTTGCATGCTATTCTGCTGCAACTGTTCACATGGGCCCACCCACCAATGGCGCAAAGGCTTGGGTCACTTTGTCATCTTCAAAATGGGCACATCCGTGTGATGCACCCACATTTGATGGAGCCAACACATGCACTTTATTGCAACAACTGTGTTGTCCCACAGACTGTTCAGTATATTCTCTTTGAATGACCCAGTTTGGGTGATCTTGATTCATGTTATCTCTACCAGTATCAAGATGAGTGGGATTGCTACCACTTTTCCCATGCACTCAGGACGTGTTCTTGTATAGAGACTTATGAACTATCTGACTTTTTGGAAGCTGGCCTGCTCCATTTTGTCTTTTTTTTTGGTTGTATGTTCCTGTGCTGGGGGAGGCAGTTCTCTCCCTGATGCCAAAGTTTTCTTCGTTCTTGTTTTTTTCTTTGTTTAGTTTGACTTTGATAATTGTACAGTACCCTAGCACTAGGCTGAAATTTAAAATTACAACTTATGCCCTTGAAGACAGTAGGCAGTTGGGTCTGCTAAAAAAAACCTACTACACAACCCTAGTGTTGTTAAAAGGCATTGATTGAACTGATATGATGATTTTTAATGAGTGTTCTAACACTTCTTATTAACTAAAATGACAAACGAGGGGAAATGAATAAAGGATATTGACTGAGAGTAGTCTAGTTTCCTCACTTTGGCCATGCATTTTAAAAAAAATTATTTTGTTTTAAGTAAGCTCTTAATTAAATAGTATTTGATTATTGTTTTTTATTCAGCAGGATCATCGTCTATGCCTGGCTATGAGAATGAAAGTTTTGTTGCAGAAGGACAGGTAAACTCCCTTTTGTTTTTTCTTACTCCTCAACCTTTTAGGGTATGGTCTAATTGCAAGCATCTTGGTCATTTATTTTAATCTATAACACAACTATTGTTGTTCAAGGAAGGGTTTCTCTGTTTTGCTTTGTACCTTAGTTTGTTGGTCTGGGACATTTTTGTTTATTTTCAAATGTGACAGTTTCCCTCAAGCATCAGTTTGATTGATACTTTAGAAAATTGCCATAGCTGAATTATTTGTATCACTTAACCTTGGATCCTACCCACAGCTTTTTGTGCAAGTTTGGAATATTGTGTTGAACTCTTATTCCTGGTGACAGCAGTTTCTGATGTGTTTCTAGGTGTAGTTTTTGTATGGTACTCTTTATCATGGCTATGCTAGGGTGTCTCATGTGCAGTAGAAGGAAAGTTTCCTATGGATAGATGTCTTGTGGAGATGGTTTGGACATGAGATAGAATGGCATCTTGTCTTGTCTATGATGACCTTTATATTATTTGATTGGGGGGGCCTGGTTTTTTGGTTGTGAGAAGTCCTGCATATATATTTTTCAGTAGATAGTATTGGCGTTTCATATATATATATATATATATATATGGTATTACTAAAGTCCTTTAATATTCATCACAATGCTCTCAACAAAAGACTGATAGTTTTGATGCAGATACACATTTTTATTGTTTTAACATACAAGTATAAATGTGTGTTTAAATTGTAATATTAATCAATGTGGCCGCCCTCAGCAGCAAGAACGCGCTGGCCCACACGTTGTGGATAAAGTCCTTCCTCATGCTGGTCCACATGCATTTGACGATGGCTTAAACCTGTTGATGTTGTGGCAGACATTGCAACTCTTGCCTGTGGACCTACCCCCAAGTGCTCTGATGGCTGCATGTTGGAGCACTCCTGTGCATAATTGCATGGTCCCCCAGAATATATGGCACATTCCTGTTGTTTCTCAGTCTGGGGGATCTTCATATATGCTTCCTGTCCTGGTAATTGGATGAATGAGGTCACTCTAGCTTGTTCCTTCTACCCTTAATGACTTCATTCATCCCTGATTGTGGCATTGAGTTTTTAGAGGAGACAGGCCTCCCACTGTCTCTAGTGTGTTGGAGGGAGGCAGTCCTTCATCTGATGCCTGAGTGTACCTTTTGTTTTTCTCTTCTGGTTTGTACTTTTGCCATCCTTTTTTTTTATCATATCTTAAATAATAGGCTGAACATATTTTCATTGACATGCCCTTGGTGGCATTCATCAAGATGATGCTCTTAAAAGGGGGGGAAAAATACCCAGAACTGCCTTGTTTTCCTCAATTGACCTGTCCCTGTGCTCTCTGGATACACAAATGGACTTTGGATATGAGGTGATTGTTGACCTTCACAGCACCATTCACTTTCCCATTCAACCATCTGTTTTGCAGGGTGTGCCATTACTCGAGAGCCAACCTTGGTGCTGTCTGGATTGGGCACATTGGTCTGCAGTCCAGGAACTGACTGACCTTTCCCTCTCATTTGACTAGTTTAGGTTGGTAAATGAAGCTGTAGAGTTCTTACATACCCTCATTATCATCTACTTATGTTTTATATCTCAAGCATTTGACCATTTTGTACTCCAACCAATATAAGCACCATCTGTGTGTGTTGACACTTGGATAAAATATGCCAGGTGAGGGTTAATTTCCATTTCATTATGAAGCATGCACGCCATTCTTTTTGTGTCCAAACTCACTTTTTGTGTGTAGCCTGTTGCACCCCGTACATGTAGGACCAGCACATCCATCCAAATTGGGAAGGTCACTGCTTACTGGGTTGACTTCATCTATGATGAGCCCCGGAAAGCTGGTGTGCTCCCCTTTTTCCCTTCTAGCACCCACTTTTTTCTATGACTATCCCCTCTTTACTTTTTCTAAATTTAGCAGTTCTTCCCATACTGTAGGTATTAGATACGAGTTGTGCTGGGTTGTCTATTTAGTTCACTGCTTCCATTGCACATATAAGGTGGCTACACTGGTACCGTCCTTTATTGTTCAAAGTCCCAGGACAAAGTTGATATTATGGTGGTTCACATTGTCAAGGCCCATCTTAGTTTGAATCTTCAACCCCTTGTTTGTGCTCAAATCCCTTTGTGACTGCCTTTTCTCATTCTCTAGCAGAAGTGCTGCTCTGCCAGCATTTATTGCTTGTCATAAGCTTGCTTAAGGCTGATGACAACCTAATCTCTAGAGGTGTGGGGGGGGGGGCTTTCAATGACCTAGTTATGCTAACCGAGCTATATTCCGCTCTCGCTTCATTTACAGATACCAGGTAAATGTTAGATTAACATTTTATCTGGACAGCGGAGGCCATTTGTGTTCTGCGCAGCTTCCGCAAGTTCCATTCCACGTTGAATGCTCTGCTTCGACTGGAAAATGATGTCTGCAAGGCCTTCCTTCATAGACAGCACTTCGCCAGTGTTTTTTTATTTGGAGAAGGCTTATGATACCGCATGGCGATACGGTATCATGGAAACCCTCCACATGATGGGGGTGAGGGGATGCCTCCTGGTCTTTATATCTGAATTTTTGTGAGATCGCCAATTCCGCATACGGGTGGGGGAGCCCTCTCCGGCCTAATGGAGCAGGAAGAGGGTGTCCCACAGGGAAGTGTCCTCAGTGTTACAGTCTTTGCCTTGAGCATCAACAGCATTACCTCGGTACTGCCAGAAGATGTTCTTGCTACAGTCTATGTGGACGACCTTTGATCTATTTTGGCACGGCCCAGATGCCAACTGTGGAGCGTCGACTCCAACAGGCATTGAACCGCATCTCTCGCTATGCCGAAGTGCACAGGTTTCGGTTTTCTTTGGTCAAGACTAAGGTGGTGCACTTCTGCCGCCATCCACGGCCCCACCCTGACCCAGATTTGTTTCTTAATGGGGTGCACCTGGAAGTGGTTGAATTGCACCGTTTCCTTGGTCTTGTATTTGACTGATGCCTCACCTGGGAGGCTCTTATTCGCAGCCATAGGGTCTCTTGTACCCGCTGATAGGGCTACTGCCTAACCTTTTCATCAATCCTTTGTCCGTTCGAAGCTTGACTATGAATGTGAATTTTATGCATCCGCAGATGAGCGTCTATTGAGGAAGGTGGACTTGATCCACCACACCGGCTTTTCCTTGGCCACCGGTGCCTTCTGCACTCTTCCTATTGAGATCCTGCTTGTCGATGCTGGAGAGATGCCATTATCTATGTGCTGTGCACAGTGCATTACTCGCCTGTACGCACGAACGCAGCGTCTCCCTTTGTCACCAATGGCTCTCAAAGCATCTGCAGCTGATCTTGATGGTGCCTATGCCGCTGAGAGACGCAAGTCATACCCTAAGCCTTTTGGGTTTAGGGCTAGGAAACTCCTTCGAGAGCTAGATAAAGCTCTTGAAGGTTTTGCCCAGAATGCCACCCTCAGGATACCACCGTTCGCTATTTGTCGCCATGCCTCTGCTCCCAAAGCTTATACAACGCTGGGAGTATTCCATTCGGCCATTTTGGAACACATCTTATGTCACGCTGGAATTGTGCCAGTGTATATGGATGGCTCCAAGTCCAAAGAGGGGGTCGGTTTCCATGCCATATCCCCTCTGTTTGAAGTAAGCGGGGCTCTACCGGGTGGTGCGTCTTTCTTCAGGGCTGAGTTGGTGGCAATACACTACTCGGTAGGGGAGATTATGCGACATGCCCGCTTCAGAGACCGGATCGTGATTTATAGCAACTCACGGAGCGCCCTGAGTGCTCTCGGGGCATTGGAATCTCTGCACCCTCTGGTTCGCGATATCCATGATGCCACACTTTTAGTGAGCTGGGTGGATGTCTAGATGATGGTGCCAAAGAGTCTGTTTGGACTGAGTGACTGGACCAGCATTTCACTATTCCACACACCTACTACATGACTACATGGCAGGAATACGGGCAGCTCTTCGGACTGCTTGGCAAAGAAGATGGGAGACTCCAGGGGAACTTTAAGTTGTGTGCCATTGCGCTGCGACTGTTCCCATGAACCTATCCCTCAATGCCACGATGGCTTCAGGTTGCTTTCTGTCATCTCCGAAATGGGCACACTCGTGTGACAGATTGGCATTTGATGGAGTGCTCGCCTGCGCCCTATTGTAACAACTGCATTGTCCCCCAGACTGTTTGGCACATTGTTGTCTAATGTCCCATTTTGGGTGATCTTCGCGCACGATACCTGTCCCGGTACCAGGATGGGGTGGGGCGCTACCACCTGTCCTGGTACTGGGATGGGCAGGGTCACTACCACCTGTCCCTTGTACTTGGGATGAGTGCATGTACATTGACTGGTGGACCTGTAGACTTTTTTGGGGGAGGCTGGCCTTCTCCCTTTTATTTAACTATTTTTTTTTGTTTTCTTTATTGGTTGTACGCTCCTGCTCGTTGCCTTTTCCCCTTTTTTATTTTTAGTTTTTTTTTTTTTTTTTTTAATCTTATTTTAAAGTAGCCTAGTACTAGGCAGTTTTTAATACGGCGACTAATGCCCAAGTAGGCAGTCACCAGATGAGCTCTTAAAAAAAAAAAAAATACAGATACCACTACTAGTCCAGATGATATCCTGTATGCCAGGCTCTGCCAACTGTGTGAATGGGGCATGGCCTTTCTGTTGGATTTGTTAAACAGGATCTGGATAGACAGTACCTCCCCAGACTCCAAATAGTATCATGGAGACCCTCCATACTCTGAGAGTGAGTTCCTGCTAGATCATGGATTTGGCATATGGGTGGGGGAATGCTCTCTGGTCCAATAAGGCAGGAGGAAAAGGGTGTCCTGCAGGTAACTGTACTCATTGTCACTCTCATTGCTAAGAGTATCAATCGTATCACCTTCGTGGTGCTGGAATATATTCATAATGCACACTGCGTAGTCATATATGACCTTTTGATAACTTTTTTTGTGGCTTAGATGCATACCTTGGAGTAATGACTTCAACAGGCTATGGGCTGCATAGCTTTTGGTTTTCTTTAGCTAAGACAAAGGTGGTGTTTTTGTCATCATCTATGCCTTTACTTGGACCTGGATGTGGTAGTTGCATCATTTCCTTGTTCATGTTTTCTTTACCTGAAAGAGGACATTCTCGCCATAAGGTTCCTCCCACACCATGGATATTCTTAGTTCTGTAGCATTCAGCACTTGTAGTTCTGATAGGCCTAATTTCCTATTTACTGCTTGTTTGTTCATTCTAAGCTAGACTCTGGATGTTAGTTCTTCCCATTCGCAGCTGAGCAGTCGGTTGAACTCGATTGGCTACACCAGTCTCTGCTTACTTACTGTCTGTGCCTTCCATACATCTCATGTAGAGCACCCCTCCCTTTCAATGATGGGTAAATAATGCTCACTCTAAGCTGTATATAATGCATTAATGCACTTATATCTGTGGTTTTAGCATCTCTTTCAGTCATCAACAGCTCTCATTTCATTCTTAGGTTAGGTTTCATCAGATTTACCCATTTCAATGTGAGATTCCAATCATGCACTATATCTTTCATGTTTAGGGCTAGGAAATTTTGAGAGCTTGATGTAGTTCTCTGAAAGGTGGTGACACTCATTCTGCCCTGTAAACTAGCCATGATGCTAGTGTACATGGATGGCTCCAAATCTGAAGATGGGGTTGGCTTCCATGCCATCTCTCCACTGTTTGAAGCAAGCTTTGCATCTGTCTTCCCACCAAATTGTGATTTATAGCATTTCACAGAGTGCCCTGAGCTCCTCTTGATGCATTTGAATCTCGGCACCCCTGGTTCATAGTATCTGTTAATGCACAGCTGATGCAAGCCAGGAGGGTGTTGAGATAATCTTTTGCCTGGTTCCTGGAGATGGTGGATTGAAATTTAAAGTTCCATGGCATTTCTCCCTGCTTTCTTTTCACAGATTATTCCCCAATGCCTCCCCAGTTTCAGGTATTTATTTTGTTGCCTCTGAATCAGACATAAAGGATGCAGCATCATTTGATGGAGAGCTCCCCTAACCGTTCCTATAGGGACATTTCCTTTACCTCCCAAGGCAATGAGAAGCCACAGTATCTAATTTTCATGCATGTTCCTGTTTCTTGAACTGTATACATAGCCACACCGGAAAGTATTACTACTGTGCCTCTAGTAAAGGAAGCATCATCTCACCTTGTTACTTGGGTGTGTGATGAGAATGATGATACCCCTCTGACTGGTGTTGCAGCTCCCTTCTCACCACCTTCAATAATGGGAAGATCAGTTTTTCCCCAATAACCACTTCCCTGCCTTTGATGGGCTGACCAGCTCCCTTCAACCATTTTTGGGTGCATAAAGCTATATTGTTTATGGTTGTGGGCTTTACAACCTTGTTGCCTGCCAGGCCAACTAAAGGTCTTAGGTTCTCTCTCTGGGTCTGCCACAACAGATCTTCAGATCCTGGTGCTCTTATCAATGAAAAGTACAACCTACTAAGGGATTCCACTCTTTCTCCCTGCCTCTCTGGCTATCCACTTGAGAGCTGTGACCTTTGGAGAAGGACTGGCTACTGGGTAACTTCTTGTAGCTATATAGGTTGCAAACACCATTCATTAACACACCCAATGTAGAGCCCTAGAAAGTTCACAAACCCAAGATGGGATAGGCAGCAGCAGCTGGTGTGGGATATAGCCCCCCCCCCTCATCCCTTTAGTGGTCACAATTTTGAGCTGCCAAAATTTCTGACTGTTTCCCTCTATAAATCTTCACCCAACCCTAATTTTAGGTTGGATGAGGAGTCTAATGCCAGCTAGAATCTGACTAGTGGATGTACTACTCCCCTCTAACCTTGGGCAGCTCCACCTCTATGACAGAGGTGCCTTCCCATTTCCTGCTTTCTCAGGGGACTCTTCAAGGGGAGAGGGCAATTCTAACAAGTATTGAATGGGTTCAGGAGTATCTTCCTTTTGTAGATTTGCTTCTGGATGATTCTCCACTTGTGACGGGTCCCATTTAGCTTTCTGAGGCCTGGCATGATGGATGATGCACCAACTCAGTCCCCACCCTACCATTGGGGTCAGGTGACCCCAGGGTTGTTTGATTTAAATCATAATTTTAATCGAAAGATTAAAAAAAAAATCAGATTTAAATCATGACCTTAGATTTATTTGAAAATTAAACAAATGATTTTGTTAAGTTTAAAGTTAATTATTTTAACTCAAGATTGAATATCATATTCTATACATCAGGATCATTAATTTTCCTGTTGACTTCACAGATCTTCATGATTCACTGCTCCTAATAGATTCTGCCTACTATTTTCTTAGGTACTGTTATTTTCAGGGATCAGAGAGTCATATTACTGTTTCAAGTTGTGTGTTTTTAATTTGCAGAGGTAATGCAATTCTTTTTGGTTATAAATATGCTAAACAATATCCTGTAGCAGTTATTTCAGGTTGAATTTCTATGTTATGTCAGTTTATAAGTAATTTTAATTTAAGTTAAATTTCTAAATCTATTATCAAACAAAAAATATAATTTGTTTAACTGCCAAAGTAATTAGATAGCCATAATAGTATAAATATATATAAAATGTTTATTACCTCAGTTTAATAAAAGAAAATACCTTGTTTGTAATAGAATATACAATTAACAAACTCCTTGAATACAACTGATTAAACTAAATTTGATAACAGAAAAGTAATCCAAACAGAAATGAAAAATAACCAAAAATTTAAGCATAATCATAACCAATAGGAGATGTGCAGTTATTCAATGACTTAAAAAGAAAAACAAGTTTTGCTGCCCTCTCAGTGCCAAGATGGCTCCTCATTTTCGTATTCACTAGTCCATAGGAGAAGACTCTTTCTTCCCCAGAGGATGAGGCTAATGGCAGTCAGAAGTTCATGCACTGCTGACAGGATATCACTGCCCAAGAAACTTCATGAGACTCCCACCATTCACAAGCTGACAGACTTTTGGTCACAGAATCAGCAAACTTGAATGACTGGAAAGGAGGTGATTTCTGTTAATATCTGATGGAGTAATAATGGCACGCATTTATATGCTGCATGCTGTTCATTTGTTTATGGCATGGCATGACATCATAGCTGTGCGGCTGGCGAGTCTGACATCACAGCCTGTGGTGTAATGGTAGCCGGGTGCTCGCTCTGCAACAGTCGTTGTTCAGAGGTAAGTGTGCGCAGATGTTCTTAACAATGGTAACAGAGCTCTTATCTCGTAGCCTCTGTTATGGAAAGCGTTAATACCATTGCCTGTTCATCGAAATGGCTGCCTAAACTTTACAATGATGGGTGCTATAACAGTTTGAAAAAAATATTGGATTTGGTGTGAACTTACTGAATTGCCGAAAACTAAATGTGCATTAGCGATTATCTTTCCTTGACTGGAAGGGCTAGGGTAGGCTCTTCAGATATCAGTGTTAATGATTTTAAAAAAAGGATGTTGTCAAAATCTTGTTGATGAAACTAGATGGACTGTTCTTACCTGAAAAGGGTCATTGACAATTTACAGCTTTTTGTAATTTGTACAATTTTCGTAGGTTAGAAAGTGTAACCATTAATCGGTTTTGAGTGATTTTGAGCATAGGTATTTTAAATTTTTGCAGGAAGATATGAATCTTCCTGATCCTGTGATGGCATTTATGTTGTTACCGTCTTGTAAACTTCCTGAAAATGAACTGCAGTTAGTCATGTCAGCCATCAGTGAGCTTTCTTATGCTAATAAGAAATCTGCGTGTTTTTGGTCAAGAGATCCGTGCTTTGAGCACATAACTATAATACCTGTTGTTAGTATCGAGAGTGAGTTGGTGTTTTGTGCTGACCAGCCCACTAGTGATGAGGCATTGTTTACTTGTGTTGGACAGTGTAGTTGAGGTTTCTACCATGATGATCGTCGTGCATCGCAGGGTCAGGGTACTACGAGTATTGTGGGCCGTGTGGTACCTGGATAAGAATCCTACCCTTCGCAGTCACAAGCTCGTAAGTTTAATCATATAGGACGTGATGGTGTAGTGTTTTGGTGTGCAGTTTGTGACTCTAAGTATCATTGGGCACATCAGTGTCCACACGCCTATGAGAACAATAATAATAGGGTCACTAGAGAAGATGATCAGACTGAAAGTGTGCAATTATCAATGTTTATGGGTAATGTACACAATGAAGTAAGGGAACTAAGCTGCTTTCATTGCTTGAAGAGTCGGAAGGCTGCGCTATACTAGACACCAGTTGTTTTGCTACAGTGTGTGGTATTTGTGGCTGCAGTGATACCTAAATTCCCTATCTGAATATGACCAGTCATCTGTTTCAACATTTAAATTTGGTGATGGTGCCTCTGTACCTTCATTGAAGAAATTAACAATTCCTCGTTGGATTAATAACATCCATGTGGAAATTACTACCGATGTTGAGGCTAATAAACGACATCGCGAGATTGTACGAAGATTCGAGCTATTTCTTCAAATCCACAGACAGATGTGGTTGAGCATAAAAGGAATCGATTGGAAAGAGACCAATTTCTTTGTGTTTGGGAAGATTGCCAAGAAATGGGTCAAGCTAGGTTCTACTTCATCTCGATACTATGTACTATCATTGTGTAGATGACTAGACCAGGCTAACGTTCATGAGTTGATTTGGGCTTCTACTGATGCTGATGTGAAGAAAGTTGCCATGAAGCTACACAAACAATTTGGGCATCCCACAGCTGAAAAATTGATAAAACTTCTAAGAAATGCGGGTAGCAACAATATTGATCTTGAAGTGGAAATTAATGATTTATCAAGCGTTTGTGAAGCATGTGTTAAATTTCAAAGACCTGTTCCTAGACCAGTTGTATATTTACCAATGGTGACAACTTTTAATGAAAGTATTACAATAGATTTGTAAGTGTGGGGTCAATGTTCCTTGTGATAGTCGACATGGCTACAAGATTTTGTACAGCAACAGTAATGAAAAACAAAACTGCTTCAACAATCATTAAAGGTTTGTTCATGTGTTGGATTAGTCTATTTGGTTCTCCCCAGAAGATCCTCACTGATAACAGGCGAGTTTAATAATAATGAGATGAGAGCCCATGGTAAAGCATTCAATATAAAGGTGATGACTACACCAGTAGATAGCCTGTGGGGTAACAGGACTTGTGAATGGCTCAATGCAGTCATTGGTAATTTAGTAAATAAAATTATGGCTGATTCTAGTTGTGATCTGGAGACTGCACTTGCCTGGGCAATTTCTGCATGTAATGCCTTGTTGAATAATTCAGGATTTTCACCTAACCAACTAGTATTTGGTTTTAACCCTGCTATGCCTAATGTGTTTTGTAATAAACTTCCTTTGTGTGAACCGGTGACAGCTTCCACTATTGCAAGAAATAATTTGAATGCTGTTCACTGTCAGGCAGCACTTTTAAAGATAGTCAAATGAGTGACTGAATAGAGCATTAAGAAGCAATGTGCATACTACCTATGTGGAAAATCTAAGTAATGGTGATGAAGTTTTCTACGACGAGTGGCACAGGCCCAATGTTGTGCTCAGATATGATGGAAAGCACATGTTGGTTCACCTTGGTGGTGTCTATGTGAGAGTTCATGCTTGTCCCTTAACACATGCTCCACTTAGTACGACCATGTCCAGTGATACTACACCAGGTGGTGTAGAGCAGCGACAGTCTGGTGAAGAGGACTGCTATCCTCCTGTGGGTGATGAGGATGATCACAGCCATGGCAACGACGATGGCAGTGATGAGGCTGCTGAAGTGCATCAGCTGGCTGATGGTAATGAGAATCGACATTGACATCAGCGGTAACTCTGAAGCCCAAATGAAAGTTGGACAGTGATTTCAATGTGTGAGTTCAGCTACTAGTGACTAGTCTCTGGTAAGGTGATAAGTAGAGTGGGAAAAGCCACAAGTAACAAATATCTTAATTGTTTTAATGTTGGGTATGATTCTGATGGTACTGTTGGTTGGATTGACTTCAATGATATTGTTGAATTGTCTGTCATACCTGACAGTGTAGAGATGGTTGTAATGTTTAATAGTGATGGCAGCAAAAGAAGCTGAAATGCAAAACTGGAGAAACGACAATGTTTATGAATGTTTATGGAGTAGGAAGGCCAACAGGGCAACCCAGGGAGAACGGGCGTAGGCCAACTGGGCCCAGAAACGAGGTAAGCCTATTGCCATACTGACAAAATTTAACAGGCCACCCAGTCTAGCCCAGAAGGGGGAATGGGAAGAAACACGTGGGGCCCACGAGAGGGCGGTAGAGGTCTTGGAGTGCATCTTCGGGGTGAGGCGGGTGAGGCTGGCGCGCAAGTCTATTTCCACACCCAGGTAGACAAGATGGCGGGTAGGGAGGCCCAGACCAAGACCAAAGATGCAATTGCCATGAGTAAAGCCTTTATTCAGTGGGGCTCCTGATTCAGAGATTACCGAACATTCTTGAGCCGGTTGGCTTCAAATGCCTTATAGTTATTCGATCCACAGATGGCAACATGATCCATCAGAGGAGAGCTCTAGCTGGATTGACTGGCAGAGAGCCGAAGGTGACCTGTTTTTTGGATGCCTTCTGGCAAATGTGTTGGACCCTTCAGAGGTGGCCATGTTTAGTGCCCCTTGAACACATAATGTCCCTCTGGTGAGTGTAAAGCTGCACTCCACCATAAACTTTGTGAAAGTTGTTTATGCAAGGGAACTTGTGCACTACTCCTTAGAAGACATCAGTGAAGAGCTGACTGACCAGGGAGCAGGGCGGGTTTGGCCTTGAGACCAAACCCTACACTTTGACATGTTTGATAGGTGCCAGCTCCTGGATTCTTTGCATGCTGGTTGGTTTCACTACTGCATTAAGGCATTTGTGCCAGTGCTGCCACAGAGTTACGTCTACTGTTGTGGATGGTTCCAGCCAGAAACCACCCGCCACAAGGGTCTGCTCACTCACTCATAAGATGCGTGTTAGATCGGAAGGAAGCTCAAGGAAATGTAAATACTCAATTTATTTTAGTAAAAAAAACCCACCTCAAAATATCTCTATCCCCACCACCCAATACAGTAAAAAAAAAATCCAGAAAAATATGTACACAGAATAATTAAGAAACTGCAATACAGTTAAAAATGTATGCAGAAAAATATTATATGCAGAATATACAAGAAAATGCAATACAGTCCAAAAACATATGCAAAAAATACTATATAGAGAATTGACAAACCATAAATAATACAGTATATATATATATATATATATATATATATATATATATATATATATATATATATATATATATATATATATATATAGATAGATAGATAGATAGATAGATATAAATTGGTCTATGGATGACCTTGTTTGCTCTCCCAAACTGTGGTTTTGGCCTAACCACAACTGCAAGCCACCTCAATGTTGTGGCCACTAATTTGCCCATGGGCATTCTATTTTAAAGTTCTAGCTGGTAAAAGGAATCCTCCCACTCTCTCCTCAAATGTGAGGGAGGGGGGGGGGGGCTGGCATCTGTCTAAATCCGTTCCATTCTTGTTAATGGCGGAGGACCAGGGAGAAGGACAGATGGGGTCTCCAAAATCGCGCTGCTGACGGGACTCAGCACCCTGTCCGACCCCAGCTTAGCCTCTTCTCCTTCCTTCAAAACACTTGTTTCCTCTCTTTTCATACAACCTCTCCCACAACTTTCTCTGGTCAGCCTCTAATTTCACAGGGTAGATGCTGACATTCTTCTCAAGCCAACCGTCCCGGATCGGGGCTGAGGGAGGAGGGGACAATTTTCCCTAACCCCTGAGCTCCGGTTCGGGATGTTTTTTTTTTAACAACCTGCTTCATCCCCACCCATACCTTCCTCACATCCCTTTTCCTCTCCTCTTCACAATCTATCCTTTTACGCCGTATTCACGGTGGAGCCGCCATGCCGATGGACTGCCAGGCCACCAGGCGGGAGGGGTGGTCCCAAATGGCGGCGCCAGGCCGGTAAGCACCTCTTACAGTGCGGGCAACTGCAAGAGGTGATGAGCTATTGCATCCTGTGGCACAAATAGGGTCACCAAGTCCATGGATGAAAATAAAAAAACCCCCAAATCTCTCCCTATTCCCCCTTGTACATCGATAGAGCTGCCCGAGGGCAGCTCCAGCAAAAAAAATGGAATTTCCCCCCCATGTGCTTGCACAGGGGACCCTCCATATTTCTCTAACTGGAGAGGAGGCTTACTCCTCTCCTTCACCTACGGGTGCAGGGGACTCCCCCTGCCGGCGAAGGTGAGAAGCGGGTTCATTCCCCGCCCTCCTCTCCAAAAAATAAAAAGACTAAAAAGACAAAGAAGACTCGGGGCTCCTCTCCATCCGCGGGGGCTGCGGGGATGGATGGGTCTGCTGCCACTTTGGTAAGTGACCAAGCCAAGATCGGCACATCCGGCTCCTCTACCCCCCCCTCCCGTGTGCGGAGCCCCTGACTAAGACTAAGACCAAAAGTGCACAGGGCGGAGCCTCGATGACATCGGGGCCCCTCATTCAGAGGTTACTTGGCGTTTTCGAGCCCGCTGGCTTCAAGCGCTTCGTTATTCGCTCCACTGATGGCACCATGTTGTCCAAGGGCAACATGATCCATCAGAGGAGAGGATTAGCTAGTGCAATTGGTAGAGAGCCGAAGGTGACCCGTTTCTCGGACGGGAGCCTTCTGGCGAATGCGGCGAATCCCGCCGAGGCGGCCAAGATAAGTGCTCTTTGGACACTTCATGGCACCCCGGTGAGTGTGACGCCGCACTCTACGATGAACTTTGTGAAAGGAGTAGTTTATGCGAGGGAACTCGTTGACTACTCCATTGAGGACATCACCCTAGAGCTGGCCGACCATGGGGCGGTCAAGGTCGAATGTGTGATGAGAAAACAGGGAGGGGCCTCGAGACCCACCCCTACACTCTTCATCACGTTCGACTGTGACAAGCTTCCTGAGTCGGTGCGTGCCAGTTGGTAGCGCTACCGCGTGAAGGCATTCGTGCCACTTCCGCGGCGGTGCTATTACTGTCACCGCTTCGGCCATACGAATCGCTCATGTAGACATGCAAAGTCGGAGTCACCCAAAGTATGTGTAAATTGCTCCAAGGTCGCACACGATAAGTCCAAATCGTGTGTGGCCAAGTGTGTCAATTGCGGAGAGCCGCACCCTGCTTCTTCAAAGCAATGTGGTGCATATCTCCTTGAGAAAGGAATCCTGGCCATTCAGGCCCAGGATCGACTCTCATTCCGCGAAGCTAAGGACTTGACCCTGGCGCGCCAGGCTCTGCCTGGGACGTCATATGCCTCAATAGTTAGAAAGGCACCTCTGCTCCTGGCCCATCCATGCCAACGAGCACGGTTGTTTCGGCGCCCATTCAGAGCCCTTCTGCGGTCTCTACCGAACCTGGGCGCTCCCCTGGTAAAGCTGGCGGCAAAAAGGGTTCATACCCAGCCCCGGCTAAAACCAGGGCTCCCCCCTCTTCCCCCAGCGTGATCGTTTCCCGTAAGGCGAAACGGCCACGCGCCTCCACCGAGTCGTTAGACTCACAGGAGTCTAACGCTAGGCCATCTTCGGGGGTTCCTAAAGCTGCCCCCCCCAAAGGAGGACAGCAACAAAGGAGCTTCGGCTCCTTCGCCCACGCCTAGTGGTAGAGCGAGTGGCTCGTAGACGGTGGTTCCTCGAAAAAAGGGCCCCCCGCCCCCGAAGCCGCAACGCCCGCCTAAGGTTTCGAGGCGGAGGGAGGAAAAGACTCGCATGGCGAGCCCAACCTCCCCCAATAAGTCCTCGAATGCGACAGCGCCTTCAGCGCCTTGTCCGGCGAACAGCGCCCGGGGTTTTGCCCCCGGGAAGCGTACGGCCATTCCCGTGAGGATCTTCAGTTCGAGGAGAGCCCCCGCGTCTCCTCCGAGCTAGGCCTGAAGGGCATATTCCTTCAATGGAATTGCCGTGGACTCCGGGCCAACTGGGAGAAACTGCGGAGGCTCGTCTCGTCCCGTTCCCCGTTAGCTATCTTTTTGCAGGCGACCATGCTAGGTGCGTGCCCCCTGCCTGCCTTCCCGGGGTATAAGGGTCTTGCGACCCCACCACCGCGGGATGGCCGTGCTTGGGGATGCGCGGTTTACACCCGGCATGATGTCTCCGTTCTTCCTTTCTCTTTAGATACCTCCTTTCAGGCAGTGGCGTGGCTGTGCAGCTGCACCTGGATAGGAGGTATACTATCATTTCTGCGTACATTCCACCGTCAGCTGACTTCGCCTCGGGGGACTTCCGCCGCATCATGCCACGGTTGCCGAGGCCCTATCTCTTGCTTGGAGATCTGAACGGCAGGCATCCTCTCTGGGGAGATTACTCCATAAATCCCAGGGGACAAGTCCTTGCCGATCTGATTGAAGAGCTTGAGATGGGTGTCCTAAACGTGGATGAGTTTACGCATCACTGTCCGAGAACCGCTTCATTTTCTTGCCTTGACCTATCTTTGTGCTCTTCAGATGCACAGCCTGATTTTGATTGGGGTGTGGTCGATGACCTCCATGGTAGTGATCACTTTCCCATTCAAATATCATGTTCAGGGCAACTGCTGCCTGAGAGACCACCTCGGTGGTGCTTGGCACGGGTGCGGTGGCCTGCATTTCAGGAAATGACTGAATTCTCTATTTCAGTCGAGGAGTTTAGGTCGGTAGATGAAGCCGTTGAGTTCTTCTCCGGCAACCTCATCGCCGTGGGCCTGACTACTATTCCTAGGACGTCTGGCCGTTTTGCACGCCGACCACTCCCATGGTGGTCGGCCGAGTGTGAGACGGCCCTCAAACAGAAGCGTTATGCCTACATGCGCTATAAGCGCCGCCTGAACGATTTCACTTTCGCCGAATTTAGTCGGGCTAGGGCTAGGTTCCGGTATATTTCGAAGCACGCTCGCCGCTCTTCTTGGCCGGCATACGTGTCTTCACTTAACGGGAAGACCCCTTTAGCTGAGGTGTGGAGGCGAGTCAAAAGGATTCGGGGCAAGTTCTCGCAGGACCCCCCTCACGTTCTCCAGGAGAGTGGGACTGCAATCTCGGACCCCGCGTCCGTGGTGGAATCCTTAGCGACCGCTTTTTCCGCATTCTCTAGCCGTGATGCTGCTCCGCCAGCATTCAATGCACGTCGTGATGTCGCGGAAGGCCGCCGGCTCGACTTTACCTACAAAGGCGGAGAACCCTTCAACGACAAGTTTACTGTGAGTGAGTTGCGTTCCGCTCTCGCTTCGTGCGCGGACACCGCCCATGGTCCGGACGATGTCCCGTACGCTATGCTTCGACACCTAGGTGAGCGAGGCATGGCCTTTCTGTTAGATTTGTTCAACAGGATCTGGGTGGAAAGTCTTCTCCCAAACTCCTGGCGAATCGCTACTGTGCTCGCCTTTCGCGAACCGGGAAGAGATCGCTCTACTCCGACCGGTTTCCGCCCAATCCCTCTGACCTCTTGCGTGTGCAAGTTGATGGAGAAATTGGTAAATGTTAGATTAGCCTTTTTTCTGGACAGCGGAGGCCATCTGTCTTCCGCACAGTGCGGCTTCCGCAAGTTCCACTCCACGTCGGATGCTCTGCTCCGACTGGAAAATGCCGTCTGCGAGGCTTTCCTTCGTAGAAAGCACTACGCCACTGTGTTTTTCGATCTGGAGAAGGCCTATGATACCGCATGGCGATACGGTATCATGGAGACTCTCCACACGATGGGGGCGAGGGGACGCCTCCCAATGTTTATATCTGAATTTTTGCGAGATAGTGGATTTCGCGTACGGGTGAGGGGAGCCCTCTTCGGCCCAAAGGAGCAGGAAGAAGGTGTCCCGCAGGGAAGTGTCCTCAGTGTCGCACTCTTTGCCCTGAGCATCAACGGCATCACTTCGGTGCTGCCGGAAGATGTTCACGCTACGCTCTACGTGGACGACCTTTCGATCTCTTTTGGCGCGGCCCAGATGCCAACTCTGGAGCGTCGACTCCAACAGGCATTGAACCGCGTCTCTCGCTATGCCGAAGCGCACAGGTTTCGGTTTTCTTTGGCCAAGAATAAGGTGGTGCACTTCTGCCGCCATCCACGGCTTCACCCCGACCCAGATTTTTTTGTTAATGGGGTGCGCCTGGTGTGGTTGAGTCGCACCGTTTCCTTGGTCTTGTATTCCACCGACGCCTCACCTGGGAGGCTCATATTCGCAGCCTTAGGGTCTCTTGTACCCGCGCCATGGACATTCTCGGTTTCGTGACGTTCAGTGCTTGGGGCGCTGATAGGGCTACTGCCTTACTTTTTTATCGATCCTTTGTTCGCTCGAAGCTCGACTACGGATGCGAGTTTTATTCATCCGCAGCCGAGCGTTTATTGCTGAAGATGGATTCGATCCTCCACACCGGCCTTGGCCTTGCGACCGGTGCCATCCGCACTTTCCCCATTGAGAGCAGCTGATCTCGATGGTGCCTATGCCGCCGAGTCCAGTCATACCCTAAGCCCTTTGGGTTTAGGGCTAGGAAACTCCTTCGAGAGGTAGATATAGCTCTCGGGCCGGTGGTGCCCCTGGTTGTGCCCAGGACGCCACCCTGGAGGGTACCACATTTGGCTATTTGTCGCCACGCCTCTGCTCCCAAAGCTTGTACTGCGCCGGGAGTATTGCGTTCGACCTTTTGGAGCACACATCGTGTCACGCTGGAACCGTGCCAGTGTATACGGATGGCTCCAAGTCCCAAGAGGGGGTCGACTTCCACGCCGTATCCCCTCTGTTTGAAGTCAGCGGGGCTCTACCAGGCGCTGCGTCTGTCTTCACGGCCGAGCTGGTGGCAATACACCACTCGGTATGGGAGATTACGCTTAGTGCCCGGTTCGGAGACCGGATTGTGATCTATAGTGACTCGCAAAGTGCCCTGAGTGCTCTCGGGGCATTGGAATCTCCGCATCCCCTGGTTCGTGATATCCGTGACGCCACGGTTTTGTCGAGCCGGACAGATGTCGAGATTATCTTCTGCTGGGTTCCTGGACATGTAGGAATTGCTGGGAATGAGGGCGCCAAAGAGTCTGTGAGGACTCTACGACCGGACCAGCATTTCGCTCTTCCTCACACCGACTACATGGCAGGAATTCAGGCATCTCTTCGGACTGCTTGGCAAAGAAGATGGGAGATGGTTGAATGGAACTTAAAGTTGCGTGCCATTGTGCCGCGACTGTTCCCAATGCTGCGGCGGCTTCAGGTTGCTTTCTGTCGTCTCCGAATCGGGCACACTCGTGTGACGCATCGCTATTTGATAGAGCACTCGCCTGCGCCCTATTGCAACGACTGCGTCGTCCCCCAGACTGTTTGGCACATTCTTGATAATGTCCCAGTCTGGGTAATCTTCGCGCATGACACCTGTCCCAGTACCGGGATGGGCAGGGTCGCTACTGCTTGTCCCTTGTACTCGGGATGAGTGCGTGCACATCGCCTGGTGGACTTGTGGACTTTTTGGGGGGGGGCCGGCCTTTTTCCTATTATTTAAGCAGGGTTTGTTTTTGTTTTTGTTTTTTGTTTAGTTTTTTGCATTTGTTTTTTTTTCTTCAGGTTGCACGCTCCTGCGCCGGGTGGACCTCCCCCCCGACTCAGGAGCTTGCTTCCTTTCTCCCATTTGGGGCATTTTTTCGTTTCTTTAATTTTATTTTAAAGTAGCCTAGAACTAGGCCAGTTTTAATACGGCGACTAATGCCCAAGTAGGCAGTTGCCAGATGAGCTTGTAAAAAAAAAATAAAATCCAAAATCGTGCCATGCAGAGCTCTCCAAATTCTATGACTCCTTCCTCACTCCCAAATGAGAGCTGGCTTTACATCCAGCGATAGCTCTACATGCACTCAAAATGTTCTTTTATAATTCCAATATAACCTTTTATATTCCTGTGAACATTTATATTAGTCTTTTTGTTAAAAGAATTTTAGAAAAGTACTATCTGTGGGGAAAAGAGAGAACATCAGTCCTCAGAGAAAGACGAGGGCCCGACACTGCTTCCAGGCAGCTTTGTCCTCCATCCTCCACCGAAACCTGAAATAAAAGTTGTGCATCAGAATGGGCACAGGTGAGTTGAGGCGAAGAAAAGAAAAACCTACCTACCATAATACTGCCATCGCTTCAGCCATAGAATCACTCATGTAGACGTTCAAAGTCAAGTTTATCTCAAGTCTAAGTTGCTTCAAGACCATACATGATAAATCCTTATTGTGCATGGCCAAGTGCATCAGTTTGGGAGAGCTACCCCTTGCTTCCTCGTAGCAATGTATCTCTCCTGGAGAAAGAAATCCTGTTTGTTCAGGCTGCTATGTCCATCTTTTGTGAGAACAGGGACTTGGCTCCTGGCGTACCCAGTGTTACTTGCGATGTCTTATGCCTCAAATGTTAAAAAAGACCTCAAAGACCTCTGTTCTTGGTCCATCCAGGTTTACAACCAGAGTCGCTTCTGTGCCCATTTGGAATCCTTCTGCAGGGGGCTTTACCATGGTAGAGCTGGCAGCACAAAAGATTCACACCAAGCTTCAGCTAAAACCAGAACCACTCGCTCCTCCTCCTTCATGACCATTTCCTGCAAGATGAAACTGCAGTGTGCCTCTACAAAGGTCTTAGACCTACAGGAGGCAAACCACCTAATGAGGCTTTCTTTTTGAATACTTAAAGCTGCTCCTTAAAAGGAGAACAGTACCAATGAAGCTTCAGCTTCTATGCTCCCCCATCCCCCATGGCTGGCTGTGTGACTTGGAGATGCGGGGCACTTCCAAAATGGGGAAGAAAAGACTTTCATAGTGAGCCAAACATCGAAGGCTAAGAGTGCTTGGAGCTCTGCCTCCAGGAAGGGTACACAGTAACAATTCTATATTTCCTTGTCCAGCCTTCTTTCATAAAGGGATGGGGGGGTTGTGGTGGTATGATCTTTTATCAAGTAGAAAAGAGGGAACCAACATCTAGGTCTGGGCTGGCAAATAGCAAACATATTTGAACCAGATTTCCTCCACCCATCCCTCACTTGGTTTGATTTCTGTAGAAAAAATAATGCTATTGCATCATTAAATGAATCTTATGGTTGTGCTGGAGGAAACTCTGGGTGGTTCTTAGCTAGAATGAATCTCACCCGTTGACTAATAAATTATTGCTATTTATAATTTCAGCTTCAGGTCATTAGAGCTGAAAACAATTATCCAAGGGGTTCCTAAAATAGATATTTGTATATTGTACCAAGTTAAGTTTGAATTCCTTTTAATGATTGTACTAATGTAGGTTGGAATTCACTTTCAAGTTCTCTTGCATAGATTACTATCTACTTGACTTATATGATTATTTTGAGCGACTCTTTCCATTTTTACCTCGCCTCCTCCTCCTTCCCTCTACTTTTTAACTTTTCATCCCTTTTGGGGGTGATGGAGGTGCATTGTCATCTTTCAGGCATTCCCATTTTTATAATCTTTATTTTCTCTCATACAATCTCATTCTTCTCATGAATTTCTCTTAATTTTCTTCTTTTTCTTTTTTAAAGTGACCCTGTTGTAATCCACTTGAAAGTGGAAAAGGAAATCTTTGTTTGGTGTAAAAATATATTGACCTTTATGATGGATGGATGGAGAAGGAATTGGAATCCTGGCCCCAGCACATATGGTTTGTTGCCCAATGGCTCTCCATCTTGTTTACCCTTAGTTTTATGCCAAACAAAGAATGAGTTTGGCATGACATTTTGTTTGTTATTTGCACCAGTGTAAAGTGAATTGTGTAGTATTTGGATGGAACTTTGATGAATATTTGCTTTTTTGATTATTTTGCTATTCACTGTACATTTTTTTTTATTATTAATGTAACATCTTAAAATTTTTAAGCTCTCTCCATTCACTCAGTTTTAATCAGAACGGCTTGGTATTATTCAAGTCTTTTAAAGAAATGTAAATTTAGTATTAAATTTTTATACATTTTATTCATATTTAGTATCTTGCTCCACTTTATTTGCATTTTGTAATTTCATGCCTTGAGATTTATTTTGCTTGTTTCCTCAAAGGCTGGTTGTACTACCCAAGGCAATAAGTACTATGTTTGTCATTTCTCATTTTTGCCCACCAAGTTAATTTTATATAAATTGTTTAAAATCAAAAATCATTAAGGATCCTCATTTTTCCTTCCCATATCTATCTATCTCTCTCTATATATATATATTTAAATAAAGCAGCAATATCCACATGGAAATGTTTGCTTCTCCATAAGTCAAAAACTATTGAAGCCAGGCGGAAAACTTTTGCAGATTTAGAATCAGCACATCAATGTCTAGGACCTCCATGTGTATGTTGTTTTAAAAACAATTTTTGATATTTCTAGTTTGTTTTAGGACCAGTAATCGCATCTATTAAAACACCAACATTGCCCATGGAAATAATTAAAATTTGACAGACCAATTCTGTGATTGCAATGTTTAAAAAAAAATGTGATAATACACATCAAAATGTCCACCACTCAAATAATTTAGTTAAAACTCTAACCCATCTGCTTGCTGCAAGCTTTAAAGTCTGTGGCCAGCACCTAAGTAGTCACGCTTGCCTGTCCACCTGCTTACTAACCTAACCAATGAACAAGAAATGTGGTATATCCAGAAGCCCTAGAGAACTCAAAGAATGAGCAAATACAAGTTCTGCAGGTGGTATCAACCGCCACAGTGCTTTCACCATATTTAATTTCTGATTTTCATATAGCTTTGTATGTGATACGGATAACGAGCCTTTAAATTGTGAGTGGGTAAGAACATATGGTATAAAACTCCCTTGGATGCTCCTAGCCTAGGGGAATATTGGGTTTAATAGGGTAACACTTTGGTGGATTTGAGGGACTGTGCCTGGTAGCTTAACAGTTGAGCATCTGACTGGCAATCAGCAGACCCTGATTCAAATCTCAGCATGGATTATTAAAACATTTGCCCCCAGTGTTATTTCTGTATTTTCATTATGGATTGCCTTCATTGTGCCGTCCTTTGCTTTCTTTGATCCTTGTGTTCTTCCAATGTCCCTTTCACTTGGCTTTAAAAACTCCTGTTTCTTGTCTCATTGCTCATTTATGTCAAATTTCTCTTTCTTGTACTCTATTGTTATATGGTTTGCAATACTAGGTTTCTGCATCTTTCTGGCTTCAAAAGGTTATTGAAGAGAGTATGAGAGAGAGAGAGTGAAGGGTAGTTAGAGTGTATGCACAAAGCCTTTCTTTAAAAAAATCAAAAAAATCTTTGGGTCACATGTAACTTTCTTAACTTGTAATTTAATTGCAAAAAAACTTTCCATTTCATTCTTTAAACCATCTAAAACTAACTTTACCTCAAATGTTACTTATTCAATTTCCTCAACATTTAGTGAGACCTAAATTTATAAATTTGGCCCTACTATTTCCCCCAAATCTGAATTCCTCCCACCCCTTTTTTTAAAAAAATAAAATGACTGCATTGTCCCCCAGACTGTTTGGCACATTCTTGTTTTCTTGTTGAATGTCCTAGTCTGGGAGAAATTCACTGCCTTTTACTCTGTACAAGGGGGGTGGGGGTGGGATCACTACCGCTTATCCCTTGTACTCAGGGACCTGTTTGTGTACACAGATTAGTGGGCAATATGACTTTTTGGAAGAGGCTATCTTCTATCCACTTTGACTTTGTTGTAGGTCGCATGTTCCTGCGCCAGAGGGAGGCTGGTCTACCCCTGATGCCAGAGCGCACTTCCTTCTTGTTTATTTTGTGCTTGTTTTTTTTTTTCATTTGTTGTATTTTAGGTTGTTTCTTAGCTTTTGCCATGTTTTTTTTCTTTAGTTGTTATTTACCTGTTTTTACTTGATTTTTTTAATCTATCCTAGTATTAAGCTGTAGCATGATTAGGACGACTTTTGCCCTTCTAGGCAGTCACCACCAGGTGGGCTCTTAAGGTTATATAAAAAAATCAGTGTTGTTGGTCGCATGTTCCTGTGCCAGGGGGAGGCAGGCCTCTCCCCGATGCTGGAGTGTTTCCTTCTTGTTTTTTTTTCTTTTTTTGATTTTGTTTGTTTTGTTTTTTCCTTTGCATGCTTTTTGTTTGTTAATCCAACCTAGTATTAGGTTGTAGCGTGATTACGGCGACTTTTGCCCTAGTAGGCAGTCGCCAGATTTGCTCCTTACAAAAAGTACTCTGCTGTACCCAACTTGCCTTGTTCCACATGCTTATTAAGTCTCTTAAGTACTCCATTCCTCATTACATTTTCCATTTTTTCTCTCTCTACCCTAATTCCGAACACACATTTAATTCTGGCTGATGGTTTCTGGTTCTCAGTAAATTTCTTCTCTTTCCCCTCTGCCACTAGACTTCTCCCCCTGATATAATTACCATTTATTCTCCCCCATTATTTACCCTTCTCCCCTTTGACATTGAAAAGCCTCGCTGAGTAGGATGCATATGCATCAATTGGCATCCATTGCAATTTACACAAAAATAATATAGATTTTATGTCTTTCACACTGTTGAGTACTTTCTTGTGTAAGGCTGCTAATCATGTTGAGCATTTGATTCCTGTTACCATGAATGGTGGTATGTGTTAACTCCTTCTCAATTCCCTGCATTGATTTTTTTGAGGGGTAGGAAAAAACAAGAAAATAGTTTAAGACCAGTAATACTAGTGTGAAAGGGCTTTACATCCTTGCTTCTTCAACTCATTAACTGCCACCTGATGTGTGTCATTGTGCAGCAGATTGTATTACTGTGATAAGAGACCCATGTTTACTTCTAACTCTGCTGGTAGTCTATTTAAGAAATTTTATAGGATATTTTTCTATTTCCTTCTATCTGGTAACATTTGCAAGGGTGAAAGTTTAAATTCCTTAATCCATTTTTGCTATGCTTGAAAACAAACTATAAAATTGAGAGCCAAAATTATTTATCGTGGCCCCTCTCCAGAAAATGGGCATGATATCATTGACTTTATAGCTTAGGATCCATGTTGTGAAGGCATCACATCAAGGATGGTAAGAGTGTTATGTTAACATATCTCAAATTTTCAATTTGGGAGATTCCTAAACTTAAACCCTACCTCAGTTAGTGCGCTTCATCCTTCCATTCCACCTCTAACTAGGCTTAACTCATGGATACCTTATGTCCTGGGATTTTGTTCCCACCTACACCTCTGGCTGTAGCAGACTAATCATGGTCCATATGCTAGGTGGATGCCCCTTGTACTCCCTCCCTCATTGCTGCTGCTTGCTTTAGTGTAATGTAACTATCACCATAAAGGAAGAGAGAATAAAAATTTCTATGCTTTACTTTAATTGAATGATTTTGATTCCATAGCCTTTGATCTAATTAATTATTATTTTGTTCTTGGGTACAAAGTTCACATGTTTAACCATGCTGCTTCTTTCAGGATACTGAGTCAGGACTTGGCCCGAATCCTCCTTCACTTAGTGAACCTGCTTCTGACCCACCCAATCCTTCTTTGAATCCTTCAGTTTACTATCACTCCCCCATGGTTTCCAAGCCTACTTCCCAATGGGGACCCAACAATTCAATGGCAGATGACACCCAGGCACCGCTTCCACCAGAGATGTCCTCTACAGACACTGATGATGAGCCACTGACTCAGAAAACATCTACATCCAACCTTCTTCGCAAGCTCAAAGGGACCAACAGCAAAGCTTCTGCCAAGTGCACAGCAGCTCTGGCAAAGAATGATGATGTGGAGGACTCTTTCTTCTCCCGAGAGGAGAAAGGGGCCAAGAGGCCATGTAGCCCCCCAGGTTCTCCTCGTCCTTTTACCAAGGCATTTGGAAAACTCAAATCTGGCTCAAAATTTGTAGCCACTAATTTGAAGTCCTACCTCAGCTCACGGGGCAGCCCGGACTCTTACGGAGCTCCTATGCATCATTATCCCCTTCAAAAGAGCATCAGCTTGGGCCCGTCTGTCAGCGTACTAAGCCAAGTGGTGGATGACTGTGGTAAGTGGATTCATTTTACAATTAGACAAAAGCTAATCAGGCACCCTTTTGACATCCCCTGCAAACCTTTTCACCAACTTTATGACAATGTGTGAAAGAACTAATCAAAATCATGACCAAATGCACTCTGAATTGCTTGTATGATGTAAAGGAGTGTTGTATGTGTGTTAGTTGGTCCTTCTTGACATCCAAGCATCCAGGTACCCTGTGCTGATTTGCACCTGGTATCTGGATGGACAAGCACATTCTTTCAACCTCAGTGCCAGGCATGGGGAAGCTGTTGCATTCCCCAGCTCCTTTATGCATCCTCTTTTCTAGGACTTGTCCATTAGAGTGGATCGATAAGGGGGGGGGGATGTCTGTGTTAAAAATTTTTAATTCATTTTCTCACCCTGATTTTTTTTATGGACCCAACATCAAAATCTATTGTGTTAAAATTTCAGACTTCTGAATTAATATTTTCAGGTTCCTCAATGAAATGGCTTGTAAAGGTCTTTATCATAACTGAAATAGAAGAAATTGAACCATTAACAGTTGAATATTTAAATTTTCACTATTATTCAATATCAATTTATTCAATCGAGTTAGAGTTTTGTAGTGTTATTACTTTTTATTACAAAGTCCTTCTTGGTATTAAATGAGGGTATTTTTCTCCTTGACTCAATTCTACTCCTTATATAGTCATCCCATTTGTCTTCTCCACAAACTTCTAGTGACACTTCTGTGACCAGTTTGATGCATCTCTCAACCGCTTGTGTGTGACAAGGAAACTTCAGAATATCCAATTTAGATTGTTGATAGATAAATTTTTCAAGTTAATCATCAGAGAGTGTCCTCATCAGTGGAGGTTCGGTTATAACGGTCTGCTGCCAATTAATTAAGTGGATGTAGTCGTCAGCTTCAAAGTTTATGTCTGTGATCTTGAAAGTGCGTATTGATTTCCCTTTATAATCTTTTCGTGCTTTCATAATTCTTATCCATGTGAGTTGCCGGATATGATCTTCATTTTGCAGCATACAGAGAAGAATGTTTTCCTGCATGTGCAAAATAAGCATTCCTTTGAATCAGTGGAGCAACTATATCTTTAATCTGTTTGTTCATCCCTTGCAGTGATGCACAGTCTTGAAGAGGTTGAGTGGTCCATCTTGCAAAGAACAGTTATCTTTTATTTCAAACCAGCATGGTGCATACACCTTCATGATGAACAAGACAATGGATTTCATTGTGTCAGAAGGGTCGGAAGTCGAAACATATAATCGAAATATCCGATTTGTCGTTGTAAGCCATCGTGCATGTGACATTTTTCCAGGACCTTTACAAGCCATTTCATCAGAACCTTTACCTTGTGAGATAGAAGGATATCAAACATACTTTTGATCAGTGCTCAGATTTCCTCTGTTAGCAGACGGCAAGTTAGTCAGAATTGGCTTGAATTCAACAACACTTAGAGAAACTCACATGGATACCCAACCTCCAGTCTTTGTGAACCAGATGCATAAAAAGCCTGGACCTTTTGAAGTGCTTGACGCGTCTCTCATTTGGTGCAGACAGAGTGACACTTTTGTGGATTTATCAATCCATGGTACGGTCCCAACTTGATTATGGATGCCAAATCTATTCGTCAGCAACATCAATGTCTCTCAAGATGCTAGATGCCGTCCACCATCAGGGTATCCATCTGGCAACTGGGGCGTTTCGCAGCTTCTTGAGAGCCTCGAGGTGCTTGATCTACTTGTGATGAAGTTGAGTTCTTACTCTAATCTACCTTATTTATCTGTTACGCCTGAGAAGTTTATGTCCAGGTGTGATGTTGGTTTCTTCTGATACCCCGGTGGATCACTTTTTATTGACCATGCAGACCTACCGCGAGACCACCCCAGTATATACTGGTGGATTGAAGAGTTGCGATGGAGTTGGCTGTGCTGCAGTTCTCCCGAACAGAACTATATCGTGGAAACTACCTGCAGTGGCCTTGGTGTTTACCGCAGAATTGCTGGCGATCCTATTTGCATTGGCCTCTCTGACATGGTATACTACTCATCGATTTGTTGTCTATTCCGACTCCTAGAGTGCCTTGACCAGTATATGTGACCAGTTTTCTGTTCATCCCATAGTGACAGATGCACTGCTGGCTGGACCTTTTGTGTGATAGCGGTCGATTTGTTACTTTCTGTTGGGTGCCAAGCCATGCAGGGATTCGGGGTAACGAGTTCACTGATCATGCGGCTAAGGCGATCATTGTGGACCCCAATGAGATTATACCCTGTCATCTAATGAGCAGGGCTTATTACCCTTACCTCTATGCATTTCTGCACAATGATGAAATTTGGCCTGGGCTACTATCTGGCCCAATAAACTCAGGACAATCAAGGATAGTGTAAGGGTTGGGGTTACTTTGTGTCGTAGGACCTACAAACACGAGGTCCTGCTCACAAGCCTTTGTATTAGGCACACACACCTAACACACAAGTTCTTGCTTGATGGCGAACCACCTCCTTTCTGCGATGGATATATTGTCTATCTCACAGTTGAGCACCTCCTTGTTGAGCTGATGAGTGTGTGGCCCACTTTGGCACCAACGGAATCAGTCAGCCTCTGAATATTCACTGGGTCCTTCGGGACAATGAAGCTGCTGTCTCAGCAGTTCTCTCATTTTTACCCGCAACAGGCATTTCCTCCGACTTCTGACACATGCGGGACTGCATCATCCATAATTGTGGTCTTTGTACCATACATTTCATTTTAAATGTAGGACTAGTTTGGCCTATGTGCCTTATTTTATGAAGGCCACATATTTTATTTGTAGACTATGTGCCACTTTCACTCGCTGTGTAATGTACTTAGTACATCATAGATTACCCGATGGACATGCTCCAATATGTCCTGACACGATTCAGCACGATATAGCCCTTAGGGGTCGAAGTGCTATACCTAACTGGTCTGTTGTAATAGACAGGCACCAATTATAATAATAATAATCAACACTTAGAGTCTCACATTTATCCAATTGTTTCCCTATAGGTCTGACAAATCTACGAGAACCTGTTGTTTTTCCATCCAAATTGTTGATGACATGGCGCAATGGGAGCTCATTTGCATGGATCTGGCAAATAGACCAATGCAATGGTCTCTTAAGTTTTTCTTCTAACATTCTGATAACACCTCCTTTTGTTCGTGTATCCACTGCCATTCCATCGCATCCCACAGCAACGAGTTCATCAGTTGCGATGTTATTTGCTTCTAGATACAAGAATATTGCGCCGCATATAGCTATTTTAGAACATGTCTTCTCTCATAGAGATATGCTCTTCCATTTTCTCCTTATGATGAGTTTCCTCCATCGTCTCAACAATAAATGTGCTCTCTTTTCTACCATCAAAATAAATAGAATATAATGGCTTATCCGATCTAATTTCTGGCTGTAGTGTAGTACGTTCTTTGACACGCTCTCTTCTAACTTTTGACCTGCCAACTACTACAGAAGTTTCTTTGCCTTCAATTGATGATAAGTCTTTAAGGATTGAACTTGTGATTAAAGCTGCAGCTCGATCAGACACCTCAGTGCTGTCACATGCCAATGCAAATTCTGACAATTTTCTTTGTTTAGATGGAGTCTTGTATGCAAATTTTTTGCTTCTTTGCTTTTCACGGATGAAGAAAGCTTATAGTCACTACCTTCATCGGCAGATTCTGTTTCTGTGCTGGATGAAGTAAGAAGCACTTTGATATTATCTGTCGAAGTAAATGGTTGATTTAAGAAACAATGCGCACAATTCTTCCTAACTGCACTCTGAATATTCTTCTTTGATTGAACTTGATGGATATTACCTATTGCTATTTTGCTAGTTGGTCTTCCAGAAATGTTTGCTCCAATGGCGGCACCTTCTTTTCTTTGCTACAAGAACAGTTTTCAAAGCTATCACATTTACAACATGAAATATCAAACAATTGTTCTGCAATCTTTGTAAAATTGTCACATGTCTTTTTGAATGATGCCACATTTTTCTTGCTAATATTTCTCATTAAAGCCTGATATTTTTCAATAATAATTTAGAATTCTTTTTCTAACTGCCTCTATTGACACACAAGGGATTGATGCCATTTTCCACTACTAATGTGATAATTTGTTTAATTGGCAGGTCTCTTCTATTGCGGTTCTTTTCCTTTTCTCACTTAAAACATATTTTATAACATCTTTATAAGTTACAACACTCTTCACCAATGGCGCAGGGGCACCAAGCAAAGGACTTTCATTTTCATGATGCCTTCTAGGTTTAAATGCCATAATTAAATATTGTTTTAATTTTTTCTTGCATATTATTTAGCTCTGAAATATAATAAAACATGTTAAAATATTTATTGTACACTATAAATAACTGTTCTTAAATAAAAATAGAAGAATGTGATCAAAACAATAAACACTAGACAGAGCCACGCGCACGCACACACACACACACACACACACACACACACATACATCCACTTTTAATGAGATTCTCTGCGCTACTGAAACATAATTGTCACGTATACCACTATAATATGTCATTGAGGACTTCTAAATATCATTCATTACTTTCAAATTTAATTTACTTGTTCTTTAAAATACAATAATTATTTGTTTGGAGGTATCAATTCAAAATTCAAATTTAATTTTCAGATATAATCCACGAAAGTCAAAATTTAGTTGAAAATTGCATTATTTTCAATTTTCAATGGCTTTGAGGAACCTTTAAAAATTATTATATCAAAAAATCCTTTTAGGAGGTTTAATTTGATAGAGCCCCATAAAAAAATTGTGGTGAGAAAATCAATTTCAGAAAAAATCTTTTACGCTCTGCCCTATTGTCCATTTCTATACCCTTGGTATCAATTCGATGCTGACGGATATTCTCGCTACACTACATGAATGACTTTTCAATCCTCTTTTGTGTGGCCACCCATAGAGGGGGCGGTTTACCCTGTGTACTCTGTTACTCTTGGTACCTGGAGGAGCTGCACATCCTCCCGGCCTGAGTGCAAATAAAGGAAGCCCTTTCACTGCATTGATATCAACTCTTATACGCATGAGAGAGTTGTTGGTGTTCTTCTACCTCACAGCACTACTTTATCTTTATTATTATTATTAATAAGGATATCCCCTCATCCTTCTGTCTATCCACCCCATAAGGGGCACAGCAATTTGCTCTTCTGGCCGCCATGCTGACGGGATTCAGCGCCCCATCCGGTCCCAGCTTCCACCGAGTTGCTAGACTCACAGGAGGCAATGAACCTGAAATTGGTCATGAGGCCATCTTCCTGGGTTCTTAAAGCTGCCTCCCCCAAAGGAGGACAGCACAAAAGGAGCTTCTCCTTCTTTCTGACATCCTGTCTTCTTACCATACTTCCTCACTTTCCATACAACCTCTCCTGCAACTTTCTCTGGTCAGCCTCTAATTTCACAGGGTAGATAACGTCCAACTTCCTCTCAGCCAACCATCCCAGATCAATGGGGAGGGACCATGCCCCCTCACACCTGAGCTCTGGTTTAGGTCGGTGGGTTTTTAATAACCTGCTTCATCCCCACCCTCACCTTCCTCACATCCCTTTTCTTTCTCCTTTCACTGTCTATCAATTTTCTGCAAGTCTAAGGTGGTGCTGCCAGGCCACTAGGTGGAAGGAGTGGCCTTAAATGCTGGAAGCTGGTTGTGGTGGCCCCGTATTCACCCCTGGCAGAGCAGGCTACTGCATGGGGTAATTAGCGTTTGTGTCCCGTGTAAACTATAGGGTCACCATGCCTGATAAATTAAAAAAAAACCCCAAACCTTTACTTCCCCTGTAACATCGTTGGAGTTGCCTTCCGGCAGATCCACCCAAAAAAAAATGGAGCGCCCCCTCCCCCTGGTTTTGCAGGGGCCCCTCCAAACCTCTTAGACCAGAGAGGAGGCTTACTCCTCTCCTCAGCTTACAAGTGTTGGGGACTCTCCCTTACTTCCTTCTTTGGAGTTGCCCTTGGGTGACTCCCTCTTACTAGCCGCAGTTGCCCCCTTTACTTTCCCAGGCGACTGACAAGAAAGCACGCCAACAACCCATAATTGACCAGCTCGATAGGGCCAACCCCCTTAGGGGGGTGATGGAGAACAGGGCCTATTGACTCGTGCCCTCTAAAAGTACTGCTGGCGCACATAGCAAGTTTACAGGGGGTCACTGTATATGCTCACCTTGCCTCATGACTGGTGTCATGGAGGCACCAGTCTCCAAGATGGACATGGTCCCTGAGGTGCCTCAGCGGTAGATGGTAGAATCTTCAATGGTGTCGAACCCAGGCTTGGTGCCAAGCACAGAAAGAGTCCGCCCCTGTGCAAGCTTTTCCTCAGACTGCTTTTTCCCCCCAAGGATCCACAAAGAGATGAAGGATTTCTTCCCTAGCTGGTGCCCCTGTGATATCCAAGACCTTGTCAACTTCAAAGAAGGAGCTGGCTGAGGTTGGTCCATCTGGTATAGGGGCAACTAACGGCGGAGGTGAGAAGCGGGTTCATTCCCCACCCTCCTCTCCAAAAAAAAGGAACCAGAAGATGAAAAAGACTAATAAGACTCAGGGGCTCCTCACATTCTGCAGGGAGGGAATGGGTCTGCTGCCGTTTCGGTAAGCAAGCGACCAAGCCAAGATCAGCAGCTCCGACCCAAATGTGTGTAGAGTGGATCCTCGATTACGTCGGGGGCCCCTCACGCAGAGGTTACCTGGCATTTTCGAGCCTGCTGGCTTCAAACGCTTCCTTTTTATTCACTCCAATGATAGCACCATGTTGCATCGTAAGGGGCACGTGATTTGCCTTCCTGGCCAATGTGCTGACGGGACTCTGCGCCCCAGCTTAGCCTTTTTTTCTTTCAGACAACCTGCGTTTCTATCCTACGTCCTCACTCTCCACACAACTTTCTCTGGTCGGCCTCTCACCCAACTATCCCGGATCGGGGCTGAGGGGGGAAAGGACACAATCCTCCTCACTCCTGATCTCTGGTCTGGGGTGGTGGGTTTTAAACACCTGCTTCATCCCCACCCACACCTTCCTCACATCCCCTTTCTTTCTCATTTCAATCTCTATCCATTTTAGGCCATGCCCAAGGTGGAGCTGCCAGGCCACTAGGCGGGTGGAGTGGCCTCAAATGGCGACAGCTGGTTCTGACAGCCCCATACTTCACCCTTGCAGAGTGGACTACTGCGTGGGGGTAATTAGTGTATGCATCCTGTAGATGAATATAAGAAAATACTAATCTCCCTCTACCTTTGCCTGTAAAATCGTTGGAGCCGCCTTCGGGCAGCTCCATCGGAAAAATGAGGTCCCCACCCACCCTGTGCTTTCACAGGGGACCTTCCAAAACTCTTCAACCAGAGAGGAGGCTTACTCCACCAATTTTTCTCTTGGTATATGCGACTCCCTCTCACCCTCTTCTCTTGAGCTTTCCTTGGGGACTCGCTTTCTCCAGTGGCAGCCCCCCCTCCTTTACTTTCTAAAGGGACTGCCAAGAAAGGCAGGTGGCCCATAATTGACTGGAAGGAGGAGGGAAGACAGGGCCCATCGGCCGTTTCCCTCTAAAGACCCCCAGGCTTGTATATTGAGTTTAAAGGGGGTCACCGTATGTGCCCCCCTCTCTTCCCCGACCAAAGATGTTCTTACCAATGGGACCTGTGATGTCCTGGTGGGGGATGGCCACATGGAGGCCCCTCCTAAGATGGACATGGTCCCTGTGGCAACCCAGCCCCAGATGGTAGGACCTTCCATGGGGACGAATCTGGGCTCATTGCCAAGCAGAACCCGAGTCTGCCCCTGTGCAAGGTGCTCCTCAGACATCTCAGTTCCCCAAGGCCTTAAAAGGAGAGGAGGGATCTCCTCCTCCGGCTGATGCCCTTGTGACAGCCAAGGCCTTCTCCATCTCGGAGAAGGATCTTGCTGAGGCCAGTCCATCTGGCCTTGGTGCTCCTGTTGGCGGAGGGGAGAAGAGGGTCCATTCCCTGTAATTGAGCAGAGCCTGGATTACATTGGGGCCCCTCATTCATAGACTTCTCCATTTTCGCGCCTACTGGCTTCAAACGCTTCCTTGTTATTTGCTCCACTGATGTCAGCATGTTGGCTAAGGGCAACATGATCCATCAAATGAGAGTTTCAGCCATGTTAATTGCTCATGTCTACGTGCAAAGTCAGGGTTACACAAAGTCTGTGTAAGTTGCTCCAAGGCCGCACATAAGTCCAAATTGTTTGTGGGTAAGTGTGTCAATTGTGGAGAGCTGTACCCCGCTTCTTCGAGGAGACAATGTGGTGCATATCTCATTGAGAACGAAATCCTGGCCGTTCGGGCACACGATCGTATCTCATTTCGTGAGGCTAAGGATTTGGGTCCCAGCACGCCCGCCGCTGCCTGGTATATCCTATGCCTCAATATTAAGAAAGACACCGTCTGCTCATGGCGCCTCCAGGCCTATGAGCATGGTCATTTTCGTGCCTATTCGGAACCCTTCTGCAGGTTCTACCCACCCATGGTGGTACCCTGGTAAAGCTGGTGGAACAAAGGGTTCACACCCAGCCCTGGCTAAAACCAGGGCTCCCCTCCCTTCTCCCAGTGTGACCGTTTCCCATAAGGTGAATTGGCCGCGCGCCTCCACTGAGTTGCTAGATTCACAGGAGGCAATGAACCTGAAATTGGTCATGAGGCCATCTTCCTGGGTTCTTAAAGCTGACCCCCCAAAGGAGGACAACACAAAAGGAGCTTCGGCTCCTTCGACCACACCCAGTGGTGGTGGACTGGGTAGCTAGGAGACAGTGGATCCTTCACTAGAGCTACCCCCCCCCCCTCGCCTCCGTCGCCGCCACCCTCACCTAAGGTTTTGAGGCGGAGGGAGGAAAAGACTTGCATGGCAAGCCCAACCTCCCCCGATAAGTCCTCGATGGCGACAGTGGAATGTCCTGCTAACAGCGCCCGGAGTTCTGCCTTCGGGAAACATACGGCTATTCCCGTGAGGGTTTTCTCTTTGAAGAGGTCCCCCGCATCTCCTACGAGCTAGGCCTCTAGGGCATATTCCTTCAATGCAATTGCTGCAGATTCCGGGCCAACTGGGAGGAGTTGCCGAGGCTCGTCTCCCTTTTCCTGTTAGCTATCCTTTTGCAAGAGACAATGCTGGGCGTGTGCCCCCTGCCCACCCTCTTGGGTTATAAGGGTTTTGCAACCCCATCACCACAGGATGGTGGTCGGGCAGGAGGATCCACGATTTAGACCCGGCATTATGTTTCCATTCTTTTCTTTGCTTTAGATATCTCCTTTCATTCAGTAGCAGTGCAGCTGCACCTGGATAGGACATATACTCTTTTTCGGAGTACATTCCACTGTCAGCCGACTTCGATGCGGGGAACTTCCACCGTGTCGTGGCATAGTTGCCGAGGTCTTTTCTCTTGCTTTGAGATGAACGGTAGACACTCCATCTGGGGAGACTACTCTATTGTTCCCAGGGGTCAGGTCCTTGCCTAGCTGATCAAAGAGCTGGAAATAGGCGGCCTAAATGTGAATGAGTTTACGCATCACTGCCCGAGAACCGTTTCATTTTCTTGCCTCGATCTATCTTTGTGCTCTCCTGATGCACAGCCTGACTTTGGCTCGGGGTGGTTGATGACCTCCATGGTAGTGCACTTTCATTTTCTGTGCCGCCCGAGAGCCCATTCCCAGTGGTGCTTGATGCAGGAGTCCGCATTTTAGGAAAGGACTGATTTCTTTATCTCAGTCGAGGAGTTTAAGTCGGTAGATGAGGCAGTTCAGTTCTCCGGTAACCTCATCCCCGCGGGCCTGACTACTATTCCCAGAACGTCTGGCCGTTTTGTACGCCGACCACTGCCGTAGTGGTCAGCAGAGTGTGACGCTATAAGCGCCGCCTGAACGATTTCACTGTCGGTGAATTTTGTCGGCCTATGGCTAGGTTCCGGTATATTTCGATGCACGCCCGTCGCTCTTCTTTGCGTGCATACGTGTCTTCACTTAATGGGAAAACCCCTCTAGCAGAGGTGTGGAAGCGAGTCAAAAGGATTCGGTGCAAGTTCTCGCAGGGCCCCTATCCCGTTCTCCAGGAGAATGGGACCGCAACCTCGGACCCCGCGTCCGTGGCGGAATCCTTCGCGACTGCTTTCCCCGCACTCTCTAGCCGGGATGCCTCTCCGCCAGCATTCAATGCACGTCATGATGTCGCGGAAGGTGGCCGGTTGGACTTTACCTCAAGAGTTGCGTTCCGCTCTTGCTTCGTGCGCGGATACCGCCCATGTTCCTGACGATATCCCGTACGCCATGCTTCGACACCTGGGTGAGCGAGGCATGTCTTTTCTGTTAGATTTGTTCAACATGATCTGGGTGGAGGGTCTCATCCCGGATTCCTGGCGAATTGCTACTGTGCTCGCCTTTCGCAAGCCGGGAAGAGATCACTCTACTCCGGCCGGTTTTCGCCCAATCTCTCTAACCTCTTGCGTGTGCAAGTTGATGGAGAAATTGGTAAATATTAGATTAGCCTTTTTCCTGGACAGCGGAGGCCATCTGTGTTCTGCACAGTGCGGCTTCCGCAAGTTCCACTCCACATCGGATGCTCTGCCCCGACTGGAAAATGCCGTCTGCGAGGCTTTCCTTCGTAGACAGCACTACGCCACGGTGTTTTTCGATCTGGAGAAGGCCTATGATACCACATGGCGATACGGTATCATGGAGACTCTCCACACATTGGAGGGCGAGGGGACGCCTCCCAGTCTTTATATCTGAATTTTTGCGAGATCGTCGATTCCGCAGACACATGGGAGAGCCCTATCCGGCCCAATTGTTCAGGAAGAGGATGTTCCGCAGGGAAGTGTCCTCAGTGTCCCAATCTTTTCCCTGAGTATCAACGGCATCACCTCGGTGCTGCCGGAAGATGTTATCGCTATGCTCTTACGTGGACGACCTTTCGATCTTTTTTGGCGGCCCAGATGCCAACTCTGGAGCGTCGACTCGAACAGGCATTAAACCAAGTCTCTCGCTATGCCGAAGCGCACAGGTTTCGGTTTTCCTTGGCCAACACTAAGGTGGTGCACTTCTGCTGCCTTCCACGGCTCCACCCTGACCCAGACTTGTTTCTTAATGGGGTACGCCTGGAAGTGTTTGAATCGCACCATTTCCTTGTTCTTGTATTTAACCGACGCCTCACTTTGGAAGCTCATATTCGCAGCTTTAGGGTCTCTTGTACCCGTGCCATAGATATTCGTCGTTCCGTGATGTTCAGCGCTTGGGGCGCTGATTGGGCTACTGCCTTACTTTTTTTCGATCCTTTGTTCGTTCGAAGCTCAACTACGGATGCGAGTTTTATGCATCCGTAGCTGGGGGTGTATTGCGGAAGGTGGACTCGATCCACCACACCAGCCTTCGCCTGGCGACCGGTGCCTTCCGCACTTTCCCTATTGAGAGCCTACTTCTCGATGCTGGGGAGATAGCACTCATTCTACGCCGTGTACAGTGCATTATTTGCCTTTACGCGCGAGCCCGGCGCCTCTCTCAGTCGCAACAGCTATCACTGCATCCGCAGCTTATTTCGACGGTGCCTATGCTGCCGAGAGACGTCAGTCATACCCTAAGCCCTTTGGGTTTAGGGCTAGGAAACTCCTTCGAGAACTAGGTATAGCTCTCGTGCCTGTGGTGCCCCTTGTTCTGCCCAAGACGCCACCCTGGAGGGTACCACATTTGGCTATTTATCGCCACGCCTCTGCTCCCAAACCTTGTACAGCGCCGGGAGTATTGCGTTCGACCTTTTTGGAGCACACCTCGTGTCACGTGAGTGTATACCGATGGCTCCAAGTCCCAAGAGGGGGTCAACTTCTACGCCGTATCCCCTCTGTTTGAAGTCAGCGGGGCTCTGCCATGCGCTGCGTCTGTCTTCACGGCTGAGCTGATTGCAATACACTACTTGGTACGGGAGATTACGCGACGTGCCCGGTTAGGAGACCGGATTGTGATCTATAGCGACTCACAAAGCTTCCTGAGTGCTCTCGGGGTCTTGGCATCTACGCATCCCTTGGTTCGTGACACCACTGTTTTGGCAAGCCGGGCGGATGTCGAGATTATCTTATGCTAGGTTCCTGGACATGTAGGAATTGCGGGGAATGACGGCGCCAAAGAGTCCGCGAGACTTGGGCGGCCGGACCAGTGTTTCGCTCTTCCTTACACCGATTACCTGGCAGGGATACTGGCAGCTCTCCGGGCTGCTTGGCAAAGAAGATGGGAGACGGTCGAAGGGAACTTAAAGTTGCTTGCCATTGCCCCGTGATTGTTCCCATGGACCTACCCCCTAATGCCGCGAGGGCTTCAGGTTGCTTTCTGTTGTCTCCGAATTGGACACACTCGCGGGACGCACCGCTATTTGATGGAGCGCTCGCCTGCGCCCTAGTGTGAAGACTGCGTTGTCACCCCAGACTGTTTGACACATTCTTGTTGAATGTCCCAGTCTGTGCGATCTTCGTGCGCGTTACCTGTCCCGGTACCGGGATGGGCGGGATCGCTACCGCCTGTCCATTGTACTCAGGACGAGTTCGTGCACATTGACTGGTGGACTTCCGACTTTTTGGGGGAAGCCGGCCTTCTCCCCTTTATTTAACTAGTTATTTTTTCTGTTTTTTTTTTAATTTTTGTAGGTCGCACGTTCCTGCGCTGGTGGGGGATGCGTACCTCTCCCCGACGCTGGAGCTTGGTTCCTGCCTCTTGTTGCCTTCCTTTTTTATTTTATTGTGTTTTTTTTCATGTTAGTTTTAAAGTAGCTTAGTACTAGGTAGTGGTAAGTATGGCAACTTATGCCCAAGGAGGCAGTCTCCAGATGAGCTTTTAAGAAAAAAAAAGAGGTTCTTAAAGCTTCCATAATGTTTGACCTTCTTAGAGCACACTTTGTGTCACACTGGATCTGTCCCAGTGTACATGAATAGCTCCAACTCCCATGAGGGGGTCGGCTTCCACGATGTATTCCTTCTGTTTGAAGTCAGTGAGGCTCTACCAGTAACTCTCTCTCTTACTGCTGTGTTGGTTTCATTGCACTCATCGATATGAGAGAGAAAGATAAAGCGTTGTGCCTGGTTTGGAGCTTGAATTGTGATCTTTAGTGACTCAAACCTCTTTAAGTGATCTCAGGGTATTCGACTCTCTTCACCCCCTGCTTTGCAGTATCTGTGATTGCATGGTTGCTGCGAGCCAGATGGATGTCAAGATTATTTTCTCCTTTGTTTCTGGACATGTGAGAATTTTCTGGTAATCAGTGCATCAAAGAGTCTGCGAGGACTGGGTGACCAGACCAGCCGCTAGTGGCCAAAGGGAACTTAAAGTTGTCTGTCATTGCACCTCTACTTTTCCCATGGAACTGCTCCCCTAATGCTACGATGGCTCCAAGTCACTTTATCTGGTCTTCAAATTGGGCATACTCACAGGATTCACCATCATTTGATGGAGCACTCTACTGCTCTTTATTGTGACTACTGCATTGTTACCTTTTTCACAGCCAAACAGTTGTCAACTTCAGCTCTTTCCCCTTTCTTGATTCTCTCCGCGACCCTTTGGATGGTCATCTGGCTGATGTTGAGCTGCTTGGTGATGTTAGACTTGTGTCCCGCACGCAGGAGAGCACAGAGAGATCTCTTCTTTTTTTTTTTTTACTTCCATTTCGGCACACCTGTAGACATTGGAAAAGACATTTTAATGATACGTGCTGGAAGACTAGAACTTTAAATTTGTTTGATGGAACTTTTTTTTACCATACTTCAACCTCTAGAAAGCTAAAAAAAAACAAAAAAAAACCCTGAGTGTAACAGAACTTTTGAAAACCCTATAACTCTTGAGTAATTATTGCGATGACTGCATTATTACCCGGACTGTTCGGCACATTCTTGAATGTTCCAGTCCTGGTGATCTTTGTGCATGTTACCTGCCCTGGTACCGGTACAAGCGGGGTCGCTACTGCTTGTCCCTCAATCATAGACATTGGAAAAGACATTTTAATAATACATGCTTGAAAATTAGAACTTTAAAACTTTTTCTCTCACACACTTAAACCTCTAGAAAGATTACCCCCCCCCCCCGAGTGTAACATAACTTTTGAAAAACCCAGTATAACTGAGCAATTAATCAATGACTGTGTTGTTCGGCACATTCTTGAATGTTCCAGTGAAGGTGATCTTTGTGTGTGTTACATGTCCCAGCCTTATCGAGGTCGCTAGCGCTTGTCCTTCAATCTCAGGATGAGTCGGTGCACACAGACTTGTGGAATATCAGACTTTTTGAAATAGGCTGGCTGCCTCTATTTTATTTGACTTTCTTGCATCCCTTGGCTTTGTTTTTTTTTGGGGGGGGGATTTTATTGTAGCCTTGCACTAGACTGAAATTTTAATTATGGAGACCTGTGTCCTTGAATGAACTCATCAGATGGGCAAATTAAATAGAAAACATTAAAAAAAATGGATTTGAGTTCTGTGCATCCTCAGTTGAACGTTTATTTCCTTCTGCATGTCTCCTGTAAAGACTTTGTCATTGCTGGGGAGATGCTGCTCACTTTACACCATGCACACTGCATTAAGTATTCATACATGCAAGATGTGCATTTCCCCCAGTCATCAACAGCTCTCATTTCGTATGGCCTATCTTAAGGGTGGTTTTGCCAATGCGAGCCAATCATCCCTTAAACCTTTCAGATTTTTTTTAGGAAACTCATCCAAGAGCTTGATTAGCTCTACAGTACCAGGTGTAATGTTTGTATTCATGGACCACTTATCCTGTCACATTGGAGCCCTCCAAGTGTATATGAGTGGTTGCAAATCTGAATGGGAGTTCCACTTCCATGCTTCCTTCACTCCTGTTTACAGTTCATACTTCTTTTCTGGGTGCCGTGTCTAATGTCTATCTTCATGGCTGAGTTGGTTGAAATACACCCAGCTATCTGGGAGATTTCACTTTGAGTGCCCTTCAGGAATTGGAATTGCTTCATCCCTACTTTGCAATACTTCGGCAAATGCGAGCTGAGAGGAGTTTAGGATTATATTTTGTGCTATATTCCTGGACACGTAAAAATTGAAGAAAATTGCTTATGAGTGCCCCAAACTGTCTGTACAGATTAAACAACTAGACCAGCATTTTGCTTTGCCTCACATACACCAATGTCATGGATCATGACATTCTTCATGCTGCATGGCAAAGATGATGGGAGACTTCTGGCTGGAATTTAAAGTTGTGTGGCATTACAACCTCACTTTTCCTGTGGATCTACTACCCCTTAATGCCTTGACGGATTTAAATTTTGGGGTTTTTTTTACTTCCGAATTGAACACACTCACAGGACTTCACAAAACAACTTAAAAACTCCTCAGCACTGGGCATTGATAACATATCCAACATACATCTCAAACACCTTGGTCCCCACGGCACACAAACACTCGCAAACATAGCAAAATACTCATACACACACACACACACACTGCATGATATCAAACATTTGGAAACTAGGTAAAGTCATCACACTACTCAAACCACCAAACAAAACACCCACAAAAGCAGCATCATTCAGACCCATAACATTACTCTGCACACCATCCAAAGTCGTAGAATGCCTTCTATGCAAGATAACACCACATATTCCACTGTTATCCACACAACAAGGCTACAGACCGGACCACTCAACCACAACACTACTCACCAATCTCACACAAACAGTACAAGGTGGCATGAACTCCAGATGACCACCACACAAAACACTGCAAGTAACAATTGACATAAGTAAAGTGTTTGATTCCATCTCCAGACCACTCCTCATTAACAAAATTTACAACACAACACTACACAACACCACCAACCTGCAAATGTAACACAATATAAAAAAACATTCACACACACCTCACCAGGCAAGCAATGAACAATCTCCCTCACAACAAAATACTCCCCCCCCCCACCTGACATAAGCAGCACAGAAACGCAACTCTCACGGTCGGAGATAGTACATCTTACACGACTTTGCTGTGGACATCACTAAACATCTACAAACACTGCATAGTCCCCACACAGTCACGCATCTCATAGTAGATTGCCCTAACTTGGCAGCTCTCAGACAACACCACAACATTTCACATGTCCATCACTTAAGGTCGGATCCAGTCAGTGTGATGTCCTACCTGCGTGGTGCTGGCTTCCTGGAATGACAGAGCCCCCTAAACTTTTTTCTCACCGCTGCTTGTTCCTTCAGACCGTAAGACACTTTTGGGTTGAATGACCTCACCTGGGGCGGGGCTCCTGGAGTGGTACCTGTCCCAGTACCATGACAGGCAGGCGTGGTCTGGTCGCTACAAGAACCTGTCTCAATTCCTGGAACAAAGCTTCAGCACACCAGTCTATGGTGAGATTGAGTTTTGTGTGTAAACTTTTAAAATGGTGAATGCATGCACAGGTTTCCTTGTTGACCTGAGTGTGCTTTGGAGATATTTGTTGCTGTTGTGTGTTGCTTCTTTAAAAGTTGTTTTTCCTTTCTTTTCTTACTGGGCTGAAGTTAGGCTATTTTGCGTGATTTTGTCTTCTTTTGGCCTCCGGGAAACCCTAAAAAAAAAAATCAGTTTAGGTCAATCACCATTTTCCTTATAAACTAGTCTAATTTTTTTTTTTTTTAGAGATACTCTGAATGCTACCTCTTTTGAACATTAGTGTATAAAATCATAATTTAAATATTGTATTTTCTGTCTTGAAAGAATAATTCAGATATTTTTATTTGTGATTCAGCACCACCTTCCCATTTACCAAAGAAACCGAATCGGGAACTGCTACCTCACAATGTGCGCTCCCATCATCACCCTTCAAAGGCAGAGCCAAAAGCCAGCCGAGCTCGCCAGCAATATTTGTGACACCTTAATTTCTCCCAACCTTCATTCTCCGATTTTCTCCAAATTCATCTCAGTTGAGTGTTTATTGGGAGTTTCTATCTTTTACATCAAACGGCAATGAACTGTACATAAGCACATCCGGTGTCCAATATGTCATAACTTCCCTGAAATGAACACTACACTATTTGGTTTGTTCACTTAAGTTTTTTGTATTCATTGATTTTAATCTTGAAATCAGGACTTGTTTCCGAATCTGCTATAGATTAGCAGCTAGCTTTTTGAACCACTGCAATTAAGCTTCTTTTTTTTTAATTACAGCAGCTTATTCTACCTCTTGTCTGCATCTTTTACTATCTTTTATATCCCAGGCATCTTTCACTAGAAATTGCTGTTTTTTATGGATTTGAAAGTATTGTAGATATGTCATAAGCTTATATTGTATATTTCATATGTACTTTTCTACATTTCTCCATATTATTTATAAGTTACCCATTATTGTCATGTGTGAGAATATTTTCTCATAAGTTTTTATGCAACTAAGTACCATTGACTGAATTCGGTTTTAACCAATGGAAAATTTTTGCCTACCAAAGAGATCCAAGTTGCTATGACAAAGCCTTTTATTTCATATATATATATATATATATATATATATATATATGAAATTATTTTTTAAGCCCAATTGGGCTTATGTTCAAAGATGTGATTGGTTAGGATCTAAATATTAAGTTGACGAAGATTTGGGGAAACATTAAATTCAAGGGGAGTTATTTTTTTAATAATTACTTAAATTGATAACACTTGAAATTATATATTTCTCGTATATATTATATTGTTACAATTCTTTAGCACTTTAGTAAGTTGTTAACATGGTTTCATGTCTGTAAGTTTTATTTTCTATTTTCTAGTGAGTACTGCAGCAATTATCACTTTGTATATAAAATTTAAGAATATCTTTTCAGTTTAAGACAAACTTGATTTATAAACCTGAGTGGGGAACCCCATGTTTGATGACATTATAGAAATTACTTGATGATATCCCCAAAATGCCACTAAGGCAAAATTAGTCTATTATTGTTTTAGAGACAGAAGAAATGAATTTTTGCTGAGTCACTTGGTGACAGTCATGAGTTAGAATACATGCAATGATAAAAAATAATTACATATATCCAATCTTGTTTTTTTTAGGCATGCAAGATATTTGGAAGTTGATCTGGCTAATTATTGTATTTTATTACTATTATTGTTACTGGTAGTGTTGTGTGCATTTTATTAAGGCCCAATTCATTATTTTTTTCTACATTCATTTTTCATAGGTTAATGTTCAACTGCATTTTACCCTGGTACTAAAAAGGTTCCCTAGTGCTTTTCACGATGTACAATTGTACTTGCTCTTCACGAGTGTGTTCTTGACCTCACATCACTTTCTTGTCATTTGTAAAGGATCTGCATTTTACAGAGGTCCTAAAACAAAGGCATTTTTTTCTTTGGAGGGGGGGGGCGCTTGAATCGAACAGGTTTTAGCTAGAAAGTCGTCTTTTGCAAAAGCTAATTCAACTAAGAAGTCTCGTTTACAGGTATGTATTGTAGGGATAATAGGTCTGTTGGTTAACTCCAAAGTGTGTTGGTTGGAATGGGAATGATACATAATGTAAGAAAAATGAACATGAAAATAGAAATAATGAGCTCACTAGGGGAAAGGTGTGGGTACAGTGAAGATGGTGTGTAGATTTGTAAGACGATAATCATTGGGGTAAAATGGGAGAACCTAATGTGATAGTTTGATAAAAAATGTGATAAAAAATACCCAATTTCCTTGCATAAGCTTCCTAAAATTTGCTTTTCAGTAGACACCAGAACATACAACATATATACCCCATCATCCAACCTTGTTTGTTGGGATGTCCTTATGAACACCAAAGGGTGTCCTCGGAAAACTCTCTCATTGACATAGACAAACCTATGTCAATGAGAGAGTTTTCCGAGGACACCCTTTGGTGTTCATAAGGACATCCCCAACAAACAAGGTTGGATGATGGGGTATATATGTTGTATGTTCTGGTGTCTACTGAAAAGCAAATTTTAGGAAGCTTATGCAAGGAAATTGGGTATTTTTTATTGCATGCTAAAGCTATCATGTTTTCTATTATTACATAGTTTTTTCTCTTTTATGTCGTTGTTCATGGGCAGGCTCCCTTGACTCCCTTCCCTAGGCCGGCAGCCGCGATGGATCCTCCGACTGGACAGGGTTTATCCAGAGATCCTGCACTCCCAGTATCTAGAAGTTTTATCTAGGCTGTTTGTGTTAGGGATGTTTAACTGTGTCTCGTTGTTGGTGTCAGTGAGGACATTTTTTCTCTCTGTCTGTGTCCTGCCGCTGCGGCAATTCTATGCGTTTAGTTTTGAGTGGTGGCTGCACCTAAGCATTGCCAGAGCTACCCGTTTTTTGCTTGGTAGGGATCTTTCCTCTGGGCTGATGTCCGGTGGAATGGCATTAGGCACAGAGATTGTATGCCTTACTTTGTGTGTGATGAGAGCATGGTTTCAGGGTGGATGGATTTCTTGAGTGTCTCGGTGTTGTATGATGCCCTTGGAGTTTTGGTAAAGTTGACGCATCCCTGCGGGACACACCGTTGTGTATGTGGTGTGTTTAGTATTTTGTGGATGAGGATGTGCATGGGTACGGTGTCGGAGGCTTTGTTGCTTATATTATTGCCATTGCTGTCCTGAGTGGAGATCTGGGTTGTTTGAAACATTCTTGTATGAATTGGATGCTGTTGGTAAGTACAGTAGTTGTTGAGTTCAATGGGGGGAATTTGTGTTGGGAGGGGTCTAGTTTGATGTGTGGATTTATTTTGTTTATTACTTGAATGATTTGGATGGATGGTAGACGAGTGAGACTGGGTGGTATGATGCAGAGTCAGTGGATTAGTGAGCATGCGTGTCAGATTCCCAGACATTTTGAAAATAGTAATCGGTGATAGTAGTTGAGGATTTGTGTGAGGGCATCGATGCCTTTTGGACTGTTTTGTAGGTGAATGCTTCTTATGTTATGTCCAGAGGTGAGGGAGGATTTTGCCTGCCGTATGTATAGCCTTGGATACCATTTCAGTGGAGAATTGTCTGGGCTTGTGTTCAATGGCTCGTGAGTGTAGGTGTTTGTGAGGTCAGGATGTTTGTAGGTTTTCAATAGTTTTCAGAATTTCTTGCTCTCCGTTTTGTGGTTTAAAGTCTCCAGGAAGGCTTTTCAGTTTTGCGCTCTTTGTTGGATGTTTCGTGTTATGTTTTCTATATTGTCAGCCGTATGTTGGGTTTGTGGTTGTCTTCATAGTCTGTCCTTGGTTTTGAGAGTTCAGTCCGTCTTTAAGCCAGGTCAAGTGGTGGACAACTAATGTTTTGTTTTGGTATAGGAAGCTCTCTATTAAAAGTAGGATTTGCTTTGCTATTCTTCATCCTACCTGCTTGAGGTAGGCACTGATAGAACATCCTTAGCCATCAGTCTGTCGAGGCGACTTCCCCGTTGGAATCCGCCGCCCCTTGGAATGGGGGGGGGGGTATTATAAGTAATGTCACTGTTTTTTCTTAGTGTCCCCATCAATTAAGAAATGCTCTTCACCGAAAATATGATTGTATTCAGTGTTCATTTGTACTCTCCCTAACTCGTCTGTAGCTCTTTGGTTTCCCCCTTTTTTTGTCAAAACTTGCGAAATGCCTGTTGGTATTGTCAGAATGGTTGCTTCTGGCGAGCTTCTCTTATAATAAATTTTTAAGAAATTGATGTTATATACAATATTTCAACCAATTCCCGCGTTGAAGACTAGGAAAAATAAGTTGTCCTTTTGTGGAAGATAAGGATAACGGTCTATTGAGGCCTATGCGTCCTACTCGGCACATAAAAAAAGGATGTAGGAATTTGAAAAGGAGCAGTAGATTGAATTGCCTGTCTGAAATTGGGTCAGACCCACTACCTACTGGCCTGGCCTTCTTCCTACTACACCTCCTGCCATAAAGATTCAGTGTTAGCCCACTTGCGCCGTATTCAACTAACCCATGGGCACTGTCACCCCTTACCCCTGGCTGCTCTTTCTCTCCCACCATATCATATTTCTAACATCTTCATTGACTGCTCTCCCTATATGCCATCTTTCATCTTTTCCTTCCCCAAACACTGGCATTCTTCGGTCAGAGTTCGATAAATATGCGTCCGCCTACTCGGGGGGGCATGACCATCTTCACCGATGATTTCCGTTCACTCCATACCTCGTCTGCTGCCCCCTGTGAGTGAGACTATGTCTCGTACCTCTTTTTTTTTCTTTGTCTTCCAGGTGCTCATTGTAAAAAGCAGACCGCTGTATGCGATTCGGGAGTCCCGCCCTACCATCTGACTACTATATTCTACCGAACTCTCGCGGTTCAAGCGCGATTTCTGCATTGCCGCACTACTCCCGCCCCAATCCTTTGGTCGGATTCCTTTTGCATGAACCTTCGACCTCATCTTAAAGGCTTACCAGCTGCTTATAGGTGTCCTCCGACGTTGCGATGCCTGGCAAAGAATCAGTTGATTAAGCTGTAAAGTTAACCTTTGTGTCAGCACCCCCAACATGTGAAGGAGAGCTTTAAACTCTGCCTCACCAAACTTCTACATTTAATCCTCTCCTCGAGTATTGGACCTCAGCTTTCCATCCTCCATCCCTCCAGCAATACAGTGTTGATGCTGGCCTACCTCCCCCTGGGTCAGAGCAGGCGTCACACGGATATCATATTGAATAGATATGAATAAATAGCAGTCAAATTACATGGTCAAGTTTCCAGCCAAAATTTGAAAATGAGAGTAAAGGACCTCCATACGAGTACAAGGCATCACAGATTAAGTTTTAATGTTATTATTAAGTAGGAAACGTCAAATAAATTATTTATCTTGACTAAAGAAAGAAAAACATGACTCCCTCACCAATATACACAGCAAGTATTAAGAGTCAATTATTAAAAAGTTTGAATTAAATGTGCAAAAAAAATTTTTAAGAAAAATATCCTAACTAAGCAAAAGACTACAATGCAAAGGGAATCTGAGCAATAGTTTAAAATAATATTTTTTTAAAAAAGCATAAAAAAAAATAATAGCACCAACAGAAGGTCTGGGCGACGGTGCCGAGAGCTTCAAGCTGCAATGCCAGAAACGTTAACGGGCCATAGTGCCACCGCCAGCTCCTTGTGCGTGAGCACGAACTCCTTTATATCTTCTACATATTCTCACTTTCTTGAGGACCCCCCACCCCCATTTTCTGGCCCCAACGTCTGCACTTGCATACCCTCCCGACCCCAATGGCTGCAATAAGATTGCGGTTATATAGCTTCCATACATATTCTCTTCATCTTCACTTTCTTTACAAATTTTTGGTGGAAGATTTCCCTCATTGATTTACACTTTAAATTTAATTTTTCAATATTTCTAGTTTCTAAGGCACACTTGTGTTAGCGATTATCATCTCTTCACAAGAAGAGTCAAAGAATGGAATAGATCTTATTTCAGTATTTTACTGTATTACTACCAATTTCAACATTATTTCAAATACAATTTTCACTTTGCCCCTTCATTTTATCTGTAATTCACAAATGTGCTTCTTATTATTGTAAGAATTTGTCCAGTTATTTTTGTTTTATGGTTTTCATCTATTAAATATCAAGGGGGCTGAAATGTTTGATGTGACTAGAAGTAGATTGTCCAACACCTCTTTTTTTGGTCTACTGATATTCTATGTAAAATCACTTTTTTTTATCATAAATCTCTACACTAATCTATTTTAACCTTTTTTTCTGCATTATGGGATTTTAATTTTTGTTGAAGAAACAAAATTTGAATTTAGAATATTGCTGGGTGCGAGGATTCAAAAGGGAATGAACTAGGTGGTAACTGGAAGTATTCTGAGGTGGTGTGGACGAAGGATGGATGGAAACGGTCTTATGAAATCAATATACGAGAGGGTGTCAGTGATTGGGAAACTAAAAGTTGGCTTGATTGTGTGAATGGGTGTTTGAGAGAATAGAGGCTCATCAAGATGAGCAAATTGATGATATTGTGTGCGCTTGGAGGGGGTGTGCTTGGGGCTTTCTGTCCAGGGATGAACCCTGCCTGGATGTTTGTGCCCCCGTAAGGGGCGCAGCGATTTGCCATCCTGGCCGCCGTGCTGACGGGATCCAGCGCTCCGTCCGGCCCCAGCTTAGCCTCTCTTCCTTCCTTCAAAACACTTGTTTCCTCTCTTTTCACACAACCTCTCCCACAACTTTCTCTGGTCAGCCTCTAATTTCACAGGGTAGATGCTGACCTTCCTTTCAGCCAACCGTCCCGCATCGGGGCTGAGGGGGTGGGGGACAATGTTCCCTAACCCCTGAGCTCCGGTCTGGGGTGGCTGGTTTTTAACAACCTGCTTCATCCCCACCCATACCTTCCTCACATCCCTTTTCCTCTCCTCTTCACAATCTATATATTTTACGCCGTGTTCAAGGTGGAGCCGCCATGCCGATGGACTGCTAGGCCACCAGGCGGGAGGGGTGGTCCCAAATGGCGGCGCCTGTCTCTGCCGGGCTTGTAAGCACCTCTCGCAGTGCGGGCTACTGCGAGAGGTGTGCGCTATTGCATCCCGTGTTAAAAAAAAAGGGTCACCATGCCCAATGATGAAGACCAAAAAAAAAAAACTCAACCCCCAACTTTCCCTGAAACATCAACGAGCCGCCCTCAGGCAGCTCCAGCAAAAGAATGGAGGTCCCCCACCCTGTGCTTGCACAGGGGACCCTCCATATTTCTCTAACCGGAGAGGAGGCTTACTCCTCTCCTTCGCCTACGGGTGCAGGGGACTCCCCCTCACCCCCTTCTCTGGAGGTGCTTTCGGGCACCTCCCTTTTCCCAGCGCCAGTCCCCTCTTTTCTTTCCAAGGGGACTGCCAAGAAAGCCAGCAGGCAGCCCTTAGCCAGCCGCTTTCCATCGAAGCGGCTCGGTAGGGCAAACCCCCTTAGGGGGGAGAGGGAAGCCAGGCCCCTTCGGTCGCTTCCCTCAAAAGACCTGCTGGCAAGAATTTTAAACCTTGCCGGGGTCAAGGCCTGTGCCTCCCCACACAAGACTAGCGACACTGCCAAGGGGACCTGTGATGTCCTGGGAGGGGGGGGGGGAATGGCCAACTGGAGGCCCCTCCTGTGATAGACATGGTCCTTGAGGAGACCCAGCCTCAGACGGTAGGGCCTTCCATGGGGGGGAATTCGGGCTCGGCGCCAAGCACCGAACCCGAATCCGCCCCTATGCAAGGTCCTCCTCAAATGGCTGAGGGCTCCGAGGCAGTAAAAGGAGGGGAGGGGTCTCCTCCGACAGGTGCCCCTACGACAACCAGGACCTTCTCCATTTCGGAGAGGGACCTGGCTGAGGCCGGTCCACCCCGTAAGGGGCGCGGCGATTTGCCATCCTGGCCGCCGTGCTGACGGGATCCAGCGCTCCGTCCGGCCCCAGCTTAGCCTCTCTTCCTTCCTTCAGATAGCCCGATTTCTCCCCTACCTCGTCGCTTTTCATACAACCTCTCCCACAACTTTCTCTGGTCAGCCTCTAATTTCACAGGGTAGAATGCTGACCTTCTTCTCAAGCCAACCACCCCGGATCGGGGCTGAGGGGGGGAGGGGACATTGTTCCCTAACCCCTCAGCTCCGGTTCGGGATGGGGTTTTTTTAACAACCTGCTTCATCCCCACCCACATCTTCCTCACATCCCTTTTCCTCTCCTCTTCACAACCTATATTTTTTACGCCGTGTCCAAGGTGGAGCCGCCATGCCGAAGGACTGCCAGGCCACCAGGCGGGAGGGGTGGTCCCGAATGGCGGCGCCTGGCTCTGCCGGGCTTGTAAGCACCTCTCGCAGTGCGGGCAACTGCGAGAGGTGATGAGCTATTGCGTCCCGTAATCAAAAGAGGGTCACCATGCCCATGTATGAAAAAAAACAAAAACCCCAACCCCCAACTTCCCCAAAAACATCTACGGAGCCGCCCTCGGGCAGCTCCACCGAGAAAATGGAGGTCCCCCCCCTTGTGCTTGCGCAAGGGACCCTCCATAATTCTTTAACCGGAGAGGAGGCTTACTCCTCTCCTACGCCTACGGGTGTAGGGGACTCCCCCTCACCCCCTTCTCTGGAGGTGCTTTCGGGCACCTCCCTATCTCCAGCGGCAGTCCCTCCTTTGCTTTCTAAGGGGACTGCCAAGAAAGCCAGCAGGCAGCCCATTGCCGACCGCCCCTCGTGCAAGCGGCTCGGTAGGGCAAACCCCCTTAGGGGGGAGAGGGAAGCCAGGCCCCTTCGGTCGCTTCCCTCAAAAGACCTGCTGGCAAGAATTTTGAACCTTGCTGGGGTCAAGGCCTGTGCCTCCCCACACCACCTGACTAGTGACAATACTGCCAAGGGGACCTGCGATGTCCTGGGAGGGGATGGCCAACTGGAGGCCCCTCCTGTGATAGACATGGTCCTTGAGGAGACCCAGCCCCAGACGGTAGGGCCTTCCATGGGGGGGAATTCGGGCTCGGCGCCAAGCACCGAACCCGAATCCGCCCCTATGCAAGGTCCTCCTCAAATGGCTGAGGGCTCCGAGGCAGTACAAGGAGGGGAGGGATCTCCTCCGACAGGTGCCCCTACGACAACCAGGACCTTCTCCATTTCGGAGAGGGACCTGGCTGAGGCTGGTCCATCTGGCCTGGGGACTTCTGCCGGCGGAGGTGAAAAGCGGGTTCATTCCCCGCCCTCCTCTCCTAAAAAGAAAAAGACTAAAAAGACTCAAAAGACGAAGAAGACTCGGGGCTCCTCTCCATCCGCGGGGGCTGCGGGGACGGATGGGTCTGCTGCCACTTTGGTAGGCGACCAAGCCAAGATCGGCACATCCGGCCCCTCTACCCCCTCGTGTGCGGAGCCCATGACTACGACTAAGACCAAGAATGCACAGGGCGGAGCCTCGATGACATCGGGGCCCCTGATTCAGAGGTTACCTGGCGTTTTCGAGCCCGCTGGCTTCAAACGCTTCCTCGTTATTCGCTCCACTGATGGCACCATGTTGTCCAAGGGCAACATGATCCATCAGAGGAGAGGATTAGCTAGTGCAATTGGTAGAGAGCCGAAGGTAACCCGTTTCTCGGACGGGAGCCTTCTGGCGAATGCGGCGAATCCCGCCGAGGCGGCCAAGATAAGTGCTCTTCGGACACTTCATGGCACCCCGGTGAGTGTGACGCCGCACTCTACCATGAACTTTGTAAAAGGAGTAGTTTATGCGAGGGAACTCGTTGACTACTCCATAGAAGACATCACCCTAGAGCTGGCCGACCATGGGGCGGTCAAGGTCGAACGTGTGATGAGAAAACAGGGAGGGGCCTCGAGACCCACCCCTACACTCTTCGTCACGTTCGACTGTGACAAGCTCCCTGAGTCGGTGCGTGCCGGTTGGTACCGCTACCGCGTGAAGGCATTCGTGCCACTGCCGCGGCGGTGCTATTACTGCCACCGCTTCGGCCATACGAATCGATCATGTAGACGTGCAAAATCGGGGTCACCCGAAGTCTGTGTAAATTGCTCCAAGGTCGCACACGATAAGTCCAAATCGTGTGTGGCCAAGTGTGTCAATTGCGGAGAGCCGCACCCTGCTTCTTCGAAGCAATGTGGTGCATATCTCCTTGAGAAAGAAATCCTGGCCGTTCAGGCCCAGGATCGACTCTCATTCCGCGAGGCAAAGGACTTGGTCCTGGCGCGCCCGGCTCTGCCTGGGACGTCATATGCCTCAATAGTTAGAAAGGCACCCTCTGCTCCTGGCCCATCCAGGCCAACGAGCACGGTTGTTTCCGCGCCCATTCGGAGCCCTTCTGTGGGCTCTACCCAACCTGGGCGCTCCCCTGGTAAAGCTGGCGGCAAAAAGGGTTCATACCCTGCCCCGGCTAAAACCAGGGCTCCCCCCTCTTCACCCAGCGTGACCGTTTCGCGTAAAGCGAAACGGCCACGCGCCTCCACCGAGTCGTTAGACTCACAGGAGGCAACACCCCTGAAGATGGTCGCTAGGCCATCTTCTGGGGTTCCTAAAGCTGTTCCCCGAAAGGAGGACAGCAACAAAGGAGCTTCGGCCCCTTTGCCCACGCCCCGAGGTGGAGCGAGTGGCTCGGAGACGGTGGTTCCTCGAAAAGAGGGCCCCCCGCCTCCGAAGCCGCAACGCCCGCCTAAAGTTTCGAGGCGGAGGGAGGAAAAGACTCGCATGGCGAGCCCAACCTCCCCCAATAAGTCCTCGAAGGCGACAGCGCCCGGGGTTCTGCCCCCGGGAAGCGTACGGCCATTCCCGTGAGGGTCTTCAATTCGAGGAGGGCCCCCGCGTCTCCTCCGAGCTAGGCCTGGAGGGCATATTCCTTCAATGGAATTGCCGTGGACTCCGGGCCAACTGGGAGGAGCTGCGGAGGCTCGCCTCATCCCGTTCCCCGTTAGCTATTTTTTTGCAGGAGACCATGCTAGGCGCGTGCCCCCTGCCTGCCCTCCCGGGGTATAAGGGTCTTGCGACCTCACCACCGCGGGACGGCCGGGCTGGGGGATGTGCGGTTTACACCCGGCATGATGTCTCCGTTCTTCCTTTCTCTTTAGATACCTCCTTTCAGGCAGTGGCTGTGCAGCTGCACCTGGATAGGAGGTATACTATCATTTCTGCGTACATTCCACCGTCAGCTGACTTCGACGCGGGGGACTTTCGCCGCGTCGTGGCACGGTTGCCGAGGCCCTATCTCTTGCTTGGAGATCTGAACGGCAGGCATCCTCTCTGGGGAGATTACACCATAAATCCCAGGGGACAAGTCCTTGCCGATCTGATCGAAGAGCTTGAGATGGGTGTCCTAAACGTGGATGAGTTTACGCATCACTGTCCGAGAACCGCTTCATTTTCTTGCCTTGACCTATCTTTGTGCTCTTCGGATGCACAGCCTGATTTTGATTGGGGGGTGGTCGATGACCTCCATGGTAGTGATCACTTTCCCATTCAAATATCATTTTCAGGGCAACTGCCGCCTGAGAGACCACCTCGGTGGTGCTTGGCGCGGGCGCGGTGGCCTGCATTTCAGGAAATGACTGAATTCTCTATCTCAGTCAAGGAGTTTAGGTCGGTAGATGAGGCCGTCGAGTTCTTCTCCGGCAACCTCATCGCCGTGGGCCTGACTACTATTCCTAGGACGTCTGGCCGTTTTGCACGCCGACCACTCCCATGGTGGTCGGCCGAGTGTGAGACGGCCCTCAAACAGAAGCGTTATGCCTACATGCGCTATAAGCGCCGCCCGAACGATTTCACCGTCGCTGAATTTCGTCGGGCTAGGGCTAGGTTCCGGTATATTTCGAAGCACGCCCGCCGCTCTTCTTGGCGGGCATACGTGTCTTCACTTAACGGGAAGACCCCTTTAGCTGAGGTGTGGAAGCGAGTCAAAAGGATTCGGGGCAAGTTCTCGCAGGACCCCCCTCCCGTTCTCCAGGAGAATGGGACCGCAATCTCGGACCCCGCGTCCGTGGCGGAATCCTTAGCGACCGCTTTTTCCGCATTCTCTAGCCGTGATGCTGCTCCGCCAGCATTCAATGCACGTCGTGATGTCGCGGAAGGCCGCCGGCTCGACTTTACCTCCAGAGGCGGAGAACCCTTCAACGACAAGTTTACTGTGAGTGAGTTGCGTTCCGCTCTCGCTTCGTGCGCGGACACCGCCCATGGTCCGGACGATGTCCCGTACGCCATGCTTCGACACCTGGGTGAGCGAGGCATGGCCTTTCTATTAGATTTGTTCAACAGGATCTGGGTGGAAGGTCTCCTCCCAGACTCCTGGCGAATCGCTACTGTGCTCGCCTTTCGCAAGCCGGGGAGAGATCACTCTACTCCGACCGGTTTCCGCCCAATCTCTCTAACCTCTTGCGTGTGCAAGTTGATGGAGAAATTGGTAAATGTTAGATTAGCCTATTTCCTGGACAGCGGAGGCCATCTGTCTTCTGCACAGTGCGGCTTCCGTAAGTTCCACTCCACGTCGGATGCTCTGCTCCGACTGGAAAATGCCGTCTGCGAGGCTTTCCTTCGTAGACAGCACTACGCCACGGTGTTTTTTGATCTGGAGAAAGCCTATGATACCGCATGGCGATACGGTATCATGGAGACTCTCCACACGATGGGGGCGAGGGGACGCCTCCCAATGTTTATATCTGAATTTTTGCGAGATCGTTGATTCCGCGTACGGGTGGGGGGAGCCCTCTCCGGCCCAAAGGAGCAGGAAGAGGGTGTCCCGCAGGGAAGTGTCCTCAGTGTCACACTCTTTGCCCTGAGCATCAACGGCATCACCTCGGTGCTGCCGGAAGATGTTCTCGCTACGCTCTACGTGGACGACCTTTCGATCTCTTTTGGCGCGGCCCAGATGCCAACTCTGGAGCGCCGACTCCAACAGGCATTGAACCGCGTCTCTCGCTATGCCGAAGCGCACAGGTTTCGGTTTTCTTTGGCCAAGACTAAGGTGGTGCACTTCTGCCGCCATCCACGGCTTCACCCCGACCCAGATTTGTTTCTTAATGGGGTGCGCCTGGATGTGGTTGAGTCGCACCGTTTCCTTGGTCTTGTATTCGACCGACGCCTCACCTGGGAGGCTCACATTCGCAGCCTTAGGGTCTCTTGTACCCGCGCCATGGACATTCTCCGTTCCGTGACGTTCAGCGCTTGGGGCGCTGATAGGGCTACCGCCTTACTTTTTTATCGATCCTTTGTTCGCTCGAAGCTCGACTACGGATGCGAGTTTTATGCATCCGCAGCCGAGCGTTTATTGCGGAAGGTGGATTCGATCCACCACACCGGCCTTCGCCTTGCGACCGGTGCCTTCCGCACTTCCCCCATTGAGAGCCTGTTGGTCGATGCTGGGGAGATGCCACTCGCTCTGCGCCGCGTGCAGTGCATCACTCGCCTGTACGCGCGAGCCCGGCGCCTCCCCCAGTCGCCAACAGCTCTCACTGCATCCGCAGCTGATCTCGATGGTGCCTATGCCGCCGAGAGACGCCAGTCATACCCTAAGCCCTTTGGGTTTAGGGCCAGGAAACTCCTTCGAGAGGTAGATATAGCTCTCGGGCCGGTGGCGCCCCTGGTTCTGCCCAGGACGCCACCCTGGAGGGTACCACATTTGGCTATTTGTCGCCACGCCTCTGCTCCCAAAGCTTGTACTGCGCCGGGAGTATTGCGTTCGATCTTTTTGGAGCACACATCGTGTCACGCTGGTACCGTGCCAGTGTATACGGATGGCTCCAAGTCCCAAGAGGGGGTCGGCTTCCACGCCGTATCCCCTCTGTTTGAAGTCAGCGGGGCTCTACCAGGCGCTGCGTCTGTCTTCACGGCCGAGCTGGTGGCAATACACCACTCGGTACGGGAGATTACGCGACGTGCCCGGTTCGGAGACCGGATTGTGATTTATAGCGACTCACAAAGCGCCCTGAGTGCTCTCGGGGCATTGGAATCTCCGCATCCCCTGGTTTGCGAAATCCGTGACGCCACGGTATTGGCGAGCCGGGCAGATGTCGAGATTATCTTCTGCTGGGTTCCTGGACATGTAGGAATTGCGGGGAATGAGCGCGCCGATGAGGGCGCCAAAGAGTCCGCGAGGACTCTGCGACCGGACCAGCGTTTCGCTCTTCCTCACACCGACTACATGGCAGGAATACGGGCAGCTCTTCGGACTGCTTGGCAAAGAAGATGGGAGACGGTCGAGGGGAACTTAAAGTTGCGTGCCATTGCGCCGCGACTGTTCCCATGGACCTATCCCCCAATGCCGCGGCGGCTTCAGGTTGCTTTCTGTCGTCTTCGAATCGGACACACTCGTGTGACGCATCGTTACTTGGTGGAGCGCTCGCATGTGCCCTATTGCAACGACTGCGTCGTCCCCCAGACTGTTCGGCATATTCTTGTCGAATGTCCCAGTCTGGGTGATCTTCGCGCACGATACCTGTCTCGGTACCGGGATGGGCGGGGTCGCTACCACCTGTCCCTTGTACTCGGGACGAGTGCGTGCACCATGACTGGTGGACTTATTGACTTTTTGGGGGAGGCCGGCCTTCTCCCCTTTATTTAAGGTTCCTTTTTTTGTTATTGTTTTGTTTTAGATTGCACTCTCCTGCACCGGGGTGAGGGGGACCTCCCCCCGCTGCCGGAGATTGCTTCGATTGTTAAGTTTTTCAAATTTATATTGATTGTTAAGTTTTCATATTTTAACTTTAAAGTAGCCTAATTCTAGGCTGTCGTGTTTTTCGGCGACTTATGCCCAAGTGGGTAGTTGCCAGATGGGCTCTATAAAAAAAAAAAAAAAAAAAAATGAGGCCGGTCCATCTGGCCTGGGGGCTTCTGCCGGCGGAGGTGAGAAGCGGGTTCATTCCCCGCCCTCTCCAAAAAAGAAAAAGACTCGGGGCTCCTCTCCATCCGCGGGGGCTGCGGGGACGGATGGGTCTGCTGCTAATTTGGCAAGCGACCAAGCCAAGATCGGCACATCCGGCCCCTCTACCCCCTCGTGTGCGGAGCCCCTGACCAAGACTAACACCAAGAGTGCACAGGGCGGAGCCTCGATGACATCGGGGCCCCTGATTCAGAGGTTAACTTGCGTTTCGAGCCCGCTGGCTTCAAACGCTTCCTCGTTATTCGCTCCACTGATGGCACCATGTTGTCCAAGGGCAACATGATCCATCAGAGGAGAGGATTAGCTAGTGCAATTGGTAGAGAGCCGAAGGTGACCCGTTTCTCGGACGGGAGCCTTCTGGTGAATCCCGCCGAGGCGGGAGATAAGTGCTCTTCGGACACTTCATGGCACCCCGGTGAGTGTGACGCCGCACTCTACCATGAACTTTGTGAAAGGAGTAGTTTATGCGAGGGAACTCGTTGACTACTCCATTGAGGACATTACCCTAGAGCTGGCCGACCATGGGGCGGTCAAGGTCGAACGTGTGATGAGAAAACAGGGAGGGGCTTCGAGACCCACCCCTACACTCTTCGTCACGTTCGACTGTGACAAGCAACCTGAGTCGGTGCGTGCCGGTTGGTACCGCTACCGCGTGAAGGCATTCGTGCCACTGCCGCGGCGGTGCTATTACTGTCACCGCTTCGGCCATACGAATCGCTCATGTAGACGTGCAAAGTCGGGGTCACCCGAAGTCTGTGTAAATTGCTCCAAGGTCGCACACGATAAGTCCAAATCGTGTGTGGCCAAGTGTGTCAATTGCGGAGAGCCGCACCGTGCTTCTTCGAAGCAATGTGGTGCATATCTCCTGGAGAAAGAAATCCTGGCCGTTCAGGCCCAGGATAGACTCTCATTCCGCGAGGCTAAGGACTTGGTCCTGGCGCGCCCAGCTCTGCCTGGGACGTCATATGCCTCAGTAGTTAGAAAGGCACCCTCTGCTCCTGGCCCATCCAGGCCAACGAGCACGGTTGTTTCCGCGCCCATTCGGAGCCCTTCTGCGGGCTCTACCCCACCCAGGCGTGGTACAAGGGTCTTGCGACCCCACCACCGCGGAATGACCGAGCTGGGGGATGCGCGTTTTACACCCGGCATGATGTCTCCGTTCTTCCTTTCTCTTTAGATACCTCCTTTCAGGCAGTGGCTGTGCAGCTTCACCTGGATAGGAGGTATACTATCATTTCTGCGTACATTCCACCGTCAGCTGACTTCGACGCGGGGGACTTCCGCCGCGTCGTGGCACGGTTGCCGAGGCCCTATCTCTTGCTTGGAGATCTGAACGGCAGGCATCCTCTCTGGGAAGATTACTCCATAAATCCCAGGGGACAAGTCCTTGCCGATCTGATCGAAGAGCTTGAGATGGGTGTCCTAAACGTGGATGAGTTTACGCATCACTGTCCGAGAACCGCTTCATTTTCTTGCCTTGACCTATCTTTGTGCTCTTCGGATGCACAGCCTGATTTTGATTGGGGGGTGGTCGATGACCTCCATGGTGTTGATCACTTTCCCATTCAAATATCATTTTCAAGGCAACTGCCGCCTGAGAGACCACCTCGGTGGTGCTTGGCGCGGGCGCGGTGGCCTGCATTTCAGGAAATGACTGAATTCTCTATCTCAGTCGAGGAGTTTAGGTCGGTAGATGAGGCCGTTGAGTTCTTCTCCGGCAACCCCATCGCCGTGGGCCTGACTACTATTCCTAGGACGTCTGGCCGTTTTGCATGCCGACCACTCTCATGGTGGTCGGCCGAGTGTGAGACGGCCCTCAAACAGAAGCGTTATGCCTACATGCGCTATAAGCGCCGCCTGAACGATTTCACTGTCGCTGAATTTCGTCGGGCTAGGGCTAGGTTCCGGTATATTTCGAAGCACGCCCGCCGCTCTTCTTGGCGGGCATACGTGTCTTCACTTAACGGGAAGACCCCTTTAGCTGAGGTGTGGAAGCGAGTCAAAAGGATTCGGGGCAAGTTCTCGCAGGACCCCCCTCCCGTTCTCCAGGAGAATTGGACCGCAATCTCGGCCCCCGCGTCCGTGGCGGAATCCTTCGCGACCGCTTTTTCTGCATTCTCTAGCCGTGATGCTGCTCCGCCAGCATTCAATGCACGTCGTGATGTCGTGGAAGGCCGCCGGCTCGACTTTATCTCCAGAGGCGGAGAACCCTTCAACGACAATTTACTGTAAGCGAGTTGCGTTCCGCTCTTGCTTCGTGCGCGGACACCGCCCATGGTCCGGACGATGTCCAGTACGCCATGCTTCGACACCTAGGTGAGCGAGGCATTGCCTTTGTTAGATTTGTTCAACAGGATCTGGGTGGAAGGTCTTCTCCCAAACTCTTGGCGAATCGCTACTGTGCTTGCCTTTCGCAACCTGGGGAGAGATCACTACTCCGACCGGTTACCGCCCAATCTCTCTAACCTCTTGCGTGTGTAAGTTGATGGAGAAATTCGTAAATGTTAGATTAGCCTTTTTCCTGGACAGCGGAGGCCATCGGTCTTCCGCACAGTGCGGCTTCCGTAAGTTCCACTCCACGTCGGATGCTCTGCTCCGACTGGAAAATGCCGTCTGCGAGGCATTCCTTCGTAGACAGCACTACGCCACGGTGTTTTTCGATCTGGAGAAGGCCTATGATACCGCATGGCGATACGGTATCATGGAGACTCTCCACACGATGGGGGCGAGGGGACGCCTCCCAATTTTTATATCTGAATTTTTGCGAGATCGTCGATTCCGCGTACGGGTGGGGGGAGCCCTCTCCGGCCCAAAGGAGCAGGAAGAGGGTGTCCCGCAGGGAAGTGTCCTCAGTGTCACACTCTTTGCCCTGAGCATCAACGGCATCACCTCGGTGCTGCCGGAAGATGTTCTCGCTACGCTCTACGTGGACGACCTTTCGATCTCTTTTGGCGCGGCCCAGATGTTAACTCTGGAGCGTCGACTCCAACAGGCATTGAACCGCGTCTCTCGCTATGCCGAAGCGCACAGGTTTCGGTTGTCTTTGGCCAAGACTAAGGTGGTGCTCTTCTGCCGCCATCCACGGCTTCACCCCGACCCAGATTTGTTTCTTAAAGGGGTGCGCCTGGATTTTGTTGAGTCGCACCGTTTCCTTGGTCTTGTATTCGACCGACGCCTCACCTGGGAGGCTCATATTGGCAGCCTTAGGGTCTCTTGTACCCGCGCCATGGACATTCTCCGTTCCGTGACGTTCAGCGCTTGGGGCGCAGATAGGGCTACTGCTTTACTTTTTTATCGATCCTTTGTTCGTTCGAAGCTCGACTACGGATGCGAGTTTTATGCATCCGCAGCCGAGCGTTTATTGCGGAAGGTGGATTCGATCCACCACACCGGCCTTCGCCTTGCGACCGGTGCCTTCCGCACTTTCCCCATTGAGAGCCTGTTGGTCGATGCTGGGGAGATGCCACTCGCTCTGCGCCGCGTGCAGTGTATCACTTGACTGTACGCGCGAGCCCGGCGCCTCCTTCAGTCGCCAACAGCTCTCACTGCATCCGCAGCTGATCTCGATGGTGCCCATGCCGTCGAGAGACGCCAGTCATACCCTAAACCTTTTGGGTTTAGGGCCAGGAAACTCTTTCGAGAGGTAGATATCGCTCTCGGGCCGGTGGCGCCCCTGGTTGTGCCCAGGACGCCACCCTGAAGGGTACCACATTTGGCTATTTGTCGCCACGCCTCTGCTCCCAAAGCTTGTACTGCGCCGGGAGTATTGCGTTCGACCTTTTTGGAGCACACATCGTGTCACGCTGGAACCGTGCCATTTGTATACGGATTGCTCCAAGTCCCAAGAGGGGGTCGGCTTCCACGCCGTATCCCCTCTGTTTGAAGTCAGCGGGGCTCTACCAGGCGCTGCGTCTGTCTTCACGGCCGAGCTGGTGGCAATACACCACTCGGTACGGTAGATTACGCGACGTGCCCGGTTCGGAGACCGGATTGTGATCTATAGCGACTCACAAAGCGCCCTGAGTGCTCTCGGGGCATTGGATTCTCTGCATCCCCTGGTTTGCGATAACCGTGACGCCATGGTTTTGTCGAGCCGGGCAGATGTCGAGATTATCTTCTGCTGGGTTCCTGGACATGTAGGAATTGCGGGGAATGAGCGCGCCGATGAGGGCTCCAAAGAGTCCGCGAGGACTCTGCGACCGGACCAGCGTTTCGCTCTTCCTCACACCGACTACACGGCAGGAATACGGGCAGCTCTTCGGACTGCTTGGCAAAGAAGATGGGAGACGGTCGAAGGGAACTTAAAGTTGCGTGCCATTGCGCCGCGACTGTTCCCATGGACCTATTCCCCAATGCCGCGGCGGCTTCAGGTTGCTTTCTGTCGTCTTCGAATCGGACACACTCGTGTGACGCATCGCGACTTGATGGAGCGCTCGCATGCGCCCTATTGCAACGACTGCGTCGTCCCCCAGACTGTTCGGCATATTCTTGTCGAATGTCCCAGTCTGGGTGATCTTCGCGCACGATACCTGTCTCGGTACCGGGATGGGCGGGGTCGCTACCGCCTGTCCCTTGTACTCGGGACGAGTGCGTGCACCATGACTGGTGGACTTATTGACTTTTGTTGGGAGGCCGGCCTTCTCCCCTTTATTTAAGGTTCCTTTTTTTTGTTATTGTTTTGTTTGTAGGTTGCACTCTCCTGCACCGGGGTGAGGGGGACCTCCCCCCGCTTCCGGAGATTGCTTCGATTGTTAAGTTTTTCCAATTTATATCATTGTTAAGTTTTCATATTTTTACTTTAAAGTAGCCTAGTTCTAGGCTGTGTTGTTTTTCGGCGACTTATGCCCAAGTGGGTAGTTGCCAGATGGGCCCTATAAAACCATAACCATGGATGTTTGTGCTACCGCACATAACGCCCCATCGCTCTGAAGGGGCAATTTGGCATCGAAAAGTAATTTGTTGCCGTGTAATAATCTCATGATTTGTGTTTGGGGAGAGGGTGGAGGTGACTACGACCTAGCTTTAGGCAGGTCATTCTTTCGGTTAGTCCTTTTGCCCTTAACATTTACCTATTTTTATTTTTCCCTGCAATGGTATCAAGACGTGCTAACTCCTTTTCATTGGGTGATCGTGGTTAAGCTGAAGTGGTATAGAAGTCACTTGAATAGCTGAGCTGGGCTTTGCGGCAACGAGTTGCTACTTTGTCGCACTATGAATTTCGAAGTCGCAAACGTTTTGAAATAGTCGGACTAAGCAAAATCGCACCGCCAATTTTCTGCGACTTTGAACAGGAACAAGACGACTCTTGAAAGAAATTGCCGCGGCTGTTTTATATATGTTTTTCTGCCTTATAAACATGTTTCTGTTATCGCGCTAAAGTTTACTTTGTAATTTAGCGCATGTACACCGGGGAAAAAAAAAGAAGTCAAGTCGCACTGGGGGGAAGGGGGGGGGAGGGATAGAATCGCAGTCGCACCTGAATAAATTATAGTCGCGCCCAGCTCTCTTGATTAGTATAGCTTAAGCAAACCTTGATAACCACGATTTATGTGCTCATGAGGCCATATTAGGACTCCCGGGAAGAATGTACCATATGAGCTCTGGGCGGCTCGTGCCGGAGTGTTCCGCCCAAGTGAAATGTGTAACAAATGATATCTGTTCTGTCGGGAATAGGACTTTTTATTCAGAATTAATAATAAATATAATTTAAGGCAAAGTAAATTGCAAGAAGGAATGTTCCTTAATTTTCCCCCGGCTAAGGTCCACCCTTAGGCCGGCAGGACGATCAACGCCGACCGTGACTGGATTCTCCCAGAGTTTGACCACTCCGCGTATCTATGGCCTCAATCGCAAATCGTTTTGGGCAGGTGAGTGTGCAAGGTTCTGTCTACCATGCTTGGTCACTAGTCGTCTCGAACTCTGTGTGTCTGCGTGTGGGTCGTGTGAATACTGATGTACAGTCGTCTTGTCACGTTAAATCTCGCTGATATCTGTCTGTTAAGAGAATCATACTCAGGATTGAGGGTGCCCATGAAGAAGACTTGTGTTGGTCATGTTGTGAGACGCGTTGGTCTATTTGGTTCCTGGTGGTAACAGGAGCAGAAGACATCTTGCCGAAACAAGAATACTCTCCATTCTATCACTCGGTTGCAAATGCTGGATTTGATCGAGGGCCATCGAAAAATCCCTTTGAACAATCGAGTAGAGAGGCAGACTCGTTTCAATTAGAGCAAGTGATAAGCGGTGTTTTCTGACTGACAAAATAAGATTTTCTCATGACTAGCCAGTGTTAATAAAATGATCCAACTTCACCTCCCAACCCCATTAATCTGCAAGATTATCATTGGAGTTCCTTTATAAATGCTGTGACCAACTACTGCCAAATGGAAAGTCCGAATTCGGCCAGACATCTTCAGTCATACATCCGCCTATTCACACTTTTCTTTAATGTTAGCTCCTGTTCCTCCCACAGCTCATCGGCCCCCGTTCCACGGGACCCAGGTGCTCCTCTCTGTCGCAATCCTGCCCCGTAAGGGGCGCGGCGATTTGCCATCCTGGCCGCCGTGCTACCCGGACTCAGCACCCCGTCGGGCCCCAGCTTAGCCTCTCTTCCTTCCTTCAAAACACTTGTTTCCTCTCTTTTCATACAACCTCTCCCACAACTTTCTCTGGTCAGCCTCTAATTTCACAAGGTAGACGCTGACCTTCTTCTCGGCCAACCATCCTGGATCGGAGCTGAGGGGGTAGGGGCCAATGTTCCCTAACCCCTGAGCTCCGGTCTGGGGTGGTTGGTTTTTAACAACCTCCTTCAGCCCGGCCCATATCTTCCTCACATCCCTTTTCCTCTCGTCTTCAAAATCTATCTGTTTTACGCCGTGTTTAAGGTGGAGCCGCCATGCCGATGGACTGCCAGGCCACCAGGCAGGAGGGGTGGTCTTAAATGGCGGCGCCTGGCTCTGCCAGGCTTGTAAGCACCTCTCGCAGTGCGAGCTACTGCGAGAGGTGATGCGCGATTGCATCCCGTGTTAAAAAGAGGGTCACCATGCCCAATGATGAGTATAAAAATAACCCCAACCCCCAACTTCCCCTATAGCATCGACGGAGCTGCCCTTGGGCAGCTCCAGCAAAAAAGTGGAGGTCCTCTCCCCCTGTACTTGCTCAGGGGACCCTCCATATATCTCTAACCGGAGAGGAGGCTTACACCTCTCCTTCGCTTACGGGTGTAGGGGACTCCCCCTCACCCCCTTCTCTGGAGGTGCTTTCGGGCGCCTTCCTTTTAACAGCGGCAGTCCCCTCTGTTCTTTCCAAGGGGACTGCCAAGAAATCCAGCAGTCAGCCCTTAGCCAGCCGCTCCACATAGAAGCGGCTCGGTAGGGCAAACCCCCTTAGGGGGGAGAGGGAAGCCAGGCCCCTTCGGTCGCTTCCCTCAAAAGACCTGCTGGCAAGAATATTGAACCTTGCCGGGGTCAAGGCCCATGCCTCCCCAAAGAAGACTAGTGACGATACTGCCAACGGGACTTGCGATATCATGGCCGACCATGGAGCGGTCAAGGTCGAACGTGTGATGAGAAAACAGCGAGGGGCCTCGAGACCCACCCCTACACTCTTCGTCACGTTTGACTGTGACAAGCTTCCTGAGTCGGTGCTGATACCGCGTGAAGGCATTCGTGCCACTGCCGCGGCAGTGCTATTACTGACACCGCTTCCGCCATACGAATCGCTCATGTAGACGTGCAAAGTTGGGGTCACCCGAAGTCTGTGTAAATTGCTCCAAGGTTGCACACGATAAGTCCAAATCGTGTGTGGCCAAGTGTGTCAATTGCGGAGAGCCGCACCCTGCTTCTTCGAAGCAATGTGGTGCATATCTCCTTGAGAAAGAAATCCTGGCCGTTCAGGCCCAGGATCGACTCTCATTCCGCGAGGCAAAGAACTTGGTCCGGGCGCGCCCGGCTCTGCCTGGGACGTCATATGCCTCAATAGTTAGAAAGGCACCCTCTACTCCTGCCCCATCCAGGCACCGAGCACGGTGGTTTCCTCGCCCATTCGGAGCCCTTCTGTGGGCTCTACCCAACCCGGGCGCTCCCTTGGTAAAGCTGGCGGCAAAAAGGGTTCATACCCTGCCCCGGCTAAAACCAGGGCTTCCCCTCTTCCCCCAGCGTGACCGTTTCCCGTAAGGCGAAACGGCCACGCGCCTCCACCGACTCGTTAGACTCACAGGAGGCAACACCCCTGAAGATGGTCGCTAGGCTATCTTCCGGGGTTCCTAAAGCTGTCCCCCGAAAGAAGGTCCGCAACAAAGAAGCTTCGGCTCCTTCGCCCATGCCCCGAGATGTGTCAAGTGGCTCAGAGTCGGTGGTTCCTCGAAAGGAGGGCCCCCCGCCTCCGAAGCCGCAACGCCCGCCTAAGGTTTCGAGGCGGAGGGAGGAAAAGACTCGCATTGCGAGCCCAACCTCCCCCAATAAGTCCTCGAAGGCGACAGCGCCCGGGGTTCTGCCCCCGGGAAGCGTACGGCCATTCCCGTGAGGGTCTTCAATTCGAGGCGGGCCCCCGCGTCTCCTCCGAGCTAGGCCAGGAGGGCATATTCCTTCAATGGAATTGCCGTGGACTCCGGGCTAACTGGGAGGAGCTGCGGAGGCTCGTCTCGTCCCGTTACCCGTTAGCAATCTTTTTGCAGGAGACCATGCTAGGCGCGTGCCCCCTGCCTGCCCTCCCGGGGTATAAGGAGCTTACGACCCAACCACCGCAGGATAGCCGGGCTGGGCGATGCGCGGTTTACACCCGGTATGATGTCTCCGTTCTTCCTTTCTCTTTAGATACCCCCTTTCAGGCAGTGGCTGTGCAGCTGCACCTGGATAGGAGTAATACTATCATTTCTGCGTACATTCCACCGTCAGCTGACTTCGACGCGGGGGACTTCCGCCGCGTCGTGGCACGGTTGCCGAGGCCCTATCTCTTGCTTGGAGATCTGAACGGCAGGCATCCTCTCTGGGGAGATTACTCCATAAATCCCAGAGGACAATTCCTTGCCGATCTGATCGAAGAGCTTGAGATGGGTGTCCTAAACCTGGATGAGTTTACGCATCAATTTCCGAGAACCGCTTCATTTTCTTGCCTTGACCTATCTTTGTGCTCTTCGGATGCACAGCCTGATTTTGATTGGGGGGTGGTCGATGATCTCCATGGTAGTGATCACTTTCCCATTCAAATATCATTTTCAGGGCAACTGCCGCCTGAGAGACCACTTTAGTGGTGCTTGGCGCGGGCGCGGTGGCCTGCATTTCTGGAAATGACTGAATTCTCTATCACAGTCGAGGAGTTTAGGTCGGTAGATGAGGCCGTTGAGTTCTTCTCCGGCAACCTCATCACCGTAGGCCTGACTACTATTCCTAGGACGTCTGGCCATTTTGCACGCTGACCACTCCCATGGTGGTCGGCCGGGGTTGAGACGGCCCTCAAACAGAAGCGTTATGCCTACATGCGCTATAAGCGCCGCTCAAACGATTTCGCTGTCGCTGAATTTCGTCGGGCTAGGGCTAGGTTCCGTTATATTTCGAAGCACGCCCGCCGCTCTTCTTGGCCGGCATACGTGTCTTCACTTAACCGGAAGACCCCTTTAGCAGAGGTGTGGAAGCGAGTCAAAAGGATTCGGAGCAAGTTTTTGCAGGACCTCCCTCCCGTTCTCCAGGAGAAGGGACCGCAATCTCGGACCCCGCGTCCGTGGCGGAATCCTTAGCAATCGCTTTTTCCGCATTCTCTATCCGTGATACTGCTCCGCCAGCATTCAATGCACGTCGTGATGTCGCGGAAGGCCGCCGGCTGGACTTTACCTCCAGAGGCGGAGAACCCTTCTACGACAAGTTTACTGTGAGTGACTTGCGTTTCGCTCTCGCTTCTTCCGCGGACACCGCCCATGGTCCGGACGATGTCCCGTACGCCATGCTTCGACACCTGGGTGAGCAAGGCATGGCATTTCTGTTAGATTTGTTCAACAGCATCTGGGTGGAAGGTCTTCTTCCATACTCCTGGCGAATCGCTACTGTGCTCGCCTTTCGCAAGCCGGGGAGAAATCACTCTACTCCGACCGGTTACCGCCCAATCTCTCTAACCTCTTGCGTGTGCAAAGTTGATGAAGAAATTGGTAAATGTTAGATTAGCCTATTTCCTGTACAGCGGAGGTCATCTGTCTCCTGCACAGTGCAGCTTCCGTAAGTTTCACTCCACGTCAGATGCTCTGCTCCGCCTGGAAAATACCGTCTGCAAGGCTTACCTTCGTAGACAGCACTACGCCACGGTGTTTTTCGATCTGGAGAAGGCCTATGATACCGCATGGCAATACGGTATCATGGAGACTCCCACACGATGGGGGCGAGGGAACGCCTCCCAATGTTTATATCTGAATTTTGACGAGATCGTCGATTCCGCGTACGGGTGGGAGGATCCCTCTCCGGCCCAAAGGAGCAGGAAGAGGGTGTTCCACAGGGAAATGTCCTCAGTGTCACGCTCTTTGCCCTAAACATCAACGGCATCACCTCGGTGCTGCCGGAAGATGTTCTCGCTACGCTCTACGTGGACGACCTTTCGATCTCTTTTGGCGCGGCCCAGATGCCAACTCTGGAGCGTCGACTCCAACAGGCATTGAACCGCGTCTCTCGCTATGCCGAAGCGCACAGGTTTCGGTTTTCTTTGGCCAAGACTAAGGTGGTGCACTTCTGCCGCCATCCACGGCTTCACCCCGACCCAGATTTGTTTCTTAATGGGGTGCGCCTGGATGTGGTTGAGTCGCACCGTTTCCTTGGTCTTGTATTCGACCGACGCCTCACCTGGGAGGCTCATTTTCGCAGCCTTAGGGTCTCTTGTACCCGCGCCATGGACATTCTCCGTTCCGTGACGTTCAGCGCTTGGGGCGCTGATAGGGCTACTGCCTTACTTTTTTATCGATCCTTTGTTCGCTCGAAGCTCGACTACGGATGCGAGTTTTATGCATCCGCAGCCGAGCGTTTATTGCGGAAGGTGGATTCGATCCACCACACCGGCATTCGCCTTGCGCCTGGTGCCTTCCGCACTTCCCCCATTGAGAGTCTGTTGGTCGATGCTGGGCAGATGCCACTCGCTCTGCGCACCGTGCAGTGCATCACTCGCCTGTACGCGCGAGCCCGGCGCCTCCCTCAGTCGCCAACATCTCTCACTGTATCCGCAGCTGATCTCGATGGTGCCTATGCCGCCGAGAGACGCTAGTCATACCCTAAACCCAAAGGTTTAGGGCCAGGAAACTCCTTTGAGATGTAGATATAGCTCTCGGGCCAGTGGCGCCCCTTGTTCTGCCCAGGATGCCACCCTGGAGGGTACCACATTTGGCTATTTGTCGCCACGCCCCTGCTCCCAAAGCTTGTACTGCGCCGGGAGTATTGCGTTCGACCTTTTTGGAGCACACATCGTGTCACGCTGGTACCGTGCCAGTATATATGGATTGCTCTAAGTCCCAAAAGGGGGTCGGCTTCCACGCCGTATCCCCTTTGTTTGAAGTCAGCGGAGCTCTACCAGGCGCTGCGTCTGTCTTCACGGCCGAGCTGGTGGCAATACACCACTCAGTACGGGAGATTACGCAACATGCCCGGTTCGTAGATCGGATTTTGATCTATAGCGACTCACAAAGCGCCCTGAGTGCTCTCGGGGCATTGGAATCTCCGCATCCCCTGGTTCGCAAAATCCGTGACGCCACGGTTTTGGGGAGCCGGATAGATGTCGAGATTATCTTCTGCGACCGTCCAGCGTTTTGCTCTTCCTCAGACTGACTACATGGCAGGAATACGGGCAGCTCTTCGGACTGCTTGGCAAAGAAGATGGGAGACACTCGAAGGGAACTTGAAGTTGCGTGCCATTGCGTCGCGACTGTTCCCATTGACCTATCCCCATATGTCGCGGCGGCTTCAGGGTGCTTTCTGTCGTCTCCGAATCGGGCACACTCGTGTGATGCATCGCTATTTGATGGAGCGCTCGCCTGCGCCCTATTGCAACGACTGCGTCGTCCCTCAGACTGTTCGGCACATTCTTGTCGAATGTCCCAGTCTGGGAGATCTTCGCGCACGCCCCCTGTCCTGGTACCGGGATGGGTGGTGTCCCTACCGCCTGTCCCCTGTACTCGGGACGAGTGCTTGCACTTTGACTGGTGGACTTTTGACCTTTTAGGGGAGGCCGGCCTTCTCCTTTCATTTAACCAGGTTTAATTGTTGTTGTTTTTGTTATTTCTTTTTATTGTTGTTTCCTGTTTAATTTTTTAAAGTAGCCTAGAACTAGGCTGTTTGTTTACGGCGACTAATGCCTAAGTCGGCAGTAGGGAGATAGCCCCTTAAATAAATAAAAAAAAAATTCCGCACAGTGCGGCTTCCGCAAGTTTCACTCCACGTCGGATGCTCTGCTCCGACTTGAAAATGCCGTCTGTGAGGCTTTCCTTCGTAGACAGCACTACGCCACGGTGTTTTTCGATCTGGAGAAGGCCCATGATACCGCATGGCGATACGGTATCATGGAGACTTTCCACATGATGGGGGCGAGGGGACACCTCCCAATGTTTATATCTGAATTTTTGCGAGATCGTTGATTCCGCGTACGGGTGGGGGGAGCCTTCTCCGGCCCAAAGGAGCAGGAAGAGGGTGTCCCGCAGGGAAGTGTCCTCAGTGTCACACTCTTTGCCCTGAGCATCAACGGCATCACCTCGGTGCTGCCGGAAGATTTTATCGCTACGCTCTACGTGGACGACCTTTCGATCTCTTTTGGCGCGGCCCAGATGCCAACTCTGGAGCGTCGACTCCAACAGGCATTGAACCGCGTCTCTCGCTATGCCGAAGCGCACAGGTTTCGGTTTTCTTTGGCCAAGAATAAGGTGGTGCACTTCTGCCGCCATCCACGGCTTCACCCCGACCCAGATTTGTTTCTTAATAGGGTGCGCTTGGATGTGGTTGAGTCGCACCCTTTCCTTGGTCTTGTATTCGACCGACGCCTCACCTGGGAGGCTCATATTCGCAGCCTTAGGGTCTCTTGTACCCGCGCCATGGACATTCTCCGTTCCGTGACGTTCATCGCTTGGGGCGCTGATAGGGCTACTGCCTTACTTTTTTATCGATCCTTTTTTCGCTCGAAGCTCGACTACGGATGCGAGTTGTATGCATCCGCAGCCGAGCGTTTATTGCGGAAGGTGGATTCGATCCACCACACCGGCCTTCGCCTTGCGACCGGTGCCTTCCGCACTTTCCCCATTGAGAGCCTGTTGGTCGATGCTGGGGAGATGCCACTCGCTCTGCGCCGCGTGCAGTGCATCGCGAGCCCGGCGCCTCCCTCAGTCGCACACAGCTCTCACTGCATCCGCAGCTGATCTCGATGGTGCCTATGCCGCCGAGAGACGCCAGTCATACCCTAAGCCCTTTGGGTTTAGGGCCAGGAAACTCCTTCGAGAGGTAAATATAGCTCTCGGGCCGGTGGCGCCCCTGGTTCTGCCCAGGACGCTACCCTGGAGGGTACCACATTTGGCTATTTTTCGCCACGCCTCTGCTCCCAAAGCTTGTACTGCGCCGGGAGTATTGCGTTCGACCTTTTTGGAGCACACATCGTGTCACGCTGGTACCGTGCCAGTGTATACGGATTGCTCCAAGTCCCAAGAGGGGGTCGGCTTCCACGCCGTATCCCCTCTGTTTGAAGTCAGCGGGGCTCTACCAGGCGCTGCGTCTGTCTTCACGGCCGAGCTGGTGGCAATACACCACTCGGTTTGATGTCGAGATTATCTTCTGCTGGGTTCCTGGACATGTAGTAATTGCGGGGAATAAGCGCACCTATTAGGGCGCCAAAGAGTCCGCGAGGACTCTGCGACCGGACCAGTTTTTCGCTCTTCCTCACACCGACTACATGGCAGGAATACGGGCAGCTATTCGGATTACTTGGCAAGAAGATGGGAGACGGTCGAAGGGAACTTAAAGTTGCGTGCCATTGCGCCGCGTCTGTTCCCATAGACCTATCTCCCAATGCCGCGGCGGCTTCAGGTGGCTTTCTGTCGTCCCCGAATCGGACACACTCGTGTGACGCATAGCTATTTGATGGAGCGCTCGCCTGCGCCCTATTGCAACGACTGCGTAGTCCCCCAGACTATTCGGCACATTCTTGTCGAATGTCCCAGTCTGGGTGATCTTCGCGCACGATACCTGTCCCGGCACCGGGATGGGCGGGGTCGCCTACGCCTGTCCCTTGTACTCGGGACGAGTGCGTGCACATTGACTGGTGGACTTGTTGACTTTTTAGGGGAGGTTCGCCTTTTCTCTTTCATTTAACCACGTTTAATTGTTGTTTTTGTTGTTTTGTTATTGTTATTGTTATTTCTTTTTATTGTTGTTTCCTGTTCAATTTTTTAAGGCAGCCTAGAACTAGGCTGTTTGTTTACGGCGACTTATGCCTAAGTCGGCAGTCGCCAGATAGCCCCTTAAAAAAAACAATCCATTTCGGAGAAGAACCTGGCTGAGGCCGGTCCATCTGGCCTAGTGGCTTCTACCGGCGAAGGTGAGAAGCGGTTTCATTCCCCGCCCTCCTCCCCAAAAAAGAAAAAGACGAAAAAGACCAAAAAGACTTGGTGCTCCTCTCTATCCGCGCGGGCTGTGGGGACGGATGGGTCTGCTGCTACTTGGGCAAGCGAACAAGCCAAGACCGGAACATCCGGCCCCTCTGCTCCCCCGGTTGTGGAGCCCCTGACTAAGACCAAAAGTGAACAGGGCGGACCCTCGATGCCATCGCGGCCTCTCATTCAGAGGTTACCTGGCGTTTTCGAGCCTGCTGGCTTCAAGCGCTTCCTCGTTATTCGCTTCATTGATTGCACCATGTTGTCCAAGGGCAACATGATCCATCAGAGGAGAGGATTAGCTAATTTAATTAGTAGAGAGCCGAAGGTAACCCGTTCCTCGGACGGGAGCCTTCTGGCGAATGCGGCGAACCCGGCGAGGCGGCCAAGATAAGTGCTCTTCGGACACTTCATGGCACCCTGGTGAGTGTGACGCCGCACTCTACCATGAACTTTGTGAAAGGAGTAGTTTATGCGAGGGAACTCGTTGACTATTCCATTGAGGACATCACCCTAGAGCTAGCCGACCATGGGGCTGTCAAGGTCGAACGTGTGATGAGAAAACAGGGAGGGGCCTCGAGACCCACCCCTACACTCTTCGTCACGTTCGACTGTGACAAGCTCCCTGAGTCGGTGCGTGCTTGTTGGTACCACTTCCGCGTGAAGGCATTCGTGCCACTGCCGTGGAGGTGCTATTATTGTCCCTGCTTCGTCCATACGAATCGCTCATGTAGGCGTGCAAATTCGGGTTCACCCGAAGTCTGTAAATTGCTCCAAAGGCTGCACCCGATTAGTCCAAATCATGTGTGGCCAAGTGTAGCAATGTCGGAGAGCCACACCACGCTACAAAGAAGCAATGTGGTGCATAACTCCTTGAGAAGTTGGTCCCTAGGCGATCTTCCGGGATTCCTAAAGCTGTCCCCCGAAAGGAGCTTCGACTCCTTCACCCACACCTAGTGCTGGGCTGGGTGGCTCGGAGACGGTAGATCCTCGACAAAAGGGCCCCTTGCCTCCGTAGCCGCAACGCCCGCCTAAGATTTTGAGGCGAAGGGAGGAAAAGACTCGCATGGTGAGCCCGACCTCCCCCAATCTGCCCTCGAAGGCGACAGCGACTTATACGCATTGTCCGGCCATCAGGGCCCGGGGTTCTGCCTCCGGGAAGCGTACAGCCATTCCCGTGAGGGTTTTATGTTCAAATAGGACCCCCGCGTCTCCTCCGAGCTAGGCGTGGAGGGCATATTACTTCAATGGAATTTCCGTGGACTCCGGGCTAACTGAGAGGAGCTGCGGAGGCTCGTCTCGTCCCGTTCCCCGTTAGCTATTTTCCTGCAAGGGACCATGCTAGGCGGGTGCCCCCTACCCGCCCTCCCGGGATATAAGGGTTTGGCGACCCCACCACCCGAGATGGGGGCCGGGATTGGGGATGCGGGGTTTACACCCGGCATGTCGTCTCCGTTCTTCTTTTCACCTTAGATACCTTCTTTTAGGCAGTGTCTGTGCAGCTTGCCCTGGATAGGAGCTATAACGTTATTCCTGCGTACATTCCACCGTCAGCTGACTTCGACGCGGGGAACTTTCGCCGACGCCCTTTCTATTGCTCGGAGATCTGAACGGCAGACATCTTCTGTGTGGAGATTATTAAAAAAATTCCAGGGGGAAAGTCCTTGCCGATCTGATCGAAGAACTTGTGATAGGTGTCGTAAATGTGGATGGGAGAACCGCTTCATTTTCTTGCCTCAATCTATCTCTGTGCTTTCCGGATCCACAGCCTAGTTTTGATTGGGGGTCTGGTTGATGATCTCCATGGTAGTGATCACTTTCCCATTCAAATATCATTTTCAGGGCATCTGCCGCCTGAGATCCCACCTCGGTAGTGCTTGGCGCGGGCGCGCTGGCCTGCATTTCAGGAAATGACTGAATTCTCTATCTCAATCGAGGAGTTTAGCTCGCTAGATGAGGCCGTTGAGTTCTTCTCCAGCAACCTCATCGCCGCAGACTGACTACTATTTCTAGAACGTCTGTCCGGTTTGCACGCCGACCACTCCCGTGGTGGTCGGCCGATTGTGAGACACCCCTGAAACAGAAGCGTTATGCCTACATGCGCTATAAGCACCGCCCGAACTATTTCACTGTCGGTGAATTTCGTCAGGCTAGGTTCCGGTATATTTCGAAGCACACCCGCTGATATTCTTGGCGGCCATACGTGTCTTCACTTAACGCGAAGACTCCTCTAACAGAGGTGTGGAAGCGAGTCAAAAGGTTTCGTGGTAAGTTCTCGCAGGACCCCCTCCTGTTCCCCAGGAGAATGGAAACGCAATCTCGGATCCCGCGTCCGTGGCGGAATCCTTCGCGACCGCTTTCTATAGCCGGGATGCTGCTCCGCCAGCATTCAATGCCCGTCGTGATGTCGCGGAAGGCGGATAACCCTTTAACGACAGGTTTACTGTGAGTGAGTTGCGTTCCGCTCTCGCTTCGTGCGCGGTCACCACCCATGGTCCGGATGCATTCCGGTACGCCATGCTTCGACACCTGGGTGAGCGAGGCATGGCCTTCCTGTTAGATTTGTTCAACAGGATCTCGGTGGATGGTTTCCTCCCAGATTCCTAGCTTATCGCTACTGTGCTCTCCTTTCGCAAACCCGGGAGAGATCACTCTACTCCGACCGGTTTCCGCCCAATCTCTCTAACCTCTTGCGTGTGCAAGTTGATGGAGAAATTGATAAATGTTAGATTAGCCTTTTTCCTGGACAGCGGAGGCCATCTGTCTTTTCTCTAGCTTAGGATGCCTAGGATTGATTGGCCAAAAGGCTCCCGTCCGAGAAACGGTTCACCTTCGGCTCTCTACCAATCACACTAGCTAACGCTCTCCTCTGATGGATCATGTTACTCATAGCCAACATGGTGCCATCAGTGGAGCGAATAACGACGAAGCGTTTGAATCCAGCGGGCTCGAAAACGCCGGTTAATCTTTGAATGAGGGGCCCCTATGTTATTGAGGCTCCGCCCTGCGAACTTTTAGTCTTAATCAGGGGTTCCACACCCGGGGGGAGAAGAGGGAATGGATGTAGCGATCTTGGCTTGGTCCCTTATTGAAGTGGCAGCAGACCCATCCGTCCCCGCAGCCAACGCGGATGGAGAGTCTTTTTTTTCTCTTTAGGAGATGAGGGCAAGGAATGAATCCGCTTCGTCGGCAGGAGCTCCCAGGCCAGATGGAGCGGACTCAGCAAGGTCCTCTCCGAGATGGAGAAGGTCCTGGCAATCGCATGGGCACCGGTGAGAGGAGTTCCCTTCCCTTCTTGAACTGCTTTGGAAACCCTAGCCGTTTTAGTATGACCTTGGATAGGGACGGACTCGAGTTCGGTACTTGGCACCGAGCCCAGATTCGTTCCCATGGAAGGCTCTACCGTCCGAGTTTGGGTTGCCTCAAGGAACATTTCTATCTCGGGGGGGGGGGGCTGTCTCCAGTTGGCTATCCCACTCCCCAAGACATGAGAGGTCCCATTGGCAGTGGTATCACAATTCGAGTTTAGGAAGGCACAGACCTTGATCCCCGCTAGGTTTATTATTCTAGCCAGCAGGTGTTTTGAGGGAAGCGCACGAAGGGGCCTGGCTTCCCTCTCCCCTGTAAGGGGGTTTGCCATACCGAGCCGCTTAAATGGGGAGCGGGTGGCTATGGGCTGCCTGCTAGCTTTCTTGGCAGTCCCCTTGAAAAGTAAAGGGGAGACTGGCGCTGGAAAGATGGAGGTGGCCGAAGGCACCTCCAGACATGGGGGTGAGGGGGAGTCACATACACCCATAGGTGAAGCAGAAGAGTAAGCCTTCTCTCCGCTTAGAGATATTTGGAGGGTTTCCTGCGATAGTACAGGAGGGGGGGGGAACTACATTCTTTCTCTGGAGCTGCCAGAGGGCGTCTCCCACGATAGACGAGGGGAAATTGAGGGAAGATTTTTTATTTTCGCATCATTGGGCATGGTGATCCTATTATTTTTACGAGAAGCAAACGCTCATAATCCCTCCCAGTAGCCTGCTCTGCAAGGGGTGCGTACGGGGCTGGCAGAGCCAGGTGCCACCATTCAAAGCAATTCCTCCCGTCTGGTGACCTGGCAGTCCTTCATCATGGTGGCTCCACCTTAAAGACGGCGTAATAAAATATATTTTGAAGAGAGAAGGAAAAGGAAGGTGAGGAAGGTATGGGTGGGGATGAAGTAGGTTGTTAAAAACCCACAATCCCAAAGTGCAGCTCAGGGGTTAGGCAACATTCTTCGCTTCCCCCTCAGCCCCGATCAGGGATAGTTGGCTGAGAAGGTGAGCATCTACCCTGAGAAAATAGAGGCCGACCAGAGAAAGTTGTGGTTGAGGTTGTAGGGGAGAAATACAGGCTGTCTGAATTTTTTTTTTTTTCTTAAGAGCTTATCTGGCGACTGCCCATTCGGGGATAAGTCGACGGAATCATGACAGCCTAGCACTACGCCACATTAAAATATGAACACGAAAACACTACAACGATAAAAATGGAAGATGGCAACAATTAAGAACCAATCTCCGTCGTCGGGGGGAGGTACACCCTTTCCCCGGCGCAGGAGCTTGCGACCTACAAAGATAACAACATTAAAAAAACAACCTTTTTTATGTCATCTGGCGACTGCCTACTAGGGCATAAGTCGCTGCACTCAAGCCAGCCTAAATCTAGGCTACATTAAGAGCCAGATTTAAAAAAAAATAAGGAAAAACAAAGAACCAAAAATACAAGGAAAAAGCAAAAGAAAAACAAAAATTTTTTAGAAATATAGAGCGAGCTCCGTCGAGGGGGGAAGGCCCGCCTTCTCCCACCAGAGGAGACCGTGATCCATGGTTGAATTTTAAATAAAAGGGAGGAGGCTGGCCTCCTCAAAAAAGTCTACTAGTCAAAGAGCACGCACTAGTCCCGAGTACAAGGGACAAGCGGTAGCGAGCCCACCCATCCCTGTACCGGAAAAAGTAACGTAGCAAAGATCGCCCAGACTGGAACATTCAACTAAAATGTGCCCAGCAGTCTGGGGGACAACGCAGTCATCACAGTAGGGCGCTGGCGGTGCGTCTCGCGAGTATACCGAATTCAAAGACGACAGAAAGCAACCTGAAGCCGCCGCGGCATTGGGGAATAGGTCCATGGGAACAGTCACGGCGCAAAGGCACGCAACTTTAAGTTCCCTTCGACCGTCTCCCATCTTCTTTGCCAAGCAGTTCCAAGAGCTGCCCACATTCCGGCCATGTAGTCGGTGTGAGGATGAGTGAAACGCTGGTCCGGTCGCAGAGTCCTCGCGGACACTTTGGCGCCCTCATCGGCGCGCACATTCCAGGAACCCATCAGAAGATAACCTCGACATCCGCCCGGCTCGCCAAAACCGTGGCGTCACGGACATCGCAAACCAGGAGATGCGGAGATTCCAATGCCCCGAGAGCTCTCAGGGCACTTTGCGAGTCACTATAGATCACAATCCGGTCTCCGAACCGGGCACGTCGCGTAATCTCCTGTATCGAGTGGTGTATTACCACCAGCTCGGCCGTGAAGACAGACGCAGCGTCTGGTAGAGCCCCGCTGACTTCAAACAGAGGGGATACAGCGCGGAAGCCCACCCCCTCTTGGGACTTGGAGCCATCCGTATACACTGGCATGGTTCCAGCGTGACACGAGGTGTGCTCCAAAAAGGTCGAACGCAATACTACCTTCGCTGTACAAGCTTTGGGAGCAGATGCGTAGAAACAAATACCTAAATGTGATACCCTTTAGGGTGGCCTCCTGAGCAGAACCAGGGAAGAAGCCGGCCCGAGAGCTAAACCTAGGTCTCGAAGGAGTTTTCTAGCCCTAAACCTAAAGTGCTTAGGGTATGACTATCGTCTCTCGGCGGCATAGGCACCATCGAAATCAATTGCGGATGCAGTGAGAGATTTGGAGACTGAGGGAGGCGCCGAGATAGCGTGTAAGGCGAATAATGCACTGCACACGGCGTAGAGCGAGTGGCATCTCACCAGTATCGAGTAATAGGCTCTCAATAGGGGAAGTGCGGAAGGCACCGGTCGCAAGGCCATGGCCGATGTGGTGGATCGAATCCTTTCCGCGATAAAGGCTCGGCTGCGGATGCATAAAACTCGCATCCGTAGTCGAGCTTCGAGCGAACAAAGGATCGATAAAAAAGTAAGGCAGTAACCCTATCAGCGCCCCAAGCGCTGAACGTCACGGAACGGAGAATGTCCATGGCGCGGGTACAAGAGACCCTAAGGCTGCGAAAATGAGCCTCCCAGGTGAGGCGTCGGTCGAATACAAGACCAAGGAAACGGTGCGACTCAACCACATCCAGGCGCACCCCATTAAGAAACAAATCTGGGTCGGGGTGAAGCCGTGGATGGCGGCAGAAGTGCACCACCTTAGTCTTGGCCAAAGAAAACCGAAACCTGTGCGCTTCGGCATAGCGAGAGACGCGGTTCAATGCCTGTTGGAGTCGACGCTCCAGAGTTGGCATCTGGGCCGCGCCAAAAGAGATCGAAAGGTCGTCCACGTAGAGCGTAGCGAGAACATCTTCCGGCAGCACCGAGGTGATGCCGTTGATGCTCAGGACAAAGAGCGTGACACTGAGGACACTTTCCTGCGGGACACCCTTTTCCTGCTCCTTTGGGCCGGAGAGAGCTCCCCCTCCCCGCCACCCGTACGTGGAATCGACGATCTCGCAAAAATTCAGATATAAAGACTGGGAGGCGTCCCCTCGCCCCCATCGGGTGGAGAGTCTCCATGATACCGTATCGCCATGCGGTATCATAGGCCTTCTCCAGATCGAAAAAATCGTGGCGTAGTGCTGTCTACGAAGGAAAGCCTCGCAGACGGCAATTTCCAGTCGGAGCAGAGCATCCGATGGAGTGGAACTTGCAGAAGCCGCACTGTGCACAAGATAGATGCCGCTCCGCTATCTAGGAAAAAGGCTAGTCTAACATTTAATAATTTCTCCATCAACTTACGCACGCAAGAGGTTAGAGAGATTGAGCGGAAACCGGTCGGATTAGAAGGATCTCTTCCCGGTTTGCGAAAGGCGAGCACAGTAGCGATTCACCAGGAATCTGGGAGAAGACCGTCTACCCAGTTCTTGTTGAACAAATCAAACAGAAAGGCCATGCCTCACTCACCCAGGTGTCGATGCAGGGCGTATGGGACATTGTCCGGACCATGGGCGGTGTGCGCGCACGAGCGAGAGCGGAACGCAACTCACTCACAGTAAACTTGTTGTTGAAGGGTTCTCCGCCTCTGGAGTTAAAGTCCAACCGGCAGCCTTTGCGACATCACGACGTGCATTGAATGCTGGCGGAGCAGCATCCAGGCTAAAGAATGCGGAAAAAGCGGTCCCTAAGGATTCCACCACGGACGCGGGGCCTGAGATTGCGGTCCCATTCTCCTGGAGAACGGGCGAGGGGTCCTTCGAGAACTTACCACGAAACCTTTTGACTCGCTTTCACACCTCTGTTAGAGGAGTCTTCGCGTAAAGTGAAGACACGTATGGCCGCCATGAATAGCAGCGGGTGTGCTTCGAAATATACCGGAACCAAGCCCTAGCCCGACGAAATTCAGCGACAGTGAAATCGCTCGGGCGGCGTTTATAGCGCATGTAGGCATAAAGCTTCTGTTTCAGGGCCGTCTCACACTCGGCCGACCACTATGGGAATGGTTGGGGTGCAAAACGGCCAGACCACCTAGGAATAGTAGTCAGGCCTGCCGTTCTGAGGTTACCGGAGAAGAACTCAACGGCCTCATCTACCGACCTAAACTCCTCAACTGAGATAGAAAATTCAGTCATGCCCTGAAATTCAGGCCACCGCGCCCAGCTCCACCGAGGTGGTCTCTCAGGTAGCAGTTGCCCTGAAAATGATATTTGAATGGTAAAGTGATCAAGACCATGGAGGTCATCGACCACCCCCCAATCAAAATCAGGCTGTGCGTGCGAAGAGCACAAAGATAGGTCGAGGCAAGAAAATGAAGCGGTTCTCGGACAGTGATGCGTAAACTCATCCACGTTTAGGACACCACTCTCAAGCTCTTCCATCAGATCGGCAAGGACTTGTCCCCTGGGATTTATGAAGTAGTGTCCCCAGAGAGGATGCCTGCCGTTCAGATCTCCAAGCAAGAGATATGGTCTCGGTAACCGTGCCACGACGCGGCGGAAGTCCCCCGCGTCGAAGTCAGCTGACGGTGGAATTTACGCAGAAATGATAGTATACCTCCTATCCAGGTGCAGCTGCACAGCCACTGCCTGAAAGGAGGTATCTAAAGAGAAAGGAAGAACGGAGACATCATGCAGGGGGTGAACCACGCATCCCCCAGCCCGGCCACCCGGCGGTGGTTGGGTTGCAAGACCCTTATACCCCGGGAGGTCGGGCAGAATGCACGCGCCTAGCATGGTTTCCTGCGAAAAGATAGCTAACAGGAAACGGGGCGAGACGAGCCTCCGCAGCTCCTCCGAGTTGGCCCCGAGTCCACGGGAATGGCCGTACGCTTCCCAGGGGCAGAACTTCGGGTGCTTTCGTCTTCGAGGACTTATTGGGGGAGGTTGGGCTTGCCATGCCAGTCTTTTCCTTCCTCCGCCTCGAAACCTTAGGCGGGCGTTGCGGCTTCGGAGGCGGGAGGCCCTTTTTTCGAGGAACCACCGTCTCCAAGCCACTCGCTCCATTACTAGGCGTCGGCGAAGGAGCCAAAGCTCCTTTGTTGCTGTCTTCCTTTCGGGGAACAGCTTTAGAAACCCCGGAAGATGGCCTAGCGACCATCTTCAGGGGTGTTATCTCCTGTGAGTCAAACGATTCGGTGGAGGCGCGCGGCCGTTTCCCCTTACGGGAAACTGTCACTCCTGGAGGAAGAGGGGGGGGGGGGGCCCTAGTTTTAGCCGGGGCTGGGTGTGAACCCCTTTTTGCCGCCAGCTTTACCAGGAGAGCACCCAGGTTCAGTAGAGCCCGCAGAAGGGCTCCGAATGGGCGCGGAAACGACCGTGCTCGTTGGCCTGGATGGGCCAAGAGCAAAGGGTGCCTTTCTAACTATTGAGGCATATGACGTCCCAGGCAGAGCCAAGTCCTTAGCCTCGCGGAATGAGAGTCGATCCTGGACCTGAACGGCCAGGATTTCTTTCTCAAGGAGATATGCACCACATTGCTTCGAAGCAGCGTGGTGCGTCTCTCCGCAATTGACACACTTGGCCACACACGATTTGAACTTATCGTGTGCGGCCTTGGAGTAATTTACACAAACTTCGGGTGACCCCGACTTTGCAAGTTTACAAGAATGATTCGTATGGCCGAAGCGGTGACATTAATAGCACCGCCGCGGCAGTGGCACGAATGCCTTCATGCGGTAGCGGTGCCAACCGGCACGCACCGACTCAGGGAGCTTGTCACAGTCGAACGTGAAGAAGAGTGTAGGGGTGGGTCTCGAGTCCCCTCTCTGTTTTCTCATCACACGTTCGACCTTGACTGCCTCATGGTCGGCCAGCTCTAGGGTGATGTCCTCAATGGAGTAGTCAACGAGTTCCCTCGCATAAACTACTCCTTTCACAAAGTTCATGGTAGAGTGCGGCGTCACACTCACCGGAGTGCCATGAAGTGTCCGAAGAGCACTTATCTGGCCGCCTCGGCGGGATTCGCAGCATTCGCCATAAGGCTCCCGTCCGAGAAACGGGTCACCTTCGGCTCTCTATCAATTGCACTAGCTAATCCTCTCCTCTGATGGATCATGTTGCCCTTGGACAACATGGTGCCATCAGTGGTGTGAATAACGAGGAAGCGTTTGAAGCCAGCGGGCTCGAAAACGCCAGGTAACCTCTAAATCAGGGGCCCCGATGACATCGATTCTCCGTCCTGTGCGCTTTTGGTCTTAGTCAGTGGTTCCACAACCGGAGGGGCAGAGGGGCCGGATGTGCTGATCTTGGTTTGTTCGCTTGCCAGAGTGGCAGCAGACCCATCCGTCCACGCGTATGGAGAGGAGCCCCGAGTCTTTTTCTTTTTTGGAGAGGAGGGAGGGGAATGAACCCGCTTTTCACCTCCGCCGGCATAAGCGCCTAGGCCAGATGGACCGGCCTCAGCCAGGTCCTTCGCAGGGGCACCGGTCGAAGGAGATCCCTTCCCTCCTTGTACTGCCTCAGAAACCCTAACCGTTTGAGGAGGACCTTGCATAGGGGCTGATTTGGGTTCGGTGTTTGGCGCCGAACCCGGCTTTCCCCCCATTTAAGGCCCTACCGTCTGAGGCTGGGTTTCCTCAAGGACCATGTCTATCACAGGAGGGGCCTCCAGCTAGCCATCCCCTCCCACGACATCGCAGGTCCCCTTGGCAGTGTCACCAGTCTTGTGTGGGGAGGCACAGGCATTGACCCCGGCAAGGTTTAAAATTCTTGCCAGCAGGTCTTTTGAGGCACGCGACCGAAGGGGCCTGGCTTCCCTCTCCCCCCTACGGGGGTTTGCCCTACCAAGCCGCTTACACGAGGGGCGGTCGGCAATGGGCTGCCTGCTGGCTTTCTTGGCAGTCCCCTTAGAAAGAAAAGGAGGGACTGCCGCTGGAAATAGGGAGGTACCCGAAAGCACCTCCAGAGAAGGGGGTGAGGGGGAGTCCTCTACACCCGTAGGCGTAGGAGAGGAGTAAGTATGGAGGGTCCCCTGCGCAAGCACAAGGGGAAGAGGACCTCCATTTTTTCGGTGGAGCTGCCCGAGCGCGGCTCCGTTGATGAGGAAGGGGAATTGGGGAGAGATTTGGGTTTTTGATGATCATACATGGGCATGGTGACCCTCTTTTTTACACGGGATGCAATCGCGCATCACCTCTCGCAGTAGCCCGCACTGCAAGAGGTGCTTACAGGCCCGGCAGTGCCAGGCGTCGCCATTTGGGACCACCCCTCCCGCCTGGTGGCCTGGCAGTCTATCGGCATGGGGGCTCCACCTTAGATACGGCGTAAAATCAAGGATAGACAGTGAATTGAGAAGGAAAAGGGATATGAGGAAGGTATAGGTGGGGATGAAGCAGGTTGTTAAAAAACCCCATCCCGAACCGGAGCTCAGGAGTTAGGGAACATTGTCCCCTCCCCCCTCAGCCCCGATCCGGGGCGGTTGGCTTGAGAAGGTCAGCATCTACCCTTTGGAATTAGAGGCTGACCAGAGAAAGTTGTGGGAGACGTTGTATGAAAAGCGACGAGGTAGGGGAGAAATACAGGCTATCTGAATGAAGGAAGAGAGGCTAAGCTCGGGCCGGACGGAGCGCTGGATCGCGTCAGCACGGCGGCCAGGATGGCAAATCGCCGCGCTCCTTACGGGGGTGCCGATCTTGGCTTGGTCACTTACCAAAGTGGCTGCAGACCCATCCGTCCCCGCAGCCCCAGCGGGGACGGATGAGTCTGCTGCCACTTTAAGAGAGGAGGGCGGGTAATGAACCGGCTTCTTCCCTCCGCCGGTAGGAGCCCCTAAGCCAGATGGACCGGCTTCAGCTAGGTCCTTCTCCGAAATTGAGAAGTAATTGGCAGTTGTAGGGGCACCGGTTGGAGGAGATCCCTCCCTCCTTGTACTGCTTCGGAAACCTCAGCTGTTTGAGGAGGACATTGCATAGGGGCGGATTCGGGTTCGGTATTTGGTGCCGAACCCGGATTCCCACCCATGGAAGGCCCTACCGTCTGAGGCTGGGTTTCCTCAAGGACCATATCTATCTCAGGGGGCGGCCTCCAGTTGGCCATCGGTCTCCCACGACATCGCAGGTCCCGTTGGCATCATTGTCAATTTTCAGGTGGTGTGGGGAGGCACAGGCCTTGACCCCTGCAAGGTTTAATATTCTTGCCAGCAGTTCTTTTGAGGAAAGCGACCGAAGGGGCCTGGCTTCCCTCTCCCCGCTAAGTGGGTTTGTCCTACCGAGCCGCTTCACTGGGAAGCGGTCGGCTATGGGCTGCCTGCTGGCTTTCTTGGCAGTCACCGTGGAAAGAAAAGGGGGGACTGCCGCTGGAAAAAGGGAGTTCCCCGAAAGCACCTCCAGAGGTGGGGGTGAGGGGGGGTTGTCCCCTACACCCGTAGGCATAGGAGAGGAGTAAGCCTCCTGTCCGGTTAGAGAACTTTGGAGGGTCCCCTGCGCAAGCACAGGGGTGGGGAGACCTCCATTTTTTCCTTGGAGCTGCCCAAGGGCGGCTCAGTCGATGTAGAAGGGAAAATTTTTAGTTATCTCATCATTGGGCATGGTGACCCTAAATTATCTACAGGAAGCAGTATCTCATCACCCCTCGTATTAGCCCGCACTGCAAGGGGTGCGTACAGGCCTGGCAGAGCCAGGTGCCGCCATTCAGGACCACCCCTCCCGCCTGGTGGCCTAGCAGTCCATCGGCATGGCGGCTCCACCTTGGACACGGCGTAAAATTGATAGATTGTGAAGTGAGAAGGAAAGCGGATGTGAGGAAGGTATGGGTGGGGATGAAGCACGTTGTTAAAAACCCAACATCCCGACCCGGAGCTCAGGGGTTAGGGAACATTGTCCCCTCGCCCCTCAGCCCCGATCCGGGACGGTTGGCTCAGAAGGCCAGCATCTACCCCGTGAAATTCGAGGCTTATCAGAGAAAGTTGTTGGAGAGGTTGTATGAAAAGGGAGGAAAAAGCGGGGAAACACAAGTGTCTGAAGGAAGGAGAAGAGGCCTAGCTGGGGTCGGACAGGGTGCTGAGTCCCGTCAGGTCGGCGGCCAGCAAGGCAAATCACCCGCCCCTTACAGGGAGGCTGTCTGAAAGAAGAGGCTAAGCTGGAGCCGGATGGGGCGCTGAGTTCCGTCAGCACGGAGGCCAGTAGAGAAAATCACTGTGCCTCTTATGGGGGCTAAAACAAAAAGAACTATTCCTTGCTCTGTACCGACATGGCTGACAAAGTCGTTAGATACTTAATGCAATCATTGTTTTTATAGTCTTTGTGCATTCGTTCAAATGTCTTTAATCCTGCACAGTTGTAGCACCACTCGCCTTTTTGCTACCTCTTTTTTTCTCATGAATTCAATAGGCTTCTGGTTAGAGAGGCCACATCATGAAGCAAAACCAAAATATCAGAGCTCTCTCTTTACTGATAGTAATTTTACACCTAAAATTCGGAGGGAGCAAACTACTCACTGGGCAAACAGGTTTTTCAATTTAGGCCTCCATAAAAAACAGGTTTATTTTTTTATTGAAAATAAGAATTGCTGATTACAAACGTCTTAGGACTAAATAATCCCACAAAATATAAAATATACAGATTTAGAATTCCCATTTTATGCTGAGAAGTAATTGGGAAAAAATTCCTTGAAGTACTTAAAGAAAATTTCATAAAACTAATTACAATTGAATAACAATATTTAACAATGTAATACTTAAAATGAGATCAATCTGACCAAAATAACAAATAAATATCTTAATTTAACTAAAGGAACTTGTTAGAATATTTTTAACTCTAAATAACATCAAAACATTTTTAATAACAAAACCAACTTCTGGGTACAAAGTAGTCTGCAAATCCTTCCTGAAAAAAATAAATAAATAAATAAACAAATGTGTTAGAAATATAAGCAAACAATTTAGGGAAACTAATTTTTCAATTTTGCTATGAAAGGTGTTCAGGAAAAAAATATAATTATTATAATAAGTTAAATGTGCTTTTAGAATCTTTCAGATGCTGATGAGGCCGGTTAATCCGCGTCCCTGAGGTTTCAAAGGAATGGGTGTATGGAATGTGATATGGGAAAAATTGGAATGGTAGTTAATGCCTTTTAAAACAAGGAAATTACAGATGCTTGCTCTCTGTGAGAGAAGCAAGATATGGAATGAAGAGTGTGTAAGATGAAGTGAATGGTGTAGATGAGGGTGGGAGGAGTGAAGTTCAGATTTGCAATGGTGAAACTGCGTGGTTGTACTTTATGGACCCTTTAATGTTAAAAGTGGAATGACTTGGGAGTAGTGGGTGAAATTGGGAATGGGTATAGAATGAAAATAGAAAGAAGGTGGTGTTGGGTTCTGTGTTGAAAGAAACTTAAGTATAGCACACACATTTTCTCAGCACAAGGATGGGCATAAATACACATGGTTTGGGCAAAGAGAGGGGGAGAATTTATAGAGCATGATTGATTTGTGCCTTGTAAGAGCAAGGGGTTGAGGAGATTCCAATGCCTCGATGCGCTCTGTATGTGGCTAGAAAACATAATCCGGTCTTCGAACAAGGAACTCAGTGGCTTCATCTCCTGCGCCGAATAGTGTATTATAACCAGAGGGGGCACGGCATGGAAGCCGTTAGCTACTGAGGGAGGCGACGGGCTCGCGCATACAAGCGCATAATGCACTTTGTATTCCCCCCCCCAAAAAAAAAAGACAAGCGGGTTCTCGATAAGGGACGTGCTTAAGACACCGAGCAGAAATGCTCGGCTACGGATGCGTAAAACTCGCATCCGCAGTCAAGGTTCGAACGAACATAGAATCGGCAGAATAAAAGTAAGGCAGTAGCTGTATCAGCACTCCAAGTGCTGAACGTAAAGGAACGATGAATGTCCATGGCGCGGGTAAAAGAGACCCTAAGGCCTCCCAGGTGGTGTCGGTTGAAAACAAGATCAAGGAAACGGTGCAAATCCACCACTTCCAGCCGAATCCCATTTAGAAACGAGGGGTACGGGTCGGGGTGGAACTGTGAATGGCGGCAGAAGAGCAGCACCTTAGTCTTGGCTAAGGAAAACCGAAACCCGTACGATTCGGCATAGGGAAAGACGCGGTTAAATGCCTGTTGGAGTCGAGGTTCCAAAGTTGGCATCTGGGCCGCACCAAAAGAGTTCGAAAGGTCGTCCACGTAGAGGGTAGCGAGAACATCACCCAGTAGCATCAGGTGATACCGTTTATGCTCGGGCAAAGATTCTGAGACTGAGGACAATTTCCTGCCCCATTGGGCCCGAGAGGGCTTCCCAACCCGTCCGCGGAATTGACGATCTCGCCTCAACTCACAAAATAAGACAGGTTCCCCTCACCCCCATCGCGAGGAGAGTCTCCATGATACCGTATCGCCATGCGGTATCATCGGCCTTCTCCAGATCGAAAAACTCCCAAGACGTAGTGCTGTCTACGAAGTAAGATCTCCAGTCGGACTGAGCATCCGACACGGAGTGGAACTTGCGAGAGCCGAGGCGGTGTACGCACTTAAGCGAGAACGGAACGTAACTACTTACTTATCCATTCAGCCTCTTCTTTCTCTCATTTATGAGGTTAGACGTCTGATGATGGAGTTCCACTGGTCTCTATCCAACGCTTGCTCCCTGGTAGCATTGATTACCTGTAAATCTTCTTCCATGTTAATCTTACAGGTTTTCTTTGATCTGCCAGGGAGTCTTCTGCCTGGCACAACCACTCATTGGATTCTTCTCAATGCCTCACCCTCATTACTTCTAACATGTCCAAACCATCTTAGCCTGGATGTTTTCAGTACATAAAAGGAGTTTGGCAAAATACCCCCTCCACTGCTCTGCCATTTTCTCCTCATCCACCTTGATGGTTCCATCATCATCTTTTATGAAATTAGTGCCCTCTACATCATTCTTATCCTTTCTCATATGTCTCGCTACGCCGAACATCTTCCTCTGTCCCTCCGATGTATTTAAGTTACTACTCCACTCTTGCCATGCACTTTATCTTATAAATTCTCGTATCTTCTTCACTTCTACTCCTCTGCCACTGTTTATATGCTCTTTTCTTATCAGCAATCTTCTCCTGCACCGCATCATTCCACCACCACGTTTCTCTCTCCCTTCTTCTCCTTCCTGATGTCTCTTCACACACTTCCCTTCCAGCAATTAAGATATTAGCTTCAACCTGCTGCCAGCCATCTCCCCTCTCCATTCTCTCCATGAATTGCTCCACAAACTCGCTTCTCAGTTCTTGATCTCTGAGCTTTCAACTCTTTATTTTCTTTTGGCCTTTCCCCTTTTCTTCTTTGCATAAGCAATTATCATACCTGCACGCACCATTCTATGCAACAGCAGGCAAGCTTCCCCAGAAATGGCTTTGCAGTTTATAACAAGTCCTCTTCCTTATCAATATTAGATCCAACGACGTCTCTGCAGGTGCATTAGCAACTAACTCAATGTAAACCTGCCGTTGAAGGGTTTCCCGACTTTGGAGGTAAAGTTCCGTTGTGGCAGCCATCAGTGATATCACGACGTGCATTGAATGCTGGCGGAACAGCATCGCCGCAAGAGAATGTGGAGGAGAAAGCGGCCGTGAAAGACTCCGCCATGGAATCGGGGTCCGATATTACGGTCCCATTCTCCTAGAAAACGAGAGGGGCTAGCGACGAGAGCTAGCCCTGAGTACTTTTGACTCGCTTCCACACCTCTCAGCAAGGATTTTTTTTTTTTTTTAAGAGCTCATCTGGCGACTGCCTACTTGGGCATTAGTCGCCGTATTAAAACTGGCCTAGTTCTAGGCTACTTTAAAATAAAATTAAAGAGACGAAAAATACCCCAAAAAGGGTAAAAGGAAGCAAGCTGGTGCGTCGGGGAGAGGTCCCCCCGGCGCAGGAGCATGCAACTAAAGGAAAAAAAAAACAAAAGCAAAAAACAAAACTAAACAAAAAAACAAACCCTGCTTAAATAATAGGAAGAAGGCCGGCCTCCCCACAAAAGTCAACAAGTCCACCAGTCAATGTGCACGCACTCGTCCCGAGTACAAGGGACAGGCGGTAGGGACCCCGCCTATCCCGGTACCGGGACAGGTAACGTGCGCGAGATCACCCAGAGTGGGACATTCGACAAGAATGTGCCGAACAGTCTGGGGGATGACGCAGGCGAGCGCTCCATCAAATAGCGATGCGGCACACGAGTGTCCGATTCGGGCACGTCGACTAATCTTCCGTACCGAGTGGTGTATTACCACCAGCTGGGCCGTGAAGACAGACGCAGCGCCTGGCAGAGCCCCGCTGACTTCAAACAGAGAGGATACGGCGTGGAAGCCAACCCTTCTCTTCGGACTTGGAGCCATCCGTATACACTGGCACGGTTCCAGCGTGAGACGAGGTGTGCTCCAAAAAGGTCGAACGCAATACTCCCGGCGCCGTACAAGCTTTGGGAGCAGAGGCGTGGCGAGGCGTACAGGCGAGTGATGCACTGCACGCGGCGCAGAGTGAGTGGCATCTCCCCAGCATCGACCAACAGGCTTTAAATGGGGAAAGTGCGGAAAGCACCGGTCGCAAGGCCAAGGCCGGTGTGGTGGATCGAATCCACCTTCCGCAATAAACGCTCGGCTGCCGATGCATAAAACTCGCATCCGTAGTCGAGCTTCGAACGAACAAATGATCGATAAAAAAGTAGGGCAGTAGCCCTATCAGCGCCCCAAGCGCTGAACGTCACAGAACGGAGAATGTCCATGGCGCGGGTACAAGAGACCATAAGGCTGCGAATATGAGCCTCCCAGGTGAGGCGTCAGTCGAATATAAGAACAAGGAAACGGTGCGATTCCACCACATCCAGGCGCACCCCATTAAGAAACAAATCTGGGTCGGGGTGAAGCCGTAGATGGCGGCAGAAGTGCACCACCTTAGTCTTGGCCAAAGAAAACCGAAACCTGTGCACTTCGGCATAGCGAGAGACGTGGTTCAATGCCTGTTGGAGTCGACGCTCCAGAGTTGGCATCTGGGCCGCGCCAAAAGAGATCGAAAGGTCGTCCACGTAGAGCGTAGCGAGAACATCTTCCGGCAGCACCGAGGTGATGCCGTTGATGCTCAGGGCAAAGAGTGTGATACTGAGGACACTTCCATGCGGGACACCCTCTTCCTGCTCCTTTGTGCCGGAGAGGGCTCCCCCCACCCGTACGCGGAATCAACGATCTCGCAAAAATTCAGATATAAACATTGGGAGGCGTCCCCTCGCCCCCATCGTGTGGAGAGTCTCCATGAAACCGTATCGCCATGCGGTATCATAGGCCTTCTTCAAATCGAAAAACACCGTGGCGTAGTGCTGTCTACGAATGAAAGCCTCGCAGACGGCATTTATCAGTCGGAATAGAGCATCCGACGTGGAGTGGAACTTACGGAAGCCGCACTGTGCAGAAGACAGATGGCCTCCGCTGTCCAGGAAAAAGGCTAATCTAACATTTACCAATTTCTCCATCAACTTGCACACGCAAGAGGTTAGAGAGATTGGGCGAAAACCGGTCGGAGTAGAGTGATCCCTCCCCGGTTTGCGAAAGGCGAGCACAGTAGCGATTCGCCAGGAGTCTGGGAGAAGACCCTACACCCAGATTATGTTGAACAAATCTAACAGAAAAGCCATGCATCGCTCACCCAGGTGTCGAAGCATGGCGTACGGGACATCGTCCGGACCATGGGCGGTGTCCGCGCAAGAAGCGAGAGCGGAGTGCAACTCACTCACAGAAAACTTGTCGTTGAAGGGTTCTCCGCCTCTGGAGGTAAAGTCCAGCCGGCGGCCTTCCGCGACATCACGACGTGCATTGAATGCTGGCGGAGCAGCATCCCGGCTAGAGAATGCAGAAAAAGCGGTCGCGAAGGATTCCGCCACAACGCGGGGTCCGAGATTGCGGTTCCATTCTCCTGGAGAACGGAAGGGGGGTCCTGCGAGAACTTGCCCCGAATCCTTTTGACTCGCTTCCACACCTCTGCTAAAGGGGTCTTCCCGTTAAGTGAAGACACGTATGCCCGCCAAGAAGAAGGCGGGCGTGCTTCGAAATATACCGGAACCTAGCCCTAGACGACGAAATTCAGCGACAGTGAAATCGTTTCGGCGGCGCTTATAGCGCATGTAGGCATAACGTTTCTGTTTGAGGGCTGTCTCACACTCGGCCGACCACCATGGGAGTGGTCGGCGTGCAAAACGGCCAGACGTCCTAGGAATAGTAGTCAGGCCCACGGCGATGAGGTTGCCGGAGAAGAACTCAACGGCCTCATATACCGACCTAAACTCCTCGACTGTGATAGAGAATTCAGTCATTTCCTGAAATGCAGGCCACCGCGCCCGCGCCAAGCACCACCGAGGTGGTCTCTGAGGCTGCAGTTGCCCTGAAAATGATATTTGAATGGGAAAGTGATCACTACCATGGAGTTCATCTACCACTTCGCAATCAAAATCAGGCTGTGCATCCGAAGAGCACAAAGATAGATTAGGCAAGAAAATGAAGCGGTTCTCGGACAGTGATGCGTAAACTCATTCACGTTTAGGACACCCATCTCAAGCTCTTCGATCAGATCGGCAAGGACTTGTCCCCTGGGATTTATGGAGTAATCTCCCCAGAGAGGATGCTTGCCGTTCAGATCTCCAAGCAAAAGATAGGGCCTCGGCAACCGTGCCAGGACGCGGCGGAAGTCTCCCGCGTCGAAGTCAGCTGACGGTGGAATGTACGCAGAAATGATAGTATACCTCCTATCCAGGTGCAGCTGCACAGCCACTGCCTGAAAGGAGTAATCTAAAGAGAAAGGAAGAACGGAGACATCATGCCGGGTGTAAACCGCGCATCCACCAGCCCGGCCATGCCGCGGTCGTGGGGTCGCAAGACCCTTATACCCCGGGAGGGTGGGTAGGGGGCACGCGCCTAGTATGGTCTCCTGCAAAAAGATAACTAACAGGAACGGGACAAGACGAGCCTCCGCAGCTCCTCCCAGTTGGCCCGGAGTCCACGGCAATTCTCCTGAAGGAATATGCCCTCCAGGCCTAGCTCGGAGGAGACGCGAGAGCCCTCCTCAAACAGAAGACCCTCACGGGAAGGCCGTACGCTTCCCGGGGGCAGAACCCCGGGCGTTGTTGGCTGGACAAAGCGCTGTCGCCTTCGAGGACTTATTGGGGGAGGTTGGGCTCACCATGCGAGTCTTTTCCTCCCTCCGCCTTGAAACCTTAGGCGGGCGTTGCGGCTTCGGAGGCGGGGGGCCATCTTTTCGAGGAAACACCGTCTCCAAGCCACTCGCTCCAACACTAGGCTTGGGCGAAGGAGCCGAAGCTCTTTTGTTGCTGTCCTCCTTTCGCGGGACAGCTTTAGGAACCCCGGAAGATGGCCTAGCGACCATCTTCATGGGTGTTGCCTCCTGTGAGTCTAACGACTTGTTGGAGGCGCGTGGCCGTTTCGCCTTACGGGAAACGGTCACGCTGGGGGAAGAGGGGGGAGCCCTGGTTTTAGCCGGGGCTGGGTAGGAACCCTTTTTGCCGCCAGCTTTACCAGGGAAGCGCCCGGGTTGAGTAGAGCCCGCAGAAGGGCTCCGAATGGGCGCGGAAACAACCGTGCTCGTTGGCCTGGATGGGCCAGGAGCAGAGGGTGCCTTTCTAACTATTGAGGCATATGACGTCCCAGGCAGAGCCGGGCGCGCCCGGACCAAGTCCTTAGCCTCGCGGAATGAGAGTCGATCCTGGGCCTGAACGACCAGGATTTCTTTCTCAAGGAGATATGCACCACATTGCTTCGAAGATGCGGGGTGCGGCTCTCCGCAATTGACAAACTTTGGCCACACACGATTTGGACTTATCGTTTGCGGCCTTGGAGCAATTTACACAAACTTCGGGTGACCCCGACTTTGCAAGTCTACAAGAACGATTTGTATGGCCAAAGCGGTGACAGTAATAGCACCGCCGCGGCAGTGGCACGAATGCCTTCACGCGGTAGCGGTACAAAGCGGCACGCACCGAATCAGGGAGCTTGTCACAGTCGAACGTGAAGAAGAGTGCAGGGGTGGGTCTCGAGGTCCCTCCCTGTTTTCTCATCACACGTTCGACCTTGACCGCCCCATGGTCGGCCAGCTCTAGGGAGATGTCCTCAATGGAGTAGTCAACGAGCTCCCTTGCATAAGCTACTCCTTTCACAAAGTTCATGGTAGTGCGGCGTCACAATAACCGGGGTCCCATGATGAAGTGTCCGAAGAGCACTTATCTTGCCGCCTCGGCGGGATTCACCAGAAGGCTCCCGTCCAAGAAACGGGTCACCTTCGGCTCTCTCTTCCAATTGCACTAGCTAATCCTCTCCTCTGATGGATCATGTTGCCCTTGGCCAACATGGTGCCATGAGTGGAGCGAATAACGAGGAAGCGTTTGAAGCCAGCGGGCTCGAAAACGCCAGGTAACCTCTGAATCAGGGGCTCCGATGTCATCGAGGGTCCGCCCTGTGCACTTATAGTCTTAGTCAGGGGCTCCGCAATCGGAGGGGCAGAGGGGCCGGATGTGCCGATCTTGGCTTGGTCGCTTGCCAAATTAGCAGCAGACCCATCCGTCCCCGTAGCCCCCGCGGGTGGAGAGTAGTCCCGAGTCTTCTTAGTCTTTGTCTTTTTTGGAGAGGAGGGCGGGGAATGAACCCGCTTTCCACCTCCGCCGATAGGAGCCCCTAGGCCAGATGGACCGGCCTCAGCCAGGTCCTTCTCCGAAATAGACAAGGTCCTGGTGGTCGCAGGGGCACCGGTTGGAGGAGATTCCTCCCCTCCTTGTACTGCCTCGGAACCCTCAGCCGTTTGAGGAGGAACTTGCATAGGGGCGGATTCTGGTTCGGTGCTTGGCGCCGAGCCCGGATTCCCTCCCATGGAAGGCCCTACCGTCTGAGGCTGGGTTTCCTCAAGGACCATGTCTATCACAGAAGGGGCCTCGAGTTGGCCATCCCCTCCCAGGACATCGCAGGTCCCCTTGGCAGCGTCACCAGTCTTTTGTGGGGAGGCACAGGCCTTGACCCCGGCAAGGTTTAATATTCTTGCCAGCAGGTCTTTTGAGGGAAGCGACCGAAGGGGCCTGGCTTCCCTCTCCCCCCTAAGGGGGTTTGCCCTACCGAGCCGCTTACACGAAGGGCGGTCGGCAATGGGCTGCCTCTGGCTTTCTTGGCAGTCCCCTTGGAAAGAAAAGAGGGGACTGCCGTTGGAAAAGGGGAGGTGCCCGAAAGCACCTCCAGAGAAGGGGGTAAGGGGGAGTCCTTTTCACCTGTAGGCGTAGGAGAGGAGTAAGCCTCCTCTCCGGTTAAAGAAATATGGAAGGTCCCCTGCGCAAGCACAAGGGGAGGAGGACCTCCATTTTCTCGGTGGAGCTGCCCGAGCGCGGCTCCGTTGATGAGGAAGGGGAATTGGGGAGAGATTTGGGTTTTTGATGATCATACATGGGCATGGTGACCCTCTTTTTTACACGGGATGCAATCGCGCATCACCTCTCGCAGTAGCCCGCACTACAAGAGGTGCTTACAGGCCCGGCAGTGCCAGGCGGGGCCATTTGGGACCACCCCTCCCGCCTGGTGGCCTGGGTCCATCGGCATGGCGGCTCCACCTTAAACACGGCGTAAAAAGATAGATTGTGAAGAGGAGAGGAAAAGGAATGTGAGGAAGGTATGGGTGGGGATGTAGCAGGTTGTTAAAAACTAGCCACCCCAGACCGGAGCTCAGGGGTTAGGGAACATTGTCTCCTCCCCCCTCAGCCCCGATCCGGGACGGTTGGCTGAGAAGAAGGTCAGCATCTACCCTGTGAAATTAGAGGCTGACCAGAGAAAGTTGTGGGAGAGGTTGTATGAAAAGCAAGGAAACAAGTATTTTGAAGGAAGGAGAAGAGGCTAAGCTGGGGTCGGACGGGGTGCTGAGTCCCGTCAGCACGGCGGTCAGGATGGCAAATCGCCGCGCCCCTTACGGGGCTCTGCAAGAGGAGTCTTTCCCGTTAAGTGAAGATAAAGATGTGTCACTTTGTTCACATTCAAAGCTGGGGGGGGGGAAGGGGGGGCTAAAACAAAGGGTTAATGTGATAATACAAGTCAATTTTTTCCTTACCACAGCAGGTGGGCAGTTAATTCTGGCGTACCACTCCATACTATAAAGGCACATCAAGATTCCAGCTCCGAGAACTAAAGATACCCAAATGAACATATTGTAGACGCCCGCCTTCGTATTAATGAACATGAAGAGCACTGCGGAAAAAGAACATCAATTTGGCGTTGAACATTCTAGAACAAGATGGTGTAAGTCCTGAAAATAGTTTGAAGCCTCGGCCCCTTCCAAATTTCAAGGTACATGGTTCAATTAGCATCCAGATCAGATCCAAGAAAACCATGCAAAATCGAACCTCATTAACTAAGGAAGAGCACTGTGGCATGTTTAAGTTGAAAACTTGCTAAATGGTTTACCCAAATATGTTGTTAATTGTAATTCTACAAATGAGCTCAAAAACCTTTGAGTAATTAATTAAAAATATGTTAATGTGGGTGAGAATTAACAGTTATAGGGGTCCACCATGCAGGACCAGAATTCATCAGGGCATACCAAACTGAAGCCAAGAACACCTGCACAAACGAAGGCTGCTCTCATTCTAGACAAACCAGCTATGGGTCCTCATAGCCTTGGAGAATGGTGATATTTAAACATAACTCAGATCTCATCACTCCGGAAGATAACGCCGTGTACACTGTTGGGGCAAGATCCTACATATAATCTGGTTGAGCAAGATCACAATCAGTCCAATCATTGTTTACCGAGGACTACAAGCAGACTACTAGTAGAGATGGGAACAAACACTGCGAAGCCTCTAGCATAGGTTTCAAGTTACTATCAAATTCTACTGTTCTAACCGTATTTGTAGGATTAGTTAGACAGCACTCTCGTTATCTCTTCGCCAGCAGGAGCCAATGAGTAGCCATTTTCTTCACCTCGGAATTGGTTCCAACTGAAAACCATTTATGGCAAAATTTAAACATTATAATTTCCATTTGCCATTTTATCTCTTGCCTGACGAGCAGCGTTTGTTGATATTCCCTAGTTCACCTGCTATCACAGTTTTCCGTCATTCCATCGTCCACCATATGATAATCTCACAAAGAAAATAAATGGGTTAATCTGTTGCCATCAACCTGCCCGTATCAACCTACTCTCTACTTGTGGTCTCGCTTGTAGATGAATCTAGAAAATGACACAGACTTCAAGATGCAGAGCATGCTTTTAATTGTATATATATTTTTTTATTTTAGGATGCTATCTGGCAACTGCCCACTTGGGCATAAGTCGCCGGAATCAATCAAGACAGCCTAGCACTAGGCTACTTTAAAATAAGAATATGAAAACACAACAACGATAAAAAGGGAAGATGACAACAATCAGAGAGCAAGCTCCGGTGACGGGGAGAGGTGCCCCCGGCGCAGGAGCGTGCGACCTAGAAAGAAAAAAAACAATAACAAAAAAAAACCTAGTTAAAGGAGAGAAGGCCGGCATCCCCCACCAGTCAATGTGCACGAACTCGTCCGGAATACAAGGGACAGGCGGTAGCAAACCCGCCTATCCCGGTACCGGGACAGGTAACATGCGGGGAGATCGCCAAGACTCGGACATTCAACAAGAATGTGCCGAACAGTCTGGGGGACGACGCAGTCGTCGCAATAGGGCGCAGGCGAGCGCTCCATCAAATAGCGATGCGTCACACGAGTGTGTCCGATTCGGAGACGACAGAAAGCGACCTGAAGCCGTCGCGGCATTGGGAAATAGGTCCATGGGAACAGTCGCCGCGCAATGGCACGCAACTTTAAGTTCCCTTCGACCGTCTCCCATCTTCTTTGCCAAGCAGTCCGAAGACTGCCCGTATTCCTGCCATGTAGTCGGTGTGAGGAAGAGCGAAACGCTGGTCCGTGGGCCGAGTCCTCGCGGACTCTTTGGCGCGCTCATTCCACGCAATTCCTACATTTGTGTTTTTATTAAGGGGCTATCTGGCGACTGCCCACTTAGACATAAGTCGCCGTAAACAAACAGCCTAGTTCTAAGCTACTTTAAAAAATTGAACAGGAAACAACAATAACAAAAACAACAACTAAACCTAGTTAAATGAAAGGGAGAAGGCCGGCCTCCCCCAAATAGTCAACAAGTCCACCAGTCAATGTGCACGCACTCGTCCCGAGTACAAGGGACAGGCGGTAGCGACCCCGCCCATCCAGGTACCGGGACAGGTAACGTGCGCGAAGATCACCCAGGCTGGGACATTCCACAAGAATGTGCCGAACAGTCTGGGGGACAACGCAGTCGTCGCAATAGGGCGCATGCGAGCGCTCCATTAAATAGCGATGCGTCACACGAGTGTGTCCGATTCGGAGACGACAGAAAGCGACCTGAAGCCGTCGCGGCATTGGGGGATAGGTCCATGGAAACAGTCGCGGCGCAATGGCACGCAACTTCAAGTTCTCTTCGACCGTCTCCCATCTTCTTTGCCAAGCAGTCCGAAAAGCTGTCCGTATTTCCGCCATGTAGTCGGTGTGAGGAAGAGCGAAACGCTGGTCCGGTTGCAAAGTCCTCGCGGACTCTTTGGCGCCCTCATTCCCCGCAATTCTTACATGTCCAAGAACCCAGCAGAAGATAATCTCGACATCTGCCCGTCTCGCCAAAACCGTGGCGTCACGGATATCGCGAACCAGGGATGCGGAGATTCCAATGCCCCGAGAGCACTCAGGGCGCTTTGTGAGTCGCTATAGATCACAATCCGGTCTCCGAACCGGGCACCTCGCGTAATCTCCCGTACCGAGTGGTGTATTACCACTAGCTCGGCCGTGAAGACAGACGCAGCGCCTGGCAGAGCCCCGCTGGCTTCAAACAGAGGGGATGCGGCGTGGAAGCCGACCCCCTCTTGGGACTTGGAGCCATCCGTATACATTGGCACGGTTCCAGCGTGACACGAGGTGTGCTCCAAAAAGGTCGAACGTAATACTCCCGGCGCCGTACAAGCTTTGGGAGCAGAGGCGTGGGGACAAATAGCCAAATTTGGTACTCTCCAGGGTGGCGTCCTGGGCAGAACCAGGGGCGCCACCGGCCCGAGAGCTATATCTAGCTCTCGAAGGAGTTTCCTGGCCCTAAACCCAAAGGGCTTAGGGTATGACTGGCGTCTCTCGGCGGCATAGGCACCGTCGAGATCAGCTGCGGATGCAGTGAAAGCTGTTGGCGACTGAGGGAGGTGCCGTGCTCGCGCGTACAGGCGAGTGATGCACTGCACGCGGCGCAGAGCGAGTGGCATCTCCCCAGCATCGACCAACAGGCTCTCAATGGGGGAGGTGCGGAAGGCACCGGTCGCAAGGCGGAGGCCGGTGTGGTTGATCTAATCCACCTTCCGCAATAAACGCTCGGCTGCCGATGCATAAAACTCGCATCCGTAGTCGAGCTTCGAACGAACAAAGGATCGATAAAAAAGTAGGGCAATAGCCCTATCAGCGCCCCAAGCACTGAACGTCACGGAACGGAGAATGTCCATGGCGCGGGTACAAGAGACCCTAAGGCTGCGAATATGAGCCTCCCAGGTGAGGCGTCGGTCGAATACAAGACCGAGGAAACGGCGCGATTCCACCACATCCAGGCGCACCCCATTAAGAAACAAATCTGGGTCGGGGTGAAGCCGTGGATGGCAGCAGAAGTGCACCACCTTAGTCTTGGCCAAAGAAAACCGAAACCTGTGCGCTTGGACATAGCGAGAGACGCGGTTCAATGCCTGTTGGAGTCGACGCTCCAGAGTTGGCCTCTGGGCCGCGCCAACAGAGATCGAAAGGTCGTCCACGTAGAGCGTAGCGAGAACATCTTTCGGCAGCACCGAGGTGATGCCGTTGATGCACAGGGCAAAGAGTGTGACACTCAAGACTTTTCCCTGCGGGACACCCTCTTCCTGCTCCATTGGGCCGGAGATGGCTCCCCCACCAGTGGAATCGACGAGCTCGCAAAAATTCATATAGAGGCGTCCCCTCGCCCCCATCGTGTGGAGAGTCTCCATGATATGGTATTGCCATGCGGTATCATAGGCCTTCTCCAGATCGAAAAACACCGAGGCGTAGTGCTGTCTACGAAGGAAGGCCTCGCAGACGGCATTTTTCAGTCGGAGCAGAGCATCCGACGTGGAGTGGAACTTGCGGAAGCCGCACTGTGCAGAAGACAGATGGCCTCCGCTGCCCAGGAAAAAGGCTAATCTAACATTTACCAATTTCTCCATCAACTTGCACACGCAAGAGAAAAGCGAGATTGGGCGGAAACCAGCCGGAGTAGAGTGATCTCTCCCCGGTTTGCGATAGGCGAGCACAGTAGCGATTCGCCAAGAATCTGGGAGGAGACCCTCCACCCAGATCCTGTTGAACAAATCTAACAGAAAGGCCATACCTCGCTCACCCAGTTGTCGAAGCATGGCGTACGGGATATCGGGCGGACCATGGGCGGTGTCCACGCACGAAGCAAGAGCGGAGGGCAACTCACTCACAGAAAACTTGTCGGTAAAGGGTTTTCTGCCTCTGGAGGTAAAGTCTAAACGGCTGCTTATCGTGTGTGGCCTTGGAGCAATTTACACAGACTTCGGGTGACTCCGACTTTGCACGTCTACATGAGCGATTCGTATGGACGAAGCGGTGACAGTAATAGCACCGCCGCGGCAGTGGCACAAATGCCTTCCGGCGGTAGCGGTACCAACCGGTACGCACCGACTCAGAGAGCTTGTCACAGTCGAACGTGACGAAGAATGTAGGGGTGGGTCTCGAGGCCCCTCCCTGTTTTCTCATCACACGTTCGACCTTGACCGCCCCATGGTCGGCCAGCTCTAAGGTGATGCCCTCTATAGAGTAGTCAACGAGATCACTCGTATAAACTACTCCTTTCACAAAGTTCATGGTAGAGTGCGGCGTCACACTCACCGGGGTGCCATCAAGTGTCCGAAGAGAACTTATCTTGGCCGCTTGGGAGGGATCCCCCGCATTCGCCAGAAGGCTGCCGTCCGAGAAATGGGTCACCTTCGGCTCTCTATCAATTATCCTAGCTAATGCTCTCCTCTGATGGATCATGTTGCCCTTGACCAACATGCTGCCATCAGTGGAGTGAATAACGAAGAAGAGTTTGAATCCAGCAGGCTCGAAAACGCCAGGTAACCTATGAATGAGGGGCACCGATGTCATCGAGGCCCCTTTTGGTCTTAGTCAGGGGCTCCCTACCCTTGGGGGCGGAGAGGCCTGATGTGCCGATCTTGGCTTGGCCACTTACCGAAGCAGCAGACCCATAAAAAAAAAAGATTCGGACCTCCTCTCCATCCGCGAGGCCTGTGGGGACCAAAGGCCTCGCGGATGGAGAGGAGGCCCGAGTCTTTTTTTTTTTTTTAGGAGAGGGGGTGGGGAATGAACCCGCTTCTCTCCTCCGCCGACAGGAGCCCCCAGGCCAAATGGACCAGCCTCGGCCAGGTCCTTCTCTGAGATGGAGAAGGTCCTGGCGGTCGCAGTGGAACCAGTCCGGGGAGATCCCTCCCCTCCTTGTAATGCCTTGGAAACCCAGGCCGTTTGAGGAGGACCATGCATGCATAGGGGCGGATTCGCTCCCATGGAAGGCCCTACCGTCTGAGGTTGGGTTGCCTCAAGGACCATGTCTATCTCAGGGGGGTGGGGGCTACAGTTGGCCATCTCCCCTCAGGAGATCGCAGGTCCCGTTGGCAGCGTCATTAGTCATGTCTGGGGAGGCACAGGCCTTGACCCCGGCAAGGTTTAATATTCTTGACAGCAGGTCATTTGAGGGAAGCGACCGAAGGGGCCTGGCTTTCCTCTCCCCCCTAAGGGGGGTTTGCCCTACCGAGCCGCTTTAATGAATGGGGAGCGGTTGGCTATGGGCTGCCTGTTGGCTTTCTTGGCAGTCCCCTTGGAAAGAAAAGGGGAGACTGCCGCTGGGAAGAGGGAGGTGCCCGAAAGCACCTCCAGAGAAGGGGGTGAGGTGGAGTCCCCTACTCCCATAGGCTTAGGAGAGGAGTAAGCTCCCTCTCCGGTTGAAGAGTCATGGAGGGTCCCCTGGGAAACTATAGGGAGGGGGGGACCTCCATTTTCTCTGTGGAGCTGCCTGAGGACGGCTCCATTGTTTTTACAGAGGAAATGGGGAGAAATTTTGGTTTTGTTAGGTTTTCATTCTTGGGCATGGTGACCCTATTTTTTCCACGGGAAGCAATCGCTCATCACCCCTCGCAGTAGCCCACCCTGCAAGGGGTGCGTACAGGACCTGGCAGAGCCAAGTGCCACCATTTCACACCACTCCTCCTGCCTGGTGGCCTGGCAGTCCCTCAGCATGGCGGCTCCACCTTGGACATGTTGTAAAATTGATATTGTGTGAAGAGAGAAGGAAAGGGGATGTGAGGAAGGTATGGGTGGGGATGAAACAGGTTGTTAAAAACCCACCATCCCAAACTGGAGCTCAGGGTTCAGGAAACATTGTCCCCTCTCCCCCCCGTCTCGATCCGGGACGTTTGGCTGAGAAGGCCAGCATCTACCCTGTGAAATTAGAGGCTGACTAGAGAAAGTTGTGGGAGAGGTTGTATGAAAAGCGACGAAGTAGGGAAGAAATACAGGCTGTCAGAAAGAAGGAGAAGAGTCTACCTAGGGTCTGAGTCCAATCAGCACTGTGGCCAGGATGGCAAATCGTCGCGCCCCTTATGGGGTTTTAATTGTATAGAAAAAAATTGCGTGTTCCTTCATTGACCCTACCATTAATATTGATAAAAGCTTTGCTTTGCACTTGTAAAAATGACAAAGGATGACAGTTATTTTTAGCATATTAGTATACATCTTACAACACTACAATGCACACAGATTTCAGATCGCAATCCTGAGGCAAAGAATTAACTATGTCCAAAGGCAAAATTAATGGCAATATTTTGAAAAAATATTACCTCCAAAACCCCCAAACATGAAGAGAAGGACGGGGTAGAAGAACTTGAAGGCGAAGGCCAAGATGTATTCATGCACAATGGATGAGACGAAGAAAACAATGAGCATTGGTAGGAACTTAAGTCGGAGTAAGAAGCCTTTCCTTCGGGTCTGGTGAGAAAATATAAGTTAAAAAAGAGCAACAAAACCATATTTACGAGTCTCCACTAATGACAAATTTAATAAAAGGGAATTAAAGTAAAGAAAATTGCAGAATTAGGGTCAAAATAAAATAAATAGACGTTATTTTCCAAAGAGCTCAAATTTCCCCCACCCCACTTTTATTACTAATAGTCTATCTATTTTGTTTAGATTGTAATATAGCCATTGTTAATCATAGGAAGAAGATCCGAGTTTTCAAAGAAGATAGACTTTGGGGTAATCTTGGGGCAGTGTCCAGGCAACAAATCTGAATATTATTTTCTATTTGGAAAAGTGATTACTAACATGTAGGTCTTTGACCACACCACACCCAAAATCCGAGTGTGCATCTTAACAACACAGGAAAACAACATGGTTCTAGGAGAGTGCACAGTGGGCCAGAAGTGAGACAAAAGGCAAGAAATGAAGTTTATAAAATAGCATTTTTAGAAGTTTTGATTTCTTTCCTAATATTTAACAATACCCTTTCCCATGAATAAACTTGTCTGAGTTCAATCTGTTGGCAAACAGAAAGAGTCAAACTTGATGATACATGATTAGTTCTGATTTACTGAAGCAAGTTGCAGAGTCGTGAGACGTGTTGCTTCTTTCATTCTTACTTTCATATCAGAAGTAGGCACAACATATGGTAGGATATCATTTCATAACACTTTAAATTTTATATTGCAGTAATTAATTCACATTTGTAATGATATTTAATACAAGTAATGCTGTTAATAAAAATGCATAATTTTTTGAACAATATTACCATTTGAATTTTTAAATAAATAGCTAGCAAAAGTTTTGCTATGGAAAGCTGTAAACGTGACATGCATTTTTTATTTCATTTACATGTTAGGAACCTGTTATAAGTAAAATAAATTGCTACTAACTGCTAGCAGGGAGAATGTTAACATTATTCTATCCATTTCCAGATTTGCAAGATTGATAGTCAGCAGAATGAGTGTGACAAATCAAGATCTTTTTGACGAGTTGATGGAAGCTATGTTTGGGAAACATTTGCGAAGCTTCTCAGACACTAGGTGTAAGTCCTATTTACTTAATTATTTGACTGCAGAGCAATTAAATTCCAGTCCTGAACAATTAGAAGCTGCAGTCGTGAATTTCTTAAAGAATCTTTGCCAGAAGTGGCAATCAGTAAAGGGGAATAGAACTGTTCCTTCAAAAAAAAAAAAAATCAAGAATGGCTCTCAAATGAAATAATTTCACCCCCTATTTCACATCTCTTGAAAGCTGGTCGCCCGTAATTGAATTTCAAGGGGCTTCAGTCAAAACAAAAATGAGAAAGACTGCAGAGTTAAGAGTTGTTACACCAAAGAGGCTAAAATTTGCAGCATTAAAAGTTCCATCTACAAGTCATTCAAGGCAGGTGCAGGGTAGCATGTCAAAAAAGCATTTATATTCCGCTAATGATGCCTTAGTATTAATAATTGATTGCTCCCAATCAAAGCGAAATTACCAGCGCTTGAGAAATGGAACCAGAAGTAAGGGTGTTGATTTGTATCCCCCATATAACATTGTCAGAGAAGCTAAGAAAGCCAGTTATCCCTCTCTGTTCACAGAGTAGCTACTCACTGAATCCTCAGCCGAAATTAGCCTTCAATCTTTATTATTATTTTTTTTGAAAGAGCTCATCTGGCGACTGCCTATTTGAGCATTAGTCGCCGTATTAAAAACTGCATAGTACTAGGCTACTTTAAAATCTCATGCAATAACACACAAAAAAAGCAAAAACAACACAAACAACACCAGAAATTTAAAAAAGGGAAAAGGAATGAGTAGTGAGCAAGCTCCTGCATCGGGGGGAGGTCCCCCCGGCGCAGGAGCGTGCAACCTATAAGGAAAAAAAACAACAAAACAAAAAAACCTGGTTAAATAATAGGGAGAAGGCCGGCATCCCCTCAAAAGTCGACAAGTCCACCAGTCAAAGTGAACCCACTCGTCCAGAGCACAAGGGACAGGCGGTAGCGACCCCGCCCATCCCGATACTGGGACAGGTAACATGCGCAAAGATCACCCAGACTGGGACATTCCACAAGAATGCGCCGAACAGTCTGGGGGACGACGCAGTCGTCACAATAGGGCGCAGGCGAGCGATCCATCAAATAGCGATGCGTCACACGAGTATGTTCGATTCGGAGACGACAGAAAATAAATTGAAGCCGTCGCGGCATTGGGGAATAGGTCCATGGGAACAGTCGCGGAGCAATGGCACGCAACTTTAAGTTCCCTTCGACCGTCTCCCATCTTCTTTGCCAAGCAGTCCGAAGACTGGCCGCATTCCTGCCATGTAGTCGGTGTGGACAAGAGCGAAACGCTGGTCCGATCGCAGAGTCCTCGCGGACTCTTTGGCGCCGTCATTCCCCGCAATTCCTACATGTCCAGGAACCCAGCAGAAGATAATCTCGACATCTGACCGGCTCGCCAAAACCGTGGAGTCACGAATATCGCGAACCAGGGGATGCGGAGATTCCAATACCCCGAAAAAAATTTTTTTAATTTTATAGAGCCCATCTGGCAACTGCCCACTTGGGCATAAGTCGCCGAAAAACACGACAGCCTAGAACTAGGCTACTTTAAAACTAAAATATGAAAACATAAAAATGATATAATTGGAAAAACTTAATAATCAGGAAGCAATCTCCGGCAGTGGGGGGAGGTCCCCCTCACCCCGGTGCAGGAGAGTGCAACCTACAAACAAAACAATAACAAACAAAAAAACAAAAAAAGAACCTTAAATAAAGGGGAGAAGCCCGGCCTCCCCCCGAAAGTCAACAAGTCCACAAGTCAATGTGCACGAATCCGTCCCGAGTACAAGGGACAGGCGGTAGCGACCGCGCCCATCCCGGTACCGGGACAGGTATCGTGCGCCAAATCACCCAGACTGGGACATTCCACAAGAATGTGCCGAACAGTCTGGAGGACGACGCAGTCGTCGCAATAGGGCGCAGGCGAGCGCTCCATCAAATAGCGATGCGTCACACGAGTGTGTCCGATTCGGAGACGACAGAAAATAACCTGAAGCCGCCGCGGCAATGGCACGCAACTTTAAGTTTCCTTCGACCGTCTCTCATCTTCTTTGCCAAGCAGTCCGAAGAGCTGCCCGTATTCCTGCCTTGTAGTCGTTGTGAGGAAGAGCGAAACGCTGGTCCGGTCGCAGAGTCCTTGCGGACTCTTTGGCGCGCTCATTCCCCGCAATTCCTACATGTCCAGGAACCCAGCAGAAGATAATCTCGACATCTGCCCGGCTCGCCAAAACTGTGGCGTCACGGATATCGCGAACCAGGGGATGCGGAGATTCCAATGCCCCGAGAACACAATTCGGTCTCCGAACCGGGCACGTCGCGTAATCTCCCGTACCGAGTGGTGTATTGCCACCAGCTCGACCGTGAAAACAGACGCAGCGCCTGGCAGAGCCCCGCTGACTTCAAACAGAGGGGATACGGCGTGGAAGTCGACCCCCTCTTGGGACTTGGAGCCATCTGTATACACTGGGACGGTTCCAGCGTGACACGAGATGTGCTCCAAAAAGGTCGAACGCAATACTCCCGGCGCTGTACAAGCTTTGGGAGCAGAGGCGTGGCGACAAATAGCCAAATGTGGTACCCTCCAGGGTAACATCCTGGGCAGAACCAGGGGCACCACCGGCCCGAGAGCTATACCTAGCTCTCGAAGGAGTTTCCTGGCCCTAAACCCAAAGGGCTTTGGGTATGAGTGGCCTCGCTCGGCGGCATAGGCACCGTCGAGATCTTTGCCTTCATCCTCAAAAGCTAAAAAGAGCTTAGAAACATTAGAAAAAGCTCATAGATCTCTAAAGAGGAAGCTTGAAGATATATTGTAGCAAGATATACCAAGCCTTTCAAAAGAAGATAAAAATGAACCTAACTTTTTTTTTAGCATTAATTACAAATTAACTTTTGTTTTAAATACATTATTATTGATCAGGCACATTTTCTTTGTAAGCTACCATCTATTTCTAACATTTTCATTTACATAAATAACTTTAACATCAGTTGGGCAAATCAACTTATGAAGTGTGCCATAAAAAATGGGTATTGGTGCCATTAGTTTGCTGACCTGTAAGGTTGTTTTGGTGTATTTAGAGGCATTGCAGATTCTGAATCTCTCTATAGGGAGATTAATTGGTGTATGTGACATGAAAATACTGAGGTGAATTGTAAGAATCAAGATACAAGCTAAGTTAAAAAAAAGGATTACTCATGACCTAAAAATATAATAATAGTTCCATTTCTTTTTTATATATTTTTAATCTTCTAGGAATTCCTGAAAGTATTTGTCTGTGCTCAATGTACAGTTAGTATTACTGAGAAAGGATAAAATGATTGAATAAGAAGAGTTTGGTAGAGATGTATTAATTATTTGAGAGAAAGTAATATTAATGACAGTATGGTGAGCGAAGTCAATGTACATATTAAGTATTTCACCATACTCATATAGGAAAACACTGGAACTGTTTCAAACAACAGATTATATGGAGTTAAAGAGCCGTAAATGAAATAATTGGTTTGCTATTATTCCTGAGATTCGCCCATTTCAAAAGGAAAAGTTATTACAAAGGACACAAAAGACTATGTAAGAAGCTTTTTTCAAAGAGATGATATCAGACACGTTTGCCCAGGAAAAAAAGACTATGTGAGTGTGAGAAATGTTGACAGTGGAGAAAAGGAGTTAGTTCAAAAGAAGTTAATCTTGATGAACTTGAAAGAATCTTACACTATATATAAAGATGATCCATCATCTCTTAGAATTGGATTTTCAACATTTGCTGGTTTAAGACTAAAGTTTTGTATCCTAGCTGGTGCATCTGGTACACATTCAGTTTGTGTGTGTACCTATCATCAAAATGTAAAGCTGCAAATATCTGCTCTTGGAATTTGTGACTTTAACTACAAGCAACTCATGGTAAAGTGTGTTTGCAGTTTAACAAATAGAAAATGTATGATGCATTTGTGCAATAATTGCCCAGGAGAAAATACTATAAAAGATTACCTCAAAAGCATTGACTCTTTTAAATATTGAAGAAATGAAATATAAACGGTTGATAGATGTACCTTAATAGAAAAAAACAGAAGAGTCAGAAGAATTTATTTCTTCATTAAGTAGCAAAATATCAAAATTAAAAAGGCATCATTGTGTGTCAAAATCTCAAAATTTAAAAATAAGTCTACCTGAAAATGAAATTATAATTCTGCTGGACTTTGCAGAAAATTATTTGTTTGTTATACAGGATGAAGCACAAGGATTTCCTTGGCAAAATTCCCAGTATACTGTTCATCCTTTTATAATGTACCACATGATAACTGAGAATGTCCCAAAAGCCAGGTTTTACCTAAAGGCTACTGCTTCTTATCCCCAGATACTAAGCATAACACAACAATGGTGTATACATTTCTATGTACCTTAATACCACATATTAAGCGCATCATATCTAATCTAAAAAAATATATTACTTCAGTGATGGCTGCGCTGGAGAGTACAAAAATCGTTTTAACTTTTTAAACATCTACTTTTAAAAGAATGACTTTGGTGTTGACTGTGAGTGGCACTTCTTTGCTACTTCACATGGATTGGTGGAGTGGTGAAAAGGGTTACTGCTAAAGCCAGTCTGCAGAGACCTTTTCAAAATTAAATTATAACACCTCAAGGGATGTTTGCATTTTGTAAAGAAATGCAGCTGAAATAAGCTTTCTTTTTACAACTGCTGAAGATGTAAAAAATAAAGAAAAATTTTAACTTCAAGATTCCAAAATGCCATTCAAATTGTAGGAACTCAGAAATTGCAAACTTATACCCTTGAGTAATGGAAAAATAAAAATATATGAAACATCAGATGCAAATGATGGAGAAGAAAGAAATATTTTTAAAATGTAAACAAAAAAAAAAAAAAAATGAAGAAGACTTACCTAATCCAAAATGTGGAAATTATATCATATGCAAATATAAATACAAAAATTGGGTTGGATTTGTCCCAACCTATGATAGTGATTTTGATGATTTTAAAGTACAGTTTTTACATCCAAGTGACTATAATAAGTACTAATACTATCTAGTTATTGAAGATTCATGTAATTTGGATAAAAAAAGATATAATTAAAATATTGGAAACACCATCTTTAAATGCAGGAACACAGTGAATTCAATATTGTTTTCCATTAGAGCAACTTGAGTGCATGTATTAAGAATGTAATTGGTACCTATTTTAATTTCTAAATGTATGTAACTTTTTTAATTATAAAGTTTTATGCAAATTTTTTTCTATCTCTAATTAAATATATACCTACATTATGGATTTAAGAATTAACATGGGTGAAAATAAAAAATTTGTAAGAACTCATCTGGAAAAATAGCATATGTATCAATATTAATTTTCTTTAATACACTAGTAGGGTAATCATCATTAATATTTTTGTATTATTTTACTTAAATTATCTTAAAATTTCAATGGAATAACTTAATAGGTATAATCATCATCATCATCGTCATCACTAAGTCTATAATTTAAGAAGGGGATTTTTTTAAAAGTATTTTAATAATAATTTCATCTTAGTTTGGTTATGACTTGTTTTTTATCAGTTATTTCTAATAATTCTTTTATAATATCAAAAAGCAAAATGGTGAAGTTCAGAAATAAATATAAGTATCAAAATTTTGTCAATTTTTTAAAACCCAAAGAATTACAAATGGTGAAGTTCAGAAAATTTATTTTTATATATCTTCTTCTATAACTATATTTTAGCAATGTGATATTTTGAAAGGAAGGAAATTTAGTTTAGAGTACCTTTGTAAAATTAGTATAATTGGCAAAGTTTAGAAAATTTATAAAAATTTAACCATGGCTACTTTTTTTTTACATTTTAAATTTTAATCTTAGTAGTGAAGCTATTGCCGGGTTTAATATAATATTTAAATGTGATTTTTTTTCTAGTGAATTTATAAATATGTCCACTTACGAGAAAAATGTATACTTAATGATTTTTGCTAATTTTTAAATACACTAATTGATTGATACACAGTTTTTCATTTTTGATTTTATCTGAAATATTCAAATTTAAAAAAAAAAAAATTCTGAATTATACAGTATTTATAATAGTATAATTAAATTCCTCTCTTTTTTTCTGATTCTAGTCATATATAATATGTTGCATTTAAGACAAATATTAAGGTAGATACAGATATTTTTTTGAAAAAGGGGTTTCCTTCCCTGGCAAACTTTAACCCCTAATAACTCAAAAACTATAAGTGATAAAGATCTCAAATTTGCACCCATTTATTAACTCAATAGGATAAATCCATAAGGTAATTTTCATTAAAATCGGAGGTAGTGGTTAATTTTTTTTGTGGTAATCTGTCATGGTCGAATGTAGAGAGATAACAGAGTGCTACTCTCGTGGTGGAGCTGGGCTGCTAATGCCTGAAGGGAGGGGATTGGAGATCCAAATAAATAATGCAGATATCACATTGGGTCTAAATTGTGCATCCAGTGGTGGTGGGATCGCAAGACCCTAATACCCCACTGAAAGGTGTGACACACCCAAAATGGTCTCTTGGAGACAGAATGCTGAGAAGGAACAGGAGGAAACAGGCCTCTGCATATCCTTCCAATTAGGCCGGAGTCCACCATAATTCTATTGCATAAAAATACCCTCTGAGTAGGGTACTGAGGAGTAAGTGGGGAGGCCTTGTTCGCAGATAACAAGGGTGTAGGCCACTCTAAGACAGACCTGTGAGGAATGACCCACCCTCTCCCGGCCCCGAATAGGAAGGCATGGATGAAAGATCGCCGGAGAGTATCCCGCAAAATCAGCCGCCAACCAAGAAAGAGAGGCGAGAAGAGGCCAGTGAGCAAAGGGAGAGAAAAAGAGCTATAAATGCGAATGTCCAGAAGGAACAAAGGCCGAGTCTTTTTTTTAATAATTTTAAGGTACGCATCTGGGGACTGCCAGCAGGGGCATAGAGGCAAAAATTACGAAATTTCTCAATACTTTAGTGGAAATGTAGGCCAAATGAATTTAAAAACAAATGAACCACAACCAAGTTAAAACTAGAGAACAAACAGAAACGAAAAGCAAGTGATCAGGTGCGGGAGGAAGTCTGCTCATTCCAAGGCCCGAGCATGCACCCCTAAAGGCTATATACACAAGCACAGTCAGATGTGCATGAACATGTCTCAAGTACAAGGGAAGGAGGGTAGTGACCTTGCACGTATCAGTATCGAGACAGGTAACGTGCGTGAAAGTCCCCCAGACTGGGACATTCGACAAAAAATGTGCCGAACAGTCTGGGGAAGGACAACACAGTCGTGGCACTAAGGTAATGGAGAGTGCTTCATAAGATGGTGCTGCGTCCCGCGAGTAGAAGGCGCCTGAATGTGACTTGAAGCCGTCGCGGCATTGGGGGGCAGATCCATGGGAACAGTCGCGGCGCAATGACACGAAACTAAGTTCTCCTCGGCCGTTTCCCATCTTTTTTTTTGCCAAGCAGCCTGAATTTTAGCCAAATATCAAGAGTTGGGAAGAACGAAACGCTGGTCCGGTCGCCCAGTCCTTGCAGACTGTTTGGCGCACTCATTTCACGCAATCCCTACATGTCCAGGAACCCAGTAGAAGTCAATCTCGACATCCTCTCAGCTCGAGGTAGCCTCGACGTCACAGATACCGCGAAAAAATGGGTGCGAGGATTCTAATGTATTGAAGGCATTCACTGAGCTCTGTGTGTGTTGCTATACATGAAAATCCGGTTTCCGAACTGAGCACCACGCGTAATCTCCCGTACTGAGGTGTATTGTAACAAGCTCAGCCAAGAGAGCACCTCCAGCTTCAAATCAGGGTGAGGCGTCGAAACTGACTTCATCTTCGGATTTGGAGCCATTCCGCTACACTAACACAGCTCCAGCCTAAGACGACAAGTGCTCTAAGAAACGCGAACGCAGTATTCCCAGTGCTGTAGAAGCTTTGGGAGCAGAGGCGCTGCGACAAATGCTCAAAGTGGTGCAAAGGTAGGCGTGATAGGGAAACTAGAGGCGGGAGGGAGCATGATTAGTTGCGTCGCGGAGGCCGGCGAGAATCTAAAGCGCAGTAACAACGAGGTTGTATCACACACAAAGTTTGTAAGGAGAGATCTGTAAAGAAAGGGAAAATGTGTGGAAGATATATAACGACAGATTCTCCTGCAGCCATTAGGGCTGGGAAGTGACACAAGCCTTCAAATTTCCCCCGTCATTTCTTTGAGGGTGCGTAAAAGGATAGATTAAGAAAATATGCGGAGGGGGGAGGGGGTAGGAGACAATAAGGGTATGAAGAATACAGACATGTTGAAAACCACCCCAACCTGAGCCGAGGAATTTCGTAACCCGGGATATTGCAACGAGACAGACAGGAAGAGGCCCCCCAACCATCATAACTCGGTGCGACCTGATCGGCCACACCACCGACGAGAGCGTAAGACAACCGCAAGAGTAAGGGAGAAAATGAGGGGAGGCTAATAATAAAAAGTTTTCTTGGTCACAGGGAGGCCTGAAAACACCTCTAAGCGTCGAAAAAGTGGGAGAGGGCCACAGCCAACCCAAGAAAGACCAAGGGGAGGGGGAAGGGGCTGAGTTAAAATATCTAATAACAACTAGAAAGAGAGCGGATACCTCCGACGTCAGAAAAATGCCCTATCTCGTAATGTTAACAGATCCAAAAACGCATCGGATCTGGGTCCACCCTGAAATTTAATCACCCCCCCCTTGGCAAAATTTCATCGAAATCCGTCAATAATGTTTTGATATCTCTTGAACATAACAACGATGATCACATAACCTTCGCCAAACTCTTTTGGCGGAGGTAATAAACTGGAGGCACAAAGCATTGTAAAATACTATACTCGTCGCAAGCATAATTGAGAATAAGGAGAGGTGTGGTATGGAATATGCTATTCTAGGTTAGGGAATTTTTCCCTTAAATTTTTAGATCCTGTCAAGGAAGCAAATTTTTTTTTTGTTTCTATAGCGTCCATCTGGCGACTGCCTACAAAGGCGTAAGCCACCGTATACAAGCAACCAAGAAAAACATGGCACCAAACCACTTATTAATTCCTTAATATACATCTTGGAAGGTACATAACCATTGCTATTCATGATATAAATAAAAAACGCCAACCAAAAAGTAGGAGATACATTTTTTTTAACTAGATCTTGTTGAGACAAACAAAGTCAACCAAAGGAGGCTGGGCCTGCCTTTCTTAAGGACTAGAGGCGTGGGAGACCCGCATACTACAAAAACTCTATGAGACCACACTGGTGCACAGAGGCCTGACTGAAGCACCAGAGACAAGGTAGCGACCCATATCGTTCCGGAAAAGAAATAGGTGCCCCGCGCAGCGCTCACCCAATCTATAACATTGAACCAAAATGTAGCGCACAGTGCGGTGGACCAAGCAATCTTTGCAGGAAGTCTCCGTGGAGCCATGCATTGCGACAAAACACGAACTGAAATCGTCGAGGGGGAGGGGCGGGGGGATAACCGAGGCGCAATGGCACGCAACTTTTTTTTTGTTATGTAGCCAGCGAGAATGGTTGCCCTGATATCCGCTATATAAGTTACTGTAAGGAAGTGCATAACATCGGTCCGGTGGTGCAATCTATGGTAACTGCCTGGCCATCTCATCAACGTACTCATTTCCCACCACTTCTATATACATGTCCGGGAACCCAGAAGGTGACAATATCCCATCTCCCCGAAACACAGAAGTCACATCAAGAATACTATGAACGAGGAGGAGGGGGGGGACTTATCGTCCTCAATGAGTAACTATAAAAAAAAAAGTCCGCGGAACGGCCACAACGCGAAATTCCACGTGCCGAGCAGTATATCGCAACCAACTAATTCGTGGAAGTGGCAGCAATACTCAGAAGAGCCCAGAAAACTTCAAACTGGGGGTAAGAAGGCAGAGAAGCTGACTTGGCGCCTGACTTCGAACTAATTCATTTACACCGGCACAGATCCCGTGTGACGTAAAGTATGTTCCAAGAACGCAATAATCCAAGTACTGTGGAACCCTCAGAAGCAGATGCATAGCGATATTCTCAAGGGAGGCGTCTTGGATGGAACCATCAGTGCCACTTGCTAGAGTTCAGTCGAACTTTTGAAGGAGTTGCATAACCTCAAAACCGAAAGGTTTAGTGTGTGATTGGCCTATCTCTGGCATAGTCACTGTCAAGGTCGGTCATGAATGAAATAATATTAAGTTAGTAAGGCCAATTCAAGGCAGACAGGAATTATGGGCATATAAAAACGGGCTTAACTCCACTTGATAACTTTTGAAAGAATTCATATAAGAAGCAGACATAACAAGAAGTGAAAATGTGTGGAAGACACATAGCCGATTAAACAGAACCTGTCCAACATACACATTGAAGGAAGATCCACCTCCAGCCCCACTGTGAAGCAGAACTACTGAGCCAAAAGTGAGTGCAAAGACTGGAAATCTTGAAAGATTGCCATTTCACAAAATGAAAAACAAAAAAAGGAACGGTATGCATTGCATTTTTAAAATGTTGACAAAAATGGCTGAGGTGAATAGTAAATATTCCGCGTTACCCAAGTGTTTTAATGTGTTATGACCCTCTATTAACATAGTACATCCTACTCCAGAAGTTTGGTCTCTACAAGAATAAATTAATAATATATAATCATCCAAGGAAAAACGAATAAAGTATCATGTACCTGAAAGTCCCTTAACTCTTTGTAGACATATTCATAAAGCCAATCATGAACAATACAATTCCATGTTCGATAAAAACGAGGATACGATGTGGAATTCCACCAGTCCTGAAAATGTGGGGGAAAAAATCAAATATTTTCCGTCATTACTAAAGTTTGAGGATGGGCAGACAAGGATTCTGTTCTTTGTTGTCACTTGTGTGGCGGAAGTAGTGACGAGGGATGAAAATGCTTTAAGTTTATCACAACCATGTCCTCTGACTTTCACCATGCACATATAAAGCATAAAAATTAATGGTTTTAATCCGAGGTTCTGTACCTTATAGAATAGTCTGTCTGAAAATTGAAGCATTTCGGCGAAAGCATTCATCCAGGCGTGGAGTATAAGGAAGAAACCACACAGAAGAATGAGTGCACCAGGGAATGATGAAGAGAAGATAGCCATTAAAAATTTCATCTGAAAAATAGCAATTATGCATTAAGAGACAGGTATGCGCGCGCGTTCATTTTGGGACGGTTTTTACCAACGTGTCCCTACCTTTTGATACCATTTCAGTGGCGAACTAGTTTCAGGTGGAAATCGAACCGCGGAGGGTAGAAGGAAACCTAACTAAACAGCTGCCTACAACACCTCAAATACAAGAGAACTAAACCTACCACACCCAACGTGGCTTCAGAGAAAAACATTCTGTAACCACACTACTGACCACCCTAACAAATCACATCTTAGGGTTCAACCAAAACAGTCCCCAACATAAAAAAATACTAGAAACCAACTACCACACAGAGGACAAAAAAGCGGATAGTAAAACTCCTTTCCAATAGGCGACCCCGCCAAAAAGGGGTCCCACAAGGTGTTATCCTCTCCACCACCTTCATACATATACAAACATCTTCGCAAATGACCTACATATACATCATGTCCTCCCAATCCACCACCATACGCACAGCCTCCAGAAACCTAAAAGGCTACCTGAAACACTTCCAAAAGTCGTTCACTCTAACTACGCAATTTCAGTCTGGAAACCAACCACATTTAATATCTACACAAGATATAGAAGTTCATAACAGTGCCGTTCGCATCGCAGCTGACTACACAAAAACCATCGCAATAAGCCACCACGCTGAAACAAAAATTCTCCCCAACACAGAACATGATGGGCTGCATCGCACTTCACAACCTGCCACAAAGCACCTCACACGATAATGACCAATCGAAATTGAAGCCCTTTACTCCCTTAACAGGCCCATCTGGCTTAAGTGGGTGTTAAAAATGCTAAAAATATGTACTGACAACAGTATAATAATAAAATGGTTAAACTCGGAAAAATGGATAAAGGTATGGAAAGTAAACCAAATACAATTAAGAATAAAAGGGCAGTAAAAGAAAGTTACTAGGGGATTAAATGTTGGGGGAGAGGCCGACATCTTCCAAGAATTGTATTAGATTGGGGAGAATCTCCAAGAACGGAAGCAAATGTAAGGCAAGCCCGAAGTATTTCTTTCGATGAGCAGAGTATCGAGGCGTACCTACAGTCGTGGACAATAATTTTGGCAAAACTCTTCTTTGCCTATTACGTGTAAAAAAAAAAACATTCTGAATATCATTTATTCGGTATTAATATTGTAGATGATTTGTGAGACTACTAATTATTTAGTATAACTGCAAATTAATAGTTTTGGGGGCGAAATTTTGGTTGGGTGACATTTCCATACTAGTGGGCATCACACGCCTCCTCGTGACTTCAAGCTGGAATCATATGAAAAATAGTAATTTTCATACGATTAATTTTGAATTAATAAATAATCTTTTGTGACAAAATAATTAATTTTTAAAATTATTATTACAGGGATGGTTTTGCCAAAAGAAAAATGCCAATTAATAGTTTTTTTTATACCAAAATGGCCTCAATCTAAGGGAAATTGTTGCTAAAGGCATTGCACGTGAAAGAATTGTATGCAGGATAATTAAAACGTTCGAAGAGACACGTCCAGTAACTGTGAAAAAGGCACCTGATCGTCAACGCTTCTCCTCTGATCGCCAAGACAGAGTTTTAGTGCGAAATTCTTCGAATAATCGAAGTGCCAGTAGCCAACAGCCTGCTAATGAACGGAAATCACATGGTGTTAGCGCTTCAGCTCGAACAGTTCGACGGTGACATCTTGTAAAGGGTCTCGCTTCACGGAGTGCTGCCAAAAAAACATTCTTGTCCAAGAAAAACGTCAAGGCCAGACTTGCCTTTTGCAAGAAATATAATAATTGGTCACGTGAGCAATGGGATGCAGTTATTTTTTCTGATGAGGCACCATTCCGCCTGTTTGGCACTTCTGGAAAAAGGCTTGTCCTAAGGAGAAAAGGTGAATGCTATAAAGAAGCTTGCATCGTCCCCCACGGTCAAACATCCAGAAACTATTCATGTGTGGGGATGCTTTTCTTCAAGGGGAGGCGGTTCTCTATCAATTTTGCCAAAGAACACTTCTGAATTCAATATGGTATCAAAATTTCCTTAATGATCATTTTCTTCCAAACATTGAAAGGCACTTTGTTGAGGATAATTGCAATTTCCAACAAGATGGGGCGGGGCACTTTGCCACACTGCAAAGAGGAGTAAAGAGTATCTTGGAGGTAAAGGGATCGAAACTTTGTAGCCCTGGCCGGGTAATTCTCCAGATCACAATCCTATCGTAAATTTGTGCTCCATCCTCAAAAGACGGGTTGATAGAGAAAGACCAACAAATGTTGAACAGTTGAAAGTGCTCATACAGCAAGAATGGACGTCTTTAAACATAGAAACGGTAAAATCACTGGTTTCCAGCATGCCCAGCAGAATCGAGGTGGTTTTAAAAAATAGGAGTAATCATTCCAAATATCGAGATGAAAATAAATTCCTGGGTAATACACAATCAATTATCTATATAGTTCCAATATTCTATTATTACTCCTTAATACACTTGTATGCACTCAAGCAAATCAAAACTTTGCTTTACACATGTATAATTTTGGTGAAAAATAATAATTAGCCGTTTTGCCAAAATCATTGGCCGTGACTGTAGGTAGGTAAGATTATGCTGTACCGAAATGCGAGAATGACGAGTCTCGAAAGACGGTGCTTCTTCAACAGACATTAAGTCTCCGTGGGTAAGGCGAGAGTGACCGATTCGGGGGGCGGCCCAACATAACCTCATCTCGTCTGGTGAGAAAGTAAGAAGATGGCCACGGGGAAGCCTTTTTCCGAAGTTGGATTAGATGAGGGTGTCCATGTGTAATCCAGTATCGCTCCCATTTCTCTATTACCAACTTACGGATGAAAGGGTGTAGTTTCGGGAGAAGATGGGGATTCACGTAAAGACGGTGCAGAGTCGAGGGCGGCCTTTTTAACTTTAAGTTGGCCGTTTCATTTCACTCGATGTTTGAGTGGCCCGGCAGACATCAAAACGACAAGTAGGTGCTTGCGGTCATAAAAGTGTATGGTTTTCAGTATATACAGGGTGGCGAGGGAACATTCGCTGAAGGGAAGCCAACACGCTCATAGAGTCTGTAAGATGGTATATGATCCTGAGGGATCAAGACCGAGAACGTGTACACCTCAATGAAGGGGCTTCCCTAATGGAGACAAAATGAGAGAGAGAGAATTGGTAGAGAAAGGCAGAATGTAGATGTTAGTGAAAGAACGGGGAGAGGCTAAGCTGGGGACGGACGGGGCACTGAGGACCATCTGCACGGCGGCCAAAGAAACATCGCCGTGCCCTTACGGGGTTCACCAATCGGAAGCCACCCTAGATCACCGAAGCAGATTCACTGGCTTACCGACAATCAGAATACAAAAATATCCCCCCCCCACCGGACGCAACCTGAAAACACTGCCCTGCACCCCCTCTTGACCATCTCAGAGTCACTTCTAATATAACCTCCCCAGATTTCTGGAGAAGACCATGTGCAGTAGCATCCTTCCTGACTGCTGCTGGGATCGAAGGAAGAAAACTCAGGAAGCGAGAGGGTAAAAATAAGTAAAGAATATGGCTGGTGTAAAGGGATATCTATAGCTATAGGTTTTAATAGGAAAACACAGGACAGTAACATAGTAGATATATACAGAGCACCATTTGAAGTGGCTATGGAAATTGTAAACATACAACGTGCATTTAAAGTTATATTTTGTTTGTGTAGTCTGAGCACGAATTAGGCACTTCGAAGATGCATTATTCTCCTAGCCCTGCCCAAACTACAAGATGAAGGAAGATCACCCCGTGAAAAGCTACTAATGTAACAAGAGACATGCGATGCAAGCTGGCTAGGAGCAATCTGGAACACAGTTATGAAATCATTAGGAACTTACATGAGTAAACTCCTCCTGCCCAAATTTTTCGAAGACTGGACAGCAAAATCGGGTTAGTAGGAAATGGGCATACACTAGACATCCCACGACTTGCCCAAACTCTCCTATTACTTTTCTCCAATTAATGAAATCATTCCTGGTGAGAAAGAGGTGATCCACATTGTTTAAAAATTACACATAACTTAGTTTCTTCTTAATCTTAACCACAATGACCAAAGAAAGGTTGTGGGTATATGCTACCAACATAGGATGGAGGGGGAAGGGGTATATGTAGAATAGGAAAAAAGACTCCCTTGACTCAATCCAACCCCATTTAACGAAATCATGCAGCCGGCATTAGGGTAGGGATATTCTAATCCCATTCTCCACCTACCATAGATAAAATGAAAAACTAAATTGTCACTAAAGCTCTATGGGACGGGCTCTTGGAGGTCGTCCCTAATTATGGGGGAACCTTGAAGGTAATCGTGAGGACGTTGGTTGCCAGTAATGGTGATAATTACAGAGTTATCGCATAATCTTTTGGCAAGGACTCCGTTTGGTTTGAGTTGCCCTTCCTTATTTCCTACGAGTTATTTTGTTGATTGCTATGGGGTGCCCTAAGCCGGAGGCCGGTCTTATTCTAGTGACGGAGACAAATAGCCCGGAGGATGGGGATAGACCACACCAGGGTAGAACACCGGTATTTCGGGAGTTGTTATGTAATCGCGAGGAATTGCAATTAACGAAGAGAATGCGCAACGGCTGTTTTCCCAATTAATAAAGCCTTGAAGCAAGAAGATTGAGGAATGTCAGGATATTGAAGTCACCAAAGCAAAAATAGAATTATTATTGAACTACATCTCATTGCACTTTATAAAAGTTCTTTAATTAAGTTTTTAAGTTCTAAGTTATGACATAAATTAAGTTCAAGGTCTAAAGGAGGCTGGATGAATAGAGCCTTCAAAAGTTACACCTTAATGTCTGCGTTATGTACACGACTATATACAAAGATGAATTACGCGAATTGGAGAGATCGGACTGAACGATATATAACGCGATATATTGCTATATACAACAGTAATCTAATTCTAATTCATTTGTTCTAGCTTCACACAGTTATATATTCAATTTAAGCCACATCCTACAAGTTCCTCGTCTAACTAAGACGCACCTCCCTCTTATGTACTGGCCTGTTGATTTGTCGGTATTAACATAACTCGACTTTTGATTGGCAACTGCCGAACATATTGATAAGGAAGGCACTCCAACTATTGGGTAAAATTCTCTGTGGGCGGTGGCATGTTGCCATGGAGACAGCTTCTTCAATCTGGTTTCTATTTGTTTAATAGCGATAGCTATCTGGTTTATTCTGGATTCTACCTTGATTATAATGTTTGCCTAAGATTGCCTCGACCAACTCTAACAGAGATAACTGTGCTCCATTTACTACCGTGTGACATTCTCGTAAACGGCACTGATTTTACTTTTCTCTCTCTCTGTACTTTATGTGTGTAGCGACTCTTGCGTGTGTCCTCTTTTGGACATACACGCCGGTCGCTATAGCTCTGCTCATTTTTCTGTGCTGGATGAGCAAGATACCACAACTGTGGAGCTGCATGTGGCAAGAGATGATAACTATTCATACTTATACATGAAATGGTCAGAGGTATGGGGAAGGGAAGGTTATAAATGCATTAAATGATCTTGGATCAGGTTCAGGAACCTGGCAATGTCTACTTGCCTTGAGGCAAAATTTTTTTGAACACCTGGAATTTTTATTATTCCTTGGGTATGTCTATATGTTGGTGTAAGTTTGTATGCATGCGTCTAATACATCCGGAAAGCAAAATAAAAGTAGAAGCTTCCCTTAACCTTTTTTTTTTAAATATCTAAAATGAAGATGCTATTGAAATGTAGGAAACCCTGTTATCAGTATGTGGTATGTTACAGTCAAAATGTCTTGATATAAAATCATATTTGTTGATTAATATATTATATTTCAACAGCTGCGATAATGGCAAAAACACGTAACTATACCGTGGAGGAAAGAAATCTGATACACACACTGCAACAAGAAAGAAGGTGGGGGGGGGGGCTCAACTGTCGACAAATCACATTCCGGTGTTGCAGAGAGGAATCGAGGAAGTGGGAACATCCAAGACCGACCTCGTTCTGGACGATCCAGGTTCAGTATGCAACGTGACTAAAGGTCTCTGTGTCACATGCATCTTCCGGATTGTAATAAAATCGCAGTTCAATTGCCACATAAATGGACAGAAGGGAGCCAGGTTAATGCATCCATCACAGACTTCTTCTACAAGGCCTGAAGTCATGTAAAGCAGTTCAGAAGCGGCTGATCAACCTTCAGCAGAAACAATAAGTGGCTTAGGCGTGTGCTCACCGCAGTGGGGACGTATCCGACGAGTTCATGTTGCAGTTCTCGATCCTAGGCAACATTAGAGTACACATGAGGCCAAGGGTAAGGAAACAGTGAAATCATGAGTGCATAGTGCAAACAGTAAAACATGGTGGCTGCTCTGTAATAGGATGGATTTGAAAATTTCACAAAATGGACCTTATGTGGTGTAATGAAAAATCCCATAGTTTCATTAAAATATTCCATGGGGTTTCTGAGTTATGGACATTTTAATTTCCATTGCCACACCTTATTTTTGCACTTGTGATTTGTTCCATGAAATTGTAACTAATTTTGACCTGGAATAATTATCTTTCTAGACAAGAGAGAAGCCTGAAAATTACTACCCAAGTAAATTTTACCCATATATTCAGAATTTGGCATCAAAATTGAACTCTGGGTGTGAATTTAAGAAAATTTGCATCCGAAAATCAGTTTTTAGGTTTGGTGGACAAGGCTTTTTTTTCAGATTGACTTAATATTCTGCTTGAATATTTTAATAGGGAAATGAAGCTATATACAAATGAAATATTTTCAAAAATAAACCTCGAATGAATATTTATGACTATTTGAAAATGGTCACAACTCAACAAACACCTTTCGCACCCCAATCTATAGGGAGGCCATTGACTGCATAGACAGTTACTCAGGTCATGAAATTTACAGAGCAGAAAGATACAACTTAACCATAATCGATGCAAATATCATTATCTTAACTCAACTATTTCAATAAAAAACCCTCCTAAGAAAAATGGACATATTTCAGTTCCAAACAAATTGTCTTAACGCAGTAAACTGCTACTACAGGAAATTAACTTAAAGAATTACTCACTGAAAATAAAATAAATGATATACAAGTTTTGGAAAGTAACTAATTCATAGAAAAGTTGTATCATCTTTCAAAATTGTAAGGAAATAAAAATCTCATGGTTTCAGTCATTAGTTCAGTTCAGATTCCTAGTCCTAAGTTGCTATTTTCAAGTGAAAATTCTATTCATGACTGCAATGTCCGATGGAAAAAATTTTTAATACCTAGCACTCTGCCCCTGCATTTCTGGAGCACAAAGGACACAGATATGTTGAAATGGGGCCCAACACCTGTCTCAGAGTTTCAAATGACCAGCTGAGAAGTCTGGTTTAATTTTGATCATTGAATGCTAGCGGAGCAGCATCCCGGCTAGAGAATACGGAGAAAAGCGAATGCGAAAGACTCCACCATGGACACTGGGTCGGAGGGGGGGTTCCTTTGAGAACTTGCCCCGAATCCTTTTGACTTGATTCCACACCTTTGCAAGAAAGCTTTTTCTCATTAAATGAAGACACGAATGCCTGCTAAGAGTAGCGGGCTTGGTTCGAAATGTACCGGAACCTAACCCTAGCTTGACGAAATTCGCCAACAGTGAAGTCGTTCGGGCGGCGCCTATTGCGTCGTCTGAGGGGCATCTCATACTCAGCGACCACCAAGGAAACAGGATTTCTTTTTTCTTTATAGGCATTATTTCATCATCCGGTTGAGTGATCTCGTCCACGATGCGTGGGAGGGATGGCGCAACGTACATACTGACTGCTTCCGCTTGATGTACCAACTGACAGACGACACCACTCATCTGATTCTCACTTGCCCTTCCCTAGAACACTTCGGAGCCTACTATCATGTCACCTCACTTGGAGACCTCTTGAGAAGGACGCTCTTTGTGGTGGCATTGCTGAATACTGCTGGGTTTGAGTGAAGAGAACTTGGGAGCCATAAAGTAAGTCTGGTTATATGTTTGTGATGTGTAAGGTTAAGCTGGTTGGGGAATGAATGAGTCGCCGTGAGCAAAGTGAAAAAGAAATCGAGAATCAGAAGTGAAAGGTTATTTAATCACGAAAAAAGGGAAGAGTATGTGAGAATGCTTTAGTGTAGAAGAATAAATGCGAGCATGGAGTAGCAAGTACGTTGCACCATCCGACCCACGCTTAGGGGTGCGAGATCTCATTAAAATCAGAAAAAAAAATCAATGACAAGCCGGAAGAAACCAGAGACCGGTCTTCGGATAGTAATGTGCTTTGACACCAATTACCATCATAAAAGCGTTCGTAGTTCCGCGCCATGGGTTACGTTGTAGTAGTTTGGTTGTCCGCCTCCCCTCCCCTATGTCTAATCTCTTTCTTCTTTTGCAGAATGTGTGTGTGTGGATCGTGTGATACCTTCTTTGCTTTGTGTGGGGGGACTCGATGGATCTCTATCGTGCTCCCCCATTCATCTCCCGTTTCCTTTTTAGGTGGATTCTTTCAGCTAATACTTGTATTTAATAATAGTTTGGAAGTTTGTGACTGAGGAAGGAAGAGTCGCCTAGACGGAGGATAGGTGAGTGAAGATTGTGTGAGAGTGGATATGGTTGAATGTGTTAGGAGTAAAGATGTTTGAGTGTGGCAGTGAATAGGTGACTGAATGTGCCTTCTCTTTTCCAGTTCTGTGGTACCGATTGTCACCGACATCTGGCTTTCGGAGACGGCTGAGGCCAATCCTGACGCTCGCAAGTGCGCCTACCTTCGATTTTCTAAGGTGTGGACCTTGGCCAGCACCTTCCAGTCTCCAGGGAGTGGTTGAAGGAGCGTCCAACCGACTGTGACCCAGCAGTTGGGACCAACAAGCGTCCCAGCTACCCCAAATCCTCGGCTTTGCCGAGTCCTGGACCCCTAAGAATCACGCAGAAAGTGAACCATCTCCCACTTTCTCCAACTCGTCTCACTTTATTAGATAGTTAAGGGTGCACCCGTCTGTCGCGATATTTTGATTATACTATACATTTGCGTGGCCAAGATCTTGTGTAAGGCCGTTTTGTAAATATATAAGTGTGGTGGTTGGCCAGAGTATTGTGAGGATATGGAGTGAAATCCATTTTAAGAGGGTAGGAAAGCAGTGAGTCAAGCATTTGGACAAAATATGAATGAGGAGCCCAATGGGAACAGGAAGCTATTCTGGAAAGAAGTGAGAAGAGTGAGAGACCAAGAGAAGAATAGCCCTGTGAACATCAAGGACAAGAATGACAGGGTACTTTTGAGCAATGAGGACGTCAAAAATAGATGGCGAGAATACTTTGATGAGTTGTATAATGTTGTTTATATCTCACAGGAAGCAGATGGAATCTCTGCTCCCTTTGACCACCATGGAGATTAGGGAGAGAGCCTTTGATCTTACAGCATGTTCTCTAGGCCCTTGTCAACGTTATCACAATTAAGTGGGACGGCGCTTTCTGTGAAGCTGTCCTGAGGGGGACCAGGTTAGAGTGGAAGGAGGCTGTTGCATGCTGTGGGAATTTTATAGCACCCTACTGCGTTAGCAGCTCATGCAGCAGATAGGAAGTTGAAGTTCTATTGCAACTTAACCTCGCAGAGAATACATCCAAGTGGGGTGGTCCCACTACAGGACATTTAGGTGGGGATGTAGTAGTTAGATAGTTCGCCTCCCCTCACTACCCCAAATGACTAATACCTTTCTTCTTTTCCAGGGTGCCTGGGATGACCAAGCACTGGGTGATCATGATCAGAGTGGGGGACTCGATGGACTTTCGTCGTGCCCCCCCCTCACTTCATCTCTGTCTCCTCCCACAGTCATATCTTGCAACACATTTTTTTAATTAAAATTATGGACATTAAAAGATTGAGTGCTGACTAGTCATTGAAAATTAGAGTACTGGTGTGAATAAGAAAAGGAGCTGGATAAAAGGCCAGGTGAGTATTAGTCTGTGTGAGTAGGTGTGATTGTATGTTAGTGGCAGTGAATCTTTGAGTGAAATGCACTCTCCTGTTCAGCTCCTTAGGACAGGCTAGACCAAGTACTTGACAAGTGGTAGTGGAACTGTTGTACCTCCCAGTTCCCCTTAAGGTCAGAGCGCTCCACCCAAGTCCCATTCACAGAACTGTATCAAGTGACCTTGGAATTCACTGAGTCACATTTTCAGAACCGTACAGAATTCCTTGGAAGAAAGCGAGCCCACTTCCACGTGGCTCCCTCCCATTCCAGAGAACTTTGGCCAAATCCAATTATATTGTCAGTACAATTATTTATCTATTATCTGTGAAGTTTATGATAAGGACGATTGCAAAAAAACAACAAAACATATTGGTTTATATGTAGGTATTAGTTTTTGGTGTGGAATATCTGGGTTTTTTTATATATTTAAGCACTATTCTATATTCTAAGACTGTATATATTGTCACAACTGGCTTTTGTAAATAGGTATATACTCGTATATATATATATATATATATATATATATATATATATATATATATATATATATATATATATATATATATATATATATATATATATATATATATCTTTTGTATATATTATTTGCGATAGTTGGAATTGTCATTTGGTAAATTTTTTTGGCAGTATTTTCTGTTTTGTTTTCTGGAAATAGATTGAGTTCATAATAGTTTTCCCCTTCAAACTCCCAGGTGGCTCTACTTGTGCAGCAGGTAATGTGACTGCAGGACCCTGGAACCTGCCACCATAGGGTAGTGATGCTACTGACCACTCTTCCATTTTTTCGCTAGCCCTACAGGGTGGCCAGATTAAAAGCAAAAAACAGCCGGAGATTTGTTGGTATGGAAGATGATGCATGTGTAAATATGATTGGTTTCACCCCTTGTTATTCCAACAAGCTGCAATAACAAGGGATGAGATGTAGTGTATGCTGAGTTCAGGGATCTAGAGAAAGCTTATGATTGCATAGCTAAAGAAGCATTATTAGGGGTAGATGGTAAAAATGAAAAGAGTAAGTGGAAGTTACTGAATAGTGTGAAGAGTAATTATGTTTAAAGTAAGGAGTGTGTTACGTTGAAAGCTCGTCGGAGTGAGTGGTTTGACATACATAGGGGATGTAAGATGAGATATTTTTATGGATAGAGTACTAAGAGAAGTATGTATGGGAAAGAGGGAAAGGGATGTGAGATTGATGATGAATGGTGAGGGATGGGTTTTCGGTTGGTATATGCTGATGACCTGGTGTTGGTGGCTGAGAGTGGAGGGATGTGGAAATGTTGATTGAAGCTTTTGATGGTATGTCAAAGTGTTTATGAGAGAAAAGGGTGACCAAGGAGGAGCTAGTGGGTGATATTGTGCATGGAAGAGTACAACATTATGTCATGTCACTCCTCACTCAAAAGCACTACCTCACCCACTCTCCTCCCATCACCCTGATCACACTCTTCATTCCCTCCCATGTTTGTCTCACATGGAGCAAGCATCTGCAATCTCCATGTTTTAAAGATATTGACTACCACTATTCTCTTTCTCGCTATATACCCTTCACATTCCACTTAGGATCACACATTGATGCCGATTAACTGGCCTGAGAGAGAGGGTATGTGACAGACCCACTCATTACCACCATTGTGTATTGCAATAAATTGAATAACACATTCACAGGCACAGCTTGAGAGGTCAGTGGCTCGCTATCATGACAGTCCCCTTTTACGATAGACACTGGACAATGGTATGGATATTCTACCTGCCCCAAATAAAGGCATCATTCAGGGTTTAGTCACCTTTTAATTATGACAGGCACCAGAGGTTTTAGTAAATAGGCCATGTTAAAGAAGCCTAAAAATCAAACTCAATCTAAGGTGATCTACTGCCTTTGTGGGCAATATGAAAGAATGGGTTCCCAATCCAACCTCTTAACCCATTTTCCATGGTACCATTCACATCATATGACATACAACCGATGCCATGGGGTAAGGTTTCTTATTCCTACATACAGGAATTATCTCTAATACCAATTATGTAAAATAGATTCAAGTTAATGCTTACCTTGGATATTCATCCCTATATAATAATGTTGGAATGAAAAGAAAATATAAATATTTTGAAAACTCGGGACAAGGCTTGCTTATTCTTTTAATATCATCCTTCTTATATGCTAATGCTACGGTGATATTGGACCGGACAAATGCCCAGGTTTTCATGAACAGACGTACCTGAAAAATAAACAAATTTATGAATTTCTCAAATATGTGTTCATTTTCCTTAGCCCCTTTTCATAGTTCATGGTATAATTTCAGTAGCTGAAATGTGCATTATATTATATACAGTAGTGATAGTTTCTCGAGTTATAGGCCCATATTGCATCCTCCCTTTCCAATTAAAGGAAGTCAAAGCCATCATTTACAAATTGGGTTAATTCAAATTCGTTTGAGTTTTGTGTTGTCTAGTTGCAGCAGCTTATAAAATCTCCCTAACCTAACTCTAATCAATAGTATCGCACTAACATATTCTAATGGGTTCCAAAAATAACCATTTACCTAATCAAATCTTGCCTATGCACATCCTCTATATCATTTGAAAGAGAAAGCATCAAAAAAATGTTGAAAACATTTTAAATTTAAGAGCTGGAATACATTATAATATTAAAAACAATATATTTTACTATTAACAAATATTGAAATGAAATTAGCATATGTCCAAGCTTGGAAGGGTACATTCTAGAATTACTGAAAAGGAGGGGCAGAATACAAGCTTTAAGGAAGGCTCTTGGCAAAGAGTAGTGGCCGAAGAAAGCTTAATGGCTATAAAATGTAAAAATAATCAGAAATAAGCCTACATTTCTTTTTAAACAAACTGAACAATTTCACACTCAATGGTACAAGAAAGATGAAGGAAGATCTACTGCTAAAGATAAACATATAAATATATATACAAAAGGAAGAGTGAAGAATAAGAGATAGGACATGTATAAAACAATAACTTTAATTTTGTAAGGGTTTTGCAACCTATCTGAACTTAATTTGGTCATTTAATTTTCAATGGGAGTCTGGTCTAATATGGATCTTTATTATAGCAAACTACCAATCTTAGCATCATAAATGTCTAGAAATTGTTTATATGGGTACTTAAAAGTAAAAATTAGAACCCTATATAAGTTATAAACTGCAAATTTCTAAAATAACTCATATTTGTATAAGGTCATTCAAAGACTTCAACCAGTTTCCCACAGTAGGGTTAGTGAGCGTCACTGCCACTAAAATTACCCCACCCTTTATATAGTATTAACCCCTTAGTTTCCATCTTATGATATGTCATATGCTTTACCATGTAAAATAATAGATTAAATAATATTTTAGCAGAATTTTTTCCAAATGTTTTTTCTTTTAAGTAGAATAATTTTTCTATTTCACATATGCCAATTATTTTTTTCAGCAATATTTAGAAAAATGTTAATTTTTCAAATAAATCCAAGGGAAAATAATTGTAGGCACTGATGGGTTAAGCACTAGGCTAACTATTATTTTTTTTCACACCAAATCAGCCAGTCATAGCGATGGGGTTCTATGTGTGGTAGCAACTCATCCAGTCAGGCCTCATTGGTGGGCAGAAGGCCTCTAGTATACCCTCTAACAAACACCTTCCAATATCATCCATTTCCTCCTCAGTTAGCTCTCTCTCAACACTCATTCACATCATCAACACACCTTTTACATGATCTTCCAGCCCTTCTTACATTTTGACACACACTAATGTACATATATTCTCCTTACAAGTTTATTTCTATCCAGTCTCCTTATATCCCCCATACCATCTCAGAACACTTTCAGTCACATTCTCATTAACACCATAAACACCTCGGTGGCAGTGATCACCAGCTAGTTAGATTTACCATCAAGATCCTGAAGGTAAGGTCTGTTGCCAGTCAATCAAGGAAACTTGACTTGAGAAGAGCAGACTTTGCAAGCCTTCGTGCTGGGCTGACTGATGTAAGGCTAGCGGTATGCGAAGAGGTTGAGGATTCGTAGAACAATTTCAAAAATAAGTTCATGAGTCTTCAAGCAAGTTGCATCCCTCTGAAATGCCTCCGTCGGTCTTCTGTTCAACCAAACTGGATTAATCGAGAAATCGGCCAACTGCTTAGGGAAAAGAGAAATGCGTACCGGCGATCGAAGATCTCGGGTGCCTTTGACGAGTACCGAAGGCTAGCCAGGAGAGTGAAGTCCAGCATAAGGGCGGCTAAGCCTACTGAGGAACTCCGAGTGGCGAGACTCTGCAAGGAGAATCCCAAGAAGTTCTTCGGCTATGTAAATAGCGGTAAACCAATCCATTGTAGGATTGGGCCCTGAGTGGACGAGGAGGGTGCATTAACTCACTCAGATACAGAAAATGCTAACCTTCTCAATGACTACTTCTCTTTAGTGTTTATTAAAGAGTGTGGTCCCATCCCCCAGCCCACGGATTCCTACTCAGGGGAAAAGATGGAGGCAATGGACTCCACAGAAGGAGAAATAAAGAAAAAGATAATTGACCTAAAGACGAATAAGTCCCCCGGACCGGACGGGTTTCTATCCAAGGTGTTGAAGGAAGTGTGCGATTAAGTATCACGACATCTGTGCGCTATCTTTAACATGTCAATCTGGACCGGATGCGTTCCTAGAGACTGGCGTGAGGCGGAGGTGACTCCGATCTTTAAGAAAGGAGACCCCAGCCATTTGTCAAACTACTGACCCATCAGTTTGACTTCGATAGTCGGTAAACTCATGGAAAGCATGATAGTGGACAAGATAACGTCTTATTTAGAGTCAAACTTGCTACTGAAGAGTTCCCAGCACGGCTTCCAAAGGCAACGGTCATGCCTGACAAACCTTGTGGAATTCTTCCACTTCGTTTTCAGTGAGCATGATCGGGATAAAGCGGTGGATGGTGTGTACCTTGACTTCCAAAAGGCCTTTGACAAGGTACCACACCGCCGACTTCTCCGGAAAGTGCGTGCGCCGGGCATAGACGGCAAGGTAGCAGGTTGGATAGAGAGCTGGCTAAGTGACAGACGGCAACGCGTAGTGGTGAATGGACAGGCCTCTGAATGGGCGCCCAAGGTTCCGTCCTGGGACCACTACTGTTTATTATCTATGTCAACGACATGGACGGAGACATGGTTGCCAAAATCTCCAAATTTGCCAACGACACCAAGCTTGGTATCAATGTGGCAAAGGAAGGGAACACTGCCCGCCTCCAAGAGGACCTTCAAAGGATTGGGGAGTGGTCGGACACGTGGCAAATGCCTTTCAACGTGGGGAAATGCAAAGTAATGCATATCGGCCACCGAAACCCCAAATCTCATTACATCCTTAAGGGCACTGCTCTTGAATCGAGTGATACTGAGAAGGACTTGGGTGTAACTATCACTAGCGACCTCAAGTTCTCGATACAGTGCATCGAGGCAGAGAAGAAAGCCCAAAGGATGTTAGGCTACATAAAGCGCCAGTTTGGATACCGTAACAGGGAGATAGTACTTTGTCTGTACAACCCCCTCGTTCGGCCGTACCTGGAATATGCCGTACAATTTTGGAGTCCTTCGTTTCAAAAGGATATCGCAAGGTTGGAACGCATACAAGCCAGGGCAACCAAGCTGATTCCCTCTATCCTACATAAAAGTTATGAGGATAGACTAAGGGAATTAAATCTGTTCTCGTTGGAAACCCGTAGACTGCGTGGTCAGCTCATCAAAGTTTTCAAAATACTTCGAGGGTTCGACAATGTTGACTAGCGAGATATTTTCACACTGAGTGAGAACAGAATGCGCAATCACGGCTTCAAACTTGAACTGAAGCGTTACAACCGCAATCTGTGTGGACATTTTTTCACTTACAGTATCTGCGGTAAGTGGAACGCACTTCCAGTGGAAGTTGTCAACAGTGAATCTGTTGACCAGTTCAAGTCAAGACTAGACAAAGTCTTGAAAAGTGGCCATTTAGCAACGCAAAACAATTGAGTAGCCATGTGCCCGCTCGATTGCTAGTCTAAAGGTACCCTCTTTGAATGGACCGTAAGGTCTCCTAGGGTACTTCCTTTCCTTGTTACTCCTTGTTACCTCTTACCCAGTTGTTCTTCACTACATCTAACTTTCACACACCGAGCATCTCTCTAGTTTTCCATTTGCACTACCCCTACTCAAAATCTTTCCTTCTACTTCCATACCATTATGTTACTCCTATACTCCAATTTTAGCACCAGCAGCTTCCTGGCACTGTCCACACTCAAACTCTTACCATTCACTACCACTCAAATTGTCCCAGAGACTATCCTACCATTTAAAACCTTGAGGTGGATATCTGGTTCATCTGTCCCATTATCATTTACAATGCATCCTAGATAGTTAAAACTTGGCGATCCCTCAAAGATGACACCAAAAATCAAGATATATTTCACTACATTCTCGCTTCCAAATACCACTACCTTACTCATTTCTGCATTCACTTTTAGAGTCCTCCTCTCATACAGCGTATCCACAGGAGATCAGCATATACCAAAAAAGAACCCATCCCACACCCCTTTCCCATAAGTATTTCTCTCAGTATTCCACCCATAAAGATATTAAACAGCCATAGTAAAATAACACAACCTAGCTTATGCTCCCGAATATGTCAAACCCCTCATTCCAGCTATCTTTCACCCTAATGCATACTTTACTTCGAACATACTCTTTGCATCATTTAATAGTTACCACTAGATACTTCCTTAGCACCTGCCATAATGCTTCTCATTTACACAATCTTAAACTTTCTTCTGATCTGTGAATGCGGCATACACATTGCATCTCTTATCACTTATTTTTTTAACTGTCTCACTGCAATACTTTATCCACACACCTCCTTCTCACTCAAATTCACCTTCAATCACTCAGTTATCCTTCTTATATGCCCAATAAAAATTTTTCCATACATTTTAAATACAACACTTCACTTACACACTTGTAGTTCTTGTATTAATTCTTTTCCCCTTTACCCTTAAACAACACTATTACAGCATTCTTTCAGTCCTCAGACACTTCCATTTTTAAATGCCTTACAAAATATCCACCAGACACATACCATAACACAATCACTACCACTTTTTAGCATCTCTTGAATATATTATCGACTCCAGCTGCCTTCCCATTTATCAGACCTCTCAAGACACTAATGACCTTTTGCATGCTTATCGTATCCACACTCTAATACAGCACCACCCAATTACACCCACAAAGCAAATCTTATTTATATTTGCAGTATCTTCCATATACACATTATACAACTCAAAGTATTCTTGCTATCTAGTTTTGGCCACTTCCTTTCTCACAAGTACTATGTCATCCTTGTCCTTTGATTTTCATAGCTATTCTTCTCTTGGTCCCTCACCCTTCACAATTCCTTTCAGAATAGCTTCCTGTTCCCATCTGGATCCTCATTCATCTTCTCTCCAAATGATGCATTGTTGCTTTCTTACTCTGGATTATAATTAATTTCATTACCGCATCACCCTTTTGCGAGTACTCATTTTTGCTTTCCACTACAGACTTCAGAGCTCATGCTAGCTGAGTGGATATGGCATTGGTCCGCTAATGTAACAGTATTAAGTTCAATCCTGGCATGAGCAGACACAGATGTCAAGCCTGTACTGGGGTGGGTAGATCTTAGACTTCTCATCACACAGCCAATTACAACACTGCTTTCTTTCCTCTCTCATCTTCACAGCAGAACACACTGTTCCAAGGAATCCTGCAAATGGGTAACTATATCCACATATCTCTGATGTGGAACAGGTCTCTCTGCCCTGGGATGATGAAGGTGCCACCTGAACGCTGTTTTGTGTCAAAACATACTTCCTGGCACCTCTCCTGGTGGCATTGGGATAACAGGTGATTGTCATACTGACATTTATATCTAATTCATTATCTGGTAGGGATCTGCCTGGATAAAGGCGGGTTGGTGAACCACTACTACTACACGCTTCACATCATTATTCCACTATAGGCATTTTGCTTCTCCTTTCCAGTTCTGGTACATCCACTTATCTAAATTTGTTACACATTTGCATATCTCTATGCTTGCACTTATTTCTTCTTCTACCCTCAAGCATTCTCACATACTCTCTTCTTTCTTTTTGAATAAATAACCTTTTAGTCCTGTTACTACCTTCATTAAAATCTTCATCACATCTCATCAATGTACAGTATCAACCAGTTTAACTTTAAATACAACAATAATGTGATCAGATAGTCCCATAATCATACTTCTTTACAGCTTTTACATCAAATACATCATGTAGCATATTCTTTCTTACTACACACATCAATCATACTGTGAAGTTAGCTTCCTCTCCTCTGCGTAATTATGCACATCCTTGTTGTAGAAGGTCCTACTTCGTTAATATTGATCTTGTTATAGACAAGAAATTTATCCTAAGATCTGGAAAGGTCATTGGAAGGATGAATACATTGTTATATAGCTAACTCCTTCCATACCTGTTCAGCAAGGATTATAATGGATGATGCAGGAGGGAGGTCAAATCTGAGTAGATATTTAGGTGGCAGCTGAAGGAAGAAGAAAAGGTAGGTAGCATATAGAACTCCTCCAAGAAGATCATAAATACCTGGTAGAAAAAAAGGAACAACAAACAACCAATAACCAAAGCCATGCAAAGCCATAATGCATACAAACTTTATGTAAACATGCAGAATTGCTTTTAATTTTACCTTCCATGTTCTGTAGATTTTATTATTATTTACTTAATTTAATTTTAAAAAAAAGCTTCTTCATAGTGGCAACTAACAAGGCATTGCCACCATAATGTATAATATATTTCTTAATTTACACCTGTCTAAGTACATAAACATTCACCTATGCATATAACATGTACACCCAAAAGTAGGGAAAAAAAGGGAAAAAGACCCCCCCCCCCCAAAAAAAAAAATAAAATTGGTAAATAAATCATACAATGACAAAGTCCTTTGAAAAGTGGCCCTGATACATGTCATATAGGTAGTGTAAGGGAATATGACAGATGCCAATCCCTACCCCAACCCAAGCTGCAGTAGAAATGACATCAGGAACAGTACAGACAAGGGAAAGTGGAGAATCCAATGACTCAAGAGCATTTACCACACTCAGTGAGTTACGATAAATGACAAAATAGCATCCAGAAAAGTTAGAGCATGAAATCTCCCACACTAACACTATATTGCCTAGGAAACGGGGAGGGGGGTTATTTTCTGCCCTTGTGACAACAGTGCCCATTTAGCAAAATTCCAAACCTTACAGTTGAAAAACTGAGCATCCCTGGCAACTCATTTAATAAATTTGCTTTGAAAGCATTCCTTGGGCAAGTCACAGAACCTACCTCTAGTTAGTATCCTCCAGCTGGATTAGCAGTTGCCCCTTCTCCCAAATAACACCCTTCTCTGTAACTCGAGTTTACCTACTTCAGATGCTGGCAAACAAATCCAATCTTAAAATCTTTGGGCATAACTAAATGAGTGACTTAATATCAGGATAAACTCACTCTCTGTACCATAATTTGACCTGGTTTGATGGAAAAACTAGAGATTAAACCCCTCCTAGTTCCGTAAAATAAGTATATATGTATGCTCCAAATTTCTTTGTAAAAATTGGATAGTACTCAGAGACATTGAGAGGCTGGCAGGCCAACTCAGAGAGATTGTCCAGTGGAGTAAGACTACCCCTCATTGGCTTCAAGAACATCTGTTGGACAACCAGGACATGCAGAAAGCATAAGCCATTAATCAGAGACCAGCGTGATGGATTGAATCTATTATCTGCAGTACAGTAAAGATGCAGCAAAGTAAACCTAATTTTGACCAAACAATCAGCAGTAAAGACCAGGTTGCCGCCATATCATCATTGTTTAAGGCAAACAAGTCCAACAAGGAAAGGCTACCCTAACCAGAGTGAGCCTGCATGGTGTTTAGATGTGGACTATGAAAGCACACAAAACTTGTGCTGCCGAACTACCATTTCACAAGAAGAGGCAAGGGAGGCCACATAAGAAAGACCTTGAAGAGGACATTTAGGGTTGTCCAGAGGCTGGTGGAGGCTGACCCTATGATCACGGACAAGGAAATCAAAATGAAAAACTAGCATCTGCTGAAGGAGACATCTGTTAGAACCATCCAGTGATGGCTCAAAGACAATCCCAATTTTGACAACTGCACATCCCTCAGGAAACTGCATGTAACTTCTTCCCAGAGAAAAATGCAGGTTGCATTTGCAAGAAATACTTAGCTTAGGACCCAGTGAAGTAACAGGTGTTGTGGAGTGATAAGACTACATTTACTGTTTGTGAAAACTAAAGGGGTAAGGTCACGGTGAAGAGTGCATCAGAGATAAGATCCTCTCAACCATAGGTACACTCAGGCCACCATGAAACACTAGGAGTGTTATAGTTTGGGGTTCTTTTGGGTATCACGGCATCGACAAACTTGTGGTCTGGGAGAAGAACGTTACTGTGAAAAAGAAGAGGTACTTTGAACTGCTCTGCAACTTCCTGGATTGTTTTGACGCTTGTCAGAGTCAAGTGTTTATGCAGGACAGTGAACCTGCACTCACAGCTAAGCTCATTAAAAAGCGATTCAATATCTAGGGTTGGAATAGAGAGAGGACTGGTGGGGAAATAGCCTGGCTTTGAACTCCATTGAGAATCTCTGGTCTATCATTAAGAGGTGTCTACGAAGCCACGACATCTGTGTGTCAAGTGTCCATGTGCAGTTTTGAGCTTATCTTGCTCCAGAACCTCATGGAGTCAGTCCGCAGGAGAGTTTCAAGCAAAAAGGACAGCCCACCAACTATTAATCCCTAGTTAGGTACCACACAACCATTTTACTTTTTATTTTCCAAGAATACAATTTTTGAGTTGATGGGGTGGGGGGGCAATAGGGCTGTTCAAGTTCATATTGTGAAAATATAAAAGTTGTGGGAGACTTCGGGCCAAACGTTGTTTTTGTTTCACTTGGGGTTGTATAGGTGCGCATAAAATTTGAACTCAATCAGATAAGATATAAAGGTCCCTCAGAGCGACACATTCTCCTCTTCCTCCATGCAGCTGCCACCTGGTCCATTATTGAGGTGACATTGGCAGTCAGTCAAGTGGATTGGCCTTTGGAAGTGTTTGTTTGGTGTCTAGAGGTCACAAATTTCTTCATTCTTTTGGTGGTAAATTGGTTTGAACATTATTTGTTTGGGGAACTGAAAGTTATCATTTTCAGTCACAATCACTAACAGTGGTGGTTGATCAGTCACCCGCAGGAGAAGATCACCGGGAGCCATCTCCCCTCAAAGGGGCGAGTGCTCCAAAAATTCTACTTCCACCACGGTCTGGAAAAGAAGACAAAGGCGGAGGCTGCGAAGGAGACCGTGGAGGAAGTCCTAGGGATTTGGGAGAAAGCAGGTCTCCCTACCTCCACACTGCATTACAGCAAGGCGAAGTTGCTCAAGTTAGTGGAGGCCTACGAGGGTCTTTAGAAGCACAAGAAAAGAGCTTCGGAAATGGCAAGGATGAATGAGATCTTTCAAGGGGACCTCGATGACTTGTTCGATGGGGCGCATAGAGATGCCCTTGAGAAGACCACAAACGAGGAGTACAGGGCCTTCCTCATCAGCCAAAGAGAGGATCGATCGAATTCCCCCATGACAGGACTGGACACTGTGTCAGCGAGGCTCCAAGAGAAAAAGCGGAAGCGGGAAGAAGGCGAGGTGAAGCGGAAACCGGCTGCGGAGATGGAGAAAAAGATCGCCTTAAGTGTTGTACCTTCAAGCCAGGTGGCCTCATCGTCTTCGTCCTCGCACGGGGAAACGGATGGAAGCGATGCCGAGTTCAAGTGCCTAAGTCCTCCTAAGAGAAGAGCTGGAAGGAAGTCTGCCATGATCCTGTTAAAAGAAATAACCACCAAACTGGACCGCTTCAAGGTCTCAGATCCGGCTGCAGTGGCAGGAGCCATAGCCAAGGCAACCAGTCAGAACATCGCCAACATCACGCTCTCTACGATCTCCGCCCGCCGCCATAGGAGAAAGAACCGAAAGGAACCTGTGGCCACTGCAGAGAAGATCGAATTCCCACTGGGATGCCCAGCAGCTGCCTGACATCGCTGGCGGACGTGAACGAGTTGAGAGGCTCGCCATTCACGTCACAGGTGGGGACAAGGAGTACCTCTTGGAAGCAGCCAAGATCCCCCAGTTGGGAGGGGGATCCTCTCTTCTGCAAGATGAAGAGGGCGATTGACCAGGTGAAGGTGGTCAATGACGTTGCCGAACGGTGAGTGGCCCTGATGACCACCTTCGATGCCGCCATCACCCGATAAGTTCAGAAGCAGTTCCTTCTGAAGGTGGTGGTCAAGGACAGGAGGGAGGGCCCCACAACCTTCAAGGCAGCCCTAATCAACCCCGAGCGATCGGACTCCGAATAAAGCAAGGAGGTCCTTTCGGAATTCTTTTTTGTCTTGTTTCAGTTCTCAGTCATGTCATTCTATTTGTACTTCTCTGCGCGCGAAAGGAAATATATTAGAACTTTTTCTCATATTTGCTAACTTTTTGTTTCCTTCTTTGTTTGTTTTTGAAAAATTGTTGCTTTGTGGGGGACCCCTAAGCAATGTGCGATTACAATAAAATGGAACACAAAAACATGTGGCACAAAAGTGTTTGCAATATGCAACATTTTGAACAGGTTTAGGTGCCAAGTATAAAAGCTCTGACTGCTGTAAAGGTTCAAATTTGCGCCACCAAATTAACATGCCAGTTGAAAACAAGGATAAGAAAATGATTTGTAGCTAATTTTTTAAGCACTAATCTGACTGCATGACTGCCTACTATAGTATAAGTAGCTATAAACATTCATAGCCTAATGCTAAACTAGATTAATAAAGGTGCAAAGACACTGAAAACCAAAAGGGAGGGAGGGCCCCACAACCTTCAAGGCAGCCCTAATCAACCCCGAGCGATCGGACTCCGAATAAAGCAAGGAGGTCCTTTCGGAATTCTTTTTTGTCTTGTTTCAGTTCTCAGTCATGTCATTCTATTTGTACTTCTCTGCGCGCGAAAGGAAATATATTAGAACTTTTTCTCATATTTGCTAACTTTTTGTTTCCTTCTTTGTTTGTTTTTGAAAAATTGTTGCTTTGTGGGGGACCCCTAAGCAATGTGCGATTACAATAAAATGGAACACAAAAACATGTGGCACAAAAGTGTTTGCAATATGCAACATTTTGAACAGGTTTAGGTGCCAAGTATAAAAGCTCTGACTGCTGTAAAGGTTCAAATTTGCGCCACCAAATTAACATGCCAGTTGAAAACAAGGATAAGAAAATGATTTGTAGCTAATTTTTTAAGCACTAATCTGACTGCATGACTGCCTACTATAGTATAAGTAGCTATAAACATTCATAGCCTAATGCTAAACTAGATTAATAAAGGTGCAAAGACACTGAAAACCAAAACAAGCGGCTCTCATGTGGAGCAGTCAATTTTGGGCTGCCTGCCTGCTCTCTTGGTGGTCCACCATGAAATTAAAGGGAGGACTGCCACTGGAAAAAAAGAGGGAGATGCCCAAGGGCACCTCCAGAGAACGGGGTGAGGGGGAGTCCACCACACCCTAGGAGAGGAGTAAGCTTCTCTCTGGAAGTTTAATGGGCCACTTGAGAAAGCACAGGGGGTGGGGGACCATCTTTTATGCTGTGGAGCTGCCTTTGAGCGGCTCCAACAATGGTCAAGGAGGATCTAAAGTCTTCATCAGTGGGCATGGTTACCCTATTATTTCTGAGGGATGCAAACGCTAATCACCCTGTGTAGTAGCCCAATCTTCAATGAGGGGTGAATAGGGGCGGCAAAGTCAGCTCCCATTAGGTCACTCCTCCCACCCTGTGGCCAGGCAGCCGATCAGAATGGCAGCTCCACCTCAGGCTTGTTGTAAAATTAATAGACTGTGAAAAGAGACAACCTGCCTCACTTCCTGGGAGTGAGGCAGGTTGTTAAAAAAACACAACCCTATACTGGAGTTCAGGGGAATGGGGGTCACTGTCCCTCCCTCATCAGCCCCAATCCTGGATGGCTGGGTGAGAGGAAGCTGGTTGGTGTCTACACTGCAAAACTGAGAGAAAAGTGATGAAGCTGGGCAAGAAGACAAGGTGTCAGAAAGAAGAGGCTAAGCTGGGTTGCATTAGGTGCTGAGTCCCGTCAGCATGGTGACCAGTGAAACATATTGCCGTGCCCCCTACGGGGGAAACAACCAGAATTTCCTTCTCCAAGAGATATACACACCATATTGCATCAAAGAAGTGGGGTGCATTTCTATGCAATTGACATACCACACTTGCAATACATAAGGGAATTATCATGTACAGCCTTGGAACTTGCATAGACTTTGGGTAAACCCGACTTCGCACATCTACAGGAGAGATCCATGTCAGTACTATCACCTACACCTACACGGCAATGGCACGAATACCTTTATGCAGTAGCGATACCAACCAGCATGCCTGTTACTGTCGAACATGATCAAGAGTGTAAGGGTGACTCTCGAGGCCCATACCTCTTTTCTCATCACACGTTTGACAAAGTAATGTATTCTAAGGAGCAATCCACGATTTCCCTCACATAAAACACTCCTTTCACAAAATTCAAGGTAGTGAGCAGTGTCACAGTCACCGGCGAGGCATTGACTGTCTGAATGACACTAGCCATGCTTGCCTCAGAGGGGTCCAACACATTCACCAGAAGGCTCCCACCCAAGAAATGGGTCACTTTCAGCTCTCTACTAATCAAACTAGCTTATGCTCTTCTCTGATGGATCATGTTGCCTTTAGCTAACATGCTGCCATCTATAAAGCAAATACCCAGAAAGTGCTTAAAGCCAGCAGGCTCAAAATGCCGAGTAGTCTTTGAATGAGAAACCCCAACATAATTGAGGCTCCATCCAGGGCACTTGCAACTTTAGTTTTTGTCTGGGCCTCATTGCTTGCTGAGGAAAAGAAGCTATTTATGTGAGGGAACTCGTGGACTACTCCATAGATGACATCACCTTAGAGCTGGCCGTCCAAGGAGCGGTCAAGGTCGAACGTGTGATGAGAAAATGGGAGGGGGTGGGGAGCTCGAGTCCCACCCCTTCAATGTGATGAGCTTCCTGAGTCGGTGCGTGTCGGTTGGTATCGCTACCGCGTGAAGGCATTCGTGCCCCTGTCTCGGATCTGCTACTACTGCCATCGCTTCGGCCATCTGAATCGCTCCTGTAGATGTGCAAGTTCGTGGTTACCTAAAGTCTGTAAGTTACTCCAAGGCTGCACACGTGTATGGCCAAGTGTGTCAATTCCGGAGAGCCTACCCCTTGAGAAGGAAATCCTGGTCATTTAGGCCCAGGATCGTCTTTCATTTCGCGAGGCTAAGGACTTAGTCCTGGCGTGCCCGGCGCTGACTGGGACGTCTTATGCCTTACTGTTACAAAAGACATCCTCTGCTCCTGGCCCCTCCAGGGCTACGAGCATAATCGTTACCCCACCCATTCGGAATGCTCCCGCGGATTCACACCCAGCCCCGGCTAACACCAGGGATCCCATCCCTTCCCCCAGGCGTGATCGTTTCCTGCAAAGCAAAAATACTGTGCGCCTCCACCGACTCGTTAGACTTACAGGAGGCAACACCCTTGCATTTGGTCGTGAGGCCGTCTTCCGGCGTTCCTAAAGCTGTGCCCTGAAAAGAGGACAGCACCAAAGGAGCTTCGTTACCTACATTCCACTGAGTGCTAGGCTGAGTGAGTCGAAAACGGTGGATCCTCCGCCTAAGATTTCGAGGCGAAGGGACGAAAAAAGACACATGGAGAGCCCAACCTCCCCCAATAAGTCCTCGAAGGCGACAACGCCTTCAGCGCATTGTTTGGCCAACTACGCCCGGAGTTCTGCCTCCCGGAAGCGTACGGCCAGCGAAATTCGTCGATCTAGGGTTAGGTTCCGGTATGTTTCGAAGCACGCAAGCCGTTCTTCTTAGCGGCCATTTGTGTCTGCTTCCAAAGCTTATACAGCGCCGGAAGTATTGAGTTCGGCTTCTTTAGAGCACACTCCAGGTAAAGCTGGAACCGTGCCAGTCTATCCCCATGTCGAGATTATCTTCTGCTAGGTTCCTGGACATGTAGGAATTGCGGGGAATGAGCACTCTGATAAGGGCGCCAAAGAGTCAGTCCGCAAGGACTGGGCGACCAGACTAGCGTTTTGCTCTTCCTCACACCGATTACATGGTAGGAATATGGGCAGTCCTTCACGGTAGTTTGGAAAAAAAAGATAGGAGACGGCCGAGGGGAACTTAAAGGTTATGTGCCATTGCGTCGCGCCCCTACCCAGGGACATAACCCCCCCCCCCAATGATGCGACAGCATCGAATTGGTCACACTCGCGAGACGCACCACCATTTGATGGATCTCACACGTTAGCTGTCCCAGCACCTGGAGGAGCGGAGGCGCTAGCGCTTTTCCCTTGTACTCGGGACGGGTTTGTGTACACAATTGTGGACAATCTGGATATTTGGAGGAGGCTTTTTTGCTTCTTATTTTGTCTTTGTTTTGGTTTTCAGTGTCTTTGCACCTTTATTAATCTAGTTTAGCATTAGGCTATGAATGTTTATAGCTACTTATACTATAGTAGGCAGTCATGCAGTCAGATTAGTGCTTAAAAAATTAGCTACAAATCATTTTCTTATCCTTGTTTTCAACTGGCATGTTAATTTGGTGGCGCAAATTTGAACCTTTACAGCAGTCAGAGCTTTTATACTTGGCACCTAAACCTGTTCAAAATGTTGCATATTGCAAACACTTTTGTGCCACATGTTTTTGTGTTCCATTTTATTGTAATCGCACATTGCTTAGGGGTCCCCCACAAAGCAACAATTTTTCAAAAACAAACAAAGAAGGAAACAAAAAGTTAGCAAATATGAGAAAAAGTTCTAATATATTTCCTTTCGCGCGCAGAGAAGTACAAATAGAATGACATGACTGAGAACTGAAACAAGACAAAAAAGAATTCCGAAAGGACCTCCTTGCTTTATTCGGAGTCCGATCGCTCGGGGTTGATTAGGGCTGCCTTGAAGGTTGTGGGGCCCTCCCTCCTGTCCTTGACCACCACCTTCAGAAGGAACTGCTTCTGAACTTATCGGGTGATGGCGGCATCGAAGGTGGTCATCAGGGCCACTCACCGTTCGGCAACGTCATTGACCACCTTCACCTGGTCAATCGCCCTCTTCATCTTGCAGAAGAGAGGATCCCCCTCCCAACTGGGGGATCTTGGCTGCTTCCAAGAGGTACTCCTTGTCCCCACCTGTGACGTGAATGGCGAGCCTCTCAACTCGTTCACGTCCGCCAGCGATGTCAGGCAGCTGCTGGGCATCCCAGTGGGAATTCGATCTTCTCTGCAGTGGCCACAGGTTCCTTTCGGTTCTTTCTCCTATGGCGGCGGGCGGAGCTCGTAGAGAGCGTGGTGTTGGCGATGTTCTGACTGGTTGCCTTGGCTATGGCTCCTGCCACTGCAGCCGGATCTGAGACCTTGAAGCGGTCCAGTTTGGTGGTCATTTCTTTTAACAGGATCATGGCAGACTTCCTTCCAGCTCTTCTCTTAGGAGGACTTAGGCACTTGAACTCGGCATCGCTTCCATCCGTTTCCCCGTGCGAGGACGAAGACGATGAGGCCACCTGGCTTGAAGGTACAACACTTAAGGCGATCTTTTTCTCCATCTCCGCAGCCGGTTTCCGCTTCACCTCGCCTTCTTCCCGCTTCCGCTTTTTCTCTTGGAGCCTCGCTGACACAGTGTCCAGTCCTGTCATGGGGGAATTCGATCGATCCTCTCTTTGGCTGATGAGGAAGGCCCTGTACTCCTCGTTTGTGGTCTTCTCAAGGGCATCTCTATGCGCCCCATCGAACAAGTCATCTAGGTCCCCTTGAAAGATCTCATTCATCCTTGCCATTTCCGAAGCTCTTTTCTTGTGCTTCTAAAGACCCTCGTAGGCCTCCACTAACTTGAGCAACTTCGCCTTGCTGTAATGCAGTGTGGAGGTAGGGAGACCTGCTTTCTCCCAAATCCCTAGGACTTCCTCCACGGTCTCCTTCGCAGCCTCCGCCTTTGTCTTCTTTTCCAGACCGTGGTGGAAGTAGAATTTTTGGAGCACTCGCCCCTTTGAGGGGAGATGGCTCCCGGTGATCTTCTCCTGCGGGTGACTGATCAACCACCACTGTTAGTGATTGTGACTGAAAATGATAACTTTCAGTTCCCCAAACAAATAATGTTCAAACCAATTTACCACCAAAAGAATGAAGAAATTTGTGACCTCTAGACACCAAACAAACACTTCCAAAGGCCAATCCACTTGACTGACTGCCAATGTCACCTCAATAATGGACAAGGTGGCAGCTGCATGGAGGAAGAGGAGAATGTGTCGCTCTGAGGGACCTTTATATCTTATCTGATTGAGTTCAAATTTTATGCGCACCTATACAACCCCAAGTGAAACATGAAGAAGCGGGGTGCGGCTCTCCGCAATTGACACACTTGGCCACACACGATTTGGACTTATCGTGTGCGGCCTTGGAGCAATTTACACAGACTTCGGGTGACCCCGACTTTGCACGTCTACAAGATCGATTCGTATGGCCAAAGCGGTGACATTAATAGCACCACCGCGGCAGTGGCACGAATGCCTTCACGCGGTAGCGGTACCAACCGGCACGCACCGACTCAGGGAGCTTGTCACAGTCGAACGTGACGAAGAGTGTAGGGGTGGGTCTCGAGGCCCCTCCCTGTTTTCTCATCACACGTTCGACCTTGACTTGACCACCCCATGGTCGGCCAGCTCTAAGGTGATGTCCTCAATGGAGTAGTCAACGAGTTGCCTCGCATAAACTACTCCTTTCACAAAGTTCATGGTAGAGTGCGGCGTCACACTCACCGGGGTGCCATGAAGTGTCTGAAGAGCACTTATCTTGGCCGCCTCAGCAGGATTTGCCGCATTCGCCAGAAGGCTCCCGTCCGAGAAACGGGTCACTTTCGGCTCTCTACCAATTGCACTAGCTAATCCTCTCCTCTGATGGATCATGTTGCCCTTGGCCAACATGGTGCCATCAGTGGATCAAATAACGAGGAAGCGTTTGAAGCCAGCGGGCTCAAAAACGCCAGGTAACCTCTGAATGAGGGGCCCCGATGTCATCGAGGCTCCACCCTGTGCACTTTTCATCTTTGACATAGTCAGGGGATCCGCACCCGGGGGGCATAGGGGCCGGATGTGCCGATCTTGGCTTGGTCGCCTACAAAAGTGGCAGCAGACCCATTCGTCCCTGCAGCACCCGTGGATGGAGAGGAGCCCTGAGTCTTTTTTATTCTTCTTTTTAGGAGAGGAGGGCGGGGAATGAACCCGCTTCTCACCCCCGCCGGTAGAAGCCCCCAGGCCAGATGGACCAGGCCTCAGCCAGGTCATTCTTCGAAATAGAGAAGGTCCTGGTAGTCGTGGGGGCACCGGTCGGAGGAGATCCCTTCCCTCCTTGTACTGCCTCAGAATCCCCAGCCATTTGCGGAGGACCTTGCATAGGGGCGGATTCGGGTTCGGTGCCGAGCCCGGATTCCCCCCCCCATGTCTATCACAGGAGGGGCCTCCAGTTGGCCATCCCATCCCAGGACATCGCAGGTCCCCTTGGCAGCGTCACCAGTCTTGTTTGGGGAGGCACAGGCCTTGACCCCGGCAAGGTTTAAAATTTTTGCCAGCAGGTCTTTTGAGGGAAGCGACTGAAGGGGCCTGGCTTACCTCTTCCCCCTAAGGGGGTTTGCCCTACCGAGCCGCTTCGATATGGAGCGGCTGGCTAAGGGCTGCCTGCTGGCTTTCTTGGCAGTCCCCTTGGAAAGAACAGAGGGGACTGCCGCTGGAAAGAGGGAGGTGCCCAAAAGCACCTCCAGAGATGGGAGTGAGGGGGAGTCCCCTACACCCGTAGGCGAAGGAGAGGAGTGAGCCTCCTCTCCGGTTAGAGAGATATGGAGGGTCCCCTGCGCAAGCACAGGAGGGGGGACCTCCATTTTTTGGGTAGAGATGCCCGAGGGCGGCTCCGTCAATCTACAAGGGGGAATGGGGAGAGATTTGGTTTTGGGTTGTTTTTTTTTCATACATGGGCATGGTGACCCTCTTTTTTATACGGGAAGCAATAGCTCATCACCTCTCGCAGTTGCCCGCACTGCAAGAGGTGCTGACAGGCCTGGCAGAGCCTGAACACGGCGTAAAACTGAGTGTGAAGAGGAAAAGAAAAGGGATGTGAGGAAGGTATGGGTGGGGATGAAGCAGGTTGTTAAAAACCAGCCACCCCAGACCGGAGCTCAGGGGTTAGGGAACATTGTCCCCTCCCCCCTCAGCCCCGATCCGGGACGGTTGGCTGAGAAGAAGGTCAGCATCTACTCTGTGAAATTAGAGGCTCTCCAGAGAAAGTTGTGGAAGAGGTTGTATGAAAAGCAGGGAAACAAGTGTTTTGAAAGAAGAAGAAGAGGCTAAGCTGGGGTTGGACAGGGTGCTGAGTCCCGTCAGCACGGCGGCCAGGATGGCAAATCGCTGCGCCCCTTACGGGGCCAAACTTGGCAAGTTCTCATGTTCGATTTGTATGGGCAGAGCAGTGGAAGTGCTAACACCTCTGCGGAAGTGGCACCAATGTCTTGACAAGTAACAATATCAATGGGCATGCACCAACTTGGGGAGCCTTTAGCATTTGACCTTGAACACTCCTTGGTTAGTTAGCTCTTCGGTAATATATTCTAAGGAGTAGTCCATAAGTTCCCTATCATAAACCATCCCTTTCACAGAATTCATGCTAGAGTGCAGTGTCACATGCACAGATGTGCTATTGAGTGTCTGACGAGCACGAAGTATATAGAAGTTTAAAATGACTATAGAAGAATTAAAGCTTTCAATGATTAAATTCTTAAAAATATACAAACTCATTCAGAATCAAGCATATCCTTCAATAAATTAAGATTTGATACAGGAAGACAAACTGTAAACGAGCATAATAAAAATGATAGGTATTGTTTGTGTCAAATGAAAAATATTCCCATCTTCAAGCATATTTAAGAGGAATCCTTTATTACCAAATGTCAAGTAATAAGTCATGCAAAGATTTAAAATTATGTACATATGTATAATAGATACTCAAAATGAAAGTCAAGCTGTATTTACACCCCCTCCCCTTAAAAAGAATCCATCACCAAAAGTGCAATTTTAGTTCCTTTCTCTCAAGATTGTCTTAAGGTGTTTCATGCATGCATTACTAGTACTAACTAGTTATGCAACAGATTAACAAATAACACTTACTGGTTGATTTATGACGATTGTATGCCCAATAGTGAAAAACGAGGTACACTCCAATCAATGTAGAAAACTTCATAAGTAGCCATATAAATAGCACTTTATCAAACTTGCCAAAAGCCCACCAGAGGTATGATAACCTGAGATCAAGGCTGAAAAATGAGTCAGTATAATAATAATTACATTACTACCTATGAGGAATTTGGTACTTTTGGTTACTTATCCTAGAAAATTATTCACTCTTTCAATATGCCTACTTGTTTAAAATAAATACAACAATGCATCAATTATAATAATTTTTGAATACCTTACATTTTTATATGACCATTGTATATATTTTATTTATACACAGTCAGTTCATAAAGCAAGGTGGCTCTAAAGTATTTTATTAAGTGATATAACTGATGAAAAAGTATCCCATCGAGTACAAGTTTCTACCTTTCAACCCCACCAACCAGTCCATTTAAACATCAATGCAGATGACCTATCCACCACATTCCAATTCAAATCCATAGGCACAGCCTCCAGAAAACAATAACTCTTCCAGAATTGGTTCACTCTAAACAGAATGTCTACCTCCCACTAAAATCAAGTCACCCTTTCTACCCCTGACAACCACCAATCTAATTACCACCCACACATCTTGCACCATGGCCAACCTATCCAACTCAACCCTAAGCCAACACATATGGGAGTCACTCTAGGCCCACACATGTACACCCAATACACATAACATACTTCAAAAGCCTAAAAGAAAAATTCTCCCCATTGAAGACCATCTCACATAAGTACACAATCCTTCATAAAACTGCAATGCTCCTTCGGTTCTTCCTCACAGACAAGCAGTTATCTCGCTCAATTAAAAAAATATTTCACACCCTCTCTACTCCTACCCCCACCCCAAAGATCCAATATACCTAATTATTAACTAATCTCCCCCAACCCCATAACCAGAAGAGTATAAAACAAATACCCACTTTACCTGTATAACACTTGAAAACCAGCTGTAAAACACCTTACTCCAAAGCCCCACCTCGCAAAATTCAACAATCTAAAGTCCCTCTAGATTGCAGAACAAGAATTTCACCAGTGATCAGGACACTGCAGCTTCCTATATAAATATTAAAATAGATCCATACACCTCTCCACTTCAAACTCAAACTTGAAAACACTGCCTATCTCATCCTATCCTGCCTCACCTCTCTGAACTATTTTCAATATAACTTCTTTAGAAGACCTCTGGAGAAGATTCTATAGCACACTTTAAGATTGCTGTTGGGTTTGAGTGAAAAGAACCCAGGTGGGCAAAAAAGTAGCACCTTTCCGCAAAGTGGGGGCAGTGGGCATCAATGCCTCTATTACATATTGGGGTCACAGGGTAAAACTTTGGGGTGCATGGCTTCCAAGGATAGCATAATCAGATAGTTTTAGTTGCCTTTTATAACATGCCATATAATAAGCCTCACCATGACACCAACATGCAACTGAAGTCCAGACAACACCGACACACAATACCTCTCTTAGGGACCTTTAGACACCCAGGGAGGGCAGGCAAGTACATAAACTTATAACATGCACCTAAGGATGGTATGGGTATCCTTCCTGCCTGCATACAAGTTGAGACAAAAGGGGTAAAATATATTTTTTTTCAAATTCAAAATTTCTATCTCCTTTTCCCTAGGGTTGGGGAACAGAAACAACACTACCATGACATTTAGCTGTTTCACAGATGAATAAATGCTGTGTTGGGAACCAGGGTTCTTGTATAATTTCATGAATACATTGATGACCTTGGAAGGCTACAACCTAGCAGGTTTGGACCACACACCTGATTACATGGAGGCTAAGCCCCATTGGGTGTGTTAAGTCATCGTACTCGTATGTAGTCATGATGCCGGACAACTTCGTAGTTGCAACTGCAGATACTTATGCATTAAACTATAGGTCTCCACTGGGAAATAAAAAGGATTTTAAAGGAGTGCAAATTGGAGGAAAGACCCATATCATTTTTTGTTTCATGGCTTTGGATCAAGGTGGAGATTTGGCAGCATTGACCTGATTTAAAAGACCTTATTCAATTTCCAACTAATGATGGTGCTAATGTTTGATCTCGGCACTTCTCTTGAATGTTTTGACTGCTGAAAAACTCTAGGTTGTAAAAACGATGTTAATCATTTAGAATAGGGTCTTGCCTACTTAGTTGCTGGGGGAGATCTAATCTATTTTTGTACTTATGTAGAGTGGAGTGGTATCAGGATTGCAGGCAGGTCAGTGAAACTCTGGTTCGGTGACTTAGGATTGCTTTGGATTGTTGAATGTTGAGGTGGGAAAGTTGGAGTGTTATGCAGGTCAAGTGGATGTGTTTTATAGTGTTCTGGTTTAGTGGAGTTGGTGGATTTTGTAGGAGTGTGAAGTGCATCTCAGTTTATGGAAGAACTATGTGCTTATCAAGTTGAGGTTCTACAATTGGGACTACTTTTGTTTTGTTGTAATAGAGTGGTTTTTGTGCAGCCAGTGCAATGCAGTGGGCAGTACAGTCAACCGTGGCTGAACAACTTCCCCATTGTATGACTGATTGCAAACTAATTAGGCTTCAAGAGGAACACATTGCTAATTGCAATGACAAATTGTGACCACTCAACCACCAGACTGCTTTTAGTTTGAGAAAAAAAAACTACAAAATTTGAGGGTGAGGTCCAGAAAAATCTCTGTGATAAAGTATTTTGGCATGAAATACTCGTCTCATGTATACTGTATATTAATTATTGTACTTTTTATGCATTTTATTCATTTATTACATTATTTACACTTACTAGTCTGTTTGCTTATAAATCCACTGTTAATAGTACTCCAAATTTTTCAAAATGTAGCTCATAGTGGAAATAAGGTCTCTGAACAGGAACAATTGTGTATGTCAGTTAACTTATGATATATGCATTTTTTTTTAAATGTGAGGTAATACAATAAAACCTCATTGAGGCCTATCTGATGTAGTGGGTATTAATAACACAATAAGATTTTCAGCTCATCTCAGGCCAAAGTCTTTAGCTTCATTCCCTTCTCACTAGGAAACATGATGGCTGGATAATTTCTATAATATGCAGTACCCCCCAAATTTGAAACTGCAATATTTATAATAATGTTTGTTACTATGCAGAAAATATATATTTCCTGGTGTATAAGATTCACTTTTTACTATAAATATCAATGCCAAAAAGAAATAAAATGAAAATATTTTTACATATATACAGACAACTCCTGCTTTGCATCAATCTTAATCACAGCAATTCAGAATAAAAGTTCAAAATTAAAAGCATTTAGTGTGTGAATGCTGCCATTTTGCACGAGTGCTTACTCTGTATAGGCTTGGTACTGCATTACTTTGAGCATCTTTTTACAACAAAATTAATTAAGCTTGATTTTCTTAAATCAATGTCATTTAGTGGGCAAAACCTTTGTATACAATCCTGAACAGCAATGAGTAAAATTAATACACAGCTGTTAGCTGAAATTGCTTACTAAGCAAGAGTTGAGACGAAGCTTAAGTCAGATCATTTACCTCCCATAAAAATAATAAAATTTTATGCCTTAAGGAAATTGTTACAACTTATAAGGCGAGGTTTTTACTATAGTTTGAAATATTTTATTAACCCTTTAGCACCTGATTATTAAAGACTGTATCTTGGACATTTTTATATTTAGAAAGTAATTAGTACATTATTTACAAGTTATTAATTAAGGTTTTATTGGGCCAATATTTTTACTTTAAACAAATTACTGAAATCTTAGGTTTATTCAATTAATAAATTTTCAGCTAAAAAAATGTTTTGCCGGAACAAATTGCCAACTGTATTATCAATAAATTAAAGTCAAATAATTTATTTTCATTTCTATACCTTAAAATTTCTATTTAATATATGGTTCGGATTTTGGCAATGCACCAATTAGGTTTACATGTTATAAGTGCCTTATACAGTGTTGTTGTTGTTTGCAGCTCCCGGAGAGCAGATGGCATTTCTGCTCTCTCCGAGCATTTGGGAGATTAAGGGGCAAGCTTCGATCTTACAGCCTGTGCTGTAGGCTCTCTTCAACATTACCAAAATTAAATGGGGCTGCACTTTCTGTGAAGCTGTTGCATGCTGTGGGAATTTTATAGCCCACACCTCCCCGTGCCAGCAGCCCATGAAACAGTTAGGATTTGGAAGTTTTAGTGCAACTTAACCTCACATGGAATACATCCAAGTGGGATGGTCCTAATCCAGGATTGCATCCAGGTAGGGGCCGTAGGGTCATATCCATTTTGTAATGACTGATGTATTCAACTTTTTTCTCTTGCCCTTCAAGGTGGTGAGAGTTTAAAAAACAGCCTTGCCTATTGGGTTTTGCCTTACACAATGACTGTTTCAAGGAACAACCATCAGTCCTGCACCAATTACAGTCATTCAGTGAGAGTCCAAAGTATTATTTATATCTTGTGCAGTTGGGTTTTTTGGGGGGATATGGTTGGTTCCCAGGCTGGGGATGTATAGTTCATTGTTGTGCGGATGAAATGACTGTATAGAATTGTCAGTTTCTTTTTATTGACCAAATTTGGTGTTTATAAGTGTTCTGAAAGTGCTGGGTTTCGATAAGGCTTTCAAAGGTGATTTTTGTGTGTTGACTAAAGGTTAATAGTGGGTCTAAGGTGATACCCAGAAGTGTGGGAGAGGTTGGCTATGGAGTAAGATGTGTGGGTGGCAGTTTGATTGTTTTGGGTCAAGGCTGAAGAAGGTGGCTGTTGATTTGGGTGGGGAGGGCTTCTGTTTAGATGAACCAGTTTTGGAGTTTTAGGTACCTGTTTAGGTTTCTGGAGGCTGTACATACAGAGATGGATTGGGATGTGATGGATAAGTCATCTGCATTGATATTTAGACAGAATGTTTGGATAGTGGGAAGGGGTATGTTATGCAGGAAAAGGTAAAATAAGGTGGGGAAGATGGCACATTGGAGGAGCCCATTGGGGAGTTTCTCCTTTTGGGATTGTGCTCTGTTAGAGGACTTGACCATTGAATGTTTGCTGGCAATTTTTATTTTTTATTGGTGTGGTAGTGTATTTTTTTTTTCTGAGCATGTGGTGTGCAACAGTGTTAAAGGATTTGGTGTCTTCTTTTTTTTTTAAATCTGAGACATCTAGAGAATGCTACCAGGGGCATAGTCACCATACTCAGAAGGCTTTGTTGTGAGAGGAGTGAGAGTGATCTGTAATAAGTGGGGAGGTGGGGTGGGGGGAATTTGATGAGGGGGGGGTATAAACCAGGAGGGGTTGAAGATGTGAGGGCAGATATGGCTGTGGGGCCAAAGTGTTTGATTTGGTCTTTGCTTTCAGCTTGCAAGTTTTTGAGTGTTTTTATGGTGATAGTAGTGTCTTGGGAGGAAAAGAGGGGTGGCAATGTGGGGTCAATGTGCATAGTTTATTTTTATATTTTCCTATTGTTGCAGCTGGTGGGCAGTTGGTTGATTTTAGAGTAATGGGTCATGGGCAGGTTGCATTATTTGGTTGGGCTAAGAATTTTGTTGTCTCTTGGGAGGAGAGATTCAGGTGTGTGATGTTTTGTTTGTTTGCCATAGTTGGGAGCGGTTTGTTTAGAGGTATCATTTCTAATTTTATGGCTGTTTGGTGTAGATGTGGGTATTTATTCTTCTGTTCAAGTAGTGGATTTATTCATGTTGTTGGGTGGTGGGGGGTTTTGTTTTGTCTGAGTGTTTCTTTTATGAGGTTGTCAATTTCTGGCATGAAATTGGGATTGAAAAGTTTCCGATATCCTTGGGGGATATATTTCTTGTTTGCCTGGTGGATTGCATTGGAGAACTGGGAGAAGGCTTGGTAGAAGGGAATTGCTCAAGTATGAAATTGGATAGGGTGTTTTCTATGTCTGTTGTAAATTCAGGTCATTTGGCTCTTTTGTCGTTAATCGGTTTTTAGTGCTGAGGATAGGTTAGATTATTTGGAATGTAATGATGATTGGGAGAAATTTTGGAGTGTGTGTAAGTGAGGGGAGTAGATGGTTATGTCTAGGGTTTTTGGGAGTATTCATATTGGTTGGTGGTTCTTGGTTTGTTATCATGTGAGGTTTGCTAGGCATGGTGTTGGCCATTGAAGTTGTCCCCTAAGAAGAGATTAGGGAGCTGTAAGAGTAGCACCATTTGGCGAAAAACCTGCTGTTTGGAAGGAGATAGGTGGAATGTTGTTGTGTGTGGTTTCGTTGACCTTTATTTCAAATGATTTTAGTTCTAGCAGTGTGGTCATTTTGTGGGGCCTAGTAAAGAAAATGAGGAACAATTCCATATCTGTCCTTTAAAATGATACAATGTTCCATGTGTAGTAAATGATTTACTATTTCCTGATTAAAGACAACTTATTGAAGAACTAGGCATAATTTTATGAGTTCTGTACAAAGTCTTAAGTTTCTTGTGGTAAAATCCAGCACTTATCAACTGATTGTGTTCCGGCAATTCAAAATGACACCAATGAACTTCACTATAAAAAGATTTTTAATGAATGCAACTCTCCTTTTCTTGTCATTTTTGGGTTTATTGTTGAGCTGTAGCACCTGGTCTAAGGTCTCATCTCTATGAACTCTGTTGATGATGTTTAAGTGTAGGTAGGGCATGTTGTGAATATATGATGAACTGTAACTGGTTCCTAGAATGTACAAATGTCTACATAAGTCAAGCTGATGGAGTGTCTGTAGGTGCTAAATTTAGGTGGAGACTGTATCAGAGGCTGGTCAGGGTGACCCTTTTGTCATGGTAGGGATTTATTCTGGCTTAATATCTGGTGGAAAGGCCTTTAGGGAAAGGTTTGTATCTAGAGTTGTCTTTGTAAATGATCCAATCTTCATTGCCTGTCAAGATTCTACTCAAAGTTTTGGTTGTTTAACTACAATTTCACACTGGTCAGACATCTCAATGGGTAATGACAGTTCAACATGACACCAATGTTGATTGTATTCAAATCAGCTCCCATACCCAAGAATTATCCCCATCTAATGTAGCTCAACTTTGTTTGTGTTGGAAGTAGCACTTACACTTTGTTATTCGCCTAAGAATTAGTTCAATGTTCATAATGGCAAAACAAAGGAGCATAAGCTTATTCCTTATTGGCAGTTAACATCTGACAATGTGTCTTGGACCTATTTTCCCTAACTTGGAAAACTTGGTGCAAGCAGGTCCTAATGAATGATACCATGAGATGAATAAGTCTTACACAATCTGTCAATATAAGACAGGGTTTTGCATCCACAAGATCATTTAGAGCACTAGTGTTGGCTCTCCTTTATTATAGACAAAGCTCCCCCATTGACATCCAAGGAAATGATAAAGTAGCCTTGAAAATCTTTCAAAAACTCTAAAGCTACAGGTCCTGATGCTATAACAAATATATAGGTACTTCAAACACTTAGGAAAAACATCAATCTCACTCATTACAGACAAATATTTCCAACCACTCCTGGCTTATCAATACTAGTCTCTCAATCTGGAAATACTTAGACAAGGCAAGCTCTCTCTGAACACAACCAAACTAATACCAACCTACCTCACTAATGTACACCTTATCCAAAACCAAAGAAAAACATACACACAAAAGCTCAGGAGAAACACCTCTCATAAACACAGAGATTCCAAAAGGCTAATTTCCTTCAGTCAATCTTGAAGCAGTGAGGCACTGTTTCTTGACTTAGGCCTTTTTATAAATTTAAGAAGCAATGCAATCTATCCAATCTTACTAGACAATCTTCCATCACCTTTGGGTATCACCAAATAAGTCTTACAACCCCATTTTCATTTTAAAATAATTGGTTATAAATCTAAGACAACCTACTATTTTTCAATATTTGCCAAGAGAGAATTTGAGTGTTCATACACTTACTTGGTTTAATCCTGAGAGGCATTCAAGGTGAGCCTACAGCATGAGAAGGTGAATCATTATGGATAGATATTAAGGTTGGTAAAAATAGGAAAATACACTTGGGAGCTTTTTATAGACCACCAGGACAGACTGATTGTATCGATGAGTTAATGATTAGGGAAATAAGTAAAGGATGCAAAGAAGATACAGTTATTCTTGGTGACTTTAATTTAACTTCTGTAGACTGGGAAAATATGATAGGAAGAGACAGAGCAAGTTGGAAGTTTATGGAGTGTTTTGAGGATAACATTTTGACCCAATTTGTTAATAAGCCAACAAGGGGTGCCAATATATTAGATCTAATTCTTTCAAATGATGATCACTTAGTTCAAGGATTGAGTGTAGGGAAATCATTGGGAAACAGTGATCATCAGATGGTTCGGTTTAATTTGCAAATAGTTAAGGGTAGAACAACGACAAACTCCACAAAAATTCCAAATTTTTATAGGGGAGATTATGATAAATTACGCAGCATGCTAAATCAGATTAGGTGGGATATAGAATTCCATGGAAAGAATACTTATGAGATGTGGGATATTTTTAAGACTATATTAAACATGGTTCAGGAACAGTGTATTCCAATGAAGTCTATTAGGAAGAAATGTAGAAAACCATTATGGTGAAATCAAGAAATAGCTAATAAAGTTTCAGAGAAAAAAAGGGCATACCAGAGATTACAAAGTGAGAGTAGTTTAGATAATTTAAAACATTATAGGTCAACCAGAAATTAACTAAATAAGATTATTAAGAAGACCAAAAGGACAGCAGAAATTAATTTAGCTAAAAATAATAATAAAGATCCTAAAAAATTCTTTAGCTATTATAGAATCAATAATAAATCTAACAGTGATAAAATAGGGCCTATTAAATATGAAGGGGTTTTGAAAGAATCTGATGAGGAAATAGTAGAGGTCCTTAATGATCATTTTGCTTCAGTATTCACAGAAGAGAAACCAGTTAGATTAATTGATGATAATTCTAGGTCAAGGGAAGTAGTGATAAATTCTATTAATATAGACAGAAGAAGAAATTAAAGGGCTTATAATGCAGTTAAATACTAGTAAGGCATCTGGCCCTGACAACATTCATTCTAGGATACTCAAAGAAGGTGTAGAAAGTATTGCAGTAGCTCTTGAGAAGATATTTATTAGATCACTAGAGTCTGGAGAAATACCAAATGATTGGAAATTGGCAAATGTAGTGCCAATTTTACAAAGGGAAGCAATGAGGACCCAAATAACTTTAGACCAGTAAGCTTAACTTCTATAGTCTGTAAAATTCTTGAGAAGATGGTTAAGAAGGGAATTTCTGATCATCTAGAGAGTAGCAGGTTAATTAATGATGCTCAGCATGGTTTTAGAAAAGCTAGATCGTGTTTAACTAATTTACTGGATTTTATGGATTATGTAACTAAAGAATTAGTTAGGGGTGAGAAAGTTGATGTGATCTACTTAGATTTCAGCAAAGCTTTTGATAAGGTTCCACATAGAAGACTAGCTCATAAATTAAAGCTGCATGGGATATGTGGGAACGTTTTAAATTGGATAACTGAATGGCTGAAAAATAGGAAACAGAGTTGTACTGAATGGAGTGAGGTCAGAATGGAGGAATGTTATTAGTGGCGTACCTCAGGGATCAGTTTTAGGCCCTTTATTATTTATAATCTATGTAAATGATCTTGGGCAAGGTGTAAATAGCAAAGTGTCAATTGTTGCTGATGACACTAAATTGGCAGCTGTAGTCAAAGAGGTTGAGGGTAGCTTTAAAGTGCAGGGTGACTTAAATAAGTTGTTAGCTTGGGCTCAGAAGTGGCAGATGACTTTTAACCTTAATAAATGCAAAGTTATTAACATGGGGAGAGATAATAGGGAATTTAGCTATGAGATGGATGGGTATTGGCTTAATTCAGTTGAAGATGAGGACTTAGGAGTAGTAGTAGATAAGTCACTGAAATTTTCAAAGCAGTGTATTGAGGCAAAAAAATAGAGGAAATAGGGTGCTAGGTTACATTAAAAGAAATGTTAGCTACAAGAGTAAGGAGGTCATCCTTAAACTATACAACTCTTATGTCAAGCCACAATTAGAGTACTGTATACAGGCATGGTCACCACATTTTAGACATGATATAAACTTATTAGAGTCAGTACAAAGGAGGGCAACAAAAATAATACCATCCCTGAAGCACCTTGTATATGAAGATAGACTGAGGGTATTAAATATGTTTTCATTTGAAAGAAGGTGTGTGAGGGGAGATATGATTGAGCTTTTTAAAATCTTTTCTGGGATGGATAAATTGGATTTCAGCAAGTTATTTGAGTTAGAAGGTAGTAATAGAACTAGAGGCCACCACTTAAAGATTAAAAAACAAAGGTGCAGACTGGATGTTAGAAAATATTTTTTCACTAACAGAGTGGTGGATTATTGAAATAGTTTGCCACCTGAGACTGTAGACAGCCCAAACTTGAATGTTTTCAAGCGCAGATTGGATGATTATATGGGGATGGAGGGTTAATTTCTTACTTTTTGGTATGTGGATATGTTTCTTGACTCATTCCTGTGGATGAAGTTTCTTTTTATTGTATATTTTGGGGGACTTTGATTTTGTTTTTGACAGACTCCTATGGAGGCTTTAAATTATATATTGTAGATGCATGGTTGGACATTCCTATGGATTGTTAAATTGCATATTGTAGATGCATGATCTGACAAAATCCTATGGATGCATTATGTGGGTGGGATTTGATGGATACGGATGACCTTTGATAGGCTCTTGTGGCTTTTGTCATCCGTGAAATTATGTTATGTTATGTCATGAAGGAAGACTAAAACAATAACTCAGAATGATGTTATTTTGTGCCTTTGTTTGAGAGGTTCAAGGTTAGGGCGTTTTTACTAGTCAATTGGTATTTCTAGTAGAGTGAATGCATTATGGACAGTTTTTCTTATTTCTTTGTTTGATTGTTTTAATTATCTTACAACATACCTTCCTGTTTTGACAACTTCCTCCATCAGTTGTTGAAGGAACAAGATAAAAAGAATCGCTCCAAACAAGTTATATATGCTTTGAAAGTGATTCACTGTTAAAAGTTCAGTGAGTAAAGATGGGCGTGGAACAAATTCTCGACAAGGAAGTTCCCCTCCATTAGACCTAGAATAAAAACTATAATTAAAGATCCCTAAAACATATTCTTCTAAGAGCATAAAACAACAAAAAAAATAGTCAAAGACAATAGAGTTTACACAAATAACCAAATTAAAATGTTACAAAATCAACCTTTTTAGCTAATTGAAAACAAATTTTGTGAATTTTGTCCTCAAGATAATCAGCTATCAGAAGATTTTTTTAGGTCTTGTCTTAATTTCTACTTATCAGAATTGCCATTCTTTGCATATATCCTGATCTTAAGTTAAAAATGATTCAATCAATTATGAAAAGTTTTTAAGTTAAAACTGATTCAATACATTACACTAGTCAACAATGATTTTGCTACTTGGGTATTAGCTTGTGATTTATACTAAATTGAGTATGCTGATTCTGAATCTGTAATCAGAATTGTTCTAGCATGTAAGGTTCCTGAGTTACACATATGGGCAGTGTTACTTCGGCTACCATAGTGAGAGGATGTGTTGTGTGTGTTTGGTTCCTGCATTGCACTCCTGATTTATCAAATTGTCAAATTTAGCCATTATAGTAGTGGTGTTGAAACGGTATTTACATACAGTGATTAATTGCATTTTTCTTTCAGATTTATCTCTCAATTAATTTGTAAATGAAATAAGATTGTACAAAAGTATATAACAGGATATATACAAACTAAGTTGAAAACATAAATCAGTAAGGATGTATAAATAGCCCAGACAACTTTTGTTATATCTGTGGAAGATATACTCCAAGCAACCAGCGGAAAAATTTAGCTAAAAGAGTAAAAACTGCATACAATTATTATTTTGGTTGTAAAGTTGGTGACCAAGACAAACCCTGGGTACTTCACAAATCTTGTACTGTGTGTTATACAGGGCTCACACAGTTGTTAAATGGCAAACAGAAGGGTATGCCTTTTGCTGTACCAATGGTGTGGCATGAGCCAACAAATCATGTTTTTGATTGCTACTTTTGTATGACAAATATTGCATGATTCTCAAATAAGAACAAGTCAAAAATTGTATATCCAGATTGTAAGTCAGCTATAAAACCAGTCCCCCATAATATGGAGATGCCAATCCCAGTTCCTCCATCAGTTAGTGAAGTTAAAGATGATGATTCATCGCCTGAAGAGGAGGATAACAATGATGATGAAATGTATGAGGATGATTCTAAAGAAAAGAAGATCCACTTGATAAATCAAGAAAGATTGAATGATTTGGTGAGGGATTTGTCATTGTCAAAGGAGAATGCAGAACTGTTGGGCTCAAGACTACAACAATGGAATCTTCTAGAGGATGGTGCAAAAATATCTACTTTCCATAAATACTATGAGGCTGCCTTCTATAAAGAAGAAGATGGTGCTTGTTTCTGTACTGATGTTAATGAATCAGCTAGGAAACGAGCCATTTACCTGGTGAATAGAGACTATTCATCGATGGAAGCACTGCTAGCCTCAAAGCTGTGTTGCTACACAATGGTAACAAAAACCTTCAATTCCTGTCGCACTTATTGTTGGGATGATAGAGACATATGACTCAATGAAATTTATTTTGTAAGGTGTTCATTACTCGCATCATAAGTCGAATATCTGTGGTGATCTAAAGGTAATTTCTTTACTTCTTGGACTGCAGCTAGGATATACAAAGAATATGTACTTCTTATGCCTATAGAACAGCTGTGATGACAGGAATCATTATATTGTCAAAAAGTGCCCTGAAAGAGAACACATAGTTAGCCAATACAATGTGAAGCACATGCCTTTGGTACATCCACATAAGATCTACCTTCCACCACTTCATATCATGATTCTGATGGATTCCAGTATCTAAAAGAGAAATTTGGTGCAAAGAAAACCGATGCTAAACTTAAAGCTGGCATTTTTGTAGGGCCAGAGATCAGAGAATTGATATGTGACAGGGAGTTGAGAAATAAACTAACCCCACTTGAGTTGGCAGCATGGGATTAATTTGTCCATGTAGAGCAGAACTTCCTTGGTAATCATAGGGCTGAAAACTATGAAGAACTAGTGGACAACATGCTAAAGGCCTATCAATGAATGGGGTGTTGGATGTCTCTTAAGAAGAATTTCTTGCATTCGCATCTAGATTTCTTTTCATCTAATATGGGTGATATTAGTGATGAACATGGGGAAAGGTTCCACCGAGATATCGCAATGATGGAAAGCAGGTATCAAGGCCACTTCAACGAAAACATGATGGATGACAATTGCTGGTTCCAACAACGAGAGGATCCTATATCCTTGTACAAGTGCAAAAGCAAGAGTCTCAAACATTTTTGAAGAAATTTATAGTTAGGTGAGTACTACCTCTTTTATATGTAATACATATCTTGTCTGGGTTTGCAAAAGGACATACATAATGCCAAATAGGGTGCCCCGATTCCAAACCTTTGCCTAGAAACATCTCATTCTTCTCAAACTCGTAATAATTATATCATTAATTGATCCAAGGTGACAAAGTGAGCCATATAGCCTAGTTGCATAACTCAGGAACCTTACATGCTAGGACAAATCTGAGCACAGATTTGGAATCAGCGCATCAGAATTATTAGTTACAACAACATTTACTCAAGTAGCAGAGACAAAGTTAAAATTTGTTGGCTAGTGTTATGATCCATTTTCAATTTCAAAAGAAGTTAAAAGGCATTAAAAAAATTAGATAAACTTATTTCAGAAACATTTAAAAAAAATTTTTAAAGCCCATCTGGCAACTGCCAACCAGGGTATAAGTTGCCATAATCACAGTGCAAAAAACAAATAAAGAAAAAAAACAAGAACAAAGGCGAAGAAACAAGCTAAAAAGACAACAACAAATAAAAACCCAACACAAAATAAGCAGAAAAGCAACAAGGAAGCATACTCCAGCATCAGGGGTAGGCCCACCTTTCCTGAGTGCAGGATCACACGACCTACAACAATGAGTGTCAAAAAGTGGAGGCCAGCCACATCCAAAATGTTGTATAGTCCGCAAGTCTGTGTACATAAATCCATCCCAAGTACAAGGGAAAAGTGGTAGCGACCCTTCTGGTCCTGGTACCAGGACAAGTAAAGTCCATGAACATCACCCAGACTGAGGACATTGAACAAGAATGTGATGAACAGTCTGGGGCACAATACAATCATCACAATAAGGTACCAGGCCATTCATCACTCACCTAGGTATCGAAGCATAGAATACTGGACATCATCCAGACCAGTGGCTGTGTCAATGAATGAAGTGAGAGTGGAACACAACTCACTCAATGTGTTAGAATTACATCCTTACCTATGATCACACTTCAACTATACTGTTATACTACTACTAATAATGATGATAATAATGGTAATGATAATAATAATAATTAAAAGATTATCAGATAGGCATGAAATAAGAGTCTAGAAATTCACACAAATGTACATTATCATCTGAAGCTAATAAAAGTGTAGTATCTGATGCAGGCATTCCATTTTCCCAACTCCCTTCTTGCTGACCCAGCATCCCTGCTTCAGCTAACTCCTATGGCAACAACAAGCAATCTTCCCTCTTAAGTAATTTCCTGTGGGTTCACTTTTTTGGGGGGCAAAAGACATTCTTAGGTAAACCCTGTCAGGCTCCACCTCTAATCACCTTGAATTATATACTATTGGTTAATACTAAGGTAGGATTATCCTCTATCTTCAAAATGTATTCACATTGGTTCATTTGTAAGAAATTTCTGCCCCATTAACCTTAAGATAAAGTTAACTGGATAGATATTATAAAAAACATCCAACCATTGGCTAATTTGTAAAAATCTAAAAAAACTTAGTAACTAAATCAAATATAACTGGACCATTATTATAAAACTCCTCCTACTGTGTTTAAAATTTTATATAACCACACCCACTTGAAATGAGCATGTAAAAAATTATAAAACTTCTTGTAAGAGAAAAGTTATTCTCAGACATAAATCCACCACCTTGAAGTTGTCTCATTACGTCCTTCTGTCCTGTGTAATTTGACATAACCGATTAAAATCTTCAAGCGACTGGTAGTTACCTCCTCTGTTGAGCATCGTGCCTCCTCCAGTTGTATAAGACGATGTTACCAGCCGTAAACTGGTGTAATCGTCTTCACCAGTCCACATTCCAAGCTTCGTGCCTCCTCCAGTCGTATAAGACGACGTTACCAGCCATAAACTTGCGTAATTTTCCTCACCAGTCGTATCAGACGACGTTCCAAGCACCGTGCCTTCTTCAGTCGTAACAGACGACGTTACCAGCCTTTAACTGGCATAACCTTCCATACCAGTCATAACAAATATAAATCTGTTGTTGAAGGGTTTTCTGCCACTGGAGGTAAAGTTCAGTTGGCGGCCTTCCACAACATCACAATGTGCAATGAATGCTAGTGGAGTAGCATCTTGGCTAGAGAATGTTGAGAAAGTGGTCGCAAAGGACTCCGCCACGGATGAAAACTTGCTCCAAATCCTTTTGACTCGCTTCCACACCTCTGCTAGAGGGGTCTTGCCATTAAGTGAAGAGACATATGCCCGTCAGGAAGAGCAGCGGGCGTGCTTCAAAATGTACCGGAACCTAACGGTAGCTTGATGAAATTCACCCCCCAGTGAAATAGTTTGGGCGGCGCTTATAGCGCATGTAGGCATAACGCTCGGCGTGCAAACCAGCCAGACATTTTGAATCGCGATGAGGTTGCCGGAGAACTCAATGGCCTCATCCATCGACCTAAAGTAATCGACTGGGACAGAGAAATCAGTCATTTCCTGAAATTCGGACCATCGCAGCTGTGCCAAACAACAATGTGTGTGGGAGGGGGGGCTCTCAGGTGGCAGCAGTCCAGAAAATCATATTTAAATGGGAAAGTGATCACTACCAAAATCAGGCTGTGCATCTCGAGACCACAATGATAAATCAAGAAAAGAAAATGAAGCAGTTCTTGGACAGTGATGCGTAAACTCATTTATATTCAGGACACCTATCTCCAACTCATTAATCAAGTCAGCAAGGACTTGACCCCTAGAATTGATTGAGTAGTCTCCCCATAGGGGCTGTCTACCATTCAAATCTCTGAGGAGAAAAGCCCCGTGGAACCGCGAAATGATGCGATGGCAGGCCCCCACATCGAAGTTGGCTCATGGTGGAATGTATGCAGAAATGACAGTATACCTTCGATCTAGATGCAGCTGCACTGCTAATGCTTGAAAGGAGGTATTTAAAACAGCCCCCAAACTGGGGTCGCAAAACCCTTATACCCAGGGAGGGTGAGCAGGGGGCATGCACCAAGCATGGTCTCCTGCAAAAAGTTAGCTAAGGAAAAAAAGGAGGAGACAAGCCTCCGAGCTCCCTCCTCCAGCTGGCCCTCTAGGAGTAGCTTGGAGGAGAAGCAGGGGGCCCCCTTCCAAGAGAAGGCCCTCACAGGAATGGCTATACACTTCCTGGAAGCAGAACTCCAGGCGCTGTTGTCCAAAAGATGCGTGGAAGGCACCGTCACCTTGGAGGACTTATTGGGGGAGGTTGGGCCCACCATGAGTCTCTTGACCTCAGGCAGAGGGGATGGGGGGCTGCTTCGGAAGCTGGAGTCCCTCTTCTGGAGGATCCACCATCTTTGAGCCATCCAGCCAGGCACTGGGTCTAGGCATAAGAGCCGAAGCTCCTTTGGTGCTGTGCTCCTTTCAGGGGGACACCTTTAGGAACCCCAGAAGACGGTCTCAACCACCTTCAGGGGTGTTGCCTCCTGTGAGTGGCGATTCGATGGAGGCGCACAGCGGTTTCACCTTACGGGGCTGGGTGTGAACCCTTTGTGCTGCCAGCTCTAGCAGGGGATGGATGGATGGATTGTTTATGAGTCCCTTGGTGCTCACTGCGAGGTGATTGCACCATAATTCCTGTTAAAATAATTAAAATTCATTAAAATTTAGATCATACTATTGGAGACTTATCTATAGCTTCTTTAATAGTCCTGTCTCCTCGAGGTAGCGGAATAGTCCGCTGCCTGGGAGGATATTTTCAGCCATTAGTGCAGATCTTAGGATATCAAGGGTACCCCTACCATCGCTGGGTATGTATCTTCGTTGGAGTTCTCCATAGGTTGGGCATTCTGCGATAAGATGTGCAATTGTGAGGGGTAGAATGCAATCTTCACAGTAGGGGGGATAGTCTCTCTTCATTAGGTATCCGTGTATGAGTAATGAGTGTCCAATGCGGAGTCTGCATACAGATACCTCTTGCCGGTGGGTAAGTTCTTGAGGCTTCCATGGTGATAAGTTTTGGAAAATGTGTCACATCTTATTTTGTCCATATAAATTTGCCCATCTGGCCATCCAGTTCTCCCGAATGGCATCCTTTATTGCAATGATGTAGTCGTCATATAGTATTGAGATATCATTGGGCCTGATTGGATGAAGGGCGGCATTTTTTGCCGCTGTATCAGCTTGCTCATTTCCAGTGACCCGAACGTGTGCTGGGTCCCGGCAGAATTTTTTTTTTCTTTCTCACACATGCTGCTCTATATATGTAGTTTCTTATTTCTAACAGAATTGGATGGATGTCTGTCATTCGTTCTTATGTTTGTAGGCTGCTGATGAGTGCAAGGCATTTCTTCAAAGTAGAGGAGTAGATCTCTGAGAGATCTGTCTGATAGGTATGAGGAGCTGGTGTCTGGCTGTAAAAGGAATGCGGTTGTGATTACGCATGTAGGAGTGAATGATGTAAAGAAAGTTATGTGAGAGGTACAAGAGGTTGATTGAAAAGGTGAAAGAAAGTAGAATGAAAGGTGTTGTGACAGGTGTGCTGCCAAGAATGGATGTCTCGTGCAATTGGGCTAAATGATTATGTGAGGAGGATGTGTGTAATGGAAGGTGTCATGTTTGTGGATGTGTGGGATAGGTTTGTTGGAACGAAAGAAATGTATGCAATGGATGGACTGCATTTGAGTAGGAGGGGGGGTAGATGTGTTGTGGGAGGAGTATGATCGTGTTATTAGGTCTTTGCGGGCGGGAAACTAGATACTAATAGTGGTCAGGGAATTATGAGAGGACATTATAGTACTGAAAGTAGAATGGACTTGGCAGATAACAGAAATAGGTTCCAAGGCAATAGAGGTGAGGTCATTCAGGTTGGAAGAGGTGCTTCAGGGATAGGGAGGTTAAATTGTTTCTATACAAATGCTTGTAGTCTTAGAAACAAGAAGGATGAGCTATTTAGTTATATTAGCGATGAGGATATAGATATATTATGTGTTACTGAATCATGGATTAATGAAATAGAATTTAGTGACACTATAAGTGAATTTGATTTACAGGGCTATAATATGTACATTAGTCAAAGGATGGGTAGGATTGGTGGAGGAATAATTATCTATATAAAAAACAACATTGTTTCAAGTTTAAATACTTTAATAAAGCAGGATGGAGTAGAGTCACTTTGGATAGATATTAGGTTCAGTAAAAATAGAATGGTGCATTTGGGAGCTTTTTACAGACCACCTGGGCAGACTGATGATATAGATGAACTAATGATAAGGAAAATAAGTAAGGGATGTGAAACAGATGCAGTTATTATTGGGGACTTCAACTTAAACTCTGTGGACTGGGAAAATATGATAGGTAGGGATAGAACAAGTGACAGGTTCATAGAATGCTTTGAGGATAATTTTTTGAATCAATTTGTTAATGAGCCAACAAGGGGGGACAATATATTAGATTTAGTACTTTCTAAGAGTGATCATTTAGTTCAAGAATTCACTGTTGGGGAAGCATTGGGAAATAGTGACCATCAGATAGTTCGTTTTAACTTGGGAATTAAGAAGGGTAAAATAACTGAGAATGCTGTAAAAGTTCCAAATTTTCATAAGGGAGATTATGTAAAACTTCAAAGCTTGCTAAATTTGGTAGACTGGGATGTAGAATTCAGAGGTAAAAATGCCTATGGGATACTTTCAAGCATATAATAAATGTAGTCCAAGAGCAATGTATCCCAATGAAGGCTATTAGGAATAAAAGTAGGAAACCATTATGGTAGAATCAGGAGATAGCTAGAAAAATTTCAGAGAAGAAAAGGGCATATAAAAAATTACAGGTAGAAAATAATATTCAAAATTTAAGTGATTATAGAATGGCTAGGAATGAGTTAAATAAGATTATAAAGAACAAAAGGGTGTCAGAAATTAAATTAGCTCAGGATAGCAACAAAGATCCTAGAAAGTTCTTTAGTTACTATAAAATTAATAACAAGTCTGGCAGAGTTAAAATAGGACCTATCAAATATGAAGGGGTTGTGAGAGAAACTAATGAGGAAATAGTTGAGGTACTAAATGGTCATTTTGCATCAGTATTTACAAAGGAGAAACTAAATAGTCTTATGTATAGTACTCATGGGTCAAGGAAAGAGGTGTTTACTACCATTAGTGTGAATTGGAGGAAGATAATGGGACTAATAGGTGAGTTAGATGCTACCAAGGCCTCCGGCCCTGATAATATTCATTCTAGGATACTTAAAGAAGGGGTAGAAAGTATCTCAATAGCTCTGGAGAAGTTGTATACTAGGTCACTAGAATATGGAGAAATACCCGATGATTGGAGGAGAGCAAATGTAGTCCCCATTTTCAAGAAAGGTAGTAAAGAGGATCCAAATAACTTTAGACCGGTTAGCCTAACTCCTGTAGTCTGTAAAATTCTTGAGAAAATAGTTAAAAAAGGGATTTACCAACATCTAGAGAGGGAGGGGTAAATCAGCGATGCTCAGCATGGGTTTAGATCAGGTAGATCATGTTTGACTAATTTACTAGACTTTCTGGAGTTTGTAACAAATCAAGTAAATAAGGGAGACAATGTAGATGTAATTTACTTGGATTTTACTAAAGCATTTGATAAGGTACCACATAGGAGACTAGTTCATAAATTAAAAATGATTGGGATATGTGGGGGTTTCAAATTGGATAGCTGAGTGGTTGAAAGACAGGAAGCAAAGGGTAGTGCTAAATGGTGTAAAGTCAGAGTGGAGGGATGTTATCAGTGGGGTTCCTCAGGGATCAGTTCTCGGCCCATTATTATTTGTCATCTATATAAACGATCTTGGGGAGGCAGTTAATAATAAAGTGTCAATTTTTGCGGATGATACCAAATTAGCAGCTGTAGTTAAAGATATTGATGATAATTTTAAAGTGCAGGGGGATTTAAATAAATTGTTATCCTGGGCACATAAGTGGCAAATGACTTTCAACCTTGAAAAGTGCAAAGTTATTAACATGGGAAAAGATAATAGAGAATTTAACTATGAAATGGATGGGCATTAGCTGAGCTCAGTAGAGGATGAGAAAGATCTAGGAGTAGTAATAGATAAGTCATTAAGGTTTTCTAAGCAGTGTATTGAAGCAAGAAATAGGGCAAATAGAGTGCTGGGTTTCATTAAGAGAAATGTCACTTACAAAAGTAAGGAGGTTATTCTTAAACTCTATAACTCTTATGTTAGGCCACATCTAGAGTACTGTATACAGGCATGGTCCCCACATTTTAGACACGATATTAACCTTCTTGAGTCAGTGCAACAGAGGGCAACAAAGATTATTCCTTCCCTGAGGCACCTTGAATATATAGATAGACTGAGGGTATTAAATATGTTGAATATATACATAGACTGAGGGTATTAAATATGTTCTCGTTCATAAAGGAGGTGTGTGAGAGGGGATATGATTGAGCTGTTTAAAAATTTTTCTGGGATGGATAAATTGGATTTCAGCAAGTTATTTGAGTTAGAAGGTAGTAATAGAACTAGAGGCCACCACTTGAAAATTAAAAAGCAAGGTGTAGGTTGGATTTAAGAAAAAAAAATTTCACCAATAGAGTGGTAGACTTCTGGAACAAATTGCCGCTGAGGGTAGTAGGTAGTCCAAATTTAAATGTATTTAAGAGTAGGTTGGATGAGTTTATGGGGAGGGAAGGTTGTGATGGTTCCTAAGTTTTCTATATATTAATATTGTTTGTATATATCTATAGCTGCATGATTTAATTCTTGACAAGCCTTGATTGGTGATACCCTTGTTTCTGGATGCAATCCTCTGGATGTAGTTTTCCTGGGAGTTTGGGTGCCTTAAAAAAAGAGGCCGTTTGACTTGGATGACCTATGATGGGCCCTTGTGGCTTTTGTCATCTGTTATATTATATTGTGGGGGACTTTGATTTTGTCTTCCCCTGGCGATGGTGCTTTTTGTGGGTGGGTTTTGACGGATGCAGATGGCCTTTGATAGGCCCTTGTGGCTTTTGTCATCTGTGAAATTATGTTATGTTATGTTATCTCACATCTGTAGTCCAGTTTGGGTCACACTAAGGAGCGGTAGAGAGTGAGAAGTATTTTGTGATCAGCTCCCCAGTCATGGCGTGACACTGTATGTAGGACGTTAATTTCTTTCTTACAAGAGTTTTTAATGTTTCTTATGTGTGGTTCCCATGTCAGCCTTCTATCAAATGTTAGTCCTAGGAATTTATAGTTCTCAACGATTGCTATCCTCTTTTGGTATAGATATAGGTCAGGTTCCCTAATACACCTATGATGGCAGAAGTGGACTACTTTGATCTTCTCAGCTGAGAATTGGTAGCCATGGGTGGTAGACCATCTCATGATGTTGTTGATAGCGATCTGGAGGCGACATTATATTGCTGCCATTTCGGAACCTGCTAGGGAGATAGAGAAGTCATTTACATACAGTTTGGCTGTAATATCTTGATGGAGGTTTCATGAGATATCGTTGATTCCTATAGCAAATAGGGGTAGGCTTAAGACGCTGCCCTGTGGAACACCTTCTTCCTGTAGAAATGATTTAGATTTCACGCTACCTAATCTTACAGAGAAGGTGCGGTTGGTTAGGAAATTTTTAATGAAGTTTGGTAGTTGTCCGTGTAGTCTGAGGTTATAAAGGGCTTTTATAAGATAGCGTAATGCCATGACGTATCGTAGGCCTTTTTTAAGCCAAAGAAAACAGCTACTAAGTGCTGTTTCCTGGCGAATGCATTACATATCGCAGATTCCAGATGGATAAGGGCATCTGTAGTTGAGTATAATTTTCAGGATCCACACTGCAATGGGGATATGCAGGATTTTGTTTCAAGGAACCATGTTAAGCATTTTTTCCATAAATTTACATATACAGGAGGTTAGGGCGATAGTTTTAGGGACTGGTTGGGTCTTTGCCTGGTTTCCAGAAAGCGAGAACTGTAGCCCTTCTCCAGGTATCTTGGAAGGCGTTTTCCATCCATATTTTGTTGAATATATCTAGGAGGAAGCGTTTACCCCCTTCCCCTAGGTGGTGTGACAATGCATAAGGTATATTGTCTGGGCCTGGGGCCATGTCTCTACATGATGCAAGAGCTGTATTGAACTCTTTTTTTTGTTGAATTCCTTGTTGTAAGATTTGTACTCTCTTGATATGAAGTTTAGAGGTGAGCACTCCCTCTCCAGCTGGTATTTGGCGAACTCGGGTGTTGTGTTCGCTCTACTTGATATTTTGGCAAAGTGAGTCACTAGTGTGTCTGCTATATTGATGGGGTTTAAGATAGTGTTGCCATTTATCCGAAGTACGGGGGTAGGGTCTCGGCTGGGTTTACTTAGCATCCCTCAGATCTTGCTCCATGTGCGGTGGATGGGAGTTTTAGAGTTTATCATGGAGACATAAGCTCTCCATGATTTCCGGCAGGTTTGTTTTAGTCATCGGATTTGACCATCATTTGTATGTTTGGGAGGCTTTCCTTTGTTCTTTCAGTGCAGCAGAGCATTCTGGGCTCCACCATGGGATAGATCTCCGACTGGGTTGTCCTGAGCTGGTTATGATGGATGCTTTACCTGCTTGGTATAGGATGGATGTAAAGATTTCTCTGGGATGTCATTGACTTGGATATTGGTGAGTTTGTTGAATATTTGCCAGTTTGCTTGGTCCAGTTTCCAGCGTGATATACCCAAGGTGGGTAATCCCTCATCTAAGGAAAGGATGATCGGGTAACAGTCATCCAAGATTCTCCATTTGAAGTCTGCTGTGATGTCGGGTGAGCAGAGGGCCAGGTCTAATGCTGATATGGTACCTGTTTGTATGTTAAATCTGGTACCTTCGCCCTGGTTCATGATTCCAAGTTGGTGGTTTTATATTAGCTTTGATAGCTTGTTTCCTCTGGCGTTGCATATACTGTCACACCACTCGGTTTGATGACTGTTAAAGTCCCCCATTAGAATGAATGGAGTTGGTAGTTGTGAGATTGTCTCGTAAGGCGGTGACTGGAAGGGGCCTTATGAGTGGGAGGTAGATGTTTGCGATTGTGTACCATTTCTTGATGTACATGGTTATGGCGATTGTTTTCAGAGGTGAATTTAATCTGATGGGTAATGTGGGAACATCTTGATGGGTAAAGATGGCACAGCCGCCGAATGTGCTGCCATCATTTGGTATTGGGGTGGTTATGCAACTGTAACTCAGTAATTTTCGTGGTGGGTGTATTTCCAACATAGGTTCCTGGAGACAGACGCAGGCGGGGCTCTCGTCCACCTACAAGAATCCTTAATTCTTTGGATATTCCACTGGATTAGCTTCATTATTCTTTTGGTTTGGTTTGGAAAGTGAGCGATTTAGTTTTTGCGGAGGTGGTGGTGCCCATTGATTTATTATGGGCCTGTCTGTGGCTACTGGAGTCTGCTGTGGACTACTGGTCTTTGAGGTTTTGGTTCTTCTTTGTCACTATTTTTCTTGTTTGTGTCTTGGGTATCTACTGTTGAGGGGGGGGGGGGGGGGTCTGTCAATAATAGGAGGACGGATTATCTTAGGTGATGTCAGTGGTAGGTGTTTTGGTTAGGGGAGAGGGGGAAAAACACTGTGAGGAGGTGACTGAGATTGTGGCGGATGATCTCTGGTATATCCTGAGTGTCCATCTGTTCGGGGTGGGGGTCGATGTGCTCAGGGATTTGCTGTGGTTTTGATTCTAGATTTACCTCTGCTAGGGATGGGGTTTAGCATTGAGGTATCGGGTGCAGGTGCCTTGCGGTGTGGCAACTCTTATGGCAGGGAGATGGTCGATTGTTGACTATATGCGTAGGGTAGGGGAGTTCAATATTCGGGGCCTGTGGTGCAGGCTTCTCAGGAAGGGGCAGTTGAGTTTTTGCTTTAACCTTGTGGTATGGGAGTCTGGTCACTCTGCTCATTTCAACTACAGAGGCATAAGAGTTTCCTCTGATTCCTATGAAGGTCTGTGCCTTTTCTCTGGCATCTCTAAAGTTTAGGCATTCTTTTTCATGTATGCATGCTACTTCTTTGAATTTGTAGATATTACATTTTTTTGCTTGATGCTGGGTGGGGCCCTCCTAGTTTACACATTTCATTGGGCAATTTTTTATTTGTTCAGGGTGTAGAGCATTTGCGCAGTTGATGCAGGTGGGTGCAAAGCCCTGATTCCTGTGATGACGGGTGTTTGTAGAGTGCCCAAAAGTTTGGCACTAGTAGCATCTGGGGCTAGGTTTGAATTCTTTAACTGTGAAGCAGTTCTTTATTCTCTGTAAATCTCTTCTTACTATCTGCCACTAGACTTCTCCCTGTGATATAATTGCAGATTCACTCTCCTCTCTTTCCTTTTCCCTTAACAGTGAAAAACACACATGCATTAAACTGCAGTTAAAGCAACTTCCATAAAAATCAAACAACATATAATACAGCTTACTTAGAAATATAAAAATCCACCTAATTTTTCAGCCAAAAAATGAAAAAAGTGATTTTTTTTTTAAATTGGTAGCTGAAAAAGCTTCAAGAAATATGAAAATCTCAATTTCTCACTAGATTACACATGACAAATACATTTGAGTTAATAATGCCTATACAGAATGAAGTTTGACAACATTAGTGTTATTCATGATAGGTATCCACTATACTTTTCTCAATTTTTAACACATAACAGGAAAAATATCGTTGCAGCTATTTTTTTTTTTTGCTAATTATATTAGTATCCGTGTGGGAAGTTGCATGGTATAGATCATTCTGCCAATAACTTCTAAAATTTGTAGATATAGTATTTTTTAAATATTTTTTGGTATAAATCTAATGCAGCCATGGCATGCACATGTGCATTCCAACATGAGTGCCCCATAAAAAATAGGCCACAACACTCATTTTTATGACATGAATTTGCTCAAATCATTTTTAGGTTATACTTCTTATGCATACCAAATTGAAGAAAGGAGATGATAACCATGGAAGACATCAATGGCATAGTTGCTTTGAAATGGAAGGATAACCAAGATATCAGAATGATCACCACCAAGCATACACCTGATTTTGTTAATGTAGGGGATGTGGAAGAGGCCAAAGAAGGAGAAGAAGATGTAGATGAACAAGGACCAGCTAGAAGAAGGAGTAAGAGAAGACGAATGCAGAAGAAGCCACTGCCAATTGTGGTATACAATAAAGGAAACATTGGCATTGATATCTCTGATCAAATGAAATCCAATGAGAATTGCCTGGGAAAAGGGATAAAATGGTATAGGAAGTTGGCGATCAAAATGCTATTTGGAATTTGTATAGTAAATGCTTTCATGCTTTCATAGTCTACAAAAAAGCAACAGGAAAGCTTATAAAGATCAAGAAATTTAGAGAAAATGATTGAAAAGCTATTGGGCCTTAATACACATCCTCCACGTATGCAACAGGTGAATATCTCTAAATCATTTTCTAGATTTCAGGGTCAAGGCAGGTGGGAAGAAAGTGAGGAGTAAATGTAAAAGATGCTACGAGACGAAAGGTGGAGAAGGTGGAAGAGATCGAGCTAGAAGTTTATCAAAAACTGAACACATTCTGCAAAGGTTGCCCAGGTGAACCATACCTCTACATGTCATGCTTCAAATCCATCCACAGGCAATGATGTAATATAAGCCAAAATATTGATACAATTTGTAAAAAATCATAATAAATAAAATAAAATAATTTTAAAAAATAATAATAAAAATAAAAAATACTTAATTTTTTTTAATAAAAAAAATAATAGGTTCCATTATCCAACTGGCTTCTTGTGCCGGAACCTGATTTCAATGTAAAAAAATTTGGCTTGAAGCTAAACGGTGGATAAATTACAAAATATTTTACTTACAGGCCACTGACATGCACCACAATCTTTCTCAGCAGCCACACTATTCAAATAACATAAGTATTTGTCTTCACTAGCAAGCAAATATGGTTGCCGCAGCTAATATTGAAAGTTATTTGGCACTCATGTGGCATGCACATATGTATGCTGCAGCTGCAACAGAAACAGCCGTGGCATGCATATGTATATGCCATGGCAGTCAAAATGTTAATACAGCATTGGTCATTTTAAGGTCTACTGTCAGTTTTAGGAGGAATTAATTTTATCAATGAAAGGTTACAAATATACTAAAGTAAAATTATAAACTATTTATAAATTTTTGAAACTCACATGAATACCATCATTAAATTACTTACCCTCTCCCACACTGGGTTCATTGTTATTTTTTTAAAATTCAACTTTAAATATACCAACTTACTTCTTTTTGATGCTCAGAGATTTCTTACGAGCAGCGATCATAAAGTTCGAAGTCAGGTGAATAGGATCACTCACCCGAGAGGGTAAGTTTGCATCTCTCCATTCACTCATTTGCATTTCAAGCATAGTTGAAATTTCACCTTCAAGGTTTTTGGAAAAGGTCTGTATGGGAGTTCAAATCAATTCAGTTCAAGAATAATGATTCTAGAGTAAAACATTTTATAATTTAACTGGAATAATCATTTCTCTTTTGATTTGTGAAAATAAGCTTGAAAAATAAGAGAATGGGTGAAGAAGAATTTAGGTTCAGAAAATCAGAATCGGAATTCAGGTTGGTGGTAGATGCTAATGGCAGAACCATAAGCCAAGTACAAGATAAATAAGGCAGACTTAAATTGCTTTATTTTATTGTAGTATCAATTTTCATAACTACTCACTGTGAATTTCTCTCTCAACATGGCTTGCTGAAGAATTTGATCACCTTTTTCTTCTTTCAGAGGATCAGCACCTAAGAAGTAATGAGTATGAAAGGAACTGCTAATAAAAATAATCATGTACTTGAACACAGGCAATTGATTTACCAACAAAATATGAGTAGAAATTTAGTCTTTTAGTAATGGCATTGGGTATATAGATAGCAAGTGGTAGGAAATGTGAGAACTGAAGTACCTAGTTTATTTTTATTTATCAATACAGAACTAACTTTGAGGCTTGTTGCTTCATCTTTCAGCTGTACAATGTAAACTGTCTATCACTTTTTATTGCAGGTCAAATTTTTTACTGATATTTTGAATATTAAACATTGTACAAATGTGAAACTTGGTCCACTGAAATATCCTAGGTAGGTACATACGCAGTTAAGATTTCAAACGTATTGATAAGATACATACAGTTATGTATTTTGATGTGCTTTCAACTGCGTCATGCTTTATTGCAAGTGTACGAAAATGCCAATTTAAGGTAATGAGAAAGTATTATTATATTACCATTTTATTGTAATAATGAAACAAGCTACAGAAGAATAGCAGCAAAAGATACAGCCACGGCAAAATGACTTGAGACCTACCACATTTTTAAGGAAAAATAAAACTTCAGCCTGAAAATTAGAGTATTGAACTAAAAAATACACAGTAACCACATAGTTTAGTATTAAGTCATGTTGCCCTTATTCTTGATGACCATGTTGGGGAATTTTGGCATGGAATCGCTTAGGTTCCTGAAGTAATCCAAGGACATCTATGTGCACCACACCTTCATCAGCTTTGCTCAGAGGGTATCCAGGTTTGGATTCTTCTTCCCGCACATGGATTTCTTCATTTTCTGGCAACAATTCTCTATGGGGTTGAGGTCGGGACTATTCCGATGCCACTCTAACACCTCAATGTCTCTCCTGGAGCCACTTCGTGACCTTCTTGGCTGTATGGCAGGGGAAACTGTCATGCATAAAGATTTCACACTCGTGAATGGTGAACATTTCCAACATATGGTCATTTAGAACATCAATATACCGATCAGCACTCATCTTTTGGTTCTTTGGAAGGAAGCAAAGGCCCGCCCTTCCCTTCTCACCAGAAAAAGAACCCCAAACCATCACTGAATCGGGGTGTTTAACTGTTGGAACAGTGTATCTTGGGTTGTAGCGATCGGAAGACGACGGGCGTCAAACCGTGATAGACCTTGTCCGAAACATCTGGAAAGTGCTTTCATCGGAAAACCACCTTCCTCCACTGTGCATATTTCTTTACAAATGCAAGATGTTGCTTCTTCATGCGGTCATTTATAAGCGGTTTTGTGGCGGCTTTATGGCATGGAAGCTCCAAGTCCTTCTGTAGCCGATGCTGAATGGTTCGAACAGTGACTGTTTTGTAGCAGTCCGGGATGCAATTCCTTCAATTTGGGCACTGTCAGTCCAGGGTCCTTCTCCAATTCTCTCTCCATGAGGATATCTGTAGCAGCAGAAGTCTTCCTTCACCTTCCACCACCGAATTTGTGCTTCGGAATGGCGTTGGGTGGGAGTCCCCGGGCTGCTGCCTGCCAGCAGCCTCAATATGGTTGCTTTTGCTCTTCCTGTACATTCATATATTGTCTTAATCGGGACATTTTCTTGTCTCCATGCAAGAATACAGGCTTTCTCCTCAGCAGTACAGTACTTTCCAGGCACTTCAAAATGATGATAGGAAAATAATGAGCAGGAACCACTAACAACAAAAAGCTGCAAATTATTGATGCGGTATGGAGAAGAGACAACATTTCCCACTCACATCTAGCGTAGCACTGAGTGTCATTGGCAGCACAGACCATTGATGAAAATGCCAGATACTTCTAGAAAAAAAATTATACGCACTGTGACTGCATCATGCTAAACATAATACACATCAATATACTAAAAAAATGTGGTAGATCTTGAGTCATTTTGCTGGGCTGTATGAAACAAACACAATTAAATTGTTGGTGGTGTACTTTATTTGTCTATATAACTTCCTTGTTTAGAAATGACATCAAACAGTCTTTTGTCCAGAGAAGCTGTTAGCCGATTAATCTGGGAAGATGTTATAGTACCAGCAACTGTTTTGATCTTTTCTCACAGGGCATCCTTTGATGAAAACTGGATACCTCCTTCATACACTTTCCTTATCATGATCGACCAGAACTGTTTGATAGGGTTTAGGTCAGGTCTTAAGTGATTGACCTGTAATTCCCAAAGTTGCGAGGAATGAAATTGTAGCCTTGCCTGAATGTGAAGGAGCATTATCATGCATAAAAATCAATCGCTGTTGATGTGAGAGAGGCAGATCATATAACCATGCTGCAAAATGCTCCTCCAGAAACATGGTGGAGTTGCTGGTGAGTTTGACACCTGGAACTCAAAAAGGCCTGACAAGTTCATTTCCTATGATTCCCACCCAAAACATGACACCACCACCTTGTTGACGCTGAATGCGATGTAGGCGAGAGGCTCCAAGAGGTACCCAAAATTTTGCCCATCCATCAGGGCCATACAGAGTAGCTCTGGCCTTATCCGTGAAAAGGACATCTTGGAAATTGATCATGTACTTCTGTGCCCAATCAATATGCTTCTCTTTGTGATTCTTGCTCAGGATGGGTCTAGTGATGCACTTAACACTTCTGGCCATCTCTTTAAGGATACTACACTGGATGCTTCTGGACAAAGGAGCAACTCCAGTACTTTCAAATATCACAGTACTTGTGCTACTGAGGTCTTTTCTTACTTGTCTACCTATTTTTTGCATGTCACGCTGGGATACACTTCTTCTCATACATTTATCTTGCCTTGGTTTAGTGATGGGGTTTTCCACATACGGTTTCAATGTTCTTGTATCCTGACCAAGCTCTTGGGCTAATTCTCAAACAGATAAGCCTTCTGAAAGACCTGCAACAATCTGCGTCTTCTCTGTAGTTGTCAGACATCGTTTCAGGGGCATTTTTGGACACCTGCAATAAAGCTTAACACAGTTGAAAGCACATCAAAATACATAACTCAACATAAGTTTGTATGTATTTTATCAATATGATTGAAAATGTTAACTGCATATATACCTACCTAGGAAATTTCAGTGGACCAAGTTTCATGTTTGTAAAATGTTTAATATTCAAAATATCAGCCAAAAGTTTTACCTACAATAAAGTGGGATATACAGTTTATATATGAAAGAAGAGGAAAGAAGATTTTAAGGTAGTTTTGTACTATAAAACGAAACCACCTGATCTCACATTGCATTTTTTAGTAATTTTATCACTATCTACAATAAATACTCTTCTATATACCAGGAGGGAATGGCATAAGGCTGAGAAACCTTAGTGTCTATTTAAATCCCATGATAAGAAAACCACTTGTGGCTGAGTTTCATGAAATGTTAACACATTTTTTTTGTGTATGTGTGTATATGTGAAAAAAAGATGAGGGTATCTTTACTCAATGGTATAGCAAAAGCAAAGTGTATCAATCAACTTGAGCAGGACTATCATAAATTGGGGAATCATAATAAATAATTAAAGGCAAAAGGAAAATCTAAAATAACATGATGATGATGATGTAGGTATGCATGTGAGCAAGGTTTTTTTAAAAAATGTATAGCGACCATCTGGCAGCTGCTGAAAAGCCCCTTCCAAATGTACTAATTAATAAAAAAATAAATGAACCACTATAAATATAAATAAGTTACATAAGAAGGAAGAAATAATTAAGAACCACAGAGAAGGCACACCTCCCTTAGGGACCCTAACACTTAGCCAATAACTAAAAAACTTCAGGAGTATGGTGGAGGGCTGCCTCCTCTAAAAATACTACTGGATCATACTCTGGTACAGAGGAGTCAGACATCAGCCTGAGTGGCAATGACTGTTTATCACGATATAAGGGAAGGGAGATACAGTGCATGAACCCCCCCCCCCACACACACAAGACATTAAACTCTAAGGTGGTATACAGTCTTTGCAGAAAGGTTCAGAGGACTGCCCTATTATTTTAAACAAATTATAATAAACTAAACTGGCAGCTCCCCACAAAGGCATTAGATGCTGAAATATCAAAGGCTTACTAAAAGGATAATTTATTAAAAATCAAAAGCAGAAAAAAAAAAGGTTCACCCCTCCCCCAGATACAAAATCACACTAATGTGTCCCTACAAAGGCCCACATCCTTCAAGGGCACAAGCATGCAGACAAAAAAAATAAATGGTATGCAGTAGGCTTGCTTCTGACCCCAGCAAGAAGTCAGATGACTAAAGAATCATTTGAGACTGTTATGATTGATTGTCATTGGTGAGAATGAGTGCTGGAAGCGTTGGAATGATTGTGATGGTGGATCATGAAAGTAAGTTTGCATAAGATCCTCCATTAAAAGACAAGCATGAATGTTGTATTAATAGTGAAACAAAAAGTTTTCCTGATGTATGTGATGAAGATTAAGATGTTTGTATGATAATGGTATCACAGATTCTGCAAATCAGGGGAGGGGAGGAGATTCCAATGCCCTGAGAGAACTCTCAGCCCTTTGTAAGTTACTATAGATCACAAGCCAGCTCTGAACCTAGCAGACATTTTATCTCCCATACTGAGCAGTGTATTGCAACCAATGCAGCAGTGAAAAGAGAGCCCCAATAACTTCAAACAAGTGGAATAAACCATGGAAGCTGAGCTCCTCTTCAAACTCAGAGCCATCCATGTACACTGGTATGTTCCAGCATAGCAAGAAGTGTGCTCTAAAAAGGTAAAAATGCAATATTCATGGCCTTGTAAAAGCGTTGAGAGCAGAGGCATGGTGACAAATAGTTAAAGGTGGTAGCCTCCAGGATGGCATCCTGGCAAGAACCAGAGGTACCACAAGCCTGAGAGCTACATTTAGCTCTTGAAGTTTCTTAGCCATAAACCCAAAGGACTTAGGGTGTGATTGACATCCCTCAGCAGCATAGGTACAGTCAAGATTGGCTGTGGATGCAATGATAGTGGATGGCAACTGAGGGAGATGCCAGGCCCACAGGTACAAGTGCATAATGCACTGTACACAACACGGAGTGACAATCTCTCCAGCATCAACAAGCAAGCTCTCAATAGAGGATGTGCGGAAGGCACTGGTCAAGAGATGGATACCAGCGTGGTGGATTGTAATCACCTTCTGAAATTCACACACGGCAGTGGATGCATAAAACTTGCATCCATACTCAAGATATCAGGGAACAAAAGAATGATAAAAGAGGTAGAACTTCAGCACCTTAATGTACTGAATGTCATGGAATGAACAATGTCCATGGAGTGGGTACAAGAGACCCTAAGGTTACATGCAAATAAGGTTACTCTGCATAAAACTCGCATCTGTAGTGAAGCTTCGAACAAACAAAGGATCGGTACAAAAGTAAGGCAGTAGCTCTATCAGCGCCCAAGGAGCTGAGCATCATGGGACTAAGGATATCCATTCCATCGAGCGGGTACAAGAGACCTTAAGGCTGCAAATATGAGCCTCCCAGGTGAGACATCCGTCAAATACAAGACCATGGAAACGGTGAGAGTCCACCACTTTCAGGCACACCCCGTGGATGATGGCAGAAGGGCACCACCTTAGTCTTGGACAAGAAAAGCAAAAGCCTGTGCTCTTCGGCATAGCAAGGGACACTGTTCAATGCCTGTTGGAATTCACGCTCCAGAGTTGGCATCTAGGCCGCGCCAAAACAGAATGAAAGGTTGTCCACGTATAGCATAGTGAGAACATCTTCCAGCAGCACCGAGGTGATGCCATTGATGCTCAGGGCAAAAGAGTGCGACACTGAGGACACTTTCCTGCTGGACCCCCTCTTCCTGCTTGCTACATTGGGCTGGAGAGGGCTGCCACGACTTGTACACAGAATCGAAGATCTTGCAAAAATTGAGCTATAAAGCTGTCTATGAAGGAAGGCCTCGCAAATGGCATTTTACAGTTGGAGCTGAGCATCGATGAGGAGTGGAACTTGCACTGTGTAGAAGACAGATGGCATCTGCTGTCCAGAAAAAAAAAGGCTAATCTAACAACTTACCAATTTCTCCATCAACTTGCACATGCAGGAGGTTTGAGAGATTGGCGGAAACCGGCCGGGGTAGAGTGATCTCTCCCGGGTTTGCAAAAGGCAAACACAGTAGCGATTCACCAGGAATCTGGGAGGATACCCTCTACCCAGATCCCATTGAACAAATCTAATAGAAAGGCAATGCAGCGCTCACCCAGGTGTCGAAGTATGGTATACAGGACATCGTCCGGACCAGGGGCGGTGTCCGCACACGAAGCGAGAGTGGTACGCAACGAAACTCACTCAGAGTAAACCTGTCATTGAAGGGTTCTCTACCTCTGGTGGTAAAGTCCAGTCGGCGGCCTTCCGCGACATCATGACACGGATCAAATGCTGGCGGAGCAGCATCCCGGCTAGAGAATGCAGAGAGAGCAGTGGTCCAAGATTGCAGCCCCATTCTCCTGGAGAACTTGGCCAGAATCCTTTTGACTTGCTTCCACACCTCTGCTAGAGGGGTCTTCAGTTAAGCGAAGACATGTATGCCTGCCAAGAAGAGCGGTGTACATGCCTTGAAATATGCCGGAACCTAGCCCTAACCCTACGAAATTCACCAACAGTGAAATCATTTGGGGTGGTCAGCGTGCAAAATGACCAGACATTCTAGGAATAGTAGTTAGGCACAGGGCGATGAGGTAGCCAGAGAACTCAACAGCATCATCAAATGAACTAAACTCCATGACTGAGATAGAGAAATCAGTCATTTCCTGAAATGTGGACCACCACATCAAGCACCACCGGGGTGGGCTCTCAGGCGGCAGTGGCCCAGAAAACGATATTTGAATGGAACAGTGATCACTACCATGAAGGTCATTGACCAACCTCTACCCCAAATCAGGCTGTGTATCCGGAGAGGACAAAGATAGATTGAGGCAAGGAAGATGAAGTGGTTCTCAGGCAGTGATGCATAAACTCATCCACATTTAGGACACCTTTCTCCAGCTCATCGATCAGATTGGCAGGGACTTGTCCGCGCGGAATAATCAGGTAGTCTCCCCAGAGGGGGTGTCTACCATTCAGATCTCTGAGCAAGAGAAAGGGCCTTGGCAACTGTGCCATGATGAGCTGGATGTCACCAGCGTTGAAGTCAGCTGATATGGAATATACAGGGAAATAACAGTATACCTCCTATCCAGGTGCAGCTGCACAGCTACTGCCTGAAAGGAGGTATCTAAAGTGAAGAGAAGAACTGCGACATCATGTGGGGTGTAAATGGCGTATCCTGCCAGAACACCATCCTGTGAGGGTGGGGTCACAAAGCCCTTATACCCTGTGAGGGTGGGCAGGGGGGACATGCCCAGGGAAGGATGGCCATATGGACCATCCTCAGCAAGATCCTTCTCCGAGGTTGAGAGGGTCTTGGCTGCCACAGGGGCACCAGCCAGAGGAGGAGATCCCTCATTTTCTTGTAAAATCTTGGAGACCCAAGCCATCTGAAGAGGACTTCGGATAGGGGCGGACTTGGGTTCGGTGCTTGGCCCTGAGCCCAGGTCAGCCCAATGAAAGGCCCTATCGTCTGGAACTGGGTTATCTCAGGAGGGACCTCTATATGGCCATCTCTCCCAGGACATCACAGGTCACATTGCTTGTAGTATCTTTGGTCAGGGAAAAGAGGGGGGCATGTACGGTGACCCCCTCTAAGCTCAATAGTTCAATATATGAGCATGCAGGTCTTTACGGGGAAGGTGCTGATGGGGCCCCATCTTCTCTCCTCCCCCTAAGGGGGTTGGCCCTATCGTGCTGCTCACAGTGCAGTCAATTATGGACCGCCTGCCTTTCTTGGCAGTCTCCTTAGAAAGTAAAAGGGGGACTGCTGCTGGTGACTCCAGAGAAGGGGGAGTCCCCTACACCCATAGGCAAAGGAGAGGAGTAAGCCCCCCTCTCCAGTTGAAGAGTTCTGGAGGGTCTCCTGCAAAAGCACAAGGGGGTGGGGAAAGCTCCATTTTTTTAGTCAATTTTAGAGGGGAAAGTAGAGGGAGATTAATTTTTGGGGGTCTTTATCATTGGGCATGGTGACCCTATTTATTCTACAGGATGCATATGCTAATCACCCCATGCAGTAGCCCACTCTGCAAGAGGTGAGTATGGGGCAGGCAGAGCTAGAGCTAGCTGCCACCATTTGGGGACACTCCACCTTGGGCATGGCATAAAATGGATAGAGATTGAAATAAGAAAGAAAGGGGAAGTGAGGAAGGTGCGGATGGGGATGAAGAAGGTTGTTAAAAAAACACCCTAGAACAGAGTTCAGGGGTGAGGAAACATTGCCCACTACCCTCTCAGTCGTGATCCGGGATAGTTGGGTGAGAGGAAGCTGGTCAGTATCTACCCTGTGAAATTAGATGCCAACCAGAGAAAGTTAAAAGAGAGGTTGTAGGAAAAGTGGGGAATTATGGTAGAAACGCAGGTTGTCTGAAAGGAGAAGAGGCCAAGCTGGGGCCGGACGGGGCACTGAGTCCCGTCAGCACGGCGGCCAGGAAGACAAATTGTTGCGCCCCTTATGGGGATAAGGCTGTACAGCTTACCATATATATATATATATATATATATATATATATATATATATATATATATATATATATATATATATATATATATATATATATATATAAGTGAATGCATCCTTTCTTTGTACTACCGAAAGCTATGGCCCAGTTGTGGTTGGTGTGCAAACTAGGAAGCCTCTACCACATTTAAGCTTATACTGCCTGATAAAGGAGATGTGTGCAAAGGTTACACATATAGCTTTCGTCATACAAAGAAAGGATGCATTCACTTTTTACTTCAATATTTACCATCCTACAAGCACAGATTCAGGTGGGCATGATCTTTGGAGATGCAAATGGAAAAGTTTATTTGTGAAGAGATATTTCTCTGTGTTGGTCCCATTAGATTAGTGGTAGAGCACTAGTCTAGATAACCAGAGTCCTTGCCAGGGCGATGTGCTTTTTTTTGTGGCTTTTTCAGGGTTATCTCCTGTAAGATCTATTTGAATTCAGGTTTGGCCTAGATATATTTACATCCTTTTGTTTACAAGTCTATCACCAACATCAGTCAGTTCCTAGCCTATCAAAGTTGTCTTGAACTCAAATTTATTATAAGAGAGTCAAATGAGAATGGTTCCTGTTCCAAATAATAATTTTTGACTGAAAAGTCATTTGTGAAATTAAACCATTCTCATGGTTCCTGTTCCAAATAATAATTTTTGACTGAAAAGTCATTTGTGAAATTAAACCTCAGACTTACCTTCTTTCTTTGTCATTTTGTGATTTCAGAGCTTCAGTATACAATAATAACTGGATTATTTTTTTGAAGGTATGGTTCAGTTATCCAAATATAGCTTGTGATATTAAGTACTTTTATTTTATAATTACATTATAAATTTGTATTAATATTGTTAGTAATTTTTCCTGCAAACAAAAAAAGGAACATTAACAGAACTGAAATGGAAGTTACTCAGAATGAAGTATAGGTTGGGTAAACCAGCAGATCAAGATAAATCATCTATATGTATTTTATTTTACCTTAAAATTGATTAAAAATTAAACTATTTTCAAGCCTGCAAATTAAGAGTTTATTATTAAGTCAAGAAGTTAATAACATTTTTAGAAGACAAAAAATGAATGAGTGGTTTATATTGTTTTGAATTTGCAGCAAGCTGTTTAAAGCTGGCTATTTGATGCTGTTTGGCAGGGTATTAGCAGTATAACTTAGTATGCATCCTCAAATAGGCCATTTAGGGTTTTTCTTATTACACTGGATATTTCACAATACTTTCTAGGAAATTTTTTTGGGTGATTTCAAAGAACCTGGGAATGATTCAATATTTTTTTTTTTTTTAAATTAGCAATTTACAGCTTTGTCACTCTTCCTTACATGATGAGCTCGCACTTAGCAAACAGACCTTTGGTCTGTGGCCTACAGCCTATCTCACTCTAACAATGTGGTTTTAGTCTAATAAAAATTTTAATATTTCTATTAAATACTCCCTAATATTTACTTTTCTATTTTTTTTCATATCCATCCTTATTTTCTAGATCTAAATTCAATAAAAAACTTTTAGCTGAATCCTTTTCATATACCATAAAAACAATCCTCATGTTTTTTTCATCAAAATTTTCTTTTATATACTAACAAATACCACCCCCATAAAACACCATGCCTTAATTTTAACTCATTCATAGATTGTGAGTAAAAAGTATAAGGTGAGAAAAAATAACTCTTAGAATTTACTAAGATAAAAGCTTCAAATAAATGAACAAGGTCTGCTGACCAAAGTCACATGCTCTCAGTTATTCTGATTTATGACCTTATGACCTTCAAAACTTCCATTAATTCCTGGACTAACCTTGGGAGGACCTTGGCAGTTGTATGATTAAAAAGAGAATGTAAAACAACATAAGGGTTACAAATTTCATTAGAATTGGCCAAATAGTTATGATGTTATTGCCAAAATGATTCCCCAGCTAAGCTTAGGAGGACTTTGGCAATTATATAATTCAAAAGATAATGTAAAACAACCTAAGGGTCTCAAATTTTGTTAGAATCGGCCGAATAGTTATGTTATTGCTAAAACAAAATAATTTCTTAGCTAACTTTGCCAATTATATCATTCAAAAGAGAATGTAAAACAACATAGTTATTGCTAAAAAAAATAATTCCTGGGCTAACCTTGGCAATTATATCATTTGAAAGAGAATGTAAAACAACATAGGAGTTTAAACTTTGTTAGAATCGGCCAAATAGTTACGTTATTACCAAAATAATTAATGAATGGTGCAAAACAGATGGGTGCTGCGTAAGTCCAAGTGGGCAAGCTCGCAGCCATTTTCAGAAAGAGAGGATTCATTAAAATTTCAAATGTTCTTTAAAAACATAAGACTATGGCTAACAATCTAAAAAAAAGGATGAGGGAGTAAAAACGTAGAAAAATAAATGCCTCTAGAATGCTGCAAAATCAAAGAAAATCATAAGACACGACAAGTCTATCTGGTTCTAAAAATGATAAAACATTAAATTTCCTTTAAGAGATTTGTCTCTGATAAAAATTTAAACACTCAGTTCATGTTAAAGGTGCACTCATGTTCGGAAAGGATGCTCCTCAGAACCTGGTGAGGACACATCCCTTGGCAAATAAAAGGAAAAAGCCTTTGCCTCAGAGTATGGAAGCGTAGGCATTCAGCAAATAGGTGGAGTACAGACATTGGTACTCCACAGTGAGTGCACATTGGAGGCTGCTGAAGGCCTTCGTAGAGCTCTCAGAATATTTTGATTATTTGATATACTTTGGTGTGTGACATAAACATAAATATTAAGTTATAAGATCATATATTTGGTTAATATAACAAAGTTAAATTGTGGTTATTTTGTATAAATTGTGGTTATTTTGTTTTGGTGAGAAAGTGACTTTTGTTTACTTCGGGGCCATCTTGATTAGCAGTTTTTAAACTTGCGCGCACAAATTGGGGTCAAATTCTTGTTGTTTGTAAGTTTTTGTTTCTATTATTGTTCTTGTTTAAGTATGGCTGACTGTTTGGATGTAGAGAGTATGCCTTTTGAAAGTAGTGTGTATGTAGTGTGCGATGTCTGTGGTGTAGAGAGGAGAGTGAATGTGTCTGAGTGCCGTGTATGTGCTTTGACTGAGGAGGTGAGTCGATTACGTGCGGAATGCTTGAGACTGAACGATTTAGTGTCTGAAGTGAGAAGAGATGCAAGTGTACGTTTGAAGAGTCAGATTGGGACCAGGAGGGAGGAAGTTAGGCCTAGAACAGGGACTGGAGAGAAAGCAGTAAGTGAAGTAAGTGATGATGAGTGGTGGGTGAAAGTGAACAGAATAGATAAGTTAGGACAGGTTAGGTGTGTGAATGAGAGGGACATGGAACCTGTTAGGCTAACTAACAGATTTGATGCCCTGAGAGAGGAAGAATTTGAAAGAGATTTGTCTGGTGTGGCCGTGCCTGAAAGTAGAATAGGAGGTCGAGTGAGTGAGAGCAGGAGGGAGGGTAATACTAGGCCTAGAGAGAATAGGAGAATGACTGAGGTGATTGTGATGGGTGACTCTCAGATTAGGTATTTAGATAGGAAGTTGAATGAAAGTAAATGTAAGGGAGTGAGAGTTTGTCTGCCGGGTGCTGGTGTAAATGATGTGTGTGAGAGGTATGATAGGTTGGTGTCTGGGTGTGAGAGGGAAGCAGTTGTGATTACACATGTCGGAGTAAACGATGTAAAGAAGGTGGGTACTTGTGAGTTACGACAGCGGTATAAAAGGCTGATTGAAAGGATGTGTGAAAGTAGAGTAAAAGGCGTTGTTTCAGGTGTGCTTCCCAGAATGGATGTGGGGATGGAATGGTTGTCTCGTGCAATGGGGTTGAATGAATATGTGAAAGGTTTGTGCGAGGAGTCAGGATTGGTATTTGTAGATGTTTGGAGTGGGTTTTATGGGAATAAGGGTTTGTATGCGATGGATGGACTCCATCTGAGCCGAGATGGGGTTGAGGTTTTGTGGCGGGAATTAGATAGTGTTATTATGTCTTTAGAGGCGGGAAACTAGGTTTTGATAGTGGTCAGGGAAATTTAATGGCTCAAAGTGAGGCAGGGAAAGGAAGCAAACACAGATTTGTAGAAGGTAGGCAGGCTAATGGAAGTGCTTTAGGGTTAAACTACTTGAGTAGTGATAGTGGTCAGGGAAATACAAGAGTACAGGGTCGGGGAAAGAGAGAAAGGAGATGCAGAGGAGATAGGCCCTCAGGTGCTTCAGGGATAGGTGGGCTGAGTTGTCTTTACACAAATGCTCGTAGTCTTAGAAATAAGAAGGATGAATTATTTAGTTATATCATTCATGAAGATATAGATATAATATGTATAGTTGAATCATGGGTTAATGAAAATATATTTAATGATAATGTCAGTGAATTTGAACTAGAGGGTTATACTATGTACATTAGTCAAAGGAGAGATAGGACTGGTGGTGGGTTGATTATTTATATCAGAAATAGCATTTCTTCAAATCTAAATAACTCTATAAAGCAAGGAGAAGGTGAATCATTATGGATAGATATTAAGGTTGGTAAAAATAGGAAAATACACTTGGGAGCTTTTTATAGACCACCAGGACAGACTGATTGTATCGATGAGTTAATGATTAGGGAAATAAGTAAAGGATGCAAAGAAGATACAGTTATTCTTGGTGACTTTAATTTAACTTCTGTAGACTGGGAAAATATGATAGGAAGAGATAGAGCAAGTTGTAAGTTTATGGAGTGTTTTGAGGATAACTTTTTGATCCAATTTGTTAATAAGCCAACAAGGGGTGCCAATATATTAGATCTAATTCTTTCAAATGATGATCACTTAGTTCAAGGATTGAGTGTAGGGGAATCATTGGGAAACAGTGATCATCAGATGGTTTGGTTTAATTTGCAAATAGTTAAGGGTAGAACAACGACAAACTCCACGAAAATTCCAAATTTTTATAGGGGAGATTACGATAAATTACGCAGCATGCTAAATCAGATTAGGTGGGATATAGAATTCCATGGAAAGAATACTTATGAGATGTGGGATATTTTTAAGACTATATTAAACATGGTTCAGGAACAGTGTATTCCGATGAAGTCTATTAGGAAGAAATGTAGGAAACCATTATGGTGGAACCAAGAAATAGCTAATAAAGTTTCAGAGAAAAAAAGGGCATACCAGAGATTACAAAGTGAGAGTAGTTTAGATAATTTAAACCATTATAGGTCAACCAGAAATGAACTAAATAAGATTATTAAGAAGACCAAAAGGACAGCAGAAATTAATTTAGCTAAAAATAATAATAAAGATCCTAAAAAATTCTTTAGCTATTATAGAATCAATAATCAATCTAACAGTGATAAAATAGGGCCTATTAAATATGAAGGGGTTTTGAAAGAATCTGATGAGGAAATAGTAGAGGTCCTTAATGATCATTTTGCTTCAGTATTCACAGAAGAGAAACCAGTTAGATTAATTGATGATAATTCTAGGTCAAGGGAAGTAGTGATAAATTCTATTAATATAGACAGAGAAGAAATTAAAGGGCTTATAATTCAGTTAAATACTAGTAAGGCATCTGGCCCTGACAACATTCATTCTAGGATACTCAAAGAAGGTGTAGAAAGTATTGCAGTAGCTCTCGAGAAGATATTTATTAGATCACTAGAGTCTGGAGAAATACCAAATGATTGGAAATTGGCAAATGTAGTGCCAATTTTTAAAAAGGGAAGCAAAGAGGATCCAAATAACTTTAGACCAGTAAGCTTAACTTCTATAGTCTGTAAAATTCTTGAGAAGATGGTTAAGAAGGGAATTTCTGATCATCTAGAGAGTAGCAGGTTAATTAATGATGCTCAGCATGGTTTTAGAAAAGATAGATCGTGTTTAACTAATTTACTGGATTTTATGGATTATGTAACTAAAGAATTAGATAGGGGTGAGAAAGTTGATGTGATCTACTTAGATTTCAGCAAAGCTTTTGATAAGGTTCCACATAGAAGACTAGTTCATAAATTAAAGCTGCATGGGATATGTGGGAACGTTTTAAATTGGATAACTGAATGGCTGAAAAATAGGAAACAGAGAGTTGTACTGAATGGAGTGAGGTCAGAGTGGAGGAATGTTATTAGTGGCGTACCTCAGGGATCAGTTTTAGGCCCTTTATTATTTATAATCTATGTAAATGATCTTGGGCAAGGTGTAAATAGCAAAGTGTCAATTTTTGCTGATGACACTAAATTGGCAGCTGTAGTCAAAGAGGTTGAGGGTAGCTTTAAAGTGCAGGGTGACTTAGATAAGCTGTTAGCTTGGGCTCAGAAGTGGCAGATGACTTTTAACCTTAATAAATGCAAAGTTATTAACATGGGGAGAGATAATAGGGAATTTAGCTATGAGATGGATGGATATTGGCTTAATTCAGTTGAAGATGAGAAAGACTTAGGAGTGGTAGTAGATAGGTCACTGAAATTTTCAAAGCAGTGTATTGAGGCAAAAAATAGAGCAAATAGGGTGCTAGGTTACATTAAAAGAAATGTTAGCTACAAGAGTAAGGAGGTCATCCTTAAATTATACAACTCTTATGTCAGGCCACATTTAGAGTACTGTATACAGGCATGGTCACCACATTTTAGACATGATATAAACTTATTAGAGTCAGTACAAAGGAGGGCAACAAAAATAATACCATCCCTGAAGCACCTTGAATATGAAGATAGACTGAGGGTATTAAATATGTTTTCATTTGAAAGAAGGTGTGTGAGGGGAGATATGATTGAGCTTTTTAAAATCTTTTCTGGGATGGATAAATTAGATTTCAGCAAGTTATTTGAGTTAGAAGGTAGTAATAGAACTAGAGGCCACCACTTAAAGATTAAAAAACAGAGGTGCAGACTGGATGTTAGAAAATATTTTTTCACTAACAGAGTGGTGGATTATTGGAATAGTTTGCCACCTGAGACTGTAGACAGCCCAAACTTGAATGTTTTCAAGCGCAGATTGGATGATTATATGGGGATGTAGGGTTAATTTCTTACTTTTTAGTATGTGGATATGTTTCTTGACTCATTCCTGTGGATGCAGTTTCTTTTTATTGTATATTTTGGGGGATTTTGATTTTGTTTTTGACAGACTCCTATGGAGGCTTTAAATTATATATTGTAGATGCATGGTTGGACATTCCTATGGATTGTTAAATTGTATATTGTAGCTGCATGATCTGACAAAATCCTATGGATGCATTATATGGGTGGGATTTGATGGATACGGATGACCTTTGATAGGCCCTTGTGGCTTTTGTCATCCGTTAAATTATGTTATGTTATGTTATGTTAAAGCCATGTGTCAGATGACAATGCCCAATTCTCAGATGGCATAGAATAACATCCTGAGTACGGGTCCTAGTAGTGTGTGGCCAGGGGCAGACTGACTGTGTGATGGCATGCAGTTTAGTTGGGGGTAGTTCATTCCAAGTCCTCTGTCACTAGCCGACCACATTTTTTTTACCTTTAAGGTCCAAAAAAGTTTTTAGCAAAAATTAATTTTGCTGTTGAAAATGTTTAGAGCAACCCTTAAGCTTTAAAAAAATAAATAATTCATTGTTTTATGTGCTATAATAAGGGAGAAATAATTTTTTTCCAAATGCTGGTATCAAGAAATTTGACAATTTTTCTCAACTTTGACAGGTTATAACTTTTGAGCTATTCAAAATTGAGGGCTGGGAAGTGTCTCATTGTTTTTCTCTCATCGAATTCAACCTGTATACCAATTTTCATCAAAATCGGTGATGGTGACTTAAAATTTCCCAAAAAATTGGTTGATTTCATATGGAATGACCCTTTTGGGGATTTGTAACTTTTAGTCTATTATTTACTAAATATCTACGCTCTGCTCGTTTATAGTTTTTTTCTAAGTTAGGTAAGGTTTCTTGATGTCTTTTATTGTTTTGTTTTTTGTTTTCATATTTTTTGTTTAATGCGAACGATAACAGCTTCTTCCTGGAAACATCGTAGCTTATAAATAGGACCCATTTTGCAAATGTTTTTCTTTCGTTATTGTGTTTTCATGCTTCCATGTGCTTCTTTGTTATTTGAATTTGGCTTTACTTTGTATGATCGCGAAAAACTTTTAGATTATCTAGAGGCGCATAAACTAATCAAGAAACCTATAAAAGTAAGAATTGGTTGTTATTAGGTTAGGTTTTTCTGCCAGTAAAAAGTTGCTGGGGGGAAAAAAAATCCAGTAAATTCAAGGGGGCTGCTCGTGGGGGAGATATCACTGCAGGGGGACTCCCCCTGCGATGATCCTGAGTTTCAATCAATTGGGGGGGTCTGGGGGGCGCAGCCCCCAGTATATACTCATATACAAAAAAATATTATGCGGATATTGTTCACATCTGACATCATAAGAGATATGCTGTAGCCAAAAATTGTAGCCGACTAACAGCGCCATCTACCGTGAGCCCCGAATCTGAAGTGTTACCAAAATATTTTCTTAAATCCAACCTACACCCTTGCTTTTTAATTTTAAAGTGGTGACCTCTAGTCTGATTTCCATCATCTAACTCAAAAAACTTGCTAACATCCAATTTATCTAACCCAGAAAAAATTTTAAACAGCTCAATCATATCCCCTCACACACACCTCCTTTCGAACGAGAACATATTTAATACCCTCAGTCTATCTATATATTCAAGGTGCCTCAGGGAAGGAATAATCTTTTTTGCCCTCCGTTGCACTGACTCGAGAAGGTTAATATCGTGTCTAAAATGTGGGGACCATGCCTTTATACAGTACTCTAGATGTGGCCTAACATACGAGTTATAGAGTTTAAGAATAACCTCCTTACTTTTGTAACTGACATTTCTCTTAATGAAACCCAGCACTCTATTTGCCCTATTTCTTGCTTCAATACACTGCTTAGAAAACCTTAATGACTTATCTATTACTACTCCTAGATCTTTCTCATCCTCTACTGATAATTGTGTAGACGATTGCCGGATGCGATTCTTTTGAGCGTCGGCTCGTTGTTGGGTACGGCTCGCCACGGGAATAACACTGCGATGACCCTGAGTTTCAATCCTTGCAAGGGGGTCTGGGGGGTACAGCCCCCCAGGATAAAAACGAAAATCGCCATAAAATTCTTCGATTTCATCTCTAAAAAAGTAACCCAAAATAGCCCCCCAAAAGCTAGGCCTAGGATCCGGCCATCGTCTACACAATTACCCAGCCAATGCCCATCCATTTCATAGTTAAATTCTCCATTATCTTTTTCCATGTTAATAACTTTGCACTTATCAAGGTTGAAAGTCATTTGCCACTTATGTGCCCAGGATAACAATTTATTTAAATCCCCCTGCACTTTAAAATTATCATCAATATCTTTAACTACAGCTGCTAATTTGGTATCATCCGCAAAAATTGACACTTTATTATTAACTGCCTCCCCAAGATCGTTTATATAGATGACAAATAATAATGGACCGAGAACTGATCCCTGAGGAACCCCACTGATAACATCCCTCCACTCTGACTTTACACCATTTAGCACTACCCTTTGCTTCCTGTCATTCAACCACTCAGCTATCCAATTTGAACCCCCCCCCCACATATCCCAATCATTTTAAATTTATGAACTAGTCTCCATGTGGTATCATATGCTTTTTCTATATCAAAAAAGACGGTAAATATGTAGACGAGCGGCCCGGCCGAAAAGATGTACTATTTCGTCCGTGTTCCAAAATGTTTCACGTTTTTGGAGTACGTTTATAGGGGACGGCTCGTGGGGGGTTAAACACGATGCGTGGACTGCATTACGATGATCCTGAGTTTCATTAAATTGGGGGGGGGGTCTGGGGGGCACAGCCCCCCAGTATATAATCCTAATTTTTATAATGTTCTGACTTTTACAGAAGTGAATGCTTTAACTACATCATGCCAGCGCCTTTAATCTTTTTGCGAATTATAATAGGGGTTGGGGGTGGGGTATGACGTCAAAAATGACACGGGTGAACGATAATATTTAACTTTCGGGGGGGAAGTTATTCTGGATTCATTCCTGTGGATGCAGTCTTTTATTATTGTATATTATGATTGATTTGGATTTGAAGTCTTGATGATGATGCCTTTTGTTTTTGACACATTCCTCTGTATGGTTCAAATTGTATATGGGTAATACTTCAGATTCGAGGCGGACGGTAAATGGCGCTGTTAGTCGGCTACAATTTTGGACTACAGCATATTTCTTATGACGTCAGACGGTAGCGTCAGATGTGACAATCACTGCGTTATGTTTTTTTGTTGTTTGGGTTATTAGTAACTTTTAGTCTATTATTTACTAAATATTTGCGCTCTGCTCGTTTATAGTTTTTTTTCTAAGTTAGGTAAGGTTTCTTGATGTCTTTTATTGTTTTTTGTTTTGTTTTTGTATTTTTTGTTTACTGCGAACGATAACGGCTTCTTACTGGCAACACCGTAGCTTATACATAGGACCCGTTTTGCAAATGTTTTTCTTTCGTTATTGTGTTTTCATGCTCTCCATGTGCTTCTTTGTTATTCGAATTCGGCTTTACTTTGTATAATCGGGAAAAACTTTTAGATTATCTAGAGGCGCATAAACTAATCAAGAAACCTATAAAAGTAAGAATTGTTTGTTATTAGGTTAGGCTTTTTCTGCCAGTAAAATGCTGTTGGGAGAGGGAAAAAAACCCAGTAAATTCAAGGGGACTGCTCCTGGGGGAAATATTACTGCAGGGGGACCACCCTGCGATGATCCTGAGTTTCAATCAATTGGAGGGGTCTGGGGGCGCAGCCCCCAGTATATACTCATATACACAAAAAATATTACGCCGATATTGTTCGAATCTGACGCTACTGTCTGACGTCAAAAGAGATATGCTGTAGCCCCAAATTGTAGCGGACTAACAGCGCCATCTACCGTGCGCCCCGAATCTGAAGTGTTAACGTATATTGTAGATGCATGATCTGTCACAATCTTATGGATGCATTTTGTGGGTGGGTTTTGACAGATGCAGATGACCTTTGATAGGCTTTGTAACTTTTGTCATCCGTGAAATTATGCTATTTACTTTTTCTATATACTTTTGTGATATAGCTACCATTGATGTTTTGTACTTCAACGTCCAAAGAAGTAAGTTTATTGTCAGTGCTCAATTCATAAGTGAATTTTAACAAAAGTTCTCCTCAAATTGCTGTTCAATGTTTATTTTGGACGTGGATGTAAATGTCATCTATGTATCGGCAATATGTGTGTGGCTTATTTTCAATGTTGTCAAATAAACTCTCTGTAATACTTCAGATTAGGGGCGCACGGTAGGTGGCGCTATTAGTAGGCTACAATATATATCTTATGACGTCATACGGAGCTTCAGATGTGACCAATCACGGCGTTATATTTTTTTGTTCTTTGGGGGATTTGTAACATTTAGTCTGTATTATTTACTAAATATCTGCGCATCTGCTCGTTTATAGTTTTTCTAAGTTAGGTAAAGTTTCTTGATGTCTTTTATTGTTTTGTTTGTTTTTTTTTCATTTTTTGTTTCGCAGCGAACGATAACAGCTTCTTACTAGCATCCTTATAGCTATAAATAGGACCGCTTCGCAGTTGTTTCTGTTTCGTTATGGCTTTTTATTGCTCTAGTTGTGCTTATTCGTTAATCGAATTCGGGTTTATTTTGCATGACCGCGAAAAACTTTTAGATTATTTAGAGGCGCATAAACTAATCAAGAAACATATAAAAGTAAGTATTGTTTGTCATTAGGTTAGGTTTTTCTGCCAGTAAAAAGCTGTTGTCGTTTGCAGCGAAACAAAAATTGGGAAAAAAACACTAAATTCAAGGGGACTGCTCGTGAGGAAGATATCACTGCGGCGGTCTACCCTGCGATGATCCTGAGTTTCAATCAATTACAGGGGGTCTGGAAACACAGCCCCCCAGTATATACTCATATACAAAAAATATAACGCCGTGATTGTTCATATCTGACGCTACCGTCTGACCTCATAAGACATATATTGTAGCGTATAAACAGCGCCACCTACCGTGCTCCCCGAAACTGAAGTGTTACCAAACTCTCTTCAAGTTAACCCATATAGTAGTTGGTGAAGCTCAGCCACAAGGGTGACCCCATAGCCACTCCATCCACCTGCGTGTATAGTTTGTAGTGTACAATCACTGCACACAGAAAAAAAAGAGACATTTTGCCAGGTCGAAGTATCAAAGATGGAATGGTAGGAGTAATAAAATAAGGTCATTTGGAGACAGTTTGTGAACCAGCGGAATCTGATTAGAACGTTTGGATTCAAACCTGACCCCAATTTAAGGCTATCGCACCCGAGTGTGAGAGCAGATGGGCAAACAGAGTAATTAAAGCTGTCTGGAATGGGGAACAGAATTAGCGACAAAAGATGTTTCACCTTAATGTAAAATTTGATACGGTCATCTTGTAGCTTTAAACAAACGGAATGTCTGTGATACTCTCGCAGGGGAGAGACCCCAAAATTAAGATACAGGGTAGAGAATTTCAGCCAATCACAGGCTCCACTGGACTGATAGGTAGCTAAGCACCGCCTCAGCGCCCCAAAGAAGGTGGAGCTACGTGTCTCCTCCAAAATGCTTCCTGGTATAAATAATAGAACATTTCATTCAAATGATGATTATTGACAGTTTATCGATTGATTCATTTAGTTATTCATTGATTAATTATTAGACTCATAATTCACCGCTCTGCAAATCTCCATTATTCTTGATCTTGCCATTATAGCTCGATTTAGTATATTCCGTTGTGCAAATTAAATCTTTACCGTAAGTGTAAACATTTCAAAGTAGTAGTATAAAAGTACAAGTGTTTAATTCCTTCACAAATGAGCCTCTTACTTACAAACCTTGATTCGTTAATACCCCTCGGAATGTACGTCAAGAAACCTGTAAGCAAGCCACTTTACCAAACCCTTATATGATCGCCTTGCAATCAAAACAAGGCCGACTTACGCCGACCCCATAACAAGCGTCCCTATAAGTTTACCGTCCTGTGTCCTGAACAGAGCTTCTGATGTGCATGAACGTAATATATTCCTTAAGATGTTTGGCTCAAGATTTGGACGAGACATTGTGGGATGGTGGTACACATTTGGTATAATGATGTCGATGGTCTGAGCGATATGCAAATTCGCAACACAGGCTTTATACATCGAGGGATACTATTAGAAATGCAGGTCTTGTAGAGTGGAGTATATCGATAAATTCCTCCGTAGACTGTATGCTAAACTTTGAATATATGTACGGTTTAATTACTTCATTTTGGATTTCAGCTAAATGGTACGTTGGTGTCGTTACTTGAGAGATGATAGGCCTCAATGGGTTGTTCGCCTTATGAATTTTTACATTTCCATACAGATATCCTGGTGTGTAATCGCCGATGATCCTTCGGAATGCACTCATTGGAGGAAACCAGTTTTGGGGGGGACTGGTGGATTAGCTATCCTATAAATGTAGTCTTCCAGTTCGAGGCCGAAAGTATGTCACGCTGGATATGAAGTAGAGCAGTTGTCTAATAATGCCACTACATTAACCGTACCTATTTGTTTTGGATCTTTTTCCATATATATATATATATATATATATATATATATATATATATATATATATATATATATATATATATATATATATATATATATATATATATATATATATATATATATATATATATATATATATATATATATATATATATATATATATATATATATATATATATATATATATACGGTCAATAAGTTTTGCAATTCGGATATAAGGAAACGAGATATGAGGAAAAGTGTTTTATTATTTTTCAATATAACTACCCTCGACTTCATTGCCCTTGCGCCACTTGTTCCTGGGGCTTCGAATTCCCGACAACCAGAAATCTCCCGACTGCTGTTCAATCCACTCCAGGACGGCGAGCTGGACATCTTCATCTTTCCCAAACCGGCGTCTACGCAGTGCAACCTTGAGCTGGCGGAATAAAGAGTAGTCGCTAGGGGCCAGATCTGGACTGTAGGGGGGGGGGGTTGAGCTCCTCGAATCCGCACTCGCGCAGGGCAGCTTGTGTAACTCTGGCCTTGTGGACTTTGACGACGTTGAAGTCGATCATGGGGCGTTAGGTTTCTAGGGACCCAAAGGGCAGAGACCTTGGTCATGGCCAAATTGTCGTGGAAGATGTTGATAACACTTCCATGTGATATTCCAAGTTGTCGCTCGATTTCTTCGACCTTCACCCGTCGATTTGCGAGGATCCTCCTCTCCACACGGGGCACATTGTCATTGTCCTCGTTGGTCACGTCTCACGGGCGTCCTGAACGGGGATCATCTTCAAGGGACTCACGACCATGGCGGAACTCCCTATTCCGGCGAGCAATGGTTGCATAGGAAAGGGCGGTGTCGGTGTACACTGCAACCACGCGTTCATGGATCTCTTTTGCATTCTTGCCTTCCTTGGTCAAAAATTTGATCACTGCGCGGTGCTCAACCTTCTCCATTGTTGAAAAATTTGTGACTGACGATCTGCGATCAGCTACTACTTCTTAAATAGACGAGGCAGGAGCGTGCGGCTGCAGGTCCTAACTTGTCCTAATTTGTCCTAACACCCCCACAAACAGCCATCCCCCTTCCTGTTTTGCCCTACCGATTCGCAAAACTTATTTACCCCCCCTCGTGTATATATATATATATATATATATATATATATATATATATATATATATATATATATATATATATATATATATATATATATATATATATATATTTATATACAGTGGTACCTCTACTTACGAAAGGCTCTACATACGAAATTTTCAGGTTACGAAACACTTCTTCGGAAAAATATTGCCTCTTGTTACGAAAGAAATTTCAGGATACGAAAGGCGAAAATTTCAAAATACGCGCTGCTACTCACAGCTCCCAAAGTTCACCGAACGTAAACATATTCATAGCATCCTGTATCCTGGTTTGAAAGTGGCGCGTCCGAGCTGCTCTGTTATTGGCTATTGCCCAGCATCTTCCTGACATCCCATTGGCTAGGATGGACCTCTGTGTGTATGTGCGTATACCCAGAATCCCCTTCGTTTTCCCGTCAGCCCACGAGGATCACCGAAGCCTCAGTCTCACGCTAGCGAAATTCAGTAAAGCACGAAGTGTTCGGACAGTTTTTCGTCAGCTTTTGTTAGTGTTTATTGCAACTTTACGTGTGTGTATTTACTTTTATTCATTATGCGCCCCAAGAAAGTGATGGAGAAAAGTAGGAAGAAGAAGAAGAGAGTTGTTTTGTCCATACAAACAAAGCAAGAGATAATAGAAAAGTACGAAAAAGGGATGCGTTTGGTTGATCTAGCCAAAGAATATACATGTAATTCATCAACGATCGGCACGATATTAAAACAAAAGAAAGCCCTAAAAGCTACGACTCCTTCCAAAGGCCTCTCTGTCATTTCGAAGAGGAGGTCGGCAGTGAACAATGAGTTGGAGGGTAAAGTTGGACCTGAAGTTGACAAAATTGTTTCGCTGAGAAAGTGCATGGGGCTTGAGGTGAATGACGAGGACATCAACGAGTTGATTCAGGAGCACCACGGGGAGCTTTCGACGGAGGAGCTGAGGGAGTTGGAGGCGATGCAACACACAGCAGTGCAGGAGGAGTTCATTAAAGACGAAGAGGAGGCAGCCATTATTCCGACAGCCCGAATAAAAGACATTTTACAAAAATTCTATGAAGTTCCGGACTTTGTTGAAAAGAATCACCCAGAAAAAAGTGTTCACTAATCGGGCTATCGCTCACTATGATGATGTTCGCCTTGCACATTTTCGAAAGATTGTTAATAGCCGACAAAAGCAAACGACCTTGGATCGGATCTTTACAAAACGTGAGGCAAAAACCAATGCTGAGAGTGAACCTGAACCGAAGAAGGCGAAAGGTGACAACGATAGCAGTTAAACAAGAGAACCATTAAAGTAAAAAAGAAGAAATATAACTTTATTCTTTACATTATGTACAACTTTCATTTTTATGTTTATTGTTCAGTAATTTAATTCTAACATGTATTTGTTACAGGTTTTGATGCATTTTTGTAATTTATAATAAATTTATGTCTGATTTTTAAGGGTCTTGGAACCGATTAAGGCATTTATAGGGTAAAAAGCGTTTCTACTTACGAAATTTTCACGCTACGAAACGATTTCCACCACGAATTAATTTCGTAAGTAGAGGTACCACTGTATATATATATATATATATATATATATATATATATATATATATATATATATATATATATATATATTAGACTGGTCAGGAATTAAACAGAAAGCCGTGAATTCAGATATCAATGAAAAATTGGCCACAGTGTCTGTAAAAGGGATTAAGACGAGACAGCTCTCGCCGCGTCAGGTACTATAAAATTTATCTCAAGAAATCCTCAACTTTACACGCCAAGGAACTATGACCACAGGACAAGGGATTAACGTCGGTCGAAAAAATCCCGCCCTGCGGGCAGAGCTAAAGGCGTCATGCCCTGGAGGCAGGAAGACGCCACACCTTTATCCTGCCCTACTTATAGAAGAAAAAGGGAGAACGCATACTCATTCTTGATTCTAACTCTCAATCTCAGAGTCGCCCCGTTATTAATTACGCTTCGTTTAGCGTAGCGAAGCTTCCGTCTTAACCACCTAGATATTATTCTGGTTACTCTCGATATCCTGACTGGTAGTAAGAAATTTCCCTGACCGTACTCTAAAACGAGAGCCTCATTTTTATCTTGCCTTGTTTGTTTTGTTTGTTTTGAATTAAACCCTTATTTTTTTTTTACGTCATTCCTCTATCTTTTCTCGATCACAAGCCTTCAGTAAGCCCAAGGACGGCTAGATTTAAGAATGAGGAACGGACTCGTGACGCCAATAACATTAATGTGAATACGGAATCAGAAGAGATGAATATATCCTAGTAATCATAGCGATGTTACTCCCCTTGGGAATTCTCTGCCTGTCTTATTTAAACGAAACTTCATTAAGGGGGTCGTGAGGCATGACTTACCTATCTTTAATCAGAGCGCGAGGCAGGACCTCACAAGTCAAAATATGCTCCTTTGTTCGGACTGCTGGGCGGAGTCAAAGGGTATGTGTGTTTCAATGTAAACACATTTGGCCGCATCTGGGCTGGCATCGATAGCAAAGTGATATCAAAGTTGATTTTGTCAACTTTAGATGATCAAATCCGACTCTGTTTCCGGCTGCCTCGTTATCTTGTAGCGAGACTTTTCGGCTCGTAGCTGTTTCGTCGCGTATGTATGTTTGTGTATTCACGTGTGAAACTCCAACTATTCGCTTGCCTTCATACACATGTTTTTTTTTAATATATGTACAATTGTGATTTACCATTATATATAAGTATTTCGCTTTATTCTACATTAGTTCATTGCTAATACATGGCCTATTATTTCAGTAATTAATATGTGTGCGCAATTGTAAGATTTCATAGGTCCAACAGGGTGCTCATTTGTGAAGATCCTCTTTGAGCCTACTTCATTTTGCAATTTGGGCGTCGCTACAGACTATCCACCTAAAGCGTATGCTATCTAAGCTAGCTAATAAAATTTCAGATATTGTTCTTTGTAATGATACATAATTAATTCTACTTTTGAGCTTTAATAGCCGGCTAAAAAATTAGAGCATTATTAAAAAGGGGACATTTTTGGCTGTCACCCGAAATATATATATATATATATATATATATATATATATATATATATATATATATATATATATATATATATATATATATATATATATATATATATATATATATATATATATATATGCGTTCTAGCCATTGAAATTTTGTCATTTTTGTCTTGTCTTGTCTGTATTATGATTTTTAGTTCCTTCATGTCTATTTATTTCATTTTTACCTATTTTTGTGAATATTTGTTCGTTTTCGTTGTTTATTTGTATATTTGTTTTGTATACTTACTTAGTTTAATTTCATTTTTCGTAGATTCTTCTTTGTCAAACTTCGTCGAAAAGCGCGCCCTTTCATGTTTTCTATACTGATGTACTCTGACCTCTCTATGACATAATTACAGAGGATTTGTTCAAGTTTTTGGTATAATCCCAGCTAGCGTATCTTATACTCCATCCCCCTTAACCATACTTTATCAAACCCCCTTGATACGTCCCTGCATACGATGTCAATATAATTCCGATTTTTCTTCGCTATGCAATTTTCTCCGTGATGATGTTTATCGCCATCTCGATGCTTCTCTTTTTGAAGTTATATTGGTGTTTGTTCCTAAGCGGATGGTCCCCCAAATGTTCGACAGTCTTCTATTTAAGATCTTATCGAAGAGTTTTCCTCCAACTTCTTAAAAGAATATTGGGTGATAGCTATCCTTTCTTTCGGGTGTTTCCCTGGCTTGGATATGAATATCATTTTTAGCCGTTTTGCATCAGCCGGGAAAGTAGCTTACATATAGGCAGGTATTTAGGATGTTCAGTATACCTTCTAGAACGCATCTCGGGGCTTTGTTGAAGCAGAGCACCCATTTTGTTTTGTTTGAAGGAATGGAGCGCGCTCTCGAGTTCTTCGAGCGTCAGTCTTTTCTCATCCTCGTTTTCCCTGTGCACTTGGTGGTTAGGATAGGTCCTGGGGCTTTCTATTCATTTTCCTGATATTCACCCATCATCCCTTAGGTGTTACTTTGTTATTTAGTTCTTCAATAGCTTCGCTGCATTTTTCTTCTTGCCGTTCGTAAATTATCATGTTTAGTTCTTAATTTACTCCTCTCGTACTGTATATTGCTTCACGGGAGGTTCCCACTATGATGCTTATTTGATATATATCTCTCAGTTCACGGTGCAAACCTTTCATATGATCGGTCCATTCGCACGCAGAAATTGTTCTGTACTTGGCTTTGGGAAAAACCTTTCTGTCTGCCTCTATCAACTGGTCCTCCAGCCGTTTAATTTCCTCCTCTATTTTCTCGAGCGTTGCTCTATCTAAGTTTGCTGGTATATAGTTTCTTAGCAAACGCTCGTAGTTATCTCAAGTTGCCCTGTTATAATTCTCTTTTGTGTGAGTGGTATTAAAATAAGGTTCACATTGATCTGGAGAGTGATCCTTATATGGTCACTGAAAAGAATCATCGCGGGGATCATGTGATAATTATATGGAATGAGGAAATTGGTCAAGCAGATGTTTGGCTTGGTGGCTGTTCTTTCCGTGATGAAGGTGGGAAAGTCGGGGCCCAGTCTCTTGTCGATGTTTTTTGTCCAAGAGGGTGTCTAAGTAACGACTATCCCGTTCGTACGAGTATACCTAGGCTCGGCACATCGTGCGTTCAGGTCTCCCATTAGTATCGTGCGGACCCTTCGCCCAAATATATTCGTGAGGGTCTGAATAGGTAAAAGGTCGCTCTTCGGGAGTTGATAACCCGTGTCAATGACCATTTTACCCAGGCTCATGTCCACCTCTATGGTGAGGTAATACTCTTTAAGCTCCTGAGTTCCTTGAAATTTATTTCATTTTTAACCGCAATGGCTGTTCCATCAGATCGTTCTTGAGAATGATTTACCGTTAACAGTTCATAAGTCCATATTTTCATTACTTCACTCCTGATGTTAACTCTGTGTTCTGAAATTAGGGTGATATCTGCAGCGATGTTCTTGAAAATGTTTCCGTACTTCGCTCTTTTTGCCGTCCATCCGTTGGTATTCATGCTTAAGATTCTTAAGTTACCTCTATTTATTTTTCAGATGTTAACTACCGCTTCTGTAGTTTTGGGTCCCTGTTAGGGGCTGGTTTTGCTTTTGGTGACAGATGGTCTACACGTTTCCCTTGGATCTTTTCCGTCATTATTCTTCATTGTTTTTTATCTCTTGGGAGGGAAGTCTTTGATTTGCTTTTAGAGGCCCCATGGGACCTTGTCTGAATGGACTTACCTTCTTCTTCCACCTCGGACTGTGACTCGCTTGTACTCTTGCCCTGTGTTTCGTCTATTTCTTCTTCGAATATTACCTGCTGCTCTTGGTGTTCTTTGGTTTCTGCTGGTTGTGAGTGGCTTCCACTCATGTTTAGTACTTTCGATGAGTTGGGCGATTTGGGGCCTATGATTGATGGCAACTCGTTTGCTTGAAACATCGACTTTACCTCTTTATCATAGCATCCAGGGTTTCCCATGTTTGTTATATGTTCGTGAATAATGCATGTTATTATCTTTGCACCCATGTCACTGTTCGTGTTTGGTCTTGTTTTCTTTTATATTTCCTTCCTTTTCGGACAAATGAGAGCCATTGTCCGATGCTTTACGTTACAGTTAAGGCATTTCTTCGTTGACGAGGCACATTTTTGAACGGTGGCCATCTTGTTCGCATTCAGAACAGATCTTCTTATCTTTATCAGGGCAGGTTTGGCTTGTGTGAGTTTCTAGTTTATAGCAGAAGAAGCACATCTGGATTATATGGACTTTCTCCTGCTCGATGTTTTATGATGGAATTCTCATATTGAATGCAAGAATTCCTTGATTCTTTGTCTTTTGGTCATTTCCGTTGTTTCGTAGGTTATCTCATTTCACCTCTCTACCATTCTCTCATTCTATCTCAGTCATTCTCCCACTCGTATTCTCTCTCTTTCTTTTTCATTGTCATTCTCTCTTGTTCATTTTCTCTCTCCCATTTTCTATCTTTCTCATTCTCTATATCCCTCATGCTCTATATCTCTCATTCTTTCTATATCTCTCATTCTTTCTCTATCTCTCATTCTACCATTTATTTCTATTCCCTCCACAATTGATATCTAACATGGCTAGATGTACTATTGACATAAGATAACTAGTGTAAAAGCTTCATCCTCCAATACCACTTCAATCATAACTCTGTCCAACTTATCTATATTAATAATTTCTAAAATTATGCTTACCCAGACCAAACTCTCCTCCTAGTTTCCAAGTCAACCATTATTTTTCTTTCCCATTTAATGCCTTCGCCACTACACTTTACAAATGTACAGGGTTCAAAGACATTATAATATAAGTAAACTGCATACAGGACACATCTACCTAAACTATTCAATGTACTCTTTGAATGTATACATCATTTGTAAAATTTATCCCACATTCTACAAAAATGGGGCTTCCTTTTCAAATTACTCCCCTACATATTTATTCATATCAATTAAACAAGACAACTATGCTTTACTACCATTTATTCTCGGGTAATGTACCTTACATTCTAATTACCATTTCAAGCAGTGTCTTATATGTATTATGTATTTCTTACATAACTCTATCGAGAACACTTTCGTAAATTGGGTGCCAACTGAAAATCACCCATCACATTCATTTCGGGCAAACTCGCACTATTAATTACTTCACTAACCACTAGGGCATGAAAGATGAGCGACAACGTCCTTCTCAGATAACCACGAGAAAGGGAAGTAAATTGCGGATGGCCGAAGCCGTCATTATTCATGAAGAACCCGGCAATTAACGTGCAACCTCAGCCGGAAACCATACTCCCGAATTCTCGGCGTCTGCGAGTTGACCCTTGTTAAAAGAAGCACGTTTTCAAACTTTATTTTCCTCTGCCTCTTTTGCCAGAGAACTAGATCGGAGCGAGGTTTCTTCACCTTTCTTAGTCTTCAAAATTCTTTTGAAAGGCAGAAAACAGAAAATAAATATAGGGAGAAGCCCTGTGGTGGTTGTTATATATATATATATATATATATATATATATATATATATATATATATATATATATATATATATATATATATATTTACAAGGTGTCCCAGAAAAAAGTTAACCGTACTTTGAATTAATATAACTCAAAACTCATGGGAGATTTTTGAGTTCTGTAAAACAAAACAAATTTATAAACTATTTACCTGTCGATTCCGGAAATTTCATTAAATTCCCTTTTACGATGTTGATACACTAATGGGTTTAGTGGAGGCTATCAAAATTATGTTTGCGCAAGGAAGTAAAATAATCAAACTTCGAAGTTTAAAATCAACAAATATATTTCAATCCATTTTTTACAAAAACACCTCCTTATATGGGTAATACAAATTCATTTTATAATTTCCTGAGCATCGTTTCCTTTCACATGTCCTCCATTTCTTTCCAAGCACAGTTGCGCCTTTTATCGCATTTATTGAACAACTTTTTTGATTAACTTAAGATTTTCCTTCAGTCTATAGACTTCACGTGTGATACTATCTCTTAACTGGTTGATGCTTTGTGGTGAAGTAGCATTCACTTTATTCTTTAGATATTCCCAAAAGAAATAATCACACGGTGTTAAGTCAGGGGATCTTGGGGGCTATTCAATTGCATGATTTAGCGCGACAATGCGGTTGTCAAACGTTTCTCTTAGTTTTGTTCGTACAGCAAGCTGTCTATGAGCTGGTGTGCCGTCCTGAATCCACCAAACTCTATTGAATTGATTGCCGTAAATCTGGCGGAGTTCCAGGGAGATCCTTTCGTTGATCATGCTCAGGTAGGCAGCACCATTCAAGTTATTCTCGTAAAACAATGGGCCGACAAGATAGCCATTCCCGCATATTCCGATCCGCAGAGAGACTTTCTGCTGACAAATACGTGTGTCAAAGTTGAATGCTGGGAGGTGGTTCAGCGGCGCATATTGCCAAATGTTATGGCTATTTACCTTTCCATTCATGAAAAAGGCTGCCTCGTCACCAATCACAATGATTTCCAGGAAACGAGCAGGTTTATGGAGAAGCCATTCAACAAATTGTCTACGACGAGGAAAATCAGTTTTAAGAAGCTGGTGTCTTGCATGCATCTTATAGGGATGCCATTTGAAGTCATGTTTAATAATGCGGTTAAATCACGACTTTGACAATTGTAACCCATTCTTTCTGACTGATACATGTGGATTTTTAAGAAGTGTCATCTGAACATTTTCGATATTTTTTGTTGTTCTTATGGTTCTCATACGACCCGAACGACCTTTATTTAGATTTAAGCATGTTCCTTCATGTTGGTATTTACGAACATTTTTCCAAATTGTGGGCTTACTTGGTGGGTGCCTACCTGGAAAACGTTGTTCAAATGAATCTTGTACTTGTTTATTACTGCCAGTCTTAATAAAGTTTGTGACTACAAATATGCGTTGATCTTTTGTTAACTGCATGATTAAAAAGGTTCTATGGAAGTAAACTTTTACACAAAAACGCTTTGATTTGCTTAGTAAGCAATAATGACGAGACCATACAACAGCGTGGCTGAAAAACCACTGTAAAATGGCCTAGGCTTTGCTTGAAGAATCTCACAGTGACCTAGCCTACCTATGCTTCTCTTGAAAGTGCACGGTGGCCTATCCTACCTAGGCTTCGCTTCATTATTTTACTTCCTTGCGCAAATATATTTTTGATAGCCTCCACTAAACCCATTAGTGTATCGATATCATAAAAGGGAATTTCATGATATTTCCAGGATCGACAGATAAATAGTTGATAAATAAAACACTTTTGGCAGGACACCAAAATCTCCAATAGTTCTTGAGTTATACTAATTCAAAGTACGGTTAACTTTTTTCTGGGCCCCTCGGATATATATATATATATATATATATATATATATATATATATATATATATATATATATATATATATATATATATATATATATATATATATATATATATATATATATATATAATATTATGAATAGGGCAAAAAGTTATTTTGTAGGTGTATGAAGTTGATTTGTAAAATGTTGCTTAAAGAAACTGGAAATAAAAGCTCAGCTATGATTCGGCCTTACATTTTGCGTTATGCCATTTGTAGACTTGATACATAATTTAACAAATCAGACCTTGATTTAATCTGGAAATTTTCTCTCAGTGTTTTAATTGATCTGAAATTGCACCTGCAACTGTGTTTAATAATGTGCTGGGCCTATACAGACGTAGAATTAATTGTGGTTTGATTTATTTATATTTACTTTACATCATTGGTGGTGTGCGCTTATATCATAATAGGTATTATTAGGACACTTTTATTGATATCAATTTTCGTCGATTCCATTGTCAAAAATATTTTTTTAAAAATGGTGAAAATAGGCAGGAATAAACTCTCTGCATACAATAATTTGCATTTTTTAATTGTTTGTCGATAATAGCAAAGTAAAAATAAAGGCTAGTGATGATAGGAAACTAAAAAAAAAGGCTGTCAAAAATAGTAGCAAAGCTTTTATCTACGATTTTCAATCCATTATTACTTACTCTTTTTTCCGACCAAGCATTAATTTCAAGGCTTGTTGACATATAACACTCAACACTAATTTCTCTACATTGGTATCAAACCTTTTATATGGTTCATTAATGAATGACTTTTTAAAGTATTTCAAACGTAATTTCACCAGTCGAGGAATCAGTTCAATTTTCAATTCATTATCTTATCGACCACTTTATCTTGTTAGCTTTTATCACCCGAACACGTGATAACTCTAGGTTAAAACTTTTGAATGCTTATACACATTTTGTAATCCGAATAAATTTTAGTTACGCAATTTATCTGAAAATTTATTTATTTTTAATTACTTGTAGATGAATAATAAGAGTTTAGTATATATATATATATATATATATATATATATATATATATATATATATATATATATATATATATATATATATATATATATATATATATATATATATATATATATATATATATATAGAGAGAGAGAGAGAGAGAGAGAGAGAGAGAGAAAGAGAGAGAGAGAGAGATAATGCATCGAGGCCAAGGAAATAATAACAAAAGACATCTGGGTTTAGCTTTGCCCCTCCGATGTTCTCCGGTAACATGGCAGAAAGGGCAAAAGGGTAAATGATACGAGACTGATTCCTGACCTCAGCTCAAAAGGCAGGCACTTCGAGAGTGCACTTATAAACAACCCATTCAAAAGTACAAACTGCCGATCTCGTATTACCCCCTCTCCGAGCCACAAAACGCAAAGCGCGCGAGACTAACCTGAGATCCCACCTTGCGAGCCCCCCTCCTCCCCCCATCTACCTCCCTACCCACCTCAGCGGGAGTAATTTGAGTTTATAACAGGATGACCTGTGTAAACGAGGCTTTTTTTTCGTTCTAACGGTTGAGACAAGTAAGTCACCGGTTGAGAGATTTTTCGAGTTCGAGAAGGAAACAGAAAAATCACCGGTAGAAAGTTTTCTGCAAGTTAAGGAGAACTTTGCAGTCCTTGTACGAAACCAGATCGTACCAAGGAAGCTCGGCACCGCTCGAGCCCCCAAGAGATTGAGTATCAAGCTAGCCAGTTTGAGACTCTAAATCTTACTCTATCTGAGTTCGACAAACCACAACTAGATAGAAAAACTAAAAGGAAGACAATGATTTCATATCGTCCGGAAGCAAAGTGGAAGGGCTAAGTTTTAGATTGAAGTCGCCTTTACCCCAAATACCTCGTGACGTCACCCGTCAACTCGCCAGGCAAGTCAACGAATGCCATCTAGCGAACAAATAACCAACTCCGATCAAAAATCTCCGAGGATAGTCTAACTGGTCGCGAGTATTTAATCTGCATTACCTTATGTGAGTAAAGAATAATCCTGTTGTTTATCTCCCCGTGCATAATAATTAGTTTAGTGGATGTCTGGCCAAAGACAACGATATTAACTTAATAATTGTTCCCCCCGTAAAATTTTATCTCGAAGCGAGCTGTGAGAGCTCACCCAGTAATCCCATTTTTTTTTAAGTGTATTAGATCTGTATTTGTTTTATGTTATTTAGTGAGATGGTTTATGTTCATTAAAGTCTATTTTTCTTCAGTAAATTCACTGTTTTAATTATCCCCGAACGAGTTAAAGTGGCAATAATTGATAAAGTCAAGAAAGAAACCCCTTTTATGTATTCACTAGAATTAAAATAAAGATTAGCACTCTTAGAGCCCGATCCTCAAGCGATCACCGAGGCACGAACCTACGCCTCAATTTAAAGTTATTTGGATTATTGAAAATCAATAAAACAAAATAACATATATATATATAAATAAATAATTAAATATATATATATATATATATATATATATATATATATATATATATATATATATATATATATATATATATATATATATATATATATATATATTAGCTCGGCTAAACTACGACATTACTTATCTGCAGTCTGGTTGCCATGATACACCTGAAACCACCTTACAGGATGGGGGGGGGGGCAGAGGTGTGCAAGGAAAAGTTCATAAAAGTTTATATAAATATTAACAATATGGTTATATGTATACAATATCCTTTATAATATACTAAGAAATCCCTGAATGGGTATAAAATAAATATAAATAATATACAGTGCTCTTTAGTGTGTGGCTTACAAACACATCTTCTCTTTAGCTTACCGTAAACAACAGAACCTAACCTAACCTAACGATATCAGAAGAATATTACTGTTTATCACTGCTTCAGCTAGATTGTTAGTCACAATGAATCTGTGTCTATCAAACATTGCAAAATTCTTAGTATTTACTTCTGAGGCAGGAAAATTTTAATGTCGCCAAATAATCCAATCTTAAGAGTTACACTTTGAAGTCATCAGTAAAGACTATCATAGTATAAGTAAAAATACGGCGAAGAGAAATTGGAGAGAGGGTTAGAAAGAGAGGAGACCTTTATAACCACAATTAATTGTATACGAACCCGTCTTAAGTACAAGCGACACTCGGTAATGATCCCGCTCGTCCTGGTACTTGCTTGCTTTAAAAGTCCATCGAGGACGATGATGAGGGATGCCCTCTTGAGGGCATCAATCTCCACTAGGTTTAAACCGGTAGGAATGTGTGCAGTCTTCAGACCTGTATCTTGACTGAGGGGATAAGGACCCTGGTGGCAGGAGAGGCTCGAGACGACCAGGCTTCATCCTTAGCTGCAGGGAGGTGCCGATACATCGGTATGTTGGTGCTTGCCTATAGCCACTCTTGATCCTGGTTTGTGATCGAGGTATCCTTCCTCTAGCCTTTGCCTAAGAAGGCATAATCCACAAGGCACTGGGGTGGGTGGGGTGTACTGTGGTTGGTAGGCGCCAGGACGTGTCCACACACCATATCAAACAAAGAAGCTGCCTAATTCTAAAATGAGTGAGTCACTTAATATTTAATGAATTTGCAAATAAGTATATATATAAAATGGACGTCATTATCTTGGTTTCAATGTTTACAGCCATGCCGTACCGTGAGCTCTTTGAACCGCCATTTCTACCAGGGAAGCGCCTGGTAAGAGAGGAGTAGAACCTGTAGAACAGTTCCGAATGGGTGCGGAAGCTGCCTTGCTCTTAGGCCAGGAGCAGAGGGTGCTTTTAACATGAGATGAGTCAAGTCTCAAGGCGCGAAAGGAACAAGTCCTTTGATGACTCCGAGAGAGATTTGGTTCGCAGGCTGAATGGAAATCACATCCTTCTGGAAAAGATACGAGCTATATTGCTTTGAGGAAACAGAATTCACACACTTGGCATTGCATACTACGCATTTATCATGCACTGCCCAGTCATGATCCTCGCATTTACCGGAAGGCTTCCGTTCGAGACACGGGTGACATTTGGCTCTCTATCCATCAGCCTAGCTAAAACTAGCCTTTGATGGAACATATGACGTTTGGCCAACACACTGCTATCGGTGGAGTGGATAATCAGAAAGTGTTTGAAGCTAGCGGCTGGAAAATGCCGGTTAGTCTTTCTTAGGGGCCCCGATGTCATCGAGTTTCCACTCACCCTACTAGTAACTTTCGTCTCTGTGGGTCCCCCGCCCTAGAAGGGCCAGACGCACCAGTCATGGCCTGGTCACTTGCCAAACGGCAAGGGATCCGTCCGTCCAGAGATCAGCCTCGGGATAAAAGGTATCCCTTATCTGCTTGTTGTTTGTCCTATTCTTTATATTTTAGGAGGGTAGAGATGATCCCTCTTCTCTCCAACTTCGAAGGCCAGATGAGCCAGCTTCAACCTTCTCATCATACGAAATGGGGAAGGATTTTGCTGAAAATGGCGCACTAACCGAATGAGATGGTTCATATCCTGTCATCGTGAGTCATCGGGGGCCAGTACTGCCCCAGGAAAACTTTGCACTGTGGCGAACTTTGGCTTGCTTGTGTCTCCAGCACGTCTTTGCTCGCTTGCAGGGAAGATCGTACCATTTGAGGCGGGGGTAAATACAAGAACATTTCCAGCTCAGAAGAGGTCTCCGAATGGTCAGCCACCCGAAGTGTCGGGGATCTCGACCGAGGACTCAACGGGCCGATCTCCATTGGAAAAAGTGGGGAGCTCCTTGCTGATTCCCACCAGAGTCACAAACCTAGAATTTATGAGGTGTCTTGATAAGGCAAAAGGAATTGACCAAAGGCCAATCTCACGGTGATAACGAATATTTAGAATATATCGCAACCACGCAATAATAAGATGTGGAAGATAAGGACAAGACAATTTTGCCAGCGAAGTATTGTCGCTTTTATTTTTCTCAAAATTTAAAGCGAAAACCAACGAGGGCTTCTCCCATAGAAAGTTTGTAAGGGGAGATCTGTAAAGTGATGAAGATTGGGACAGTGGAAATATGGGGAAGATATATAGCTGAAGACACTTTTGAGGTCGGTATGCAACTCATCTGCGGACGGTGGGGCCAGCAGAGCACGTAACCATCCAGATGTCAACCGCAGCAGGGTTTCCATGATACATCAGATACCCTTTTACAAAGGACAGAAATAATAGAGAGAGAAAGGTAAGGGCAGTAGAAACGGAAATAGGAGTTGGAAGAAAGCAGACATGTTAAATACCTCCCCCCCCCCCTTCGCATCTAAAGAAGGTGGTGATAATTCCCTACCTATTCCACACAGGGGTGAGTTAACCAAGGCTGTTCGGCGACTAGCCTACAAAATTACCCACCTGCCAAGAAAATAGGTGAGAATGAATGAGAAAAAAATAGGCCACAAAAAGAGTTACAGACAAACGGGGGCACGGACCGGTATGGTGTGCTCCTTTTTCATGTGCCACAGTCTACAGGAGACCTCAAGTATTAGGATGTTAGGAAAATAATTACATATTTGACCGCTTGGGTTATAAAGCAACCAGCTCGAGAATGAGGAGGTTTTAATGGTAGGAAACGACATCTAGATCTAGTTTATCATCTCGCCTATCTGGCAGTGTGACGTTCTTATTTAAGGTCGTCATATTCATATGGAAGATGACGACTTCAAGAGCAACATTTTTGCCATTGCTTATTGCACGAGTTTCAACGAGTGTTAGTACTGTTAAGCAGGCAATGCAGAGGATTTGGGGAGTGTATCCTCATGCAGTGTCGGCTCGTAAATGCCACCTGTGGTTACTTCTCCCCACTCAAACACACACATACACACACACACACACACACACACACCTTAAACAACAATTGTACGTCTCCGCTAGGACCTCGTTCTGAAAGACAAACCATATTGGATGACGACGATCTTTTGAAGGAAAAATTTAAATCAAATCTGTTGGCGCCACAGCATCCGAGGTTTGACACCCAAACAGAATGTGACACATTCAACTGTCCACGAACATTAATGTAAACTTTTATTGCCACCACATCAACTTGATCTTGTAAACGAAGCATTACCTCGACAGAGGCCAATTTTGGTCAATGGAAAAGGTGTCCCCCAGCATGGCATTGCAAGACAGACCCAAGATAAGATAAGCTTGATAGGATGGGATATTCTCCCACATTCTACATACTCACCGAAATTACCACTAGCGGAATATCACTTAATTCGGTCGCTAGAACATTTCATAAGTGTCAAAATATAATGAAACAAGCATGTTATTTGAAATGGCCTCTCAACACGGGTTTTCCCGAAAAATGATAAAAAAAAACAATCGAAAATTTATCTTTCCGTTCGCCTGCAGTTTTTGATGGTGATTACACTATTGATAAATGGGTTAATTAAACTTCACTAACATTTGCTTTCGTCTTCTTGGGTTAATTAAATTTCACTAGCATTTGTTTTCGTCTCATTGGGTTAATTAAACTTCACTAGTATTTGTTTTGTCTCCGTCGGTTAATTAAACTTCACTAGTATTTGTTTTTGTCTCCTTTGATTAATTAAACTTCATTGGCATTTGATTTTCTCTCTTTGAGTTAATTAAACTTCACTAACATTTCATTTTCTCTCCTTCAGTTAATTAAACTTCACTAGCATTTGTTTTTGTCTCCTTGGGTCAATTAAACTTCACTAGCATTTGTTTTGTCTCCTTGGGTTTATTAAACTTCACTAGCATTTGTTTTTGTCTCCTTGGGTTAATTAAACTTCACTAGCATTTGTTTTGTCTTCTTGGGTTTATTAAACTTCACTAGCATTTATTTTTGTCTCCCTGGGTTAATTAAACTTCACTAACATTTCTTTTGTCTCCTTGAGTTAATTAAACTTCACTTGTATTTGTTTTTGTCTCCCTGGGTTAATTAAGCTTCACTAGTATTTATTTTTGTTTCATTGGGATAATTAAACTTCACTAGCCTTTGTTTTTGTTTTCTTTTGGAAAACACGTAAATTACTTTCCTATCAACCTAATAGTTTCCTCTTCCGAATACTCGGGTCATGTACCTTCCTCACAGTGCCACGTCGCACATCTTTACGACTTCTGTTAAAAAGTTCTTCTCGCAAACTCTCCGGTGAAATCCCTTGTCACTTTTCTCTTTTTTATTATTAGGTAAATAATTGAACTCTGCCTCCTGTGTTCCGAGGGAACTAACTCGCTGAGGTTACGGGCCATCTATTTTCCCTTGAGATATAGAGCTCGTCTTGGTTACTGTGAGAGGCGTGGAGGGGGAGGGGGTGATTTAAAGAGTTCAAAAGAGCGGATTTTCCCCCCAAACCTACCAAGGTTTCCTACAATATAGGGACTTTTAAAGGGCAGGGGAAAGCGAGGTGTGTGGGGGTGCTCCTCCGCTATCCCCCTCACTGCCCCTAAAGCCCCCTCCCCCATCGTTTTTAACATATCCAAAATGCCCTAGCCCCCCTCCCTAATCTGGTGCTCCTACCTCCTCTCATTCAAGGGTGGAGGGGGCAGACTGTTACTACTGGTACCTTGAGGAAAGTTACGCCCTTCCGTCACGGCCCAGTGCGCCGGCAGTCTCAAACTAGATTTAAACTACCTGTGCTTTATTTTTTTTAGTCATTTCCATTTTACCCTTTCGTCGACACTTTATTTCCAAGCTTCTTTTCACTATTTTCTGGCAGTCAGCTAATTATGCAGGCAGTCGCCGACCAAGTTTCTTCCATTCATCTTTGGACAAGGCTAAGAAAGGGGCAGGGATGGTTCGCCCCTCCCTCTTAGCCCCAGTTTGGGTTGGTAAGTTTTGACATACCCGCATTCTTGCCACCCTTATCTCCAATACCCTCCTCCATTTAGCAATTTACGCCCCCGCAAGGTGGTGTCAGGTGTAACATGGGCAACCTATTAAATTTGGGGGAGAATTGCGTTCCTTCCCGGCCCCTGTGCCTGCAGGCGGATCTGCGGATCTGTTTTTCATATATTTTCACTTCCTCTGGCTTCACCCCTTTCTTCCTTTAGAAACTTCTGCGCGTCTTGCCTCCTTTGCTATTGCGCTTTAAATTCGAGCAAAACACCCTACCTTGTCCGCCGGGCAGCCTACCCCCAACCCTTGGGACAAAACGATATTCTGGCCTTTTTTCCCGCTCCTATCACTGTAGTCCATTGAACTGCTGTGGCCTACTAGGTAACCTGTAGGTCATTTCTCCCTCCCTATCGACGACCTAAGATCTCGCACCTATGTCCCTGTCCCTAATGGATGCGCTGTGATTTTACACTGGTTTGTCCACCTACCTTAACCATTCGACTGGTACATTCACTTGTCTCTGACGAGGTGCCGCCTTTGGCTGTCTTGGGATGTACTCAAGAGAATGACGGCGACGAATATTTTCCTGCCTCACATTCACCCCTCTCTCCTTCCTCTATCTTGCAATAGATATGTCACTTCTGCTAGGCAGCGTGAAATGGGTTTTCCTGTCAGCATGGTCTAGCAGAGCACACACACTATATTATTGATGGTTTCAGGTATGTAATAGTTTTGTAAAGATTCTCGACAATTTAAACGAAATATGTAGACAGTATATTATAATTCATCAAAGAAGGCATTAATTTAGTGAGAAATGACTACCACAACGATAAATGTATATATAATAGGTCACACTGCCAAAAAGTGGCAATGCTTGTTGACTCTACCTCAACTGTCGTTTCCTTAGGATGAGTCCTGAATTGTTCCCGCATTCTGCTCGTCTATCTTGTATGAATGTTTTACTTTACATTTTAATAAAATGTTATAATAGTTATACCATTAAGACGTCGCAATTGTATAAAATTGTATTTTTTGACAAACCACATTCGAGTACAGTTTTAGGTCAATTTATTCTGTTTGTCAGTTCATAGGCCTAGTTCGCCTACCGACAACCACATTGGATTAAGTCTATATTGTGTTTCCTATCTTATTGTTTGCGTTGTTAAAAGACCCTGGAGAATCTCTGTTTTTAAATAAATATTATTTATCATGAGAATTTAACTCATTTTTATTTCCAAACAAGATAATTTGTGAACACATTTCCCACGTTAATCTTTCCTGTAGTCATTCAATTTTGCTTGTTCATTTTCTTACCGTGAAATTGTTTTATCTTTTCATTCAATGTCTATGTTTAATATTAGCTAGGATCTACTTCCTCTTCCGACCCAGTTGTTCGACTCAGTCTATATCTGGGTGGTCTTCTTAGGCCAGTGAGTGGTCTTTACGAAGAGATGCGTATCTAACATATCTTACCGAACCAGTCTTCCACACTAGAATATATAAATTATCTGACTAGAACACTACTCCGTCGCTTTCTGAAATAGGCTAGCCGTTCTTCTCGGATGTCCTCCTCTATGTCATGTATCTTTTATTTCTCCTTTGGCATTGGTAGCAGGTCCAAAGTGAGGTAGGGAAGATGTAGGAGAAGACTGGTGAGTTAGCGTCCAATCTCCACTTTGCATCCCTCATTGGTTGACTTGCCGAGCCTGAAATTCCGCCTACGGCAGGCAATACCGACAACCGACTACTTGCAAAACGTCCTCTCCTTGTCTTGCCAACTGACCCCTGGGTCCCAACGGATCTCATATGGACCAAATTTGTACACTTTCAAGCCTGTTATGTTGTTGCCTTTTTATTGTTTGCTGTTTATATTATTTTAAATTAGTGTATTGAATATTTTATCTTTTTTTCTGTGGCCGTGTCTTCGCCGCTGGCCGCCAGAAGGGATTAAGACTTTAAAATCAACCAGTTTCCTACAAAGTAGGGTTGGTGCATTTTAACCCCAACCCCATAACCCTAATCTCCTTGTACTTCATTAAGCACAAAACCGCAAATATTTTTGCTCAGGCACTCGCCGTCAAGGTTATCCTTGTATGGGCAGCTAGTACACCACTTCCACGTACACCTATCATACACAATATCATCCACTTCATCCTCTGCAGGCTATTTTTATTTCAAACACTCATTCACATAATCAACTAACCTTATGCGCAGGTTTCCAACTTTTCTCTAACTCTGGCATTCACTCACATATATATTTACAAGTCTATTCCCATTCATTCAATTTCTTCTTCGCACCATAAACACTTCTTACCCAACCGCTCATCTCTCTATCCACCTTTCCCACGCCAAACATCGATCTCAAGTTGTCCATTTGCATTGCTCTCACTGTAGATCTTTTCTTCTCCTTCTACACCATAGGTTCACTCCCATACACCAACTTCCCACCAGGATACGCTCATGCAGCTTCCTGGCACACTCCTCACTAACGCTCATATTATCCCCAGGAACTTTCTTACCATTTAGAACTTTGTGGTCATAATCTGCCGCATCTGCACCACTATCGGGGGTGAGACCCCGAACTCAGATCTCGCACCTCACCTTAATTCACTTTTAGTCCGGTGTCACTCACCTGTTAAAAGCTACAATCAACATTCCCAAATCCCTCTCACTTTCAGCCACCAGCACAAGTTCACAGCATATACCAAAATAGACAATTCATCCTTCACCATTTTCCATGAATCACACAACTCTTTCCTTCATTCCCACATTGCTTCTTTCAGTATTCTATCCATGAAAATATTAAACAAACATAGCGACTTCAGAACACCTTGTCTTAACAAACACGTATTTCAATCAAAATACACTCAGGCTATCTTTCACCTTAATGCACACCTTACTTTCAACATAAATACGCTTCGCACGATCCAATAGTTTACCATTCACCTCCATACATTCTTAGCACCTCCCATAATGTTTCTCTACACGATCATAAGCTTTCTCCGGATTCATTAACCAACCACACTCTTTACGTTGCTTATCCATCGGGCTTTTTTTCAGTTATCTCAGTGCAACTACTTGATCCACACCCTCCTACCCATTCAAAACAACCCTTGTTTATCCACTCTAAATCTCTGTTATCATTCTTATCCCTCCAATCAGAATTTTATCATACACTGTACCTACAACACTTAAGAGTCTTATCCCCCTGTAATTCTCGCATTCTCCTTTCTCCTGCTTATTCTAATACAACGGCATATTACTGTGCCCTGCCATTACTACTTTACTCCTCCACTTTTAATAAATTCATTACAACACAGCCACCAAAGCCAGTCTATAACACAACCAGCACTTTTTAATATCTCAATAACTATATCATCTACCCAAGCTGCCTTCCCATTTATCAGACCTCTCACATCACAAACAACCTCTTGCATTGTTATATCTTCCATACTTCGATACAACGCCCGATTTACACCCACAAAGCCATTTATATTTGTTTCATCTTTCATACACATAAAAGGCAACTCATCAAAGTATTCTCTCCATCATTGTTCACAAGTACCATACCATTCTTTTCGTTGATATTCACACAGCTACTCTTCTTCTCCTTCCTCACTCTCCTCACTTAATTCCAGAATAGCTTCCTCTCTCCAAACACTGTTTAATCACATTTTCACTTTTGTTTATATTCAACCGCATCAAACTAGGATTGTCATTTGCACTATTAAGCATTTGCAAATAAACTTCTTTTTTTCACTACTCACTTAACGTTATTCCACCATTCAGCATTTTTCCTCCCCTTTCCAGTCCTTGTACACCCACACCCAACCGCACTACCTACTTACTACCTCTTATTCCTATTTGTTTCACATATTTGACCTATCTCCATGATCGCACTTTTATCCTATCTAGCATTTTCAAGCATTCTCACATACTCTTCCTTTTCTCTCTGATTCAATAATCTTCCACTTCTAATTTTCCCTTCCTTCCCACCTTCATCCTGGTTTAGCGACATTTTATTTTTATTTTACTGCGTCCTTCTGGTGGCCGTTGACGAAGGTACAACCGGCGAAACAAAACAAAATAAAACTTAATAAAGCAATACTCGATAAAAACTAAAAATAAACAAAACATAAAGAAAAAACAACAATTAAGAGGCACTCATAGGAACAACAGGAGGGAAGGCGCCTAAGCGCACAACTAACTATTTTTAAAAAATAGTATGGAGGAGGCCTGGGTCCTCTAGAAATTCTATGGCCTCAGAAACTGGAGTGCAAAAGCCCGGCCCTAGTACAAGGGATAAGCAGTAGCAACCCCGCTTATCCTGGTACCGGGACAGATAAATCACACAAAATTCACGCAGGTTAAAGGATTCAACCAAATGATTTAGGACAGTGGTTCTCAACTTTGTTTGCCCCATATTTAGAATGTCATTCCCCCCTTTTCAAGATTGTCTGCCTCAAAAAGTGCATTCCAAATAATACTGAAAATTCTTCTTTTTTTTCATATCAGTACATATGCATTTACATGGATTATTTTTACAATGGAGTTTTACAAATTTAATAGAAATTGAAAATGTTGATGGATTTTAAAACATGAAGTAAAGTAGATTTTATATTCATAATTAATTACTTAACAGACCAAACTGAAGCATACTGCAATAAACAAAAATTAAAGAGAATGCCAGAGTATTGTAATTCAATAAACAAAAATACAATGTCAGGTTATTGTAATTTAATAAACAAAATATCAAATACAATATCAATATTCCAAGAGTTATAGTCTGCCAATCTGTGGTCCCAATTACTTTCCCCATCCTCCCTGAAACCTTGAAATTTCCTCCGGTTGAGAACCCCTGGTTTAGAACAAGGTCGTTGTCCTGCACATCCCCAAGGCTGACTCGTACGTAGCTCTTAGACAGGTCTAGAACGTTTCGGCGCAGACCCTATTAAGCGCGGACCATTTTCGGCGCAGATCTTGTTCTGCACACACCAAGTCAACCAGATCAACTTAAAAAAAAATCTTGAACAGAAAGGTTAGTGTTAGAAATCTCTGACAAGGAAGTCGGAAATTATGTGATTGACGGCCATCGTTCGTGTTCAAACTTACTCAAAAACTAGTAGATTGATTTCTACAAAATTTGAAGCACTAGAGCCTTAGCCTAGAAATAAACTATTAGTTTTTGACCTAGATCCGGGTAGGTATTATTTTTCCTAACTAATTTATTACCTAAGAATTATATCTTTGAAGCTTACTAATTTGTTTTTAAAATAATTGCACTAATACTAATTAATGATTTCTACTAAATCTGGTTGAACATTAGGGCCTTAGCCTGGAAAGAAGCGACTAGTTTTTTACCAAGATCCCGTTTTATCGGTTAGGATATATTTCCCTTAGGATTTTTTTTTAAATTAAAAATTATATCTTTGAAGCTGCAAACGTTAATGTTTGACTTCTAAAAAATTTAAAAAGTTTTTTTTTGCCAAGGTAACTGTGGAAATTATATAATCAGCAACATGTTTAACTTTGTTTACAAAATTTCACGAAAACTAATTACCCAATTTCTACCAAATTTGGTGGAGTTTGGAGCCGTAGAAGGAAACGTTTAGTTTTTACCAAGATCTGGTTAGTAATATCCGTTTATATAATATTAAATATTTCAAAATATGGGGAATGGGCTCTCTTGACGGAGATTTTCTCTCTATTAATGCTATCTTTTTGCTAAGCTAAATTCTTTTAATACGAAAGAAATATATCATTTGAGGGTGAAAGGACAAATGAAACTTTTGGGGGCAGTATTTTGGCCTTAGGATAATGGTTAGCAGCTGAATATTTATGGCGGGATTTGGGAGGATCCCACACAATGGTCATTTTTCCAATATGGTGCTTTAAACTCTTGGAATCTTAAGTTCTTAACAATGATTTTAAAAATATAAGAAAAAAAAAATATAAATAGAGGTATACATTTTAAATAACCCCCAAAGCCTTGTGAAAATGGCAATAGATCCAGTATTTTGTCTTTAGGATAACGGCTCATCTGTTATAAATATTTATGGGATATATGGATTATTTTAAACTGAATAAATTAAGTCACTTTTTTTACATATTTCTAGTTTATTATTATTATTATTATTATTATTATTATTATCATTATTATTGATGTATGAGGTCAATTAGTGCCTCATATATATATATATATATATATATATATATATATATATATATATATATATATATATATATATATATATATATTCCAATATTAAGTCTGTGTAGAGTTATTAATTGTAATTATACCTTTACATATCATTATTATTATTAATGTATGCGCTTTAGCGTCATATGCATGTATGTGTATCAAAATTAAGTCTATGTAGAGTTATTAATTGTAATTTTACCCTTACATACTTCTAGTTTATAATTATTATTATTATTATTATTATTGTATACTTATTAGCCCCTTATATGTATGCCAATATTAAATCTTTGTCGAGATATTAAGAGTTATTTTACCTATACATAATTCTAGTTTTAAATATTTCCAGCAATATATACTATATAGCAATAGCAATATCCTAATATGCGTTCAATATGCTTCATTTCTATATCGGGGAATTAGTTTCGTGCAATTTTGTAAATTAAAATATCTTAGCGAGTATATAGGTAATCTTCACAAATTTACCCTGGCAAACAAATAGTAGTTTCCTTCTAGGCTATGGTCTAGTGGTCGACCAAATTTGGTAGAAATCAGTCCATTAGTTTTTGAGTATGTTTGAGCACGAACAAACGTCGTCGCTCATAAGTAGATCTGGTTGACTTTAAAAAATTTAACAAGATCTGCGCCGAACAGGGTCTGCGCCAAATAGGGGCTGCGCCGAACTGGGCCATTCCCCTCGTAGACGTATTGCCTCATAACCATTACCTTACTGTCCGTGTAATTTGAAGAAAATGACAGTGGTTTCGCACCTCTCCTTTGACAATGAGTCTCACTTCCGCTAATTTTATAGCAATTCACCGGCTAAATTATTAGTATTTTTAGTGCAAATAATTCAGGCAGTAAATGTATCACGATTTCCAACTATTCTATGTATTTGACCGTTCTTACCATAACGAGCAAACTTAATATTATAGCGTCTTTTGTATACGTAAAATTTGGTGATAAATGACCCTCATAACAAATTATACATGTTTCGTTATTTCACATATTTTCTCTACATTATAGTATATGGTTATTCATGGAATTTATTTTCTGTTAATAAATCAGCCTAAATAGCGTGTCGAAAACCATAATCATAAATTTGTTTGATCAAAGCTATCGTCCACTAGTTTTTAGGCCTAAGACGAAAGCGAAAGAAATTTTGAAATAATGAACTGGGTTTTAAGAAAAACAATTAAACAAATATAAATATATTCATAGAATCAACGAATGTACAATGAGATAAGTTGGATTAGGTATACAATGTAAGACATGGTAAAATATGATTTACAGTAGCCAGATGTGAAGAGAAATGAAGTACTTGAAATAATATGGTGGAATAATATGGTGACTATGATGGACTGGGAATTAGGGGCTGCAATATGAGAAGTAGATATAATTAGGACCTACGCTCGTATGGTCGTTTGCAAAGAATTGTGAGATAAAGTGGAATTAAACTAGTACGATTTGTTTGGCGGTAAATGACTAATTGTAGAAGGAATGATTGCCGACCTTTATACGGAGAATGGTGAGAGTCGAATGGGAAAGAATATTGTTCCAGAAGGTCGAGCTAGCGTGTGTTTGTTTGTTTGTGTGTGAAATTTTAAGATATGTTGTTTGGAACAGTAGTACGTTAAATGAATTGACAAATAAGATAAATGAATGAATTAATTATTAAGTTGTACATAAAATATGCTTTAATTTACAAAAGTTAAGTAAAATAATTAAACGATTAAATTGACAAAGTTAAAGAATTGCATGATATGAATTTTACATAATAATTGATATATATATATATATATATATATATATATATATATATATATATATATATATATATATATATATGTTTCCCAGGAGGTTTTTATTATAGGAATGTCCAGAGGCATTGCTATAACATTACTTATGACGATGTCACATTGGAGCAATATTTTTATCAAAACTTATAGTGATGTCACGTAGAAATATTTTCACCAGAGATATTTTGATTTGCCTATTCTTCCATTTATTCTCTTCTGGATTTGACAGCTTTGCGTGATCACTTGCGGACGTGAAATGTATTTTTCAGACTTCGTAAATGAGCTTCACAACGATCCTAATCTTATCTTAGATTTTTTTCTATTTGGTATTATTCTAGTTACAACAACACAGAGAATTGAAGGCGCATTTTTATATATCTATATTTTCAATATACTCGTAGATATATCGATTAGTATCACATTGAGGTAAACGTTTGTTAATTTAACTACGGCGCAGAAAGTTAGGATTAGGTAGTTATTTAAGCAGGGGGTAGTTTTCAGATATTTACATTTAATAGTTCGTATATACATAAAGACTCAAAGAATCCTCAAAAATGGGCACTTTGAAGTCTGTATGAAATCTTATAATGGTTTCATGTCGAACCAAATAACATTTGATGTAAAGGGAATCCGAATGCATAAATACTCTAAAAAGAACACTCTTCACGTATAGTAATACCTCTTTCTTTCTTTTTTTAAAATTCCGAATGGACAGTGGTCAAATGGCTGGGGTTTTTTTTCGCTAAGCTGATGATATATGTGCAAGTCATACAATAATACAATTTAGAAACTACAAAATAATAACGAGCGCCTAAAGATACGGCCAGACCCCTTGAAGAAATGCGGAAAGCTCGTGCTGAATTATAGGAGGTTTGAAACTAGAAACTAAGATCATCTCTCTCCTCAATTTCATCTTGCGGCCCCAAAAGTAACTAGTAAATTTCATAACAGTAAAAATCGTCAACATTATAATCTATATATCTCATCACGTTAATAGAATAAACAGCTTAGTCACATTATTTCCAAATTACTGTCATTTTCGTGAGAAATTCCTTATATGTACGACTAATTAAATCATTGATTTCTTTCCGTTAACTCGAGGGACACTATTAACATAACATAACATAACATAATTTTACGGATGACAAAAGCCACAAGGGCCTATCAAAGGTCATCCGCATCCGTCAAAACCCACCCACAAAAAAGCACCATCACAAGGGGAAGACAAAATCAAAGTCCCCCACAATATAATATAACAGATGACAAAAGCCACAAGGGCTCATCATAGGTCATCCGAGTCAAAAGGCCTCTTTTTTAAGGCACCCAAACTCACAGGGAAACTACATCCAGATGATGCGTCCAGAAACAAAGGTACCACCAATCAAGGCTTGTCAAGAACTAAATCATGCAGCTATAGATATATACAAACAATATTAATATATACAAAACTTAGGAACCATCACAACCTTACCTCCCTATAAACTCATCCAACCTACTCTTAAATACATTTAAATTTGGACTACCTACTACCCTCGGCGGCAATTTGTTCCAGAAGTCTACTACTCTATTGGTGAAAAAATATTTTCTTAAATCCAACCTACAACCTTGCTTTTTAATTTTCAAGTGGTGACCTCTAGTCCAATTTCCATCATCTAACTCAAAACACTTTCTAACATCCAATTTATCTATCGCAGAAAAAATTTTAAACAGCTCAATCATATTCCCTCTCACACACCTCCTTTCGAACGAGAACATATTTAATACCCTCAGTCTATCTATATATTCAAGGTGCCTCAGGGAAGGAATAATCTTTGTTGCCCTCCGTTGCACTGACTCAAGAAGGTTAATATCGTGTCTAAAATTTGGGGACCATGCCTGTATACAGTACTCTAGATGTGGCCTAACATAAGAGTTATAGAGTTTAAGAATAACCTCCTTACTTTTGTAAGTGACATTTCTCTTAATGAAACCCAGCACTCTATTTGCCCTATTTCTTGCTTCAATACACTGCTTAGAAAACCTTAATGACTTATCTATTACTACTCCTAGATCTTTCTCATCCTCTACTGAGCTCAGCCAATGCCCATCCATTTCATAGTTAAATTCTCTATTATCTTTTCCCATGTTAATAACTTTGCACTTATCAAGGTTGAAAGTCATTTGCCACTTATGTGCCCAGGATAACAATTTATTTAAATCCCCCTGCACTTTAAAATTATCATCAATATCTTTAACTACAGCTGCTAATTTGGTATCATCCGCAAAAATTGACACTTTATTATTAACTGCCTCCCCAAGATCGTTTATATAGATGACAAATAATAATGGACCGAGAACTGATCCCTGAGGAACCCCACTGATATCATCCCTCTACTCTTGCCATTTTAAAAAGAAGCAAAAGACAGGAATATAATAATATTGGTTGAATAATTACAAAAGTCGGCGTAAAAGACTGTAGGTAATAATTGCAATCACATTTATTCTATATATTTAACTTAAATAAAATTTAATCATAGATTTAAAAAGTGAATTTGTGTTTTGAGCACGAAAATAAGAGATATGGTGGCATTTGGCAACAATGAAAGGAGTGTTTTCCAGAGGCCACCATATCTGCTTAGTAGATAGCAAAAGTTAGCCCTTAAACGACTTTAATCTTAGAAAAAAAACAATTAATATAATGGCATTTATTTTATTTCTGTAAAAAATAATGTCTTTAATTAAAAACGCCCCATATACAATAAACTAATTCCCCCCCCCCCCCATACTTCTATGTATTAAATGCTATAAATATGAACTGATTTATCGAAGAAATATGAAAAAAGTATATTTTTAATTATTTATTATATAAGTAAATAAAAATTGTAAGATTCTATAATAATGTAAAACCTTGTAAAATAAATTAATTTAAATAGAATGTACAAATGTAATGTTATTTGAAGGTCATATAGAATGTACAAAAATTAAGTTCATATGTATCTGTTAATTATCACCATGTGTGCGGGCCGTTTACATAAAAGTGAAATTGGAAAGTCTCTCAGGAGGATGAGTAATACATTTAAATTGACCTTCATATAAAAACAGATACATCTGAAGACTTTCCAAGTTCCCACCGAATAAAGAATACTAAATCCAGCACCGAAGATTTATTTTCCTTCAAAGAAATCCCTGATCACCTTTACCCAGCCTACAATCAGCAAATATTGTCTTCAATCAAGAAAGAAGGTAACTATACCCTTTGGAGTCAGTGCCTCACGTAAAAGACTCACAGAAGAATCGATCCTGTAGCCACCAAGCCCAAGCAAGAAATTTATCGGGACTGCTACCAAGACTGACTGACAAATCACCCTTGGTGAACAAACCACTCCATATTAGGTTACACGGAATACCCATACGTATGTCCTGTTGTATAATCCCAAGTTCGCGAGAATAAACAAAAACAAAACAGCGCTGAGCCGATGTGTTCTTTTTTGGCGATCGGAAGCAAAAATGCGGCAAAATCAAGGTTGAATCTGATTTTGACTAAATCGGATTCAAACTCTGTTTTGCCGCATTTTGCCTTCCGACCGCCAAAAAAGAACAGATTTAGACAGAGCCTGAAAAAATGCTATAATATTAAGTGATATAATGTACATAAAAAGTGATTACTGTAAAGTACATAATAACTCACGTGAGTATCAAATAAGGAACTATATACTTAATCCTTCCTTCTTGCTATATCTCTTCGGTTTTACTAACTTCCATTAACTTCAATGTTTCGGTTTGTGCTAAAAATTGCTAATATTTCCCTTTAAAAAATGGGCAAAACTAAAATATTGAGACTAGGGTTATCGACATCATGATACTGCCATCCATCAGCGATTTGAATTCTTAAAACGTTCACCACAACATCAGATATGGTTTCACCTGTCACAACCACGTCTGCCATTTTTCGTCCTCGGATAATTTCTAGGACCCCATCTTCGACATTAAGCTCAAGCTTAAGGTCATTGTCTGTTTCAGGGCCTCTTCATTTCTCAATTTTCGATCACGAATAGTTGATTGAGTGGAAGAATCTCACGGAGATGTTAATCGACATCCACAGCGTCGGCAATCAGCAGAAGGCCCTGCAAATTTATCAAATGGTCAACATATTTATTTGTTATTCATTAAGGTATTCCGGGACTATAGGCGTTTGGGAGTTTCGAGTGACCTAATGGCGGCTTTCATTTCTGAGTTTGGGAGGTTTCAGATTGCAAGCGTGCATAAGCTTCTGACCCTCAGTTATACTTTTTATAAGCCCAATGTTTGACTTACCTGATGGAACCTACTCAACGTGAATAATAATAGAAAAAACTGTTTGAGCTTTTTGAACCGGATCACATTCATTTCTTATTGACCCTTGGTAAATGGCGTAACTTAAGGGAAATGGTCAATGAACTATTCGAGTATGAGTACTATATTGCTTCATGTAGTGTTCCTATGAGTCATAACCCGAGTCATAACCATTGCTTTTGTTCACATGCCCCAAAACCTGGGAAGCTTCCAGTCACTCAACAAGAGTACAATACTTTTAAGATCCCTTCGTCGGGCAGTAGCACTCCCATGGAAGATGTTCTGGAGCAGTTCCGTGATGTTAAGTTGGCACACGGGTGGAATTCTTTGACGGCACTGACAGGCCGGCAGGTATCACAAGAGGTCCCGATCCTCCTCCTGGCTTGTCTTCACCCTCGTCAGTGATTCCGCAATCTTCATCTTTTCAAAATTCAGTTTCTAGACATTTAAATTGAAAATAAAGTGCGGACTTAGGATCAATCTCTTCCTCTTTTCAGGTTAGTCCTCCTTTCCTATATTTGATCGAATTTATGACCTTCTTTTCGGTTACCAATAACGATGATTGCAGTTCTCCTACACTTCTCCTGGTGACAAAGCTTGACCTGCCTTGGATCTTGTCCTTCGTGCAGCAAACTCTTCGGATAGTAGGACTTATGCGAGTCGTAACCTTCAAATTTCTCAACCTTCGCTAGGTCTTTCGGTAGGCTTTTGCATAGTCGACCGAGCCATCCCTCTCAAATTGTTTGCGGATCTTTTTCTCCTTCTCAAAGTTCAATTATTTCCTATCTATATGTTGTTGCAGTTCGATATCGAGAAATTAATTCAAGCCATAAGTAGTGCTTTAAAAGAAAAATAAATGCCCAGGAGCGTACTTCCTTCTTAATCAGTCGAGCTAAGTGTAGCTGCGCCATTGTTGGCTTGTGAATTCATCTTAAGAGTTTGTAGTAAAACATCAAACTGGCACTATAATTAGAGTTGAGGACGATGAAATTTTTCTCTGATCTAGTCCGTGGTAGAGTGTAATAATAAACGATTTTTTTAACTTTAATTATAACAAGGTATATTAAGAATCAACAAGGATTTAATTAGGGGCGGATGTGTACTAGCAAAAAGGTTCATTTAGGAGACTGCAAATCACAAGTGGATATAAAGTAGCGAATGAATTTGAAGAAGTACCCAAGGATATAGCGGCACTAGGTTATATGGGTAACCAGTATATGGTGAAGGTGAATTATTTATCTGACCCCAAAGATGATTTCTTCACTGTTCTTATTTTTGGCTAGGCTTACCAAGGATTTAGGGTAATCGAGGTAAAGAAGGACGTTGCAAAAATATATATTTTATTCTAATATTGGCGTATAACGGGTCAAGCGACACGTCACAAAGTTACATTGCGGGAGACTAGCAGTCTATATATATCAAACGCGAAGTATTAAATTCTGGAGCGACAAGACTGGGTGAATTTAAAAGGGGTTCCGTAAACGCTAATACGGTATGACAATACTTAATAACAATTATAATGCTTAACGCTTTATTCTTCTCATTGTTCGCCTATATATACGGTTTCATTTCCAGGGGGTCGTGGCCTAGATTTGTCTGCAGGACAAATCTTTGTCGTCGGGGCTCATTAGTTCACCCCTTGTGCGAAGTTTTGAACGGCTTTGCATTGTAATTTACATGAGGAAAAGTGTTTTATTATTTTTCAATATAACTACCCTCGACTTCAATGCACTTGCTCCACTTGTCCCTGAGGCTTCGAATTCCCGACAACCAAAAATCTCCCGACTGCTATTCAATCCACTCCTGGACATCTTCCTCGTCCCCAAACCGGCGTCCACGCAGTGCAGCCTTGAGCTGGCGGAATAAAGAGTAGTCGCTAGGGGCCAGATCTGGACTGTAGGGGGATGGTTGAGCTCCTCGAATCAACACTCGCGCAGGGCAGCTTGTGCAACTCTGGCCTTGTGGACTTTGACGACGTTGAAGTGGATCATGGGGCATGAGGTTTTTAGGGACCCAACGGGCAGAGACCTTGGTCATGGAAGGGATCTCTTTTGCATTCTTGCCTTCCTTGGTCAAAAATTTTATCACTGCGCGGTGCTCAACCGACTTCATTGTTGAAAAATTTGTGACTGACGATCTGCGATCAGCTACTGCTTCTGGGGTGGGGATGGGGGTCTGGGCCCAGGGGGATCAGGGAGGGGAGGCAGCGACTTGAGCGTAGCCGCGAGGTTTAAAGGAATTGGTGATAGGGCGATGAATGACATGGAAAGTAAATGGATTGGCGGGAGGGCGAGGAGTTACCTGGAAATTAAATGGATATGGAGGTGTGGAGTGTGAGGGCGCATTGGACATCTAGGTTGGATTAGCTAGGGTTAAAGAAAGGTCCCTACCACGTGGGTTTGGTAAGGTTAGGCATGGGACACCTTTCTGTGTCAGGTGCGGTAGGGTGATTTGTCTGACTCTTATGTATATTGTATACATCGTTGTTTAGTAATTTACTCATTAACTGTACTTCTGCTTGTGACAAATGAATACCATCTCTGTTTATTAGCCAAGGCTTATTATGGAAGCTATTCCATGTGTCATTATATAACTATAGTGGACGAGAAGTGCAGGCGAGCGGCTTAAAAGCTTTGTTTGAATGAGTATTTTTTGAGACTCAGGATAGCCGAGTGGATTCGCCGCTGGCTAACAGTGGTCCAGCGACGCGGCAAGCTGTTGGCAACTTTCCTGCGCTATTATTTTTTTTGCCCATTTTCCTACTCCGCTTTATCTACATAACACATGTTCTTTCTCGCACATTTCTTTCTGAGATTCATTGATTCCTAGAGCTCTGATGTTACTGTAATGATTGTTATCAGTCCTACGTGGCAATATTCCATTTACTATGCATTTATTTGTCTTGGATCTCATTTATTTTATTAGCCTGTTATACTTGGCTAATATTTCCCTACTTGTGGCTTTACCTCCATCATATGCATCGTTGCTACCTACGTTAACTAGTGGGCATGAACTCTTGGGGAGTTTTGCTTTCTTAAGGTCTTCAGTAATTATATCTAAAGTACCACCTGGTATTACTCGTACCTTGACCATTCTGTTCTTCCTTTCCATGGAAAACGCTACACCCTGACCCCTTAAAAGTGACTCAGACAAGACATAGGTATTACCTTCGTTGCTGTTGGCTTTCTTAACCTGCTTTTCTAAATTATGGGATTTTACACCTAAGGAGCTTGCGTCACTTAAAACAGCGAACCTGTTTGTCAGAGTGATAGTTGGATTTTCTACTCTACTTGCCTTTTTTGAATTGTTCATAACCTCCTGGAAACCCTGGTTGGTATGAGCCTCATTTGTTACTTTATTGCTGACTTTACTTACTTCTTCTTTAAGGGGGATCACTTCTTCTTTAAGATGTCAGTTTCCTAAGTTAAGAGCCTCAGTCTCTTTCATATTCTCTTCAGTGGGGTTTTTGAGGAAAGCTAACTTTTGTTGTTTATAAACATGTAGCATCTGGCATCATGACGCGGGTGTCTGGAAAAATACTCTGGATAATATTTCTTAGTACACTGTGGGCATTCTATCCTTACTGGAGGCATATTTTAGATAGTTACTAGAGGAAAGTTGAGAAAACAATTGTATGTGTGCTCGTGCGTTCTTATTTTTCTTACTTACATATGTGACCGTGTTACAGATGTGAATCTATATGATGTGTATGTAAAAAAGAACACATAAGGGGATGTGAAGCAAAGTATCCGAGCTCAAACTTCGCAGTAAACAGGAAAAAGGTCATAAATCTGTCTAAATTAGCGGATGAATCAATGGGAAATATACATGAAAAGAACATCTCCATCCAAAGTGAAGTAATTTGGATAAACCTAACAGACAGAGAGAGAGAGAGGGATATATATATATATATATATATATATATATATATATATATATATAGAGAGAGAGAGAGAGAGAGAGAGAGAGAGAGAGAGAGAGAGAGAGAGAGAGAGAGAGAGAGAGAGAGAGAACGACTTAGCTGTGATTATTAAACGAGCGCACTGTAATATTTCACTTCGCCAATATTAGAAAGTAACGAAAATCGAAGCGAATTTTCTTCTTCTTTTTAAAATGCAACGGAGACACGACCAAAATAATTTCGGGAATAAATTTAGACACAAACAATTACACTAAATCGTGAATAATGAGACCACTAGGATAACGTAAGACCTCACACACAAGCAAGAAAGAACCCACGGAGCACCACCGCGTGGCACAACCTTCCTCTGTGAAGTTTAAACCTTTTCAATGTCGAAGCGTACTTGAGGTAAAAAAAGTGTCTTTAAAAATTGATTATGACTATTTACATTTCTTTTCTTTCTTTTTTTGTCTTCGAATCTTCATATGGGAGGAGGGGGTACTGGTACTGGTGGGTGTTACCTGTTTGTGTGGTGGTATAGGTTACGTTGCCGGTTTGTGGGTGCCTGGTCGTTAATTAAAAGGACGCGTATTGAAGAGTCCTCGTTGCTATTGCGCTCGACGGGTGACGAGAGTTTAGGCGGTGGGCCTACTTTACGTCTCTTTTGAATTGGTCCTGAATCCTTATAAATTCTCACAAGGGTTATGCGTTAGGCTGGGCTTACCGAAGGTGGTTCAGTAATCGAGGTAAATAAAGGACTTGGAAAGGAGGCAACAAAGATAATATAACTTATTCTTAAATTGGTCTACTAAAGGGGCAAGCGGAAACGTCTCGAGTTATTTGCGTTCAATCTATAGGCTTACTGTTTTACGCGAAGTATCGAGTCTAAAGGCGGCCGATTTAGGCGAGTAAACGGGATTCCGTGACGCTACTAACGGAATGAATTGAGTTAATGAATCTCCTTCTTGATGATGAGAGTCTGTCTGTCTCTTTATATATATATATATATATATATATATATATATATATATATATATATATATATATATATATATATATATATATATATATATATATATGAATAACGTTACAGCCACGAGGAAAATGAAACAACGGAGAACTGAGAGGCCTTTCGACTAATGGTCCTTTACTGAGCAGACCATTAGTCGAAAGGCCTCGCAGTTATCCGTTGTTTCATTTTCCTCGTGGCTGTAACGTTATTCATAAATTCCTCACGTTCCTTATTTTCGTGATTCAGTTATACATATATATATATATATATATATATATATATATATATATATATATATATATATATATATATATATATATATATATATATATATATATATATATATATACAAGTATATATATATGATATATTCCGCTCCAGGGGATAGTATTTCGGCCACCCGAAATAAGGGGCGAACGAAGGATGGCTTCGACAGGAGTTGATGAGAGAAGTCCGGAAAATCACTCGGTGGCGATCGTTAAGTGGAATTACCTCACTGGCTGGGGCTAATTCCAAATACACAAAATAGTTCAGTTGTCACTTTGCTTTGTTGTTAGCACCTGACTTTAACTATGGGAAATATTCTGGGATCCACGCGAGACTTCTCAACTCTGTGTCTTTTCATGGGAGTCGAGCGCTATTTATGTCCGAGGCTCTCCTCGGGGTTGGGGGGCGGTAAGCGGGGAAACAGCTCTACTCTCGAATAGCCTCGAATCTTCTTGCAGAGGCTATTTTGCCCGTGTAAAAGTGAATCGTGGTGGACACGGTTTGAGGCTACCGCTTTGGGAAGGGGGGGGGGGGGGGGGGTAGGCGCACCAATTTAGGCCTAACTGGGCCTTCGGCAGCGCCTGGAAGTTCCGTTCTGCTCAAGAGATTCTACTTGGGGTTCCCTCACAGTAGGTCTCTGTGAAATTTATCTGGTCAGAGCCTATATTTGTTCAGCTGCTGATAAATGTTCCCAACATGCGTATGTTTGTTTATGTGCTATCCTCATATTTGACATCTTTTATGTTCGTGGGTTTCCACGCGACTCTAACGACCACTTCCCTCAGACTTATTTGTACAGTTTAACATATATATAGTTTCATTTCCTAATTCTCTTTGATTCTTTATTTATTAGGCTTGGCATATTATTTCCTTAATTTAAACACATAGCGATTATTAGGATTTGATAAATCCACCAAGTGTCCATTTGTGGAGTTCCTCACTGGGCCTATTAAATACTGCAATTTGGTTCCAGAGGCCTATCTATTTTATAGAACAAGGCCTACATTACTCCCCTGCCAGTAATGAATTTACTGAAATATAACGCATTATAAATACATAGTTAGATCATTTTAAATACATATTTCAGACATCTAATGTCATACAGCATTTTTAACATTCGTACAGGGCATTGGTATTCGTAAGCACATATATCTGTACTCATCAAAAGGGGCCTATTATTCATTATGCCGTGTTCTGCCATATAATACACAATAATATCTATTTTATCTTATAACTGGGTCTCATCCCTTTCAAGTAAACTTGCGGAAGACACACTCTGCAGAATACATGTGGCCTCCACTGTCCAGGAATTTTTCTATCAACTTGGACGCGCAGTCGGGGTTAGAGAGATTGGGCGGAAACTAGCGGGGGGGTAAAGACATAGCTGACTGGTTTGCGAAAGCGAGAACAATAGCCATTTGTCAAGAGTCTAGGAGGATACCCTCTTCCCAGATCCTGTCGAACAAATCGATCAGAAAGGCCATGCTTCGCTCACCTAGGTGTAGAAGTATAGCATAATGGGCATCGTCCGGACTAGGGAAGGTGTCCCCAGACGAAGTGAGAGCGGAACGCACCTCACTCAATTTAAACATGTTGTTGAAGTGTTCTCCACATCTGGATGTAAAGTCCGGTTGGCGGCCTTCAGCGATATCCGACATGCATTGAATTCTGGCGGACCATCATTCCGGCTAGAAAATGCGAAGGAAAGCGGTCGCGAAAGATCTCACAACGGATGCTGGGTTTCAGGTTACCGTTCCATTCTACTGGAGAACGGGAGGGGGCTCTTTTAAGAACTAGCGCCGAATCCTTTTGATTCGCTACCACGCCTGTGTTAGAGGAGTATTCCCGTTAAGTGAAGACACGTATGTCCACCAGGAAGAGCGGCGGGCGTGCTTCGAAACATACTGGAACCTAACCCTAGCTCGACGAAATTCACCCACAATCGTTCTGGCGGTGATTATACAGCATGTAGGCATAATGCTTCTGTTTGAGGGTCGTTTCACACTCGGCTTACCACCACGAAAATGGTCGCCGTGCAAAACGGCAGACGCTTTAGGAATAGTAGCCAGGCTCACGGCGATGAGGTTACCGGAGAAGAATCACCAAGCCCGCGCACAAACACCATCAGAGAGGGGGGGGGGGGTCTTTCAGGCGCTAACGGTCTAGAAAAAGATATTCGAATGGGAAAGTGATCGCTACCATGGAGGAGATCGACGAACTCCCACCCTAAATCAGGCTGTGTATCCTGAAAGCACAAAGATAGATCAATACATTTAAATGAAGCTGTTCTCAGGCAGTAATGGTTAAACTCATTCTCAATTAGGACACCTATCTCCAGCTCGTCGATCAGGTCGGCAAGGATTTGACCTATGGGATTGATTGAGTTCTTCCCCCAGAGGGGGTGTCTACCGTTTAAAGATGGCATCTGGGCAGCACCAAAAGAGATCGAAATGTCATTAATATAGAGCGTATCGAGAACATTTTCCTGCAACACCGAAATAATGCCGTTGATATTCAAAGCAAAGAGTGTGACACTGGCACTTTCTTGCGGGACACCCTCTTCCTGCTCAATTAGGCTAGAGATGCCCCCCCCCCTCCGCCCGTAGGCGGAATCAACGATATTGCAAAAACTCAGAAGTAAAGATAGGGGGGGAGGGCATCCCTTCACGCCTACCGTGTGGAGAATTTCCATGATACCGTATCACCTGCGGTATCGTATGCCTTATCCCGATTGAAAACACCGTAACGTACTGCTGTCAACGAAGGAAGGCCTCACAGACGGCATTTTCCAGTTGGAGGAGAGCATCCGACGTGGAGAGGAACTTGCGAAAGCCACACTGTGCGGAAGACAGGTGGCCTCCACTCACCAGAAAAAAAGGCTAGGGTAACATTTACCAATTTCTCCATCAGCTTGCACAAGCACTAGGTTAGAGAGATTGGGCGGAGATAAACCTGGGTAGAGTGATCTCTCCTCGGTTTGCGACCAGCGAGTACAGTAGCCATTTGCTAGGAGTCTGGGATGTCACCAAAGGAGAAGAGGGAAGAGAAAACTACAATTACAGACGAAGCTTTGGATGAAGAAACTTCATCTTCTGACATTTCTGATGATGAAGAAAGTCTTTGCGAGAACAGAAAATAACATCATACCAATACCAACAATTGACATGGAAGCAGATCGGTATTCTGTGTCAAATAGAGCTGCTGCTGCTGCTGCTATTAGTATTGCAGCCCTATTTGACTATGGTATTATAAATTCAGAAGACTGCTCCCATTTAATTGAACATTAGTCTGGATGGTACAGCAGAAGTTAAGGAGGAATTTCCCCGAATCTGAATGTTTTTAGAGATAAGAAAATTATTGCTTTGTTTTTTGATTGGAGGAGAGACACAACACTAAAAAAAGAGAAGAAAGGGAACAAATGAAATGAAACAAAAGAAATTCAAGGTCACTATGTGCTTGTAAAAGAACGTGGTACTTTCTATTTAGATTATATAACTATTGAACTAGGAGCAGGTGCAAGTATTGCGGACGGACTGATCCAATGGCTTGTTGAAAATGATATTGAAGATGAGATAAAGGCATTAGGAGCTGACATCACGGCAACTATTAATCGCTACAAGAATAGAGCCATAGGAGGGCTGGCATGTCAATTACATCGTCATTTACAGTGGATCATCTGCAGCTTGCATCTAAATGAGCTTCCTTTGAGGCGCTTGTGCAAAAATATATTGGTCCAACAGAAAGTGGAACTCAATGGAAAGGACCACTTGTTAAAGACTTAACCACCTGTGAAACCCTACCAGTTTCACCAAATGGTTTTCAAAGTATTGTTAAAGGAGTTCCTCTCCCAGATGTAGATGTGAATGATCCTAGTCGGGACCAAGATTACCTAAATAGAATTATCAGTGCTATTAAAAGTGGTCTAATTGACGATGATCAACTACATAAGAAACCAGGTCCAATATCTCATGCAAGAATGCTCACCACTGCCCAGCAGAATATTCGACTTTATGTGGGAACAGAAAAGCCTAATAGTGATTTGTATGCCCTCACAGAGTTTGTCGTGTGTCATTATAGGCCCATCTGGTTTCACATCAAATTCTCTCCGAAATGCACGGAGGTATCTAAACATCTCCTAGAACAGATCAATCTTCTGCAAATACTCCAATCTGCCAATGAAGCATAGCATGGCAAAAAATCGAAAGGAATTCCTACTGGGCCTACCCTGAGAACGTCCTTTTGGCAATGCTGCCAGACGTTGATCAGAAGAACAGGAAATTAGCTGTTGACAGAATCAAGAAGATACGAGAAGTTAGTGGATGAGGAAGAGATAAGTGATTTGAGCAGAGATGGGCGTTGCGACTTTGCCGCACTATGAATTTCCAAGTCGCAAACGTTTAGAAAAAGTCAGACTAAGCAAATTCGCACCACACAATTTTTCGCGACTTTGAACAGGAACAAAGACGACCTTTCTTTTTTGAAAGCGAGATTTAAAGCCCGATTTGGCTAAAAATGTCAAATTTGAGTTGGTAACAACTAACTTTATTTTGATCTGATTTTTAATTTTCCTTTTACGATAAATTAAATTCTCCACATTATATGAGATTGACGTTACATTAAACTACCTAAACGTACCCCCAAAGAGTTTGTCATTCTGAATTTTTTTATAAATTAGTAAAATTAAATACACTTTTCAGGAGTTAACCAAGTTTTAAACCTGTCTTATCAGTTAAAAACGTTCGAGAACGAAATATGCCTTGTGGCGTTCATCGTGCGAATTAATCTCATTTTCTCGTATTTTACTATGTGCTTATACTTTTCCTGTGGCTAAGATGAAAAAAATACTGTGAAGTGTAAGAAGTAATTTAATTCTAACAGCATTCTACCTTTAACATGCCTAAAATTAAACAATATAAGTAAAAATGGACTTTCGTACGTAGACTAGGCCTTGGTTCTAAATTTAAAGATCATATTGATATAGCCTATTAAACTCACATGGTTTTATCTTTCTTTAAATCCATTAGGCCACCATATGAGCTTAGTAAATCTCGATTGTTTAGTAACTTAAACCGGTAAAGGTTAAGAATGATGTCCTTCGCCGATCTGAATCTCTTATTTCATCATTTCTTTCTTTTACGACGCCACCCTGCGAGTGGTTGTGTATTTTTACATGGACCTCCTAGAGGAGGAGATGGGCCAGGGGGACATGGAGGAGGAGGAGGAGGATGACCTGTAGATATTAGTTTAGGCTGTGTTTGAACTAAAAAAAAATAATAAATATGTAATTTTCTGCCTTATAAAAGCATGTTTCTGTTATCGCGCTAAAGTTTACTTTGTAATTTAGCGGAGTCGCACCGGGGGGAAAAAGTCGCAGTCGCAAAGTTGCAAGTCACACTGGGGTGGCCAAAAATAGAATCACAAAGTCACAGTGGTGCCAGATCCGGCGACAAAGTCGCACCTGAAAAAATTAAAGTCGTGCCCAGCTATGAATTTTAGGCCACCAAAAATAGATATGACTGCTAAGAAACTAACAGATCTACTTCCCCCTGAAGAGGAGGGCAAGTTTGAGCCACCAATTACACTGCATCTATCTAATGTGGACCTGCAACATATTGTGGACGAGCGACTCTCTATTGACATCCCATGCCATTCTCAAGGTGCGGAGCGGTGTGTGCGAATTGTGACGGAAGCATGATTTTGATGTATCAGTTGACAAATATTATGTATCAGTTAGATAATATAGTTGAACTCCTCACTTTTTTGTCATTGTTCTTCAGTTTAAACTCAACTCTTAATGTATTTAAAAGCACTTATAAAAACAAGCAAACAACTCTGATGGTGTATATCTTTCTTGCTCGAAAATTGTAAAAAAGAAGAAGAAATTTTGAGCTAAAAAAAGGGAGTGTTGCAAATATTTCCTAAAAAACTTTTTCAACCTTTGAAAGATATGTACTCAAGTGTATAAAACCTGAAATGTACATGTCGATGTGCTGAAATTTATTTATCGATCTACGGCCCACTGTCCAGATCTTCCTGAACAAATATAACAGAAAGGCCATGCCTCTCTCACCTAGGTTTCGAAGAAAGGCATTCAGGACATCGTCCCGAACAGGGTCGGTCTCCGCACACCGGGAAGTCTCTCAGGCAGCAGCGCCCCAGAAAATAATATTTGAATGTGAAAGTGATCACTAACATGGAGGTTATCGACTACCTCCAATCCAAAATCGGGCTGAGCATCCAGAGAGCACAGGGATGGATCAATATATGTAAATGAAGCTGTTCTTGGACAGTAATGGGTAAGCTCATCTACATTCAGGACATCCATTTCCAACTTGCCGATCAGATCGGCAAGGACTTGACCCCTGAGATTGATTGAGTTGTCTCCCCAGAGGTGGTGACTAGCGTTCAAATTCCTGAGCAGTAGAAAGGATTTCGGCAACCGTGTTACGGTGCGGCGGAAGTCACCTGTGTCGAAGTCGGCTCACGGTGGAATGCACGCATTGTAGCAGCTCTGCAGCTACAAATATATATATATATATATATATATATATATATATATATATATATATATATATATATATATATATATATATATATATCAAAAATTACCACATTTTTCTTAATTATTATATTTGTAAAAAGTCTTAAAAAACAATTGGCAACATTTTTGGCAACATTTACACGCACGTCCTAACGCTTCTAAATATTTCACATGGAAGCCAAAATTTTCACTTGTTCTCTCGCCAGCTCCAAATCAAGGTCAGTTGAATTCCTTTTCCATTTTATCCTTAAGTTTTACAAACAAAAACACTGTCTAATTCCTTATATGTCCTTTCCAGACTCTTATACATTTCCCCTTTTAACCATCGTGATTTTAATTACATTTCAATTATTTACAATTACATTTTAATTAGTTACCTTGTTACCTATTTACAATTACCTTTGTTAGCTATTTTTATTATCTCGTTACTTATTTACCATTTCCTGATTACCTATTTACCATTAGTACATTACCTTTATTACCTAGTTACCATTACCTTTGTTACATATTCACCATTACCTTGTTACCTACTTAACATTACCTATCTACCTTACGCCAAGTTTAGCCACGATGAAAATTCAGTATTAAACTCATGTTCATTTTTGTGAGGGAATCCCCACGTGGAAGATCTTTAGCAGAAAGGAACTCCCATGTGCAGCAAAAGGCCCGGCGAGGACTAAAGTGGTAAGCCTACCCCTCCCCCCCTTCGACAAGTGGTAGCCTTGAATCGAGTCCCCCACGATTCACCTTTATGCGGGCTAAAATAGCTCTGCCAGAAGATTCGAGGCCCTTCGAGAGTAGAGCTGTTTCCCGCTAACTCCCAACTCCGGTGAGAGCCTCGGATATAAATAACGCTCGACTCCCCGGAAGACACACAGAGTTGAGAAGTCTCGCCAGAACCAAGAAGATTTCCCCATGGTTCCAAGTCAAGTGCTAGCAACAAACCAAAGTGACAGATGGACTATTTTGTGTATTTTGTATTAGCCCCAGCCAGGAGGTAATTCCACTGAAAGATCGCCCCGAGTAATTTTCCCGACTTTTTTTCACCAACTCCTGTCGAAGCCCAACTCATTTCGGGTTAGTCGAAATACTCTCCCACGGACCGGAAGTTAACCCCCTCCCCTTGCTTTTGGAGAACCGTCATTACTCCAACCTCCCGCTTTGAAGTTCGAGCGGCCTCACCTCAAGAGCAGAAGACACCCGTAAGCCAACCTCCCCTCCCCCCTTCAGTAACCCAATTGAGTTAATCTCTCCCCCCCCTCCTCGTTTATTGATGTGATTTTGGCCCGTTAATTCTTTGAGATAATTTTACCCTTCAATTCTCTTATTATTTTTTTGTGTAAATAAAATTCTATTTTTGTACATGTCTCTATAAATAACCTTAAACTTTGCCATTGTCCATAATTTGCCTGACCTCGTAACACTCTCTCGTTACTCATCCCGTCTGAACGCGTGGTTTTCCGTCCCTTTTGTCGGTTCGCTTTCAAGTTATTGGTCCTCTCCCATAGATATAATATGGTAATGATATAATGTAATGTCATACCACGAAAATTTTGTATAATTAAATTCAAATTCAACCAATATAATTTCAAATATGTTCCATTCTCGTTAATCTATAATACTATATATTTTGTTCCATCATCGTTGTATTTCATCCATTCCTTAAAGATTTCGTGCCCAACCATTAAGCCTAACTTCGCCATAAGCTTAGCCGCTCGAGCCTTTTTTACGATTCAATAACTCTCCTTAAATACTTATAGATATAGGTTTGTTGTGAATTATCTATCTAGGTTCTATAATGTAGGATACCACCTAATTATATAAAAATTGAAATGGAAATAAGAAGAATTTAGTACTTACTCGATTTGTCGTCTGCTAGACTAAAGTAGCTTGTTTCACTATAACACAATTAAGGAGAAATGAAAAGTACTGAGGCTTTAAGGAATTAATTAAGATTCTCATACCATTTATACGGGATTTTATACAAGGTAGATAGTAATTAAATCTAAAAGTAGAAATATAGTAAGGAATAAGAGAGTGGGAGCTTTTGGTCACATGTTGATCGGATCGGGTACAGAGTGGAGAAGGCTCGTGCATCTCTCTTCTTCCTCCACGAATTCGGGTAATTTGGAATATAGGGAAAAATGTATGCGTAGGAATATATATACACATATACAGTGCCGAATCCTATACAAGTAAACAACTATGTATAGGCAATATATTACAGGTTCATACCACGATGGCCCTATATCTATAGCATAAATAACGGTATAAATCCTATTTAGGTGCAACTGCACTGATACTGCCTGAAACGAGGTATTTAAAGCAAAGAGAAGAACGGAGGGATTAGGACGTGTGTAATTGGCGCATGTTCTTTCCTGCCCCCCTTCCCTGCTGTGATGGTGGGGTCCAAAACTCTTATAGGCCGAGAAAGTGGGCACTCGCCCAGCATGATCTCCTGCAAAAGGGTTGGTAACTGGGAACATGAGGGGACGAGCCTCTGCAGCTCCTCCTAGTTTGCCGGGACTCCGCGGCAATTTCATTGAAGGAATATGCGCCACCCTCGGAGGAGATGCGGGTCCCCATTTGAAGAGAAGAGCCTTATGGGAATGGCCCTACGCTTCAGCGCATGGAACTCCGGGCGCTGTCGCCTTCGAGGATTTATCGGGGAAGGTTGTGCTCGCCATGCAACCCCCCACCCCTTGAAACCTTTTGGAGGCGTGGTCTCCCCTTTGGAGGATTCAGTCTCCAAGCCTAACCCTGCCCCCCCCATGGATGATTCTGCCGTCTGGGGGACCCCCAGGACCATGTCCATCTCGCAGGGGGGCTCTGTGTGACCATAAGCCACAAGGCATCACAGATCTCATTCACGGTAATCTTCCTGACAGTGAAATGGGAGCCTCGATTTCTCCAACACCTACAGAAGATGATTCAGCGCATGGAGGCGAATCAACATGCGCTTCCCCACTCTTGTTTTCACTTGTCGCCATTATTAGATTGAATGGGGGTGGGGGTATGGAAATTAGTTACTATGCATGTCTATGAGTGGGCAGGTTAAGATAAAAGTCTCCATCGGATCAAAAATTCCAGAATATTATCGCTCCCGGTCCAACGTTGATGGGCTTTGCCAACCAGGGCCGCCATTTAGGCAAAATTGTCCAGGAACTTTCACCATAAAGGATGGTATGTGTATTGGATTCGAGTGGCAATGTATACCGCAAGGTAGGAACCTCGCGGTATACACTGCCACTCAACTAAGGCTTATAAAAAGACGAAAGTGCACGGGAATATGTAATAAAGATAAGCGGGTGCACTAACAAATAGTGGGTGATCACCTATTATTATCATAACTTGAACCTAAAACAAGCACGAGCACCCAAATATCCATTCAGTCTAACACTACAACCGCCCTTAGATACCCTCAGGCACAATCAACCCCACTTGAGAGGGACATAAAAACTAAGGAAATAGCTGGGCGGGACAGGAGGAGACCGTGAATAAGACAACAATGAGACCATAGATAAAGGTCGAGAGAAGTTATAGTAAAAATCCACTTAGAGGGCTGAGTCCCCTCTCAAACAACATGGCATTCGTACTCTCGCGGCTAACGTGGACGGAGTTCGCGCATGAATGAAGAGCGGAACGCAACTCGTTCATTGCAAACCTGTCGTTGAAGGGTTCTCCGCTACTGGAACTAAAGTCTAGTCGGTTGCCTTATGCGAAATCACAGCGTGCATTGAATGCTGGAGCAGTAGCATCTCAACTAAAGAATGTGGAGAAAGCGGTCGTAAAAGTCCGTCACTGACTCGGGTCCGAGACTGCAGTCCTATTCACCTGGAGAACTTACCCAGAATCCTTTTGACCACACATCTGCTAGAGGGATCTTTCCCGTTAAGTGAAGACACTTATGCCCGCCAGCAAGAGCAGCGGGCGTGCTTCAAAACCTAGCCTTAGCTCGACGAAATTCAATCAGTTAAATTGTTCGGGCGGCACTTTTAGCGAACGAAGGCATGTCACCTCTGTGATTTGCCTAGGTTTGGTCAACCTAGGCTTGACCACCACGGAAGCGGTCGACGTGCAAAACGGCCAGACGTTCTGGAATAGTAGTTAGGCCCATGGCGAAGAGCTTACCCAAGAACAATTCAATAGCTTCTTCCGACCTAAACTCGACTGGAAGAGAGAGGCGTCCTTTCCTGGAATGCGGACCACCTGGCTCGCGCCAAGAACCAACGGGGTTTATCTCAGGCGGCATCAGTCCAGAAAATATTCGAATGGATGTGATCACGATCATGGAGGTCATAGACCACCTCCAACCTAAAATCAGGCTGCGCATCAGGAGAGCACAGCGATGGATCAAGAAAGGGAGCTTGACAAGATCTCCGTAGAACCTTTGCTCTCTTAAGCGCCTGTTCTTCAAGCATGCAACCTTACATAGACAACATTGCCCCATATACAGTGCAGGTTCTAAGTTTGGCCGAGCCGTGGGTGCTACAGCCGTTTAGTCAGGGGAATTTTTAACTTTCTTTTTCAGCTGGCAGCTTCTATTTTTACCGTTCTTTTTATCATTTATACTGATTCCAATTTTTCCCTTTCAAAATTTTATTATTTTGACGCAATTCCATCTTTTAATGTTTCCCATTCCTTAGTTACAAAAAATTTGCAGCAGGCTGGTCCAGAATGCATTCCGTTATAGAGTTCTGGGACGAGAGGCCTGTTAATTAAGCCTACCCTGGGGTCCCAGATATATATGTGCGTTAACTCTGAAATTTCTTTCCATCTATAAAAGGGATTATGTTTTTCGTTTATGGCAGGACGAATGGGATGGGTGTTCATCATGTAAAAAATATAGTATGTCCGTTCTTGGACCTCTATACTTCAGAAACTGCGGCCCTTAGAAGTGGCCTTTTGCCGCATTCGCATTGGACACACACTTAATTACGGACATTTTGTTTCAGTTGGTGTCCAAATTACCATTGTCAGTAGTTTTTGTTGTGGGGACCAATCGGTCACCCATCTTATATTGGAATGTCCACATTTTGCCACTCTCGTCATCGTTTCCCCAACTCTTTCAAGTATCCCTCCCATGCCCTGCTTTCATTTCCTTGTGGCAGAGCAATCTTTCAAAGCATCATTTTTTTTTTATCTCATTTCCGTCTTTTCCCTCTTCTATAATTAATTTGTTTGTGCTGTCTAGAATCCATTGGGATTTGGCAGTTGTTTATTTCTTAAATCCTTAGCCGTTATCCCACTTCTTGGTACATACACAAGATAGTCCAAAACAGCGCTCTCTACATAAACACGGGAACCATAAAAACCACCCCTACACCCTTATCAAAATTCTCTCCATCAAAGACTACCTAACCATGATAGCCACAGATTTCTCAACACATACACACTTAATCCACAATGAATTTCAAAACCAGCCACAACATGCCCCACCCGAATCCACTCTTGATTGTTAAACAAGTTTTACTGGCCTAAGGTCAGTCAACCACCTCTTTAAAAAAATACAGAGAATAAATCCTGCCACCCACTAGAGCAACTGAAAAGACACTAACCAACTCATCCTATTCCCGAGTGCCGCCGGGTTTGACTTAAGAGAAACTGGGGTGTACAAAGATTATTATTTTTTTTTTTTAAGGGGCTATCTGGCGACTGCCCACTTAGGCATAAGTCGCCATAAACAAACATGCTAGTTCTAGGATACTTTAAAAAATTTGAACAGAAAACAACAATAAAAATAAATAACAATTAGGAAGCAATACCAATAACAAAAACTAAACCTAGTTAAATGAAAGGAAGAAGGCCGGCCTCCCCCTAAAAGTCCACCAGTCAATGTGCACGAATTCGTCCCGAGTACAAATGACAGGCCGTAGCGACCCCGCCCATCCCGGTACCGGGACAGATAACGTGCGCGAAGATCACCCAGACTGGGACATTTGACAAGAATGTGCCGAACAGTGGGAAGACGCAGTCGTCGCAATAGGGCGCAGGCGAGAACTCCATCAAATAGCGATGCATCCGATTCGGAGACGACAGAAAGCGACCTGAAGCCGTCGCGACATTGGGGGATAGGTGCATGGGAAAAGTCGCGGCGCAATGGCACGCAACTTGAAGTTCCCTTCGACCGTCTCCCATCCTCTTTGCCAAGCAGTCCGAAGAGCTGCCCATATTCCTGCCATGTAGTCGGTGTGAGGAAGAGCTAAACGCTGGTCCGGTCGCAGACTCTTTGGCGCCCTCATCTCCGCAAATTCCTACGTGTCCAGGAACCGAGCAGAAGATAATCTCGACATCTGCCCGGCGTCACGGATATCGCGAACCAGGGGATGCGGAGATTCCAATGCACCGAGAGAGCACTCAGGGCGCTTTGTGAGTCGCTGTAGATTACAATCCGATCTCCGAACCGGGCACGTCGCGTAATCTCCCGTACCGAGTGGTGTATTGCCACCAGCTCGGCCGTGAAGACCGAGGCAGCGCCCCACTGACTTCAAACAGAGGGGATACCGCGTGGAAGCCGATCCCCTCTTGGGACTTGGAGCCATCCGTATACACTGGCACGGTTCCAGCGTGACACGAGGTGTGCTCCAAAAAGGTCGAACGCAATACTCCCGGCGCCGTACAAGCTTTGGGAGCAGAGGCGTGGGGACAAATAGCCAAATGTGGTACCCTCCAGGGTGGCGTCCTGGGCAGAACCAGGGGCGCCACCGCCCGAGAGCTATATCTACCTCTCGAAGGAGTCTCCTGGCCCTAAACCCAAAGGGCTTAGGGTATGACTGGCGTCTCTCGGCGGCATAGGCACCGTCGAGATCAGCTGTGGATGAAGTGAAAGCTGTTGGCGACCGAGGGAGGCGCCGGGCTCGCGCGTACAGACGAATAATGCACTGCACGCGGCGTAGAGCGAGTGGCATCTCCCCAGCATCGACCAGCAGGCTCTCAATGAGGAAAGTGCGGAAGGCAACGGTCGCAAGGCGAAGGCCGGTGTGGTTGATCGAATCCACCTTCCGCAATAAACGCTCGGCTGCGGATGCACAAAACTCGCATCCGTAGTCGAGCTTCGAACGAACAAAGGATCGATAAAAAAGTAGGGCAGTAGCCCTATCAGCGCTGAACGTCACGGAACGGAGAATATCCATGGCGCGGGTACAAGAGACCCTAAGGCTGCGAACATGAGCCTCCCAGGTGAGGCGTCGGTCGAATACAAAACCAAGGAAAGGGTGCGACTCAACCACATCCAGGCGCACCCCATTAAGAAACAAATCTGGGTCGGATGGAGCCGTGGATGGCGGCAGAAGTGCACCACCTTAGTCTTGGCCAAAGAAAACCGAAACCTGTGCGCTTCGGCATAGCGGGAGACGCGGTTCAATGCCTGTTGGAGTCGACGCTCCAGAGTTGGCATCTGGGCCGCGCCAAAAGAGATCGAAAGGTCGTCCACGTTGAGATAGCGAGAACATCTTCTGGCAGCACCGAGGTGATGCCGTTGATGCTCAGGGCAAAGAGTGTCACAATGAGGACACTTCCCTGCGGGACACCCTCTTCCTGATCCTTTGGGCCGGAGAGAGCTCCCCCAACCCGTACGCGGAATCGACGATCTCGCAAAAATTCAGATATAAAGACTGGGAGGCGTCCCCTCGCCCCCATCATGTGCAGAGTCTCCGCTGTCCAGAAAAAAGGCTAGTGTAACATTTACCAATTTCTTCATCAACTTGCACATGCAAGAGGTTAGAGAGATTGGGCGGAAACCGGTCGGAGTAGAGTGATCTCTCCCCGGCTTGGGAAAGGCAAGCACAGGAGCGATTCGCCAGGAATCTGGGAGAAGACCTTCCACCCAGATCCTGTTGAACAAATCTAACAGAAAGGCCATGACTCGCTCACCCAGGTGTCGATGCATGGCGTACGGGACATCGTCCGGACCATGGGCGGTGTCCGCGCACGAAGCGAGAACGGAACGCAACTAACTCGCCCCGATTCCTTTTGACTCGCTTCCACACCTCTGCTAAAGGGGTCTTCCCGTTAAGTGAAGACACGTATGCCCGCCAAGAAGAGCGGCGGGCGTGCTTCGAAATATACCGGAACCTAGCCCGACGAAATTATGCGACAGTGAAATCGCTCGGGCGGCGCTTATAGCGCATGTAGGCATAACGCTTCTGTTTGAGGGCAGTCTCACACTCGCGACCACCATGGGAGCAGTCGGCGTGCAAAACGGCCAGACGTTCTAGGAATAGTAGTCAGGCTCGCGGCGATGAGGTTGCCGGAGAACTCAACGGCCTAATCTACTGACCTAAACTCCTCGACTGAGATAGAGAATTCAGTAATTTCCTGACATGCAGGCTACCGCGCCAAGCACCACTGAGGTGGACTCTCAGGCGGCAGTTGCCCTGAAAATGATAATTGAATGGGAAAGTGATCACTACCATGGAGGTCATCGACCACCCACAAATAAAAATTAGGCTGTGAAACCGAAGAGCACAATGATAGGTCAAGGCAAGAAAATGAAGCGGTTCTCGTACAGTGATGAGTAAACTCATCCACGTTTAGGACACCCATCTCAATCTCCCCAGAGAGGATGCCTGCCGTTCAGATCTCCAAGCAAGAGAAAGAGCCTCGGCAACCGTGCCACGACGCGGCGGAAGTCCCCCGCGCTGAAGTCAGCTGACGGTGGAATGTACACAGAAATGATAGTATACCTCCTATCCAGGTGCAGCAGCACAGCCACTGCCTGAAAGGAGGTATCTAAAGAGAAAGGAAGAATGGAGACATCATGCTGATGTAAACCGCGCATCCCCCAGCCCGGCCATCCCGCGGTGGTGGGGTCGCAAGACCCTTATACCCCGGGAGGGCGGGCAGGGGGCACGCGCCTAGCATGGTCTCCTGAAGAAAGATAGCTAACGGGAAACGGGACAAGACGAGCCTCCGCAGCTCCTCCCAGTTGGCCCGGAGTCCACGGCAATTCCATTGAAGGAATATGCCCTCCAGGCCTAGCTCGGAGGAGACGCGGGAGCCCTCCTCGAACAGAAGGCCCTCACGGGAATGGCCGTACGCTTCCCGGAGGCAGAACCCTGGGCGCTGTCGCCTTCGAGGACTTATTGGGGGAGGTTGGGCTCGCCATGCAAGTCTTTTCCTTCCCCCGCCTCGAAACCTTAGGCGGGCGTTGCGGCTTCGGAGGCGTAAGGGCCATTTTTTCGAGGAACCACCGTCTCCGAGCCACTCGCTCCACCACTAGGCGTGGGCGAAAGAGCCGAAGCTCCTTTGTTGCTGTCCTCCTTTCGGGGGACAGCTTTAGGAACCCCAGAAGATGGCCTAGCGACCAACTTCAGGGGTGTTGCCTCCTGTGAGTCTAACGACTCGGTGGAGGCGCGTGGCCGTTTCGTTTCGCCTTACGGGAAACGGTCACGCTGGGGAAGAGGGGGGAGCCCTGGTTTTAGCCAGGGCTGAGTGTGAACCCTTTTTGCTGCCAGCTTTACCAGGGGAGCGCCCGGGTTGAGTAGAGCCCACAGAAGGGCTCCGAAACAACCGTGCTCGTTGGCCTGGATGGGCCAGGAGCAGAGGGTGCCTTTCTAACTAATGAGGCATATGACATCCCAGGCAGAGCCGGGCGCGCCAGGACCAAGTCCTTAGCCTAGTGGAATGAGAGTCAATCCTGGGCCTGAACGGCCAGGATTTCTTTCTCAAGGAGATATGCACCACATTGCTTCGAAGAAGCGGGGTGTGGCTCTCCGCAATTGTCACACTTGACCACACATGATCTAGACTTATCGTGTGCGGCCTTGGAGCAATTTACACAAACTTCGGGTGACCCCAACTTTGCACGTCTACAAGAACGTGTACAAAGAAGAAAACCTAAGTCAGATTGACAATTGAGATTACTTAATGCCCATTAAACCAACATGACAAGCAGAATCATTAAATATTTTACGAATATAGACACAAAGCTCAAGCAATAATTTTACGACCATGGGAATTTCTGACCATAAGTCAAACTATTACTGGTTAAACCTAAATTCATTAAGATTAATCAGTTTGGAGTCATGGCTAAAAGTTTTGTACAGGCAAATTTTGTGGTATTCCAAAGAATCTTTATAAATTTATTAAGTTATGATCTCTCCAGTGAAAAACAATAAGACTTCTGAAATTCACTCTTGCTAGGCATGAGGTTAAGACAGTAAATCTGAGTGATTAATAGTCATTCTTGACTTAACCTCTGGTATATTCGGTAAATTTTGCATTCTGAGTTAAGCCTTGAATTTCTCAGAGTTTTCTTGCACTTAAAGAATAAATTTTATCTTGATAAATCTAACTCTAATAGTATAGAAATAACTATCCTGGATGGACCCAAAAAAAAGCAAGAAATTGTAGAAATAATCATTGTGACCCATTCAAATTCAACACAATAGTGAACAAAACCCCCACCCTCAACTAATCAAATGTGAATAAGCTTAATAATTTCACCAAACATCCAGCCTCATACAACATCAGGCAAATATTACAAACATAACTTCTGGGCTTAAAAAGAGATTTAATTAATTAATTAAGGAGCTATCTGGCGACTGCCGACTTAGGCATCAGTCGCCGTAAACAAACAGCCTAGTTCTAGGCTACTTTAAAAATTAAACAGGAAACAATAAAAAGAAATAACAATAACAATAAAGAAGCAATAACAAAAACAACAACAACAACAACAAACCGGGTTAAATGAAAGGGAGAAGGCCAGCCTCCCCCAAAAAGTCAAGTCCACTAGTCATGGTGCACGCACTCGTCCCGAGTACAAGGGACAGGCGGTAGCGACCCCGCCCATCCCGGTACCGGGACAGGTATCGTGCGCGAAGATCACCCAGACTGGGACATTCGACAAGAATGTGCCGAACAGTCTGGGGGACGACGCAGTCGTTGCAATAGGGCGCAGGCGAGCGCTGCATCAAGTAGCGATGCGTCACACGAGTGTGTCCGATTCGAAGACGACAGAAAGCAACCTGAAGCCGCCGCAGCATTGGGGGATAGGTCCATGGGAACAGTCGCGGCGCAATGGGACGCAACTTTAAGTTCCCCTCGACCGTCTCCCATCTTCTTTGCCAAGCAGTCCGAAGAGCTGCCCGTATTCCTGCCATGTAGTCAGTGTGAGGAAGAGCGAAACGCTGGTCCGGTCGCAGACTCTTTGGCGCCCTCATTCCCCGCAATTCCTACATGTCCAGGAACCCAGCAGAAGATAATCTCGACATCTGCCCGGCTCGCCAAAACCGTGGCGTCACGGATTTCGCGAACCAGGGGATGCGGAGATTCCAATGCCCCGAGAGCACTCAGGGCGCTTTGTGAGTCGCTATAGATCACAATCCGGTCTCCGAACCGGGCACGTCGCGTAATCTCCCGTACCGAGTGGTGTATTGCCACCAGCTCGGCCGTGAAGACAGACGCAGCGCCTGGTAGAGCCCCGCTGACTTCAAACAGAGGGGATACCGCGTGGAAGCCGACCCCCTCTTGGGACTTGGAGCCATCCGTATACACTGGCACGGTACCAGCGTGACACGATGTGTGCTCCAAAAAGGTCGAACGCAATACTCCCGGCGCAGTACAAGCTTTGGGAGCAGAAGCGTGGCGACAAATAGCCAAATGTGGTACCCTCTAGGATGGCGTCCTGGGCAGAACCAGGGGCACCACCGGCCCGAGAGCTATATCTACCTCTCGAAGGAGTTTCCTGGCCCTAAACCCAAAGGGCTTAGGGTATGACTGGCGTCTCTCGGCGGCATAGGCACCATCGAGATCAGCTGCGGATGCAGTGAGAGCTGTTGGCGACTGAGGGAGGCGCCGGGCTCGCGCGTACAGGTGAGTGATGCACTGCACGCGGCGCAGAGCGAGTGGCATCTCCCCAGCATCGACCAACAGGCTCTCAATGGGGGAAGTGCGGAAGGCACCGGTCGCAAGGCGAAGGCCGGTGTGGTGGATTGAATCCACCTTCCGCAATAAACGCTCGGCTGCGGATGCATAAAACTCGCATCCGTAGTCGAGCTTCGAGCGATCAAAGGATCGATAAAAAAGTAAGGCGGTAGCCCTATCAGCGCCCCAAGCGCTGAACGTCACGGAACGGAGAATGTCCATGGCGCGGGTACAAGAGACCCTAAGGCTGCGAATATGAGCCTCCCAGGTGAGGCGTCGGTCGAATACAAGACCAAGGAAACGGTGCGACTCAACCACATCCAGGCGCACCCCATTAAGAAACAAATCTGGGTCGGGGTGAAGCCGTGGATGGCAGCAGAAGTGCACCACCTTAGTCTTGGCCAAAGAAAACCGAAACCTGTGCGCTTCGGCATAGCGAGAGACGCGGTTCAATGCCTGTTGGAGTCGACGCTCCAGAGTTGGCATCTGGGCCGCGCCAAAAGAGATCGAAAGGTCGTCCACGTAGAGCGTAGCGAGAACATCTTCTGGCAGAAACGAGGTGATGCCGTTGATGCTCAGGGCAAAGAGTGTGACACTGAGGACACTTCCCTGCGGGACACCCTCTTCCTGCTCCTTTGTGGCAGAGAGGGCTCCCCCCACCCGTACGCGGAATCGACGATCTCGCAAAAATTCAGATATAAACATTGGGAGGCGTCCCCTCGCCCCCATCGTGTGGAGAGTCTCCATGATACCGTATCGCCATGCGGTATCATAGGCCTTCTCCAGATCAAAAAACACCGTGGCGTAGTGCTGTCTACGAAGGAAAGCCTCGCAGACGGCACTTTCCAGTCGGAGCAGAGCATCCGACGTGGAGTGAAACTTACGGAAGCCACACGGTGCAGAAGACAGATGGCCTCCGCTGTCCAGGAAATAGGCTAATCTAACATTTACCAATTTCTCCATCAACTTGCACACGCAAGAGGTTAGAGAGATTGGGCGGAAACCGGTCGGAGTAGTGATCTCTCCCCGGCTTGCGAAAGGCGAGCACAGTAGCGATTCGCCAGGAGTCTGGGAGAAGACCTTCCACCCAGATCCTGTTGAACAGTGTAAGGGAATGGTCACTTCCCCCCCCCCTCCTTGACCACTCTTGGTGCAGTTCCAAGGCGGTTACCGCAAGGACATCCGCCCCAGGCATCGGCGGGTCAGTGTTTAACCACAGTGTGGCATAACTCGGTGCCATGTAAGACCCTTAAGGTCAAAAAGGTAAGATCTCCCCCAGGAGAGTGAGATCCAGTTTCACGTCGAACAAGAAATTGGAGACGGGTTTCTCCCAATCTCGATGGCTAACGAGGAGCCGATGTTTGACTTCGTGGGAAAGACCGTTAGGAAAAAGAACTCTCCTGGGGCCGTCCTCAAGCCCCTCTCCCCCATACCACTCCCCCAGTGGGGGTGCGAGGTATAAATGAGGAGCTCTGAGGAAAATCGGGGTAGTATACGTCAGTCTCTAGGCGACGAAGTCCTCGGATCCAAAACCGAGCTACCGAGACTGGAGAGGTAGTTTACTTGTGTCGCCAGACCAAGAAGTACCCTGCAAGAGAGGCAGGGCTACCTACCTTAAGGGGCTAAGAAAAAGCTCATCCTTGAGCTAAGTCCCTGGTTATCAAACTAAACGATAAGTGAACTTTGGTAAGTTCGACTTACTCTCGCCAGAGACTCCTCATATCCTGGTGCACCTTAAACACCAGGGGTATTCCTCGTCCTTGAGGAATTAAGAAAAGAAGAAGGAAAAGGCTCCCCCTCGAGCCCGTTATTCGGTGGCCACACCAAACTTTAAGTAACTTATTCTCGCCAGAGAAACCCCCCTCCGTTATCCTCGCCCGTGAAGAAGACCCTCCCCGAGTTCAGTCCTCGTCCCTAAGGAAATTAGTAACGAAAGAGAAAAGCTCCTCCTCGAGCTCGTTACTCGGTGATCACACCGCACTCCAATTTAACTTGAATTAAGAACCAAGTTCGACTCATCTCCCCAGAGAGACCACGACTGCCTAGGTGGTGCATAAAGCACCGAAATTGTTCTCGTCCTGGAGAACCCCCCCCCCCCCGGAAGAACGTGTGGACCCCCCAGCTGCTACCCTCGCCAAGACGACCGTGGAATTCCGCCCATCTACACGCGTCAAGAGTAAATATTTCTGAGGCCCTTTAAACTCCACGAGTCCGTAAGCCTAATTTATATATTATTGTTGTGTAGAGAAAACGTTAACCAAGTTTTGTGGGTAAACTAATTTAATTAATTTTTGTTTAGGATAATATTCCGAGTATTCCTGTAGTTAATGTATAAATGTTATGTATTCATTTGATAAATGTCAATTATAAGTTATTTTGGGATTAATGTTCGTTTCTCTTATATATATCCTTACGTGTTGCACAACAGCTCTGTGCTTTAAGATATTCTTATAATATCAAAGTATATTAGACAGCTCTTAGCACTCTTAGAGATAGAACAAAAAGGAGGGGAATTCTACGACACTAAATAAAAGTGGTGTCAGGTAAGTAGGGTTCTTATCAGAAAGAATGCTACGACATAATTAAAGTGGTGTCAGGTGTGGGGTTATTAGAAAGAACCCAGCAGTGTCTAATTAAGAAAGAGCCAACACGTAAAGGAATATCAGGAATACCAGAATAATTGACGAGAGGAAAATTGGTAGAGTTAGGGGTGGTAACAATCTCAAGGTAATTGGTAGGTCAAGTGGTAAATTTGTTTTCGGAGTGGTATTTCAATCAGCATAGTAGTGGGATTAAGGGTAAGTTATGCTGAGCGCTACCTGGTGAGTGGTGGCATAATTATCTGAAAATACAGAAAGGAAAAATCGACGGACCAACACGAAATGGATCTTTCAAAAGATTTTACCAACAAGCCCAAAGTCTGGGACTTGAAGGCACAGAAATGCATGACTACGTCATGGCAGAACTCAGAATAGATTGTGTAGAAGAAGAAAGAATTTGGGATATAGAAAAAGAACAAGAATTAATAAAGTTTGAGAGAGAAACAGAGGATATAAAAAGAGAGAATAAAAGAGAACGTGAATTAATGGAAATATGGATGAACCGGAAAAGTGAAGAGTCCCGAATACAGCGGAAAATAGAAACAGAGGAAAGAAGAATGCTGAGAGGAGGTAAAACAAGCGAAAGAATAATACTGTTGAAAAGAGAAGCACGAGAATTCAGGATAAGGATAGAAATGGAAGATGAAGAAAGAAGACTAAAGATAAAGCTGGAAGATGAAGAAAGAAGAACTCGACGGGAAAACGAAATAGCGAAAGCAGAACAAGAAGCCGAGGAAAGGAGAATGAAGATGGAAAAAGAGTCAAAAGAGAGGAGAATAAAGATTAAAAAAGAAATAGATGAAAGGAGAATGAAGAGGGAAAAGGAACGTTCTCAAGTTGAAAGAGAAGAGAGAGAAGAAAAGGAAAGATTGCTCGCACTCGAAAGAGCACCTATCGAGAATCTCATAGAGGCCGAGGAAGTTGTGGCCCGCCCTGGACCTAAGAAAGGACCATCGAGGGAAACCCAGCCAAATGGGGTAACGATGGAAGAAATAGGAAGTAGGAATGAGGTACCAGCAGGAGTACCTAAAGGAAAACCTACGAGGAGAACCCAGCCAAATGGGGTTATCAGGGAAGAAGAAGAAGGTAGAGTAGAGGTACGAGCAGGTGTACCTGAGGAACTACCTACTAAGAGAAGTGAGTCAAATGAGTTGACAAGGAAGGAGGAAAGAGGTGCTATGGCTATGCACCCAGGTAAGACTAGTCAAATGGTAGACGCGGATGAGTATCCCCTACCCCTAGTAGTCTCCTCCCCGAACGGAACGTCCACGGAGTTACCGCTAAATCGCCAAGTCGTAGTGAGCGCCAAGCCCATTAACGACCTCGCAGGGAAAAATTTTCTCGATCCCCAAAGATCGAACCCAGACACGATCTTCCCGTGTACCTGGTTAAAGGAGAGCTATGAGACTCAAGTTCTCATCAATTATGCCCCGCTACAACAGGCCGCTCTAGCCATAATGTTCAGTTTAAAGGTAGTCAAGTACCATAAGAAGGGTAATTCGAGTAGGTTGAAATACCGCTACCATTTAGTACCATACTTGGGTAGACTCAATAACCCGAACGGCCGACTCAGGCGCGGTAGAATAATGGTCACAGAGCACCATTTTAGGATCAGCTACCTCAAAGGAGCCGATAATGTACAGCTGCTCTATAGGTGGAGACGAAAAACCATGGAGGGTTATTTCAGTACCTAATGAGCGTGAAACCGTTTTCATTTGTTGTTCGTGTTAATATTTATCGGTAGGATTTAAGTTCTCAAAAACTTAGAAATGTAAGGAAGTAGCTTGTTTTGTTGTTTTTTTTTGTGTGGGTAATCGATGAATTAAGGTTTTGTTATGTTCATGTAAAATTGTATTGCGAGTAGGTCTAGCTCGACAAATTGCCTGTGTAAACGCGCGCGTGGGCGCTCATGTGTAAGGAAACTTAATGTAAGAGAGGGCTCAAAGAAATACAACTTTGCTAAGCTCGACTAGGTTGAGTAAGTTGTTTTGAGTTCCCGGGAGCATCCCCCGCCCCCCATTATGTTCTTCGGTGGGAGGTGTGTAAGGGAATGGTCACTTCCCCCCCCCCTCCTTGACCACTCATGGTGCAGTTCCAAGGCGGTTACCGCAAGGACATCCGCCCCAGGCATCGGCGGGTCAGTGTTTAACCACAGTGTGGCATAACTCGGTGCCATGTAAGACCCTTAAGGTCAAAAAGGTAAGATCTCCCCCAGGAGAGTGAGATCCAGTTTCACGTCGAACAAGAAATTGGAGACGGGTTTCTCCCAATCTCAATGGCTAACGAGGAGCCGATGTTTGACTTCGTGGGAAAGACCGTTAGGAAAAAGAACTCTCCTGGGGCCGTCCTCAAGCCCCTCTCCCCCTTACCACTCCCCCAGTGGGGGTGCGAGGGATAAATGAGGAGCTCTGAGGAAAATCGGGGTAGTATACGTCAGTCTCTAGGCGACGAAGTCCTCGGATCCAAAACCGAGCTACCGAGACTGGAGAGGTAGTTTACTTGTGTCGCCAGACCAAGAAGTACCCTGCAAGAGAGGCAGGGCTACCTACCTTAAGGGGCTAAGAAAAAGCTCATCCTTGAGCTAAGTCCCTGGTCATCAAACTAAACGATAAGTGAACTTTGGTAAGTTCGACTTACTCTCGCCAGAGACACTCCTCATATCCTAGTGCACCTTAAACACCAGGGGTATTCCTCGTCCTTGAGGAATTAAGAAAAGAAGAAGGAAAAGGCTCCCCCTCGAGCCCGTTATTCGGTGGCCACACCAAACTTTAAGTAACTTATTCTCGCCAGAGAAACCCCCCTCCGTTATCCTCGCCCGTGAAGAAGACCCTCCCCGAGTTCAGTCCTCGTCCCTAAGGAAATTAGTAACGAAAGAGAAAAGCTCCTCCTCGAGCTCGTTACTCGGTGATCACACCGCACTCCAATTTAACTTGAATTAAGAACCAAGTTCGACTCATCTCGCCAGAGAGACCACGACTGCCTAGGTGGTGCATAAAGCACCGAAATTGTTCTCGTCCTGAAGAACCCCCCCCCCCCCCCGGAAGAACGTGTGGACCTCCCAGCTGCTACCCTCGCCAAGACGACCGTGGAATTCCGCCCATCTACACGCGTCAAGAGTAAATATTTCTGAGGCCCTTTAAACTCCACGAGTCCGTAAGCCTAATTTTTATATTATTGTTGTGTAGAGAAAACGTTAACCAAGTTTTGTGGGTAAACTAATTTAATTAATTTTTGTTTAGGATAATATTCCGAGTATTCCTGTAGTTAATGTATAAATGTTATGTATTCATTTGATAAAGGTCAATTATAAGTTATTTTGGGATTAATGTTCGTTTCTCTTATATATATCCTTACGTGTTGCACAACAGCTCTGTGCTTTAAGATATTCTTATAATATCAAAGTATATTAGACAGCTCTTAGCACTCTTAGAGATAGAACAAAAAGGAGGGGAATTCTACGACACTAAATAAAAGTGGTGTCAGGTAAGTAGGGTTCTTATCAGAAAGTATTCTACGACAAACAGATCTAACAGAAAGGCCATGCCTCGCTCACCCAGGTGTCGAAGCATGGCGTACGGGACATCGTCCGGACCATGGGCGGTGTCCGCGCACGAAGCGAGAGCGGAACGCAACTCACTCACAGTAAACTTGTCGTTGAAGGGTTCTCCGCCTCTGGAGGTAAAGTCCAGCCGGCGGCCTTCCGCGACATCACGACGTGCATTGAATGCTGGCGGAGCAGCATCACGGCTAGAGAATGCGGAGAAAGCGGTCACTAAGGATTCCCCCACGGACGCGGGGTCCGAGATTGCGGTCCCATTCTCCTGGAGAACGGGAGGGGGGTCCTGCGAGAACTTGCCCCGAATCCTTTTGACTCGCTTCCACACCTCAGCTAAAGGGGTCTTCTCGTTAAGTGAAGACACGTATGCCCGCCAAGAAGAGCGGCTTATAGCGCATGTAGGCATAACGCTTCTGTTTGAGGGCCGTCTCACACTCGGCCGACCACCATGGGAGTGGTCGGCGTGCAAAACGGCCAGACGTCCTAGGAATAGTAGTCAGGCCCACGGCGATGAGGTTGCCGGAGAAGAACTCAACGGCCTCATCTACCGACCTAAACTCCTCGACTGAGATAGAGAATTCAGTCATTTCCTGAAATGCAAGCCACCGCGCCCGCGCCAAGCACCACCGAGGTGGTCTCTCAGGCGGCAGTTGCCCTGAAAATGATATTTGAATGGGAAAGTGATCACTACCATGGAGGTCATCGACCACCCCCCAATCAAAATCAGGCTGTGCATCCGAAGAGCACAAAGATAGGTCAAGGCAAGAAAATGAAGCGGTTCTCGGACAGTGATGCGTAAACTCATCCACGTTTAGGACACCCATCTCAAGCTCTTCGATCAGATCGGCAAGGACTTGTCCCCTGGGATTTATGGAGTAATCTCCCCAGAGAGGATGCCTGCCGTTCAGATCTCCAAGCAAGAGATAGGGCCTCGGCAACCGTGCCACGACGCGGCGGAAGTCCCCCGCGTCGAAGTCAGCTGACGGTGGAATGTACGCAGAAATGATAGTATACCTCCTATCCAGGTGCAGCTGCACAGCCACTGCCTGAAAGGAGGTATCTAAAGAGAAAGGAAGAACGGAGACATCATGCCGGGTGTAAACCGCGCATCCCCCAGCCCGGCCGTCCCGCGGTGGTGAGGTCGCAAGACCCTTATACCCCGGGAGGGCAGGCAGGGGGCACGCGCCTAGCATGGTCTCCTGCAAAAAAATAGCTAACGGGGAACGGGACGAGGCGAGCCTCCGCAGCTCCTCCCAGTTGGCCCGGAGTCCACGGCAATTCCATTGAAGGAATATGCCCTCCAGGCCTAGCTCGGAGGAGACGCGGGGGCCCTCCTCGAATTGAAGACCCTCACGGGAATGGCCGTACGCTTCCCGGGGGCAGAACCCCGGGCGCTGTTGGCCGGACAAAGCGCTGTCGCTTTCGAGGACTTATTGGGGGAGGTTGGGCTCGCCATGCGAGTCTTTTCCTCCCTCCGCCTTGAAACCTTAGGCGGGCGCTGCGGCTTCGGAGGCGGGGGGGCCTCTTTTCGAGGAACCACCGTCTCCGAGCCACTCGCTCCACCTCGGGGCGTGGGCGAAGGAGCCGAAGCTCCTTTGTTGCTGTCCTCCTTTCGGGGGACAGCTTTAGGAACCGCTGAAGATGGCCTAGCGACCATCTTCAGGGGTGTTGCCTCCTGTGAGTCTAACGACTCGGTGGAGGCGCGTGGCCGTTTCGCCTTACGGGAAACGGTCACGCTGGGGGAAGAGGGGGGAGCCCTGGTTTTAGCCGGGGCAGGGTATGAACCCTTTTTGCCGCCAGCTTTCTTAGGGGAGCGCCCGGGTTGGGTAGAGCCCGCAGAAGGGCTCCGAATGGGCGCGGAAACAACTGTGCTCGTTGGCCTGGATGGGCCAGGAGCAGAGGGTGCCTTGCTAACTATTGAGGCATATGACGTCCCAGGCAGAGCCGGGCGCGCCAGGACCAAGTCCTTTGCCTCGCAGAATGAGAGTCGATCCTGGGCCTGAACGGCCAGGATTTCTTTCTCAAGGAGATATGCACCACATTGCTTCGAAGAAGCAGGGTGCGGCTCTCCGCAATTGACACACTTGGTCACACACGATTTGGACTTATCGTGTGCGACCTTGGAGCAATTTACACAGACTTCGGGTGACCCCGATTTTGCACGTCTACATGATCGATTCGTATGGCCGAAGCGGTGACAGTAATAGCACCGCCGCGGCAGTGGCACGAATGCCTTCACGCGGTAGCGGTACCAACCGGCACGCACCGACTCAGGGAGCTTGTCACAGTCGAACGTGACGAAGAGTGTAGGGGTGGGTCTCGAGGCCCCTCCCTGTTTTCTCATCACACGTTCGACCTTGACCGCCCCATGGTCGGCCAGCTCTAGGGTGATGTCTTCAATGGAGTAGTCAACGAGTTCCCTCGCATAAACTACTCCTTTCACAAAGTTCATGGTAGAGTGCGGCGTCACACTCACCGGGGTGCCATGAAGTGTCCGAAGAGCACTTATCTTGGCCGCCTCGGCGGGATTCGCCAGAAGGCTTCCGTCCGAGAAACGGGTTACCTTCGGCTCTCTACCAATTGCACTAGCTAATCCTCTCCTCTGATGGATCATGTTGCCCTTGGACAACATGGTGCCATCAGTGGAGCGAATAACGAGGAAGCGCTTGAAGCCAGCGGGCTCGAAAACGCCAGGTAACCTCTGAATCAGGGGCCCCGATGTCATCGAGGCTCCGCCCTGTGCATTCTTGGTGTTAGTCTTAGTCAGGGGCTCCGCCCCCCAGGGGGTAGAGGGGCCGGATGTGCCGATCTTGGCTTGGTCGCCTACCAAAGTGGTAGCAGACCCATCCGTCCCCGCAGCCCCCGCGGATGGAGAGGAGCCCCGAGTCTTCTTCGTCTTTTTAGTATTTTTCTTTTTAGGAGAGGAGGGCGGGGAATGAACCCGCTTCTCACCTCCGCCGGCAGAAGCCCCCATGCCAGATGGGCCGGCCTCAGACAGGTCCCTCTCTGAAATGGAGAAGGTCCTGGTCATCGTAGGGGCACCTGTCGGAGGAGATCCCTCCCCTCCTTTTAATGCCTCGGAGCCCTCGGCCGTTTGAGGGGGACCTTGCATAGGGGCGGATTCAGGTTCGGTGCTTGGCGCCGAGCCCGGATTCCCCCCCATGGAAGGCCCTACCATCTGAGGCTGGGTCTCCTCAAGGACCATGTCTATCACAGGAGGGGCCTCCAGTTGGCCATCCCCTCCCAGGACATCGCAGGTCCCCTTGGCAGTGTCGCCAGTCTTGTGTGGGGAGACACAGGCCTTGACCCTAGCAAGGTTTAAAATTCTTGCCAGCAGGTCTTTTGAGGGAAGCGACCGAAGGGGCCTGGCTTCCCTCTCCCCCCTAAGGGGGTTTGCCCTACCGAGCCGCTTGCACGAGGGGCGGTCGGCAATGGGCTGCCTGCTGGCTTTCTTGGCAGTCCCCTTAGAAAGCAAAGGAGGGACTGCCGCTGGAGATAGGGAAGTGCCCGAAAGCACCTCCAGAGAAGGGGGTGAGGGGGAGTCCCCTACACCCGTAAGCGTAGGAGAGGAGTAAGCCTCCTCTCCGGTTAAAGAATTATGGAGGGTCCCTTGCGCAAGCACAAGGGGGGGACCTCCATTTTCTCGGTGGAGCTGCCCGAGGGCGGCTCCGTTGATTTTCTTGGGGAAGTTGGGGGTTGGGTTTTTTTGTTTTTTGTGTCATACATAGGCATGGTGACCCTCTTTTTAATACGGGACGCAATAGCTCATCACCTCTCGCAGTTGCCCGCACTGCGAGAGGTGCTTACTAGCCCGGCAGAGCCAGGCGCCGCCATTCGGGACCACCCCTCCCGCCTGGTGGCCTGGCAGTCCATCGGCATGGCGGCTCCACCTTGGACACGGCGTAAAATTGATAGAATGTGAAGAGGAGAGGAAAGGGGATGTGAGGAAGGTATGGGTGGGGATGAAGCAGGTTGTTAAAAAACCCCATCCTGAACCGGAGCTGAGGGGTTAGGGAACAATGTCCCCTCTCCCCCCAGCCCCGATCCGGGGTGGTTGGCTTGAGAAGAAGGTCAGCATCTACCCTGTGAAATTAGAGGCTGACCAGAGAAAGTTGTGGGAGAGGTTGTATGAAAAGCGATGAGGTAGGGGAGAAATCAGGCTATCTGAAGGAAAGAAGAGAGGCTAAGTTGGGGCCGGACGGAGCGCTGGATCCCGTCAGCACGGCGGCCATGATGGGCTTAAAAAGAGAACAATAAGCATTCACATGGCTCACAAAAAGCCCATAATACAAACAAAAATATAGGACAGGAACAGTATCCCCAAGCAATACAGCCCTATTTCAGCTATGGAACTCACATCTCTAGCACCTTAGACACCCCAGTTTCAGAGGCATCAATGCACTGGCAAAAATCAACTATTATATCGCCCAACTTTATTAAAATCTCTTAAACCTGTCCATACAAACCATCTCGCCTCATCTCCCCACTCTACACAAATTCAATATAAAAATCCCTATGCATTTCAACATGGGTTCCACCAACTGTACTTAAGCACAATACTCACCAACAAAAACCAGAAAACCATAAAGGAACTCTAATAATAAACTTCGAACAGCACACTGGACAATTATGGCAACAATATACTTAAGCAAAATCTTTCAGACACTAACAAGGCACGTACTCAACATCAACTATATAAAATGGCTTGGCAAGTTCCTAATAGGCTGGCAGACAAGAAAATACTGTAGCACTAGCTCTACAACACACTATGAGAATCAAACTACCCAACAGAACCTAATGATGCTCACCTCAGAACATGCCCCTCTGTTTACATCTTTAACCAAGAGTACTGGTGCTTGGCATCACACTAGACAGGGACTAAGACTCGGACAACAATAAAGAAAACAAGGTCTGCTGACAGAAATGTCGCGTGATCTCACTTATTCTGATTTATGACCTTACGAACTTCAAAACTTTCAATAATTTCTGGACTAATCTTAGGAGGACCTTGGCAATTATATAATTTGAAAAATAATGTAAAACAATATAAGGGTCTCAAATTTTGTTAGAATCAGCCAAACAGTTATGATGTTATTGCCGAAACAAAATAATTCCAGGGCTAACCTTTGGCAATTATATCATTTGAAATATAACATAAAACAACATAAGGGTTTAAAATTTTGTTAGAATCGGCCGAATAATTACAATTTTATTACAAAAAAAAAAAGAGAAGCAAAACGGTGACCAACCAACAGTGAGATGTAGAGTCACCTGTGACTAAAAACTGAATTGACTTCAACAACTCAAAAGACAGTCATGCAATCCAAGAAATCAAACGGCCAAACCTAAAAGCGATAAATCCATCCTACACTCACATGGCAAAATAAAGCATGCTTCACTCAAATGTAAATGTAAGTAATAAATAGTCTAGACTTCAATATCTACAACGCATAATACAATCCACACAGATGCTACAGCAATCTATCTATTCTGTGTCCAGTCTTAAATGCTATTTCATCAGAAAGACCAAGAAAGAAATACCTTTTCAATTATGCATACCTAGGTCATTCTGGCAAGGTTTCAAGGTAGTGTATAAAAAAATTAACATCTACACACTCATCTTAACGTTTTGACTCATTCTATCTCGTCTGTTTCATTTAACCAACTGAAACTACACCCTCTTTAGTCACCAATTTTATTAAAGAAAAATTTAATCAGATCAGAGTATTCTAGTTATATCCCTGCCTTATAATTAAGCAAATTCCACCATTAGTTTAAAGATCATTATTGATTTATATCAGGGTTTTCCATAGTTTCAAACATTTATATTAATATATATTTAATTTAAACAAAAGCATGTATCAACCATATCTAAAACAAGGAATTTAAGTATTACAAGAGTTTTTAAGAAATAAAAAGTGGTTATTTTACAAAACTTAAAATAAATATGAAAACTATTTTTATGAAAAGATTATAAATATTTTCTTTCATGTGGGAGTTGAATGGAGTTAAATCTTCAGGATCCACTGTAAAGAGAATACAATATATTATAACTATTCTAAATGAGGGAACTAAACATAAAATCAATATATAAGCATATAAAACAATCCATTTATAGTCCAAGAAATCAAAAGAATGTTAGAATTGCTTAAGAAATAAAATAAGTGTGATAGGAGAGAGCATTTGGATGCGGCATTAGCCCTCTTTTTTTCTTTCTTTTCAGTGAGAGAAGTGCAGGCAATTTTATTTTGTTTATAAGTCTTCATAAGCTTTTAAAATTTCAGCTTCCATGGCTCTTTCTTAATCCTCACCGACATTGGTGTTAGGCTGGATGAGGCATTTAATTACCACATGAATGCGAAAAATTATATTATCCAAGTAAAGGAAAAATGTGAAAAAAGGGGATAAAGTTCAAGATCTTCCATTCCCTGATCCCTAACATGAAAAAAAAAATTCCCACGTTTCTTTTTAGGCATGGGGGAAGTGATGATTAGCAAAGACAAATCAATTATATTAAGTAGTGCCTCATTTGAAATAGAAAATACTAAAATTGTATAAAATATTAAAGATAACTTGTACTTACACAATAATATTATTGATGGGAATATGAATCAGTTTTACAAAAAAGCCAATAAATCCCATAATTCCAAAACCAATTGCAGTGGCCAAAGAAATCTTTTGAAATTCTTTTCTGTCTGGCTTTGTGCACCTCTTAATTAGGCGAATGGAATCTTTGGCAAATTGCTTGGCAGGTTCAACAAAATTCATCACCTGATCCATTTTTAGAATTTTTAGTAGTAGTAGCTATTTAATGCTCACTAAGTCTGAAATATAAAAAAAATTATAAGTACTTAAAATTTATATTCAGAAATTTGAATAATGGTAATTGGATAAAAATCTTTGCAAATAGGAATAGCAAACTAACATTAGTGTGTATTTGTCTTAAGATGATTATTGTATGCTGTAGTCAAATGTATTGGAATCAAATTCATTAGGCTAAATAGTATCAAGAAAAAACCTACACAAAGAAATGCATTTGAGTATCAGTTATCACTCTACCAGTGAGTATGGTAATAACTCACTGAGTGGGGGTGTGCTAACACACCCCCACTCAGATTTAACTCCATCTATACTAACTCTTTGCTGTCTGTCACCAAGCCATGATTGAATCCACCTAAATATACTGCCATCGATCCCATGTGCTTTAACTTTGCTCAGAAGCCGTAAAATATTTTTGTTCACCCCTACCGGAATATTCATGCGCATTTGAGTCGTTTGACGTCAGACCCCACACCCATCCCCATTATAATTCGCAAAACGATTAAAGGCGCTGACATGATTTAGGTAAATCATTCACCTCTGTAAACGTTAGTACATTAGTCTATAAACTCAGGATCATCGTAATGTGGTCCCCTCCATTGTGTTTACCCCCACACGAGCTGTCCCCTTAAATGTACTCCAAAAACGTGAATCATTTTGGAACACGGACGAAATAGTACATCCCATCGTTTGAGTCACTAATCTACATATTTACCAATGGTTTAATCGAATCATGTCAGCGCCTTTAATCATTTTGCGAATTATAATGGGGGTGGGGGTGGGGTCTTATGTCAGACGACTCAAACGCGCATGAATATTCCGGTAGGGATGAACAAAAATATTTACCAAAAAAACACCTTTTCTGCCCAGTCGCTAATCTAAATATTTACCAAGGTAGGCTCTGCTACATCCAAGGGATCCAAGGTAACAACCAACAAGTGAAGACCCAGATCCACAACTCTTTCACCCACAATGGACCTCGGGATAAAGGTAAATATGTAGATTATCGGGACGAACGATGGGACGTACTATTTAGTCCGTGTTCCAAAATGTTTCACGTTTTTGAAGTATATTTAAGTTGACGGCTCGTGTGGGGGTAAACACAATGGGGGGACTACACTACGATGATCCTGAGTTTCATTAAATTGGGGGGGTCTGGGGGGCACAGCCCCCCCAGTATATAATCCTAATTGTTTATAGAATAATAATTCGAAAAGGACTCAAACGCGCATATTCCGACACGAGTGAACGATAATATTTACACACAAATTTTTTTTCCGCCCAAGCTGCTAATCTACATATTTACCAGGATAAATATGTAGATTAGCGGCGCGAACGATAGGATGTACTATTTCATCCGTGTTCCAAAATGTTTCACGTTTTGGGAGTACATTTAAGTTGACGGCTCGTGTGGGGGTAAACACAATGGGGGGACTACACTACGATGATCGAGTTTCATTAAATTGAGGGGAGGGGCTGGGGGGCACAGCCCCCCAGTATATAATCCTAATTGTTTATAGAATAATAATTCGAAAAGGACTCAAACAGGCTTGAATATTCCAACACGAGTGAACGATAATATTTACACACAAATTTTTTTTCCGGCCAGGCCGCTAATCTACATATTTACCGACCTCGGTTGTTCAACTGCCTTCCTAGGGAACTCCGGAATGTAAGTGGAACCAGTCAGGAAATTGGATAGGTGGCTGGGTGGACTACCAGACCACCCACCAATACCGGGATATCCCAGCTGTCATCACAACACCCTGCCCAAAGTCTGCCAGGCATGGAGAATGGATGAAGGACAACCTGGTGCGAGTGGAGGCCGACCCAGCTTCGTCAGTAACAGGCGGAATCATCAAAAGTAAGTATCCTATCCATGAAACACTTTTTAGCCTGTGTCATCCACTATATCTAAAAACCACTGAATAGAGCGCTCGCTATTTTCAGGATGAAAAGAACATAAAATCGGAACGTAAGATGCGTCGATCATTATTTCAGGAATAGGTTTTGTTCCGCGAAAATCTATTAAAAAAAAACTCTACTTACTTGAGGAATAAATTTTAAAGTGGAGCAGAGATTGTAAAGAATAACGAATCTAAGAACAGTGGAGACCTATTATCTTCTTTCTAAATATTTAGGAATTTGATCGCGAAAATGGGGACACGTCATCTCCAACAAATGGAAACGTTTGTTGTTTACAATTTTAATTATTTCGCAACGTATTAGTCCTCTGAAACTTTGGCAATAAAAATATGATAAAAAATAGAGACAATAATAAAATATCAGAAAACTATATAATGTGTACGACTGTTTGGCTGGAAATTAAAACCCGAAGAAATTACCTGATGGATATGCCGATGATCTTCTTTCTAGACTTTTTCGATCAGAAAATCAAAAATATAATTGAATATTTAAGAACATAAGAAAAGAAGGAGACTGCAAAAGACCATTCATGGCCTACACTTGGCAGCTCCTGTTCCAGTCAACACACAAAAGATTTCTTACCAGAGAAAAGTCATCAACATTGTCACCCTTTGCAGGAGTTCGTCAGATCTAATCTACAATATACATAAAATGCATCCAGAGGATTATGTCCATTCATGCAACCGCAAAATAATCTCCCCACTCCTTAGAAAAATATATACATATGTACATAAAAAAGTCAGTCCCATCTAGCAGCTTCATTCATATATTTATCTAATCTATTCTTAAAACTACCCAGAGAGGAGGCTTCTATCACATGTCTAGTGAGCCTATTCCATTCATCTACCACACGATTTGTAAACCAATTCCTCCCAATCTCCTTCCTAAACCTATACTTATCAAGCTTAAACCCATTGCTACGTGTCCTGTCATGTTCACTAAGTATAAGAACCTTACCCAGATCCCCTTTATTATATCCTTTTACCCATTTGAAGACTTCAATCAATTCCCCTCTGACTCTTCTCCTTTCCAATGTATGTAGATTTAGTTTTCTGAGCCTTTCACCATAAGGTAAGTTCCTTAGCCCACCAATCATCTTTGTCATCCTTCTCTGCACAGACTCAAGCAAATCAATATCCTTCCTATAATATGGTGACCAAAATTGTACTGCATAGTCTAGATGAGGCCTAACTAGCGCCAGATAGAGTTTTAGAATGACTTCAGCACTCTTATTGCTTACACTCCTCCTAATGAATCCCAATAGCTTTATTAGCTTTATTCTTAGCATTTAGGCATTGCTTTCTAGGACGAAGGTCTGAACTTACCAAAATACCCAAGTCCCTCTCACAATCGGTCCTCCCTAAATTTCTCCCATTTAATTTATAACTATTCAGTGGATTATTTCTACCTATACTAAGTACACTACATTTGTCTATGTTAAACTTCATTTGCCATTTTTCAGCCCAATTGGACAGAATGGTCAATTCCTCCTGCATTACAACAGTATCAGAATCAGCCCTAATGGCCCTACCTAGCTTAGTATCATCAGCAAATTTACTCAGGTCACTACTTATACCTATGTCAAGATCATTAATATAAATTAAGAATAGCAAGGGACCCAAAACAGATCCTTGCGGAACTCCACTGCTAACACACCCCCACTCAGATTTAACTCCATCTATACTAACTCTTTGCTGTCTGTCACCAAGCCATGACTGAATCCACCTAAATATACTGCCATCGATCCCGTGTGCTTTAACTTTGCTCAGAAGCCGTAAGTGTGGCACTCGATCAAAAGCCTTACTAAAGTCCAAGTATAAAATATCATAGTTTTCATCCTTATCTGCTGCTTCATACACCTTACTATAAAAAGACAGCAAATTAGTCAGGCAGGATTTACCCTTACTAAAGCCATGCTGTCATTCTTTTATCAACTTATGCTTATCCAAGTGATCCCTAATATTCCTTGCTATAATAGATTCCATCATTTTCCCCTACCACTGATGTCAAACTTATTGGTCTGTAATTAGACATATTTGTTTTATCCCCTTTCTTAAATATAGGTATCACATTGGCTTTCTTCCATGCCACTGGCACAATGCCACTCTCCAATGATTTCCTAAAGATGCATGCTAGGGGCTCACTTAACATATCCTTACATTCTTTCAAAATTCTAGGAAAGACCTCATCAGGACCGGGTGCTTTACTACTTTTGATTTTATCAATTTCCTTTGTCACTATCTCCTTTGTGATCAAGATATCCTTTAATTTCTCTTCATCATTACCCCGAAAGATCATTGACACCTCGGGTATATTTATAGTATCCTCCTGTGTAAATATTGAGAGAAAAAAGTCATTTAGCATTCCAGCCATTGAGTCCCTATCACTCACTAATTCTCCATTGGAATCTATAAGTGGGCCTATTTTATCTCTAACCTTAGTTTTGTATAATTGATAAAAACTTTTAGGATCTTCCTTTGCCCTATTTGCCACTTTAATTTCATAATTTCTCCTTGCTACTCTAACTAACTTTTTAACATCTCTTGCTAGTTCATTATATCTCTGCCTTAAGTGATCCTCTCCATTTTTTATTTTCCTATAAATGCCCTTTTTAATGCCAATATAATGCTTAATTTTATCTGTCATCCATTTTGGGTCATTATTTTTAGTCCTAATCTCCTTATAAGGAATGTTAATCATCTGACCTGTAATTAATTGCTCAATTATTCTTTCATACTCCTCTTCAATTGTAATCTCTTCCTCCTGGTGATTATTGTCTCCACTAACTGATATCATTGAATCTATTCCTGAATTGATTTCATTGCCTGGTTTCTGTATAACTGCCTCCAGGTAAGTCCTTAGCCCATTATAATTTGCTCTTCTAAAGTCAGGAATTTTAACATTGTTCATGCTACTATCAATACCATTCCATTTCATCTTGAATCTAATTTCACAATGGTCACTATTACCCAAATTTCCTCCAATCTCAGTATCCTTGATAACTTCTTCCCTATTTGTCAGAACTAAATCCAGTATATTATTACCTCTAGTGGGTTCGTTAATAATCTGCCTCAGAAAATTATCTTGGACAACATTCAAAAATTCCTCAGCCTCCTGATCACCCACAAGAGCTTCCCAGTCTATATTTCTGTAATTAAAATCGCCTATTATACACACATGCTTACTTCTACATGCCCGTTCAATCTCCTGTCACAGAAGATTTGAAGCTTCCTTACTAAGATTTGGTGGTCTGTATAATAATCCTATGACAAGCTTGTTTTTACCTTCCTTTACATTTCGCCATAATGACTCTGTGTTATCATCTAATTTAATTGTACTGTTTACACAACACTGGAGATTATCTTTAATATAAATAATAACCCCTCCTCCTCTCTTCCTATTCCTATCTGTATGGAACATGTTAAAGCCCTCAATCTCAACCTCAGGTTTAAAGTGATTTCCTGCCAAATCAAGCCATGACTCTGTTATCGCAATTATATCAAAATTCTCTTCACTCGCTAACGCTCTTAAGAGATCTATCTTATTCCTTATACTCCGACCATTTGTGTAGTATATTTTTAAGGTTTTTTTATTATTCCCATCTTCATTGCATCGTGCTTTTCTATTCCTAGTTATCTGCTCATTCACTTGTGCATTAGTCCCCCTATAACGCATCAGTATTTTCTCTCCCTTAGCTATTCCTCTATCTCTGCATCCCTTCCATTTCCTACACCTGCCCTCTATTCCTGTTATTCCCTTACCTCTAACAGCTTCTAGTTTCCCACCCGTAAGGACCTAATCACACTATCCAGCTCCCCCCATAGAACCTCAACACCTGCCCGACTAAGATGGAGCCCATCCATCGCATACAACCTCCTATTCCCGTAAAACCCTCCCCAGAAATCTACAAACACCAATCCTAACTCCTCACACAGTCCTTTCACAAATTCATTCAAACCAATTGCACGCGACAACCATTCTACCCCCACATCCAATCTCGGAAGCACGCCAGAAACAACACCTTTTACCCTGCTTTTACTCATCCTTTCAACTAACCTTTTATACTGCTCACGTAACTCACATGTACCCAGCTTCTTTACATCATTCACTCCCACATGCGTAATCACAACTGCATCCCTCTCACACCCAGAAACCAGCCTATCATACCTCTCACAAACATCACTTACACCAGCACCCGGCAGACAAACTCTCATTCCCTTCCACTTGCTATCACTCAACTTCCTATGTAAATACCTAATCTGAGAGTCACCCATCACTAGCACCTCATTCATTCTCCTATTCTGTCTTGGCCTAACATTACCCTCCCTCCTGCTCTCAGTCACACTACCACCCATCCTGCTTTCATCCACAATCACACCAGGCAAATCACTTTCACACTCTTCCTCTCTCAGGACATTGAATCTGTTAGTCAACCTAACAGGTTCTATGTCCCTCTCATTCACACACCTAACCTGTCCTAACTTATCTATCCTATCCATTTTCACCCACCATTCATCATCACTCACAACTTCCACACTGTTCCCAGTCCTAGCCCTATCTTCCACCCTCTTAGCACTAATCTCACTCTTCAATCGCACACTTTCATCTCTTCTCACCTCAAACACCAAATCATTCAACCTCTTACATTCCCCACTCAACCTCCTAACCTCCCCTTCCAGAAAACACACACGGCATTCAGTTACATTCACTCTCCTTTCAACTCCACATGCATCACACATCACATACACACTACTTTCAAACGGCATGCTCTCACCATCTATACAAACAGCCATACTCTCAGAAATTTACTAAGGAAAAAGTTAACACTCACCCCAAAAAAATTCTTGCTCAGGATTGCTGCCAGTTATCTTCCCCAAAAGTATTAATCACTAATGTATTTATTACACAGAGATTGATGTATTAAATAAATACAAGAAAAACTATACACCCAAATCAGTATTATATCCCAATCTTACAATGAGAATCAAGAGCTTTCTGCAAGACAACCTTCCAGAACAAAGCCAGACAGCCAACCATGGTCAGAATATAACCTTTACAAGGCAAAATCCTGCTGATGTAAGACTACTGCGTTTTCGTTCAGTAAATATTGACGAGCTTGAAAATATTGTCGAAAAAATTAATTTTACTTACTGTGATAGTGATCTAGGGGGGAGGAGGGGTGGAAGCTCAAAGGATATAACATAACATAACATAATTTAACGGATGACAAAAGCCACAAGGGCCTCTCAAAGGTCATCCGCATCCGTCAAAACACACCCACAAAAAGCACCATCACCAGGGAAAGACAAAATCAAAGTCTCCCACAATATAATATAATAGATGACAAAAGCGACAAGGGCTCATCATAGGCCATCCGAGTCAAACGGCCTCTTTTTTAAGGCACCCAAACTCCCATGAAAACTACATCCGAAGGATTGCGTCCAGTAACAAGGGTATCACCAATCAAGGCTTGTTAAGAACTAAATCATGCAGCTATAGATATATACAAACAATATTAATATATACAAAACTTAGGAACCATCACAAACTTCCCTTCCCATAAACTTATCCAACCTAGTCTTAAATACATTTAGATTTGGACTACATACTACCCTCGGCGGCAATTTGTTCCAGAAGTCTACCACTCTACTATTGGTGAAAAAATATTTTCTTAAATCCAACCTACACCTTTGCTTTTTAATTTTCAAGTGGTGACCTCTAGTCCGATTTCCATCATCTACCTCAAAAAACTTGCTAAAATCCAATTTATCTATCCCGGAAAATTTTTTAAAGAGCTCAATCATATCCCCTCTCACACACCTCATCACATATCTTCGTTGGTCCACAGATATATTTATATTCCATCTCGTTTTATGATCCTCTTTGCTATTCCACTCCCCATAAGATTATTGCGAAACGTTGATCGTTAAACGCGACTTAGGTGTACGATAACGTTCCGAGAAATTATTACCCGACTCAAAAAGGTAATGATGAATATTTTTGGCTTGGCGATGAGCAGAAATTCTGATATGATTTTGCCTTCGAGCAAAATGGTGATGAAAATAATAAGAATGAAGTTCTATTGATTTAATAGCTGTGAGTAGCAAATGGAGGAGGAGTTCGAATTAGATTGATTATCGATTCCACGAGCTTATCTTTGATGATGCTTAAATACAACTCTCTTAATGTTCGTGCTTTGGTACGATGAATGAATAAGACTCGTCTTGATGTAATGTCAGTTGCGTAAATGCTATCTCCTAATGCGGAGTAAATAATGATTTCTATCGAATGATCCTCTCTGCTCCTCGATTTGCTCGTTTTATACTTGGACACATTTACAAACATACAGATATATATACATATACAATACTTTTGAAAACCTTTTCTCTCGTGAGAAAATTGACTGAACGGTGAATTTTGGTCAAACGCTTTTAGTCTTAACAAAAATAAAAATATAATATTGTGGTTGTAATTTGATGCTCACCGAGTGTCGTTACGATCAAGCTAACCCATTTTAAGGTTCCCTTTCTTTTCTCTAAATGTTCATTTTTCCAAACCGTAAACACAGAATAATTAGTCTCATTTCCAGTTTACCTCTTCACAGCGACCTTGGGCTTCTCGGGAAATCAAAATGAGAATGGTTCAAAAATATCCTGTGACATGTTACAATGTTTCATTTAAGTTTCTTTTTGTTTCGTTTCGCACACATAAATTTATTTACATTGGCTGAGTGTACACATTACTACTTCATGGGTTTGTGTGTGCGCATATTGTGTGCACCACAGATCCTTTCCCGATTAGTGACATAGCACAATGTGGTTCTTTTCTGATATGTTAAAGATATATCTTGAAATTGTTAACAGCAGTATAGAAAATAATTCATTCCCAGAGAATAAGAAACTAGCTCTTGTGAAGCCCAACGTGAAAGGCAATCTTGGCTCGCAGTGTTTTACCTCTTATAGACCAGTGTCCAACTACTTGAACTTCTTGTCAAAAGTAATTGAAAATGTAATTTTACAACAATTTCTTGATCATTTACGAATCACCCAAGCTCTACCCGATCAAAAATCACTTATAGGCAGTTATACTCGACTGAGACAGTTATGTGTTCTGTGATTAATGATTTGATTGTATTTTTGGATGAAGGAAAATGTGGTATACTGTTGTTATTGGATCTTAGCGCCACATTTGACACAGTTGTACACAGCCTTTTACTTTAAAACTGTAAGTCTGATGGCACTGAAGAGGATGCTTTGAAGTATTCAAATAGCTACCTTCAAGATAAAACATACCATATTCCAATAAGAGAATCGTTTACGGCCACGAGGAGACTAGAACGCGGTGTTCCACAGAGCAGTGTCTTGGTCCTATTTTATTCTGTATATACACGATAGAGCTGTCAACTATACTGAAGAATCATGGAGTAATGTTTAAGTTGTATGCTGACGACACTCAACTCTATCTATATCTAAATAATGTAGAGAGAGAAGAGGAGAAACTCAGTCGATTAATGACAGACATATGGAAATGGATGCAATCTAAACAGTTGAAGCTAATCAAGGAAAACTTGAGTGCCTTATTCTGGATGAATATTGTCATATAGAGGTTGGGCATTTCTGAAATACTTGTTAATGGTAATATGATGAAACCATAGAAAGTTGTTAAGGATTTAGGAGTATATATTGCAAACATTTATTACTTAAAGATCAAATCAATCGAGTTGTAAAGGTGGCGAATTATCGTCTTTGTAATATTGCCTTTGTTAAAAACTATTTGTATGAAAAAACTGTGACTATGTTAATTCACAACCATGTAATTTTTAGACTGGACTCTTGTAACTTAATCTACTATGGTTAACCTAATTATCTGCAGAAGAAGATGCAGTGTGTCATGAATAGAGCAGCAAGATTGATAACGGGTCTACCTCCACTTGAGGGAATCACACCAGTACTCATAGAAATACTACATTGGTTGCCGGTCAAAGCAAAGATTATGTAGAAAATTTGTACCCTAATCTATCAAACTTTGGGGTGTGTGTACCAAAATATCTGAAGAAACACTTACAAGATTGTAATGTTGACGCCCCAATGGTACTACGGCATAGTGATGATCAACACAGACTGATGGAAGCACGTAGTAACTCAAGTATGGGTTTTAAAGCCTTTACAAGATGTGCTCCTAGGCTCTACAATAGATTATCTGTGTGTGTCAAGAGCAGTAAGAACCTCAATATTTTGAAGAGGAAACTAAAGACTCATCTTTTTAATGAAGTGCACGACGTCTGCAATCTGTCCATCAACCCTGAATACAGGGTCTAGTATGAGTGGATTTTCTGATTTAGAGAAAATATCTCCGAGGGAGGTCCTGTGGAGCACAGCTTCAGTCGTGAAATAGGGCCTTGAATTATATCACCTAAGTAACCTAAGTAAGAAATATATTTTTTACTATTAATTTCAACAAATATGATCATACTAATTTGGAAAAATGGGGCACCAGAGCCAAACTAGTTCTTCACTGTAAAGCTCAAGTTTATTTCTATATCCACCCTAGTTACATAGGTCGAGCTAATCTAAACCATCGCAAAATGACCCAAATATTGGTCAAATCCAGTTTTAAAGCAAGCCATGAAGTAATATTAATTATCAGGCGTTGTAGTTAAATCCCCAATTTAAAAGTGAATTAGAGATCTTTTGGGTTTGGTGCACGTTCTTCAATCTTTTTTGTGGAAAAAATCAAGACAGGCCCTAATTGTTTATACCTCTACAAGCGTAAATATTTAAAATCCTAACTTTTATATATATATATATATATATATATATATATATATATATATATATATATATATATATATATATATATATATATATATATATATATATATATATATATATATATATATATATATAATTTTCAACAAGAAAACAATGGCGAGGAGTAGACTTAAATCCAACATAACAAAAAAAAATCTTTATTACGATTGAGTAGTGCAACGTTTCAACCTAACGGTCATCTTCTGGCTCTAGAAAACAGATTAAGATATACAAATATACAAAATAGGTTTAAGTGGTCACCGCAAATTATTATTATAGGGGAGTAAAATACAACGATTTAAGGAATGAAATTTAGTAAAATTGTACAGAAAAAAAACAACTAAAAAACTGGCTAATAAAAGCTTAAAAAAAAAAAAAAAATCAATATAAATCCAAACGGATCAAATGAGAAACATACCTTGAATCTTTGATATCCAGTGAGAATATGGTGTGGTAGAAAGGTGACGGGAAATATAACAGTTTCGCTAGTAGTGGTTGTTTAAAGGATGTTTAATGCAATAAAAGAGGAATCAGAATTGAGTGAGGGAGATAGTGTTTTGAAATAGATTCAGAGATACGTAGTGACAGTGGGTTTAAGTTGGAGTCCAAAATCTCGAAGTCCTTCAGGGATGGAATTGTTTGGCATTTAATCGAGTGCTCTCTTATAGAAGAATGTTATTTTTTATTAAGAAGTTTCCCTGTTCTAAGGCTGATGTCATGTGAGAGAAAAAACGGGCCTGAAGGGTACGTAGGGTGCTTCCAACATATTTTCCAGAGGTACACTCTGGACAAGAGTAAAAATAAACTACACCATTACCTAAGTCCTTAGGAGTTTGATCTTTAATTTGAAATAAAAATTCCAATTAACTATAAAAGTTAATTCCTAACCCTGTAGAAGTCGGTTTTCTATGGATGGAGGTTATTGCCATTTTCTTTAGAAATTAAAATGTCTAAAAGGGGGATACTGTTATTATTTTCTGTTTCAATAGTAAAATAAATATTCGGGTGTAAAGAATTAATAAAATCAAGAAACCTTTGAGCTTGTAAAGGTTCATTAAAAACTGCAAGCAGTCATCGACAAAACGACGGTAAAAAAGTGGTTTATAATCGTCGGCTCACTGATGAAAAATTAAGTCTTCCAAAAAATTCATGAAAAATTCAACAGCGGTTGGGCCAATAGGAGACCCCATCGCTACCCCATCTGTCTGTTGATAGATATTATTATCGAAAGTGAAATAGGACTCATTAAATATAAGCTCCAAAAATTGTTTGAAAAGAGATCTAGAAAAACCCTGAAAAATTTGTTGGCGATTAAAAATTTCAAAAGGATATCCTAAAACAGAAATTCACACATAATCAGTATTGTGTAAGTTTTGATGTCAAATCACTTTTCACAAATCTACCTGTCAATCAAACCATTGAAATAGTTCTTAACAAAATTTGGACAGTATGAGTAATTAGCCCACCTGAAATATTTTTCTTAGCTTTTAGATCAGCAAATCTTTTCATGACACTTTCTATATTCATATTATTTGCAATATCATTTCTATAGACGAAATTGCCAAAGAATTCATTCTTTCTTGAGAGATGGAAGACCGTAAATTTGTTTTTATAAGCTTTAGTTTACTAAAGATTCTCTCGCCCCATTAATTGGTATCGTAAGCATTATTATTAATGCAACCCATACATAGATTTCGCATAACATCCTGTATATTATTAGTGTTTATGAACCTAGCGGCTTCTATTGGAAGCTTAACATCATCAGGAAATAATTCTTTGGTTATATCTAGTTCAGTCAAGAGAAAAAATCTATTAATATCACTATTTTCTTTGTACCTTAACTTATTCTCTAAGCCTTGACATGCTACTTTGAGTTTATTTTTATCTGGCAGATCTTTTAGGTCCTTTAAAAATCCTCATGTGTCATTGAAACTTTGGAGCTGTTCAAATCTTTCTGACAAAGAAGTAATAGCTCTGTTCAGTATTACATTGAACACATGATTGTATTTTTTTTTCTAGATCACTTACATTTGGAATCTCCTCAGTGCACTCATATTCAAACCACCTCCTTCTCTTGCTTATTCTTTTACTTATAAAAATGGAGGCTATATCGAATTCTGTCGCTAATTCTTTTGCTGACTCTAGTACTTGTTCATATCCATTTGCACGATAATCAATATATATATATATATATATATATATATATATATATATATATATATATATATATATATATATATATATATATATGTATATATATATATATATATATATATATATATATATATATATATATATATATATATATATATATATATATATATATATATATATATGAGTAGAGCAATAGATACAAAAAATCCCACAGTAAAATGAAAGGCGAATTCCAAGTACTTTCGAACTTGTTTACTTTACATCTGGATGTCTTTGATATTATTTTTCTATTTTGGGTCTTTTCGTTGAACATGGGCGTAGCTTTGCTCTTCTGTTTCACACACACACACACACACACACACACACACACATATATATATATATATATATATATATATATATATATATATATATATATATATATATATATATATATATATATATATATATATATATATATATATATATATATATATATATATATGAATGCACCACCTTTGTAAAAATATTTCGTTATTCCTTGAGAATGAACTGAACAAGTTCGAAAGTACTTGGAATCAGCCTTTCATTTTCCTGTGGGATTTTTTGCATATATATATATATATATATATATATATATATATATATATATATATATATAACATTACCAGAATCAACAACATCATTCATCAATCTCTCCTGGTATACGCTCTCCACTAGTGAAACAGAAGCTCTTGACCTCGGTTTGAACTGCCACCTACAAGCCAAATTCGATCTAATTTTTAAAAAGGTTGAACTAGAATCACTCTTCCAATCCCTCTTAAAACTACAAGATCAAGCCACCATTGAAATTAACCCCAACCTAAAAGACCAACTACGCGCAGAAGCCACCAAACGAAGGTGCTTTATTGGCAGCAAACTTATAACACCAGAGATACGTAAGGCCATCAGCTCTCTAAAAAACAACAAAGAAATAGTCTTAAGGAAAGCTAATAAATCCAACATATACTCGTACATCATTCTAAACAAAGAAGAATATAACAACAAATTGAATACCATCCTAAGGGACACTAATAAATTTAAACGTATGAAAAAAGCTCCAACAGAAGACTTAAAAAAGAAAATAAATGGACACATAACTAAAGCTAATGCACTCATTGTAGGACTTCACTTCCAAAAGATCATCGGCGATTGCACACCAGGATATCTGTATGGCAATGTAAAATTCCACAAGCCGAACAACCCATTGAGACCATTAAAACCATAAATGAAGTAATAAAACCGTACATCCCTTCGAAGTACAAAATAAAATCGACGGAGGAATATATTGATATATTCCACTCTACAAAACCGGCAGGATTAATAGCACCCCCTGATGTGGAAAGCCTGTTTACGAACGTGCCCATGGCTCAGACCATCGACATCATTATTAAAAACGTGTACCACCATCCTACAATGTCTCCTCCAAATCTCGACCCAAACATCTTAGGGAGCATGTTACGTTCATGCACATCAGATGCTCCGTTCATAACACCGAACGGTAACCTATACACGCAAGTGGATGTAGTGTCTATAGGGTCTCCCTTAGGGCCAACCTTCGCCAACTATTATATGGGTCAACTTGAAGAGATTTTTGGACAACAGTGAAAATAAGCCACACACACATTGCCGATACATAGAGGACATCTACATCAACGTCCAAAACGAAGAATATCTGATAAACATAAAACAGCAATTTGAGGAGAACTCCGTTTTAAAATTCACTTATGAATTGAGCACGGGCAATAAACTCCCTTTCTTGGACGTTGAGGTTCAAAACATCAATGGTAGCTATATCACAAAAGTATATAGAAAAAGTACGGACATGGGAAGATGCCTCAATGCGGATAGCAAATGCCCTGAAAGATATAAAATAAGTGTAATCGGCTCATACATCCACCGAACATATATGCTGCTTGTGATAGAACGGTCTGAGGCCTCTTAAACTCAGCCGCTATCACATGTTTAGAAACACATTGCTACCCACGTGCATCTGCGAGAGGAAGCAGAGCGCGTTATCGCCACCTTAGCCAATATTTAATCAAGGAGGTTCATTCCCCCGTTTCGCCTTCATACGTCGATCTCGCCAGATTGAGTTAGGCTTATGGGCAGATAAGGTATTTTCCCAGGTGCGACCTGGGTATTTCCCCAAAGCCTCCCACTCAATTGTCCCCTACGCCAAGGGGATGGCTTCGACTATTTATATCATAGCTTTCCCGATTGAAGCAGATCAGATCCAGATTATCTTCGCGAGGCATCACGCCGATCCGGTCTCCCTTGTGCACCATAGGAGCTCTCTACCTCGAGATCCACCATTATTGTCCAGAAGAGGACAATATCCCTTGAGTGCCAAGGTTCGTGCCTTCGAGACGCCAAGTCCACAAGGCCACCCTGTTGTTCAGAAAGAGATCAACGTTAGAACAGCCATTGTTCTTTGAGCCCGTTGACAAGAGACGGTTCTCACCCCCCTGTTGTTCAGAAGGAGAACAACGTAAGAACAGCCATTGTTCTTCAAGCCCGTTTGTCAAGAAAAGGTCCTCATTCCTAAGACATCACGTCAGGATAATTTAATTCCCCCCCTTCTTAACGTTCTTCAAGAGAACGCTTGGTTTCAACAATAACCTCCATTGTTCATCTAGAACATCCCCGATTTGCTGTCACAAAGATCGCTCGTACCTCCGAGCCCCACTTCGCTCTCACTCTTCGAAGACAGTCCTTCCCCTTCGCTAAGACAATCCCCCGAAGAACCCTTCTGCTGGAAATCGCCAGTGGACCGAAGATTCGTCCGCATCGTCTTCCTCTGCAAAACAACTTTGTAATTACGTAAGCTGAGCATTACCTTTAATTATCTAACCTATTGTCAACGCTACCCTGTGCTTTAAATGGTTTAGCGAACCATCTCCCCCCCTTTAATTTTTATTTGTTTAACTTTTTAAATCTCTCCAAATCTTAATCCTCGGATTAGTCAGATTTTCCCATGACCCTTTCCATTCTCCGTTTATGTAAACATTTTCTTTTTGCGTGTTGTTGATAGTTTAATTAATAAAACTCTATTTTATTAATGATAGCCATATTATTATCCTTGAGCTTCGTTCCACTTCTTAAGCATATTGAAGATAAATAACCTCGGTCAATCAGATTACCACGCACTCGAAATATTAGAATAATTCCCTCAACGAATAGTTATATATGGTATATCGTCGAGAGCCTATTGTACGACACTGCTCTACGTGGGAACTTTTCCACTGAGAGATCTCAGGTGTAAAACAAACACTCGTGAACAACGGTTTCCCGAACAGCATAATTGACAAACAACTCTGCTTCAAAGATACGGATACAACGAAAAGTAATCAGGGCGCAGTAAACAACATCAAACTGTATTATAAAAATCAGATGTCTAGGGCCTATAAAATAGATGAAAAAAACATCAAGGAGATTATTAACCGTAACATCAAGGTTAAGAATCAAATGGATAAAATTCAACTGATTATTTACTATAAAACAACAAATGCCAACAATCTCCTTATGAAAAACAACAGCTTCCAAAACTCCTCGAATCTCAAGTCAACCAACATACGAGTAGTTTATGAGTTCACCTGCCCCAATAAAGACTGCATGCTTTATAATAACTCTAACTATATTGGCATGCCAACTACCACACTTCGAGACGTTTAACGATGAATCTGCAAAGTGGAGGCCCTAAAAATCATATGGAGAGCGCACATAACATCAATCTAACGAGAGATATTCTAGTTGACAACACCGTAGCTAAAAGAAAAGAAGGAAATAAAGCTAGGCTGTATAGCAATGCCCTCTGGCATTCCTATAAAATATTAAGTGTATCAATATTCCATTGCATCAATTTAAATATTACCATTACCTAATATCGTTTTAACGTAATGTACCTTGTTCATAAATATTACCATACTTTCCTTTTTTAAATTCAATGTAAATTATCCATTTATTTTCAGATTTAATTTCTACAATTTCTATTAAATTTTATGTAAAAAATCAACTTAGTTATGTATAAATAATCAATCCCAAATCTCAAATATTTTGTATAGGTATTTTCAATACATCTTTTGTAATATATAATTGCAATCCAAAAAATCATGGCTAAGATACATTCTTTTCGACAAAACTTACTTTTGTCAAACACACAAACTAACACGCTTTCAGCTCAACCACACTGAACACAAACATTCCTCACTCGTCTCTCGTCATTCTGGAGATAGATGGGAGTAGGAAAGGGGGCAAAGAACAAAATAATAGTGTAGTCGAGTTGCGAACAGCTTCCCGCGTTGCTGGACCACTGTTAGCCAGCGGCGAATCCAGTCGGCCATCCTGAGTCTCAAAAAAGACTCATTTAAACGAAGCTTTAAAGCCGCTCGCCTGCACTTCTCGTACGCTATTATTCTCAGCATAAAAGTCAGTAATCATTCCTTCTCCATTTAATCATTTAACTCCAAGCAAATCATACTTAGTTTAATTCCTCGTCCTCTCACACTTACTCTCTGCAAACTGCCATATGAGAGTAGGTCCTAATTCTTTGTTACTTCTCTTATTGCAGATCCCCATTCACAGTGCATCATATTTACCTTAGTTACCATAGTTACCATAGTTATCTTAGTTATTTTACCATACCTTACCTCACTTCACCTTACATTTCACTCTATTTTAATTACTTGCATACATTGCAATACGTGGTATTCCTTAATAATTTTCAATATAATTATATCATTCATTCGTATAATTGTAATAACCGCTCACTAGTTATTTCCTAATTCAATTATCTCATTGTGCATTCCATGATTTTATAAATATATTTATTTTGCTTATCGCCCATTTTCTTATAAACCTAGGGCCTGAGGTTTTCTAAATTCAGTTCACGTCATTCGTTAGGCCTAAATATTAGCAGACGACTATTCCATCCAATTCAACAAATTTATGGTAATGGTTTTCAAATAGCTATCTAGGATGATTTATTAACTAACATCAATCCCACTAATAACCGAATACCATAGAATGGTGCCCAGAATTTAATAATCTCCCGTCAATCAATAAATAACTTCAAACATTAAAAGAATTTTCGAACTCCGCGCGTCATTTCCCTGCTATTATCGTAGAAGCATTTTGATTCACTTGTTAATTTTTAATATCGCGTGTTATTTTTAGCATCCTTCTTCCAATTGTCATAATTCATATTATTTTAATTTGAATTTATCCCCTATATACAACGAGGGAAAAACTTCCTCTATTTCTCATAATTATTTTTCATTTCTTCACATTCCTGTGCTCGTGAATAATTTCCACATACACACACACACGTGCACACAACCACAGCTACTTCACTCACATCATCACATTCATTCAACCAGCACAAGTACACATAAAACATAGTGACTATGATGAAACAAACACAACAAATAAGGACATCTGTTAGCGGCCAACCCGATCATCATAACCAGCCGACTGCCTCGAAACTACAGTCCACGCACAGGCAGCCACGTGCGTACCTCTCACTTTCTGTATATGATCCTGCAAACCCAATTGCATGGATGGAAGTCTCGTCCCTCCTCCTTAAACCTCAGAGCATCACCGAATAAGATAAAATTGCAGCAATAATTCAGCGTTTGACCATACTTATCTTTATACAATTAAGGGAAGTTTTAAATAACGCGGACCAGGCTGGCGTTCTAGACTGCCTGAATGAGGCTTTCCTCAGCAAATACGGTAGGTCCCAAATAGACGACCTGAGAGAGCTCCTGAACACTCAGGAAATGAGAGATAAGAGTCATACTTCTTTCTTAACGCATCTGGAGGACATTATCAGGGTAAAAGGTGCTTAAACCGAACTTTTTAACCCTATCTTCACTGAGATTTTCATGATAGGAGTCCCAGAGGGAATCATGCCACTGATCCTAGGTTCGAGCCCCACGAGCATTGATGAGATTGCTATAGCAGCGGACAAATTATATAAGAGTCCTTATGTGAATTTGGGCAACGGCCAAACTCGGCCCATTTAACAATAATCTTTCAATTTCTCAGGTTCGGGGAACGGCTAGCTGCTCAGACGACCGGTCGGAGTGTTTAAGGATTCCATCTTCTCTATCCAGGGACCTTGAAGCTTCAATACGAAGGATGGAAGCCGACATCCAGCGGCTAAAGCTGCAGTGGGAATCACAGAGCGAGCACAGGCACGGGTTTGGCAATCAGGCGCAGGTCCCGCTCTGGTTCACAAAAGAGAAACCAACGAGGGTATACCGATGCAAAATGTGAGAGGGAGAAAAATTTTCAACTTCATTCTTCCGCCTATTCATATAACCTTCCACACAATCAGGGCCTATGCTGGTATCATCAAAGGTACGGGCACAACGATGTACACTGTACACAGCCTTGTAGCCACCGTTATGCTTCTTCACATACTGCGCCAAGTAGCCTTCCGAAGCATAACGTTTACTTTTCCTCTCATTCAACTCAGTGGTGCTGGTACCACAACAAATATGGTGCACAAGCTCTAAAATGCTTGCAACCGTGCACATATATGGAGCCAATACCTTCTTCTATCCTCAACCCTCCAGTTTTATCACTTCACTCAACTCAACCACTTTCTCCAAATCCTCAAATTTCAATTTCCCAACCTTCAAATTCTCGCATTCCTCTCACTCCAGCCTCTCAATCACAAACTTTAAACTAAAAAGGCATGGGACAAAAGGGTCTACATCCCCTGCCTACACCTCATTTCCTTAGGTAGGTCCTCCATTTCGTATTTTTGACCCACTTTCTGGTTTTTCATTCCTGGTGGACACTGGTGCTGAATGCATTGCCATACCAATTTCTAAGGCCGACAAAGCTTCTGCCCCTTCAGATTTAGTTCTGAAGGCAGCCAATTCGACCAATATTAGGACCTATGGAAGGCGTAACCTTCAAGTCTCACTCGGTCTCCGTCGAGATTTTCGATGGACTTTCATCATGGCCGAGGTAGATTGTCCAAATCTGGGCCTCGACCTTTATTCGGCTCACGACCTCTTTGTCGATTCTCGACAACGCAAGCTTGTCGACCGCAAAACTCTCCTCACTGTCTTAGGATCGTACTCACCTTTTCAGAGTTCCATCCTCTCTATTCGTCTCCCATCCACCGAGCCACCGTTTCAGCGCCTATTTCAGGAGTTTCCTTAGCTCACCCTTCCACCTTCGAAGGACAGGCCCATTAAACATAGTGTGGTGCATCGGATTGAGACAGCAGGATGTCGTGTATTCTCAAGGCCACGTCGTCTAGCACCTGATAAACTCTCTGTTATGCTTGGCGAAGGTGAACGGTATGGTACTAAACGCCTCCAAGTGCCTCTTTGGTGTCCCGCAACTCTCATTTTGGGGACACCATGTCTCAAGTGCAGGGATTAGCCCACTCGAAGATAAATTTCCCGTGATGCGAAACTCTTCTCGTCCTACATCACGCACGTAACTCAGGATTTTTTTATGGCATGGTAAATTTCTACCACAGATTAATCCCTAAATGTGCCCAGGTCATTCAACCTATCAACTCTATGCTCCCCAAGACTAAAAAGAACTCTCCTCTTGAATGGTCTGCTGAGGCGTGCGATTTGTTCTCTCGCAACAAAGAGGCTATTGCCCGCGCTGTGGAATTGGCTCATCCTTCTCCAGGATCCCCCATCAGCGTCGCCCACGATGCATCCTCAACTCACGTAGGTGCAACTTTGCAGCAGAGAGTTGGTAACTAATGGCAACCTATTGCTTTCTTCTTTCGCGCTCTTACAGACGCTCAAAAGAGATATTCAACGTTCTCTCGAGAACTCCTCGGAATATATTTCGCTGTCCGCCACTTCCGCCATCATTTGGAAGGGTGTGAATTTATAATTTTTACTGACCATAGGCCCTTGGTCGGTGCATGTTCGTCTCATAGTACTTCGTCAGTACTCACTGCAATTGACACTCATCATCTTGATCTCATCCTGCAGATGACGAACGATATTCGCTACGTTCCTGGTTCTTCAAACGTCGTACCGGACGCGCTCTTTCACATTTAATCGATTTCGGGCACGCAATTCTCCTACATTGCGCCCATTGATCATGCAACAATAGCGCTTGTCCAGGAACAAGATGAACACATGCAAACACTGCGTCACTCTTCTCAACTCGTGGTTCACGAAATCGACTTGTCAGACAGTCCTTCCAGGCGCATCCTGGTTGATTATTCAATTCCTGACTATTCTCGTCCTCTCATTCCTTTCGCTTACCGTCGGAACATTTTAGACCAAATTCATGGCCTCTCTCATCCTGGCGTCAATGCCACACGCAAGCCCGTTGCACAACGCTTCATTTGGCCAGGTATGAATGCCGACGTGGCAAAATAGACTCGCTCATGCCTGTCATGCCAGCGTGCTAAGGTCCACCGCCACACAAAAGCTCCTCTGGTCCCTTTTTCCCTTCCTTCGTCACGTTTTGACGCCGTTCACGTCGATCTAGTAGGTCCTCTTCCTTACTCCCGTGGTTGCAATTATCTTTTCACCATGATCGATCGTTTTACTCGCTGGCTAGCGGCGGTTCCTATCTCGGAAATCAGAGCTTCCACTGTCACTCGAGCCTTCGTCTCAGCATGGGCTGCTCGCTTTGGTGTTCCATCAACGATCATGACTGATCGTGGCAGCCAGTTTGAATCCCACCAATGGGATGAACTCATGTCAGTGCTTGGTTCCTTTCGCCTTCGTACTACTAGCTATCATTCCCAGAATAACTCTAAGATAGAACGTCTGCATCGGACCATCAAAGCAAGCTTACGCTCCACCGATCCAAACATCACTTGGGTGGAAAAGCTACCTTTAATTTTCCTTGGCATTCGCTCGCCCTTGAAAGAGGATCTAGCTTGCTCTGGAGCGGAATTAGTTTACGGTACTTTACTTCGTTTAGCCGGTGAATTCTTTTCTTCCCCTGACTGATCTCTACCTTCTCACCTAGATCCTTCTTCATACGCACATAATCTTGTACGGGTGATGACTTAAGTTTAGCAAACTACCCCTCGATTGCCTGCTAATTATAAAACCTTCGTGCAGAAGGAGATGACAACATGCTCCCATGTTTTCGTCCATCGCGATTCAACTCGCACTTCGTTGCAACCAGTCTATGACGGACCCTTTCTCGTAATCTCCAGGAAGCCTAAATTATTCGTTCTAAAGCTTAGCACCAGGCAAGATACTGTCTCTATCGACCACCTGAAACCGGCTTATACGGAAAATGCTAATTTAGAATCACTATCATTTCATTCTCCTCCGACTATACCCTTTTATGGTACAGTAATTCCCCCAAACAACCTCAACACCAACCTTATAACCAACCCTGCGACTCCAACTCCACCTTCCGTTTTGCTGCCTCCTCCTTTTTTGTTGCAGGAACTCTCGTCGGCAGAAGTGATCAGTCAGGAGCAAATCGCTCCCCACTGGTCACTACATCAGCGCACAACGGGACTCAAGAGTCCCACATCCCGCTTGACACCATCTCGGAAGGAGCCAACAAGCGGATCACCTTCGCTCCATCAACCTTCTTTCGTGTTGGTCGCTCGTCCAACGCTACTGGCACTGCCACAGAGAATCTGTGCCCCCGCAGCCTAACCAGTGGCACTGTCACACGTTCCGGTCGCGTCGTCAGAAGGCCTCGGCGTTACTCTGACAGCGGGTCTTAAATAAAAAAAGCGGGGGGAGTGTTATAGCAATGCCCTCTGGCATTCCTATAAAAATATTACAGTATCAATATTCCATTGCATCAATTTAAATATTACCATTACCTAATATCATTTTAACGTAATGTACCTTGTGCATAAATATTAGCATACTTTCCTTTTTAAATTCAATGTAAAATTATCCATCTATTTTCCCATTTAATTTCTACAATTTCTAGTAAATCTTATGTAAAAAATCAACTTAGCTTTGTATAAATAAATAATCCCAAATCTCAAATATTTTGTATAGGTATTTTCAATATATCTTTTGTAATATATAATTGCCATCCAATAAATCATGGCTAAGATACATTCTTTTCGACAACACTTAGTTTAGTCAAACACATAAACTAACACGATTTCAGCTCAACCACATTGAACAAAAATATTCCCTACTCGTCTCAGGTCATTCTCAGCATAAAGGTCAGCAATCATTCCTTCTCCATTTAATCATTTAACTCCAGACAAATCATACTTAGTTAAATTCCTCGTCCTCTCACACCTTTTCTCAGCAAACTGATTATGGTTACTTCTCTCATTGCAGATCCCAATTCACAGTCCATCATAGTTACCTTTGTTATCATAGTTACCTTAGTTACTTTACCATACTTTACCTTAGTTACATTACCATACCTTACCTTATGTCACCTTACATTTCACTCTATTTTAATTACTTTCATACATTGCATTGCGTGGTAAAAATTCTCAATTTAATTATATCTTTCATTCGTATAATTGTAATAACCGCTCACTAGTTATTTCCTAATTCAATTCACTCATTGGGCATTCGATGATTTTATAAATATATTGATTTTGGTTATCGTCCGTTTTCTTATAAACCTAGCGCCCGAAGTTTTCTAAATTCAGTTTATGTCAGTTGTTAGGCCTAAATATTAGCAGACGACTATTCCATCCAATTTAAACAAATTTATGGTAATTGTTTTCAAATAGCTATCTAGGCTGATTTATTATATAAAAGTCAAATAAACTGAATTTATTTATTGACAGATGATTTATTTCCTGTTATTTATAAAGAACTAGTATTTCAGTAGGTAGTTTGCCACTCTTTAGCAGCATTAAGGGCAGCTTGTACACGACGAAGCATGCCACGAAATAGTGTTTTGTAAAGATCCTTGAAGTTATCCGAATGAAAACAAACTTCTATGAGGCGTTCAATAAACTCTTTTGAGTTGTAATTGGGAATTGATGCATTTCATATTTTAACAGAAACCATAAACTCTCGATAAGGTTCATGTCAGGTCTATTTTCTGGCTATGGTAACACGTTAACGCCATTTTCGTCGCACCACTTCTTTACCGATTTTGCCTTATGGTATGGGGCCGAGTCATGTTAAATTGTCCAAGGCCTATCTTCATACCATTTCCTTACTTGTGGTAGTAGATGGCTTCTAAGGACCTGTGGTACATCTATTTGCTCATAGTCCCTTCAATTATCTTCAGGTGACTAGTTCTATTGATACAAATTGCCCCAAACCATAATCCTTTGTGGAAATTCTATCGTTTTTCGAACACAATCCGGTAGAAATTCTTCATCAGGCCTCCTTCTCACGCTTTGCACCCGATCATCGAGCATCACCTGAATTATTTGAAAACCATATTTGACTAATAGGACATCCAAAATAAGTGATTGTTTTAGTCGATGGCAATCAGAAATTAAAAGTAATTTTTAAATTATTCTTCATAAAGCTAGTTTGATGATTGAAATCAATCATAACATGCTTTTTTATCAATAAATATCATATTTTATCAATCACAGAATATATAAAGACCCTAATTCTCTATTTTAGATGGTCTTACCAGGTCCCATTGTTCCGAGGTCATGCAATATGATTTTTATCCCATGAATGGCGCGCCTCCCCCATCGTCTGGGTAAACCTAAGTTTTTTTCCTTGGGCGATATGCGTGTAATAAACTTTCTAAATATCTGTTTCTAATTGTTCTTGGATGCACGGTGATGCTCTCTTACATTATTTCACGGGAAATCTTACTACAATATGCTCTCCTATTGTTGAAAGACATTCTTTTGATTTTTTATCAATCGCTTTGTTACTCGCTTTCGACCACAGTTCCCAACCCTTCTTGGCAACACATCATTGTTATTTTCCAATTTTCTCTTAATTGCATTAATTAGCTGAGTTGAAACATTTAGTTTCTTTGCATTTTCTACCCTTTTGAATGTTGTTTCAGTCAAATACACTTCTATTTGTCAAATTTAATGGGGACTTATGGAAGGGGGGGTCTTATTTATATTTATTTATCAATATCATTCATCTTGAGATTTTCTATATTCGAATCTATTTATTTCTTCTGACTAAAGTTGCCCCTTGAATTATTTGTCTTCCATTAATCTGACTCTTGGTATTCTTATTGGCTGAGATTCCTTCTTCTTTAAGTTGGCTGGGTTAGTTCTTGATCTTCGATTTTCTTTTCTTGATGTATCTTCATATTAACTTGCATTTATCTTGATGTGATGATTCCTTCCAAATTCTTGATGACGTGATGATTTCTTGTTGATTTGATAATTTTGATGAGTTAGCCCTTGAAGTCGTTTTCCTTGAGTTCCATTTTCTTCTGGAGGCGATCCATTTATCTTGAGTTGTCCTTAAATCGTTTTCCTTGATTTCCGTTTTCTTCGTGAATTTTCTGCGTAAAAATTGTGGACTGAGAAGTTTCAATCGCGGGTCTTTGAATCCAAATGCCAGCACTCTAGCCATCACACTACGGCGAGTCCGTTCTTAGTTGGTAATTTAATGGGCTATTTATATTATCGATTTTGAAAGGAATTTTTCTCTGATACATCTTCGCACCCCTACAGACTAATATAATTATTTTTACCCACATTGACCTGGAATTGAAATAGCACGTTACTTATATAGCTATTGTGATGATTGGTTTAATCACAAACTTGCCTAGATAGCCGTCATTAAACCTTGCTATATGAATTTAAAGATAAATACGAGTTGAAAGAGAAAATATGAGGGAGGATGACTAATTCAACTGGGAAGGTTTCAACAAAATCACTGACGCATAAATTTAACAAGATTTATTGAACAACAAATAATGGAATATGACTAATTATTGAATTTGATAATACGGTTAATGAATATAATGTGTATTTTAATGAAATAAGGTATATATATATATATATATATATATATATATATATATATATATATATATATATATATAGAGAGAGAGAGAGAGAGAATATAAGGAAATGGCTGTTAAGAGGAATAAGCTACATAAGGTGAATATTATAGAGAATAAGATATAAAATAGGGGGGAATTATATAAAATATAGTATAGTACTCACGACGTTTTTGAAGTTATAAAATCAGGGCAACTGGAATTCAAAGGAAGGAATTACATTTTCGATATTTTTAGACATTTGTTTACATTGATGATTAATTAGGGAACTACTTCTTACTGACCTTGATGGAGCGCTGATGAGATAAAAGTGTTCTTTGAAATGCGCTGTGGACTCGGCAAACGGGAAAGTCTATTATGATTGGTTAATTTCGAATTGGGTAGTACAAAGGTTTTGATTGGTTGGTGGTTGGGAGGAGTCGTACTTTGATTTTGAGGTAACTGTATTGGTATCAAAAGTCGTACAAAAATGGATTTTTGGGCGAGATGCATAATTGCCAACTGCCTCTTTACGAACTTTGTAGGAGTTTGCAAAGATGTCAGCTGCTACACTTACAACTTAAATGAAATTTACTACATGAATTTGTAATTATACAACACAGAGTGACTATAAAAGGTATTAGAACACAAACAAACAAACAAACTACGGAAACTTCTACTGAATTATGACTGATGGAAACGTGGACTGCAGCAATTTGACCGCATGGTAGAATTGAATATTGCCAGTGTGGTGAAAGTTGTTATGTAATGTTTCAAGTTGTGATATGTTTTGTGCGAGAATCTAATTTCTGTTTACGATGGAAGTTATCATATTATAATATGTAAAACAGTATTATTTCTCCTTGTTCTAGTTTGATGCTATATGTAAGTTCAGCCGTTTAAAATAAATATCCTGTCACCAGCACTTATTTATGATCACCACAGTTTAAACAACTGAACAGTTCAAGCGGTCAACCTCCCAACTTCACAAGTTATCAACCATAGATAAATTCTTGCATCCAGGTACTCTAGACATTGAACCATTCATCGACAGCAGCAGACGAGTGGGACATGTGGAGCTCCAACTTCGAGGCATTCGTTGACTCAATAGATCCTTCTTCCAATCTCGACAAGCTGAAGCTGCTTCAAGCACATGTGTCAAGCCACATCTTCAATCTCACCCGGAATGTGGCTACGTGCGTGAAGGCAATCAAAATACTGAAGGCCCGCTTTGTCAAGACTAAGAGTGGAGTTTATGCAAGACTGCTTGACCACTTGCAAACAACAGGAGGGCGAGATGCTGGACTTGTTTTTTAAGAAACTGAAGAGCTTGGCACAAGACTGCGACTTCAGAGCCAACACTGCCGAACAAGTTGAAGACTTAGCTATCAGAGAGGCCTTCATAACTGGTATGGCATCAAGTGCCATTCGACAGAAACTTCTAAAAAACCTTGAACTAGACCTCGATACTGCTGTGAAACAAGCACGCTCACTTGAAATGGCCCAGCTACACTCGGAGGCATACTGCACAGAGTCATCACTGACCACAGCTACTGAATCGGGAACAGCTATAGATGTGAAGCCAACAGAAGAGCATGTAGAGCATCTTGAAGGTCTAACCTTGAAAGCGACCATGGACGAGTGCTAGAAGTTGTTTCTTTTGTGGAGGGCCTTTTGACCCCATAGTGCTAATGTGGACACCCTAACTCTGCTTGGGAACCTGACTTCTGAATGTCGCCTTGTACAAATCAGATCCCGTCGCTACAGTGAAAAGAAAAGTAAGTTCTTTAAAGACGAGTCAGAGCGCTTACTTCAGGAAGGGGTCATTGTACCTAGGCGAAACCCATGGCGAGCGCAAGTTGTGGTTGTGAAGAATGGAAGCAAAGGGAGAATGGCAATAGATTACTCTCAAACAATCAACCGTTTTACGAATATAAACGCATACCCAGTGCCAGCAATCTCCGAGATGGCAGAGAAGATTTCCAAGTACAGCTACTTGAGCTCTATTGATCTCAAGTCAGCTTATCACTAAATACCCTTGAAGACTGAAGAGCAAATGTACACTGCCTTTGAGGCTGGCTGACGACTTTTGAGTTCACACGGATTCCATTTGGCGTTACTAATAGGGTGGCTTGTTTTCAATAGTTCAATAGATCCTAGACAACCTCATCGGCAGCGGAGATTTAAAGGACGCCTTCGCCTACATGGATGACATCACAGTCTGTGGACACTCAAAGGAAGAGAATGATGCCAATTTAGAACATTTATGTTTAGCATCTGAGAAATATGGGCTGGCAATCAATCAAGACAAAAGCAAGTATGCTCAGACTCGCATCATAACACTGGGTCACGTCATCGAAGAACATAATATCAGCTCTAATCCAGAGCATATGCGAACATTATTTGAGATGCCAGCTCCAGCGGATGCCAAAGCAAGGCAGCGAGCTCTTGGACTCCTCTTCCACTATGCTAAGAGAATCCGAAACTTCTCTGAGAAAATTAGACCCATTGTTGATTGTGAGAGTGTTTCAATGACACCCATGGCACTAGAGGCCTTCCAGAGACTCAAACAGGAGATATCGCAGGTTTCACTCTGTGCAATAGAGGACAACACACGACTTTTCGTTGAGACAGATGCTTCAGCAGGAGCCATCGCAGCATCTCTGACACAAAATGGCAAACCAGTTGCCTTCTTTTCACGTTCGCTTGCTCCTGGTGAACGCCACCACTCAGCTGTTGAATGAGAGACATGTGCTATCGTGGAAGCACTGCGCAAGTGACGTCACTTTTTGATTGGTCGGCACTTCCAACTCGGGACCAATCAACAGTCAGTACGGTTCATGTCTGATTATAAGAATGAGGAAAAATCAAGAACGAGAAAATCCTCCGTTGGCGACTACAACTGTCCCGATTTGGTTTTGACATATACAGGCCTGGTTCACGAAACCTCTTCGCTGATGCACTGGCTCAGGCACCCCATGACGTATCTGCAGCTATCCGCAATGTGACTGTGGAGCTGGAAAGCTTGCATGGCTCTCTGTGCCACCTAGTGGTGAGACGGACGTGGCACATAGTACGCTGTCCGAACCTGCCGTTCTCATTAGAAGATGTCAAGTCCGTCGTCCGCAGGTGTACAACATGTGCTGAAGTTAAACCACGATTCATTAAACAAAGTAGAACTCTGATAAAGGCTACTCACCCTTTCGAGAGACTTTCTATTGAGCTTAAGGGACCATTGCCAGTCAAACGAAGTAAGAATCGTTACACTTTTACTGTAGTGGACGAATAGAGTCAATTCTTGTTTGCCTTCCCTACAGAAGATATATCCACCGAAACGACCATCGAATTCCTCTCTTCCACCTTCTGCACCTTCGGTATGCCAGACTACATCCATTCAGATCGTGGAGCGGCCTTCACCTCTGCCAATTAACAACAAATTTTACATGATAGAGGAGTAGCAACAAGCTACTCATCAGCGTACAATCCACGTGATAATGGACAAGTGGAAAAGTACAATGGTACTATGTGGCGTGCCATTTGCCTGGCTCTACACTCTAGAGGTATTCCTGTTGATGACTGGCAGCTTGTACTCCCAGATGCACTTCACAGCCTTAGCTCCCTATTGTGTGCGTCAACCAACCAGACACTCCACGAACGCTTCTTCACATTCTCAAGGAAGGCATCCTTTGGACAAGCATTCCCGTCATGGATGCTTCCTTAGAAGCAAGTACTGCTACGAAAGGCTGCGACAAACTCAAAGTACGAGCCACTTGTAGAATCTGTAACGCTCTTGCACGACAACCCTCAGTATGCCAGGGTGCATACAGGCCACAGTGTCAATTCGCTGTCTATCCGCGCCTGCCTAGGACCCACTTGGAGAACTACTTAAAGGAGACCAAAGAGCACCGGCCAAAGCTTCCGATCCACCTACACGTTCATCTACTGAAGCTGCAACACCGTCGGTAGTCACAGATGTGCTTCCGGAGCCACATGCACCTATTCCAGTGGCAGCAGCCCATGTGACTCAACACGAGCGGTGTAAAGACATGCCGATGACGAACCTTGACACTGTTCGGAGAAGTTCCAGAGTGAGAAAGCCTCCTTTGTATCTCCGTGATTATGAGTGACTCAAACATCAATGATGCTTTATAAATTAGGGAGGGGAGAAAAGGAAGATGGAAAGAATGTGGTAAAAGTTGTGTTGTGTTTCAAGTTATGATGTTATGTTTTGTGCGAGAATGTAATTTCTGTTTATGATGAGTTGTCATATTAAAGTATGTAACAGTATTATTTTTCCCCGTTTCAGTTTAATGCTATGTGGAAGTTCAGCTGTTTAAAATAAATATCCTGTCACAAGTAGTTGTTTACGATCACCACAGCCAGATAACGACAACTCTTTATGCCAGATGTGACTAGAAACGTGCTAAAACGGGGGAAAACTGACTACTGAAATACTAGTTATGTATAAATAATAGGAAATAAATCATCTGCCAATAAATAAATTCAGTTTATTTAACCTTTATATATAAAAAGACCAAAAATTGCGAAAATCCATAATATATATATATATATATATATATATATATATATATATATATATATATATTTATATATATATATATATATATATATATATATATATATATATATATATATATATATATATATATATTTGTGTGTGTGTGGAAAACTCACAAAGTATCGGGTGAGTAAGCAAAATTTCGAAAGTACTTGGAATCCTCGTATTATTTTTCCCTGTGGGCTTTGTTGCATATATATATATATATATATATATATATATATATATATATATATATATATATATATATATATATATATATATATATATATATATATAATATGGCGTTCAAGCCATTTGTCTTCAAAAAGAGAAGAGAGGTAATTACTATACAAGAACAGGGCTCTGTTTTGAACACTTATCCTTTTGGATTCCCTTCCATCAAATGCTATTTTTGTTTAACGTTTGAACTCATTATAAGATTTCATAAATCTTCAAAGTGATAATTTTTTAGGTGTCCTTGAGTGCATTTTCCTTCTTACGATAATATCCTACAGGTGTTCTTAATTATTGTTGTTCACAGTCAACTATAATTGATCGCCAATCTATAAAACATTGGCGAAGAGGAGGAGATTTGTACATTTTCTATTGTTTGTAGGTAATTTTTGTGCCCTATTTCTATATAAATTTCTATTTTTGTAGATTATTTTTGCCAAAAAATGTTATAGGTTCTATTGACAGTTTCGATGTTGTGGTCGTAGATTCATAGGCGATGGACAGAAGTAAGCCTCTTCGATAGTAGTGTGATTACCAAGGGTGATTTGCTACCGAATTTCGGTAGCACTCTTGAAGCAGCCAAATGGGTTTCTTAATTCGTCTGGTCGTCTGCCTGGATGCTTCTTCTGTGAATGCGTTGTATTCACAAAACTATGACTGCAAAAGTAGCAAGTGCTCTTCTTGCTTGGTAGGCTGGGTAAATGGTGATCGGAGATTTCCTCAAAGGTAAAAGGAATCTTGATTCCTATTACCTTTGATTCAAAGGAGCTGAATTCAATATTCTTTATTCATCGGGAACTTTGGTGGAATCGTCTTCAGATGTCTTTTCTTGATAAAAGAATTCATCTTTAAACGCAATACAGCTCTCCTTTTATATACACGGCCCGCATACATGCGGTATTTTGACTTTTCACTCGAATTGATTTTTTATAAATTTAATTAGTTCCCATAATATGAAATTTATTCTTTCTATTTACATTAACATAATTTTATAGTAAAATTACTTTTATTTTAATCAATAATATCTACATATTACAGAAACAAAATCAAACCATTACATTTGTTGCTTTCTTAAGTCAAACCTTTCATGGTTGCCAACTGTCATCATTTCTCTTATTTCAGTGCTCTTAAACAAGTATCTTTCTCTTTGTTAATTTTACTCGATTTATATTAAATATATTTAGGAAATAAGATTGAAAGTATTATGTATAGACTTTTACATGAATTTTAGATTTATTAACCAAAAATTATTAAATTCCAGTCTTTCGTTTCTTTTTGTTCAGTTCGTTTAAAGTTAGCGGTAAAAATAAGCAAGTGATTGATAGAATGACAATAATTTGGAGAAATATAACTAAGCTGTTTAACTTTGATTATAATGCAAAGAGAAATATTTACAATTTGGAAACTGTGCTCTTTCTAGAGCACTTATTTTCGAATTCCCTGCTATTTTGGTTAAAGTTGACCCATTATAAAAGACTTTATAAAACTCCAAAGTGCTCATTTTTTTAGGTATCTTTGATTTTCTCATTCTATCTTGCAATGTGAGCACTACATAACACTCTCTTTCGATAAAAACGGAGTTTTAAAACAAGAATACGTATGTATGTATTTATAGATAATTCTTTCGCACACATTTTTACGGATTCATAAGTTCTTTAAAAGCGTTCGGACGCAGGAACTGCAACTCTTAATGCGAAAAAGTTTTTTGTTTGCGTGTGTGCGCACGCTACAACTTTATTATTGTTACTTTTATTTTTTCCTTCCTTCACTTTTTATTTCTGGCTGCAGCATAAAATTAAATTCTTAAGCGCTCCTGAGGCTTTTGTATATATATATATATATATATATATATATATATATATATATATATATATATATATATACATATATATAACTGAATCATGAAAATATGGAACGCGATGAATATATAAATAAAGTCAACAGCCACGAAGGAAAATGAAACAAGGGAGATCTGTGACGCCTTTCGACTAATCGTCCTTTACAAAGCAGATTATATATATATATATATATATATATATATATATATATATATATATATATATATATATATATATATATATATATATATATATATATATGCAAAAATAATCACCAAAAAACAAGTTATCTAAGATGCTTAAAATATCCGAAAGGAAAATAATACACAAAATAAGCCCAAGCACTTTCGTGTTTACATCATCAGGGGCAGAAGAACAATGAAATAGAGAAACAGTTAATATTCAGAGAAATGTGACGTCATTCAAACGTACCGACGAACAAAGACAATCGTTTAGGGGAAGGGGGAATCCAACTAACGAACAAATGAATAGCCCATCCGCGGAACTACAATATACAAATCAATTCAACAAATTAAATTTATATTGCAAACCAATATTATTCATGATCCAATTATCTAATTTAAATAAACCCTCACATAGATTGAAATTAATGTTATGGGAGAATTTAATTATGGCTGATTCCATTAAATTTCTTTCAATAAAATTGGGCACAAAAATAATGGATTTCGTATTAGACCAATCTATTTTGATGGTTCAAAGAGCTCCAGTCACGCCAGATTTCCGAACACCGCCAGACTACTGGACGGCAGGGCTGAAGTGCTGTTCAACACATAAAAATAATTGTATTTGCCAAACTGATAACGACGCAAACTGATCATGAGAAACAAACACCGATTAACCAGAAATCACCAATTAACGAGGAGGAATTCACCGATGAAGACCAAAGAAACACTGAACAAGAAGACCTCAAGAGAAAAGAGACAAAAGACACAAAAAACGCTCACTACAAAGCCAACCAAAGACAAATAAAATAAGCACATAAGTTAAAAATAAACACAACATCAGCAATGCACTTATCATACCCAAGAAAATTAAGTTTTTAAGACAAATGGCTTGAACGCCATAATAAATCATAATAAAGCATCCCTTTGCAACTCTCCCACACTTCTTTCCCTTCACTACTTACCTATTTTATTCTGTCTACCGATACACCTTTTTGTCTCCTCTCTCACAACAAACTCTTACATCAATCGAAATCGAAATCAATCGAAAATGAAAATACATGGATTTGTTTAAAAAATATGTTCGAGAACAAAAAAATGATGTTGGGTATAAACAAAAGGAGGAAAAGGTTTAGGTAATTCTGGTTCCATGCGGGGGTGTTGCAGATTCTGGCAATGAGTCATTGGGAGGATAGTTTCTGGCTGGAGTTGTGTATTGATTGAAAGTCCTCGTTGGCAGATCATAACTGCTTCGGCCATTCGGAGATTTCGGCGGTCAGGATCACGGAAGATGATGGAGGTGTTTTGGGTGAGCGTTTCTCTTGTAATTGACGTATGGTGAGTTGCGGGATGTCGATTGATAGCCCCGCCCTGGAGGTGCATCGTCAACCTGCGCGACAGGGTTGTAGAAGTCATCCCTATGTACTTAGAGTTGCGGTGAACGTAGTCACCGACATTGCACGAGTATTCATACAATAGGTTTCTTCTTGTAGGGGGTTCATCGCCGGGAGACAACTGTTCTTCATGACGATGGATCGTGTTTTTCTGGTCTTGTATATATGACCAAGTTATTTTAGGCTCGGGGTTGGCTCTGGAAACGTTACGGTGTATAATGGCTTTAAGAATCTTCTCGTCTTTGTAGCCTGTGTTCATTGTCCCATGGTAGTATATGTCTATTGATGTGAGGTTTTCTTATCTGTCCATCGGAAGCAGGGTAGAATTGAGTCGAATACGGTATGTGAATAGCCATTGTTCACAAGGAGCTGGTTCACTCGCTTAAGCTCAGCATCAATCGTTACCCAATTGGAGGAGTGCGAGAATGCTCTGTCATGAGGGCGCTAATCACCGATATCTTATACCTATATATATATATATATATATATATATATATATATATATATATATATATATATATATATATACATATATATATATATATATATATATATATATATATATATATATATATATATATATATATATATATATATATATATATATATATATATATATATATATATATATATATATATATATGCATAAAGCTTTGTGTGCGCACACCACAACATTATATTTACTCTCTTATATTAGTTTTGTGACTACAAAACATAAATTTCAGTGCTCAGCAATCTTGAGATCCTTTGTTTAACTTATGTTAGGCCAAGCATTTAATAACATTCATTAGAACGTTCGGCATGTAGTAGCTGCATTTCTCACCGCGAACAAAATCTCTTTTTCTTCTACATTACTTTGTGTATATTGACCACACCACTTATCTTAAGCTAAACTTAATTTGGTCTAGCAAAATTAATATTATTATTCATATCACCGGACACTGGATTTTTCACGATTTACACTTAAAAATAGGCACTGAATCTACACTTTTAAACTGATTTGCCTGGGATTTTTTAAAGCACTATTATTGTCATTATTAATTTCTGAAAACTTTGCCCGAATGAATGGCATTAGTTCGTCTGTTGTTTGCCCTTGGTCCGGTGTTGTCATTTTGAACTCCGATGGTGGCTGTTATGTTCGTAGGTAGAGGCTGGACAAATTTTTACCGGGTTAGGTCTCAACCCACGTCCACTTGTAGCGGTTCATCGTGGTTCATCCAGGTTGTTTGAAGTAGTCCGGTGTGTAGAAATGAGCTCGTATCATTCTTGCTGCCGAGTCTCGCAGAAGGCGGGAGGCCGATGGTGATGAATTCGCCAGGTTGTCAGGAATGAGAGCGGTACTTGAATGAAACCATCAACACATTCAGATGAAGAGGTTAGAACCTTATTCATCTACATTTTACAATTTTGCTCTTTCTTAAGAACATTAGAGGTGCAGTTCCTGCTAATTTTTGCGTAGATTTCATGAATCATAGAAAACAAGAAAATTTAAATGACGAACAAGCTTTGGAATGATCTGCATTGTGCGTTGAATAATTAATTGGTAGAGTATGATTAAACCAGAGTATGTTTGGCTTGCCTGCAGCTAACGATGACCTTAGAAAGAATAATGTTCCAGTTAACAAAAATGATACAGATCCCGAAACTGAAACCTTTTATAATGACAATGTGAGCTGCTAAAGGGTAACCAAATAAGAACATTTGAAAGTTTTTAAAGAATAATATAGAATAATAAGGGAGGAATAATATTTATTAATGCACCAGGTGGTACCGGTGAAGCATTTTCGCTTGATTTATTGCTGCTATACAAGAACTGCCATATAACTCTTGCTCCCGCTTGATATGGGATAGCTGCAAAATTATTAAAGTTAGTTGTACTGCTCATTCAAGATTCAACCCTCCATCCACTACCTGTAAATCCTACCTCAATTTCTCATGTATCTTTACTTGACCCTATTGGAAGTGTAATTCAAGATCCTCGATTGATTCTTCGGGATGAAGAATCTAGGGGGTACCATCATATTTTGCCGTGCTAATTGAGAACGTGCGAGTGAGAATACCCTGGGACATGATGTATGCAGATGATGTGGTTTTAGCCAGTGAGTCTGAAGAAGAGGTAGAGCAAAGGCTGAAAGAGTGGAGATTAGTAGTGGAAAAAAGAGATATGAAGATAAGTAGAAGAAAGACAGAATATATGAAGTGTACAGAAGAAGAGCGGGACAGAGGTGAAAGCATTAGGTTAGATGGTATCGAAATAAAGAGAGTAGATGGCTTCAAGTATTTGGGATCTACCATATGAGCAGATGGAAATGAAGATAAGGAAGTAACCAAAAGGATCCAAGCGGGATGGAAGAGTTGGAGGGATGTATCAGGGGTTCTGTGTGACAGGAAAATGCCAGTGAAATTAAAGGGCAAAGTATACAAAACTGTTGTAAGACCAACTATACCGTATGGAGCAGAGGCATTACCTGTAAAGAAAAGTAAAGAGGCGAGGATGGAAGTAGCAGAAATGAGGATGGTGCGATGGATGTGTGGCGTGATGAGGGATGACAGAATCCCAAATACAAGGATCAGAGGAACAATAAAGGTGGCGGAGATTTCGAAGACACAGGAAGCAAGACTTAGATGGTATGGGCACATAATGAGAAGGAAATACAGGGAAGGAGAAGGGGAGGAAGACCCAAGATTAGATGGAGAGACTACATACAAGCTGACATGAGGGAGAAGGAGCTGTGGATCAACATGGCAGGAGACAGAAACAGGTGGAAGCGGTTCATCAAAAACAGCGATCCGTATAAAGACGGGTTAATAAGCTGACGACGGAGAAGAAGAAGACTGAGCATTCGGCGATAAATTGAATATTTTGGTGGTTATTTCTGACAAATATTTCCCATACTAGGAAAAGGTCAACGGTCTTCCATTACGAGGGTCGTTTAAAACAGAATAATACATTTGGATGCTTTGTGGTTTAGGATATGTCTTCCTGTATTATCGTGGGTTATTTATCTAATTCTGCTCTTCTTTTAGGGAAGTCGGAAGCAAAAAATGAGGCAAAATCGAGGTTGAATCTGATTTCGAAGGAATCGGGTTCAAACTTGGTTTTGCCGCATTTCCCCCCCCCAAAAAAAAAACCAGATTTGGGCAACGCGCATAAAATCCTACAAGAAGAAGGGATATAATGAAGAGAAAAAGTGATTACGGGAAGTAAATAATAGCTAGCCTTTATATGATATGAAAAAGATAGTTACAATGAATTGGTATATGTCAAATATATTAACAATGGCTTCGTATCATATGTCAAAGATATTGATTATGAATTCATATCATATGTCAAGGATATTGGTAATAAATTAGTATTATATGTCAAAGATTTTGACAATGAATTGGTATCATAATTCAACGATATTGACAAGGAATTGTTATCATATGTAAATTTGCGGACGCCCCCAAATTACATTGAAAAATATTTAAAATTGTGTAGAAAATAAAGCTGTTAATCCATATTGAAAAACTTGTCGAGTGGTCATTCGGAGATTTCGGCGGTCAGGATCACGGAAGATGATCTTTCGCTTACCAATCAGCAAATGTGGAGAAGACTTAGGTAATTTAGCAAATACTTGGAATTTTCAAAGAATTATATCCAGGTTTGAAAGAGCTAACAAATACATGAATTTACTCACATAAAAATTATTTATAAATCAAACGACATAATTAGGAGTCTAGAAGTTTCTGATTCGTCCTTAATGAGATTATGCAGTTGTCTTTTGGTGTTGTTACTTATAATAGTTTACTATGTTGTTAGTAAGGGTACGCCATCGTTTCCCCACCAAAATGATGCCTGGTCTAAAACAAATTTAATTTTAATACGGGATTGTGCATAAAGTTTGGTCTGATAAATGACATTTATTCAAGAAAGCAAACATGAACATCGGTGGCAGATGCTTACAGTATCAAAGTAGCCACAGTGCCTAGCCTTTGCATAGCCTATGTATAGCATTACATATTTATGTAATAAATCAAACGAATTTCCATTTGCAGATAGACCTCAGAAGTACAAGAATATATGTTTATTCAACGGAAAAATCGAAACCATTTGAATCGACTGGAAACAAAGAAATCACGAAATGTTTCTCATAAATAAAGTAGGGGAAAATGGGAAGAGGTTATATAACAAAATGGCTATTATATAATGATCAAATTTAGTTATTTATTTCTTAATTTTTCCAAAGTGGCACAAAATTAGACGGGCTTGTGGAAGAGCCCTCTAACGGACTGCTTGAGCAGCATTTCTCTCCGTACGTGGGCACTGTGTAATTTTTTGCCCTAGCTTGTACAGCTGCAGCGCAGTCACAGTTCTCCAGGGTACGGTTCAGTACAGTACATACAACGTCGTTCACTGCAACGGGATTCAAAAGCATCGCTCAATTCAAAAACAGCAACATTAGAAAGCGAAATGTCATAATCAGATTTCAGTAATAGGAGGCGAGATTAATCATACTCAGGGTCCACCTCGTTGGCATAGGGATCCAACGGAGTAACTGGAATGAACGGTTCGAGAATGTTTATCACAACAACCCTTCTTGGAAAGGAAGACTACCACAAAAGAAGTAACCTGAGAAGAGGATTGGGATAGATTTCGATACCATTGCACCAAGATTAAATTCCTGCCCTCCCCAGCACTACCCCAACTTTCGACTCTGTTGTGCCTGGTTTGTCCTCTTGGAGAGCAGATACGCTTCCAGCACGCCCTCTTTATAACCAGCTAGAAGGGGAACCTTCTAACAACGTTTGAATAATCGGGACCAGCGAAGGCATTCTCCTTGGGCAGGGCAGACTCAGGGTCTGAAGTTAACCGTACTCCACTTTCCCCAAAGAGAAATAAAATGTAACAAATCCAAATATAAACAGGGCCGTCACCACAACTCAGTCAGATAGAATATGGAAGAGACTGGTTCAAAAGAAAGGGACAAGCGATAAAAACAGGATAGAGTGATGCCCCCCCCAAAAGGACGTAAAAAGCGAAGAAAGTAGATCACGAGAATAATAGGACATAAATGAATAATATACTAACCATTAAGATAATACATAAAATGGAAAATAAATTACATATGGGAAAGAAGGAATGAGACATGATAAAATTTCACTTCGTCACCCTCATTAAAGCAAGGGCAGAACCCTACCCCCCAACCCCCAGCCGCTGGAAGGCCTTTCCACAGTGGGTTCCCAAATACCGTGGAGGAGAGGGAAACTTGTTTTGAGCTGGAACAATGAAAAAGGAGAAATTACCCTCGAGTTGTCATCTGATGGCCTATTTTTAGCTCAATTGTTGAATTTGGAAACAAGTGGGGGCAAAAAAACTATTGTTAATTAGTTAAATTTTTGGAAACAATTTTATCTATATAAACAATTGTCATCATTACATATTCGAGATCATTAATCCAGAATAGGGGAAAACTCCAATAAACATGGTACAAAAGGAAACCTATTTACTTTAACAATGAAATGCAGAAGTTCCGTGTAGAAAGCCAATGTATAAATCTCTAATAAGTATGTATTACACATTTATACATTGGATAAAAGATATTAATACTGAAAGAAATATCTATGTAATAATAGTGCTTATACTCTGTTGACACAAATAAGTAATCAAGGCCTGAGTGCGAATTCCATCTGGCAGCCATAATATTGACAAAGCAAAAATCAGGGCATTGCTAATAATTGCTCCGATACTTTCACGTTTTGTGCAAGATAACTTAATTATATATAAAATATTAATATAATAACATCGAAACATCCATATTCTGAGCATCTATAACACTTCCTACCTAGAAAATATTAGGGGAATTATTTTTAATTTATATAATATTGGCTAACATGCTCACTACGGCTACAACCATAGCCACGCAGTCTTTCGATATATGACTCTCTCCCCCCGATATATGACTCTCTCCTCCATGGTGTTATCTGTGGGTCGCAAGGGTTAGAAATGACAGGGCAGGAGAGAGGGGGAAATTATGACTTAGTCATTGTGTATAGTAATCTAATGGAGGCAGATTCAGGAAATTGTGTCTTGTCCCTATTTCGTTTCAGTTATCAATTTGTGCTCCTCTTGTAAGGTGATCTTCCTTCTCTAGAGAATATGGCCATGGTCGGGAGAGTTGCGTTCCCTTCCTCTCCAGTGCCCCTAGTTATTCGTCTCACACATTCACACATTTGCATTTGGCCTAACTTCATCAATTTTAAAATAAATACCACTCATGTTGGTAATGAGACTCATGCAGGATTTATTCATAAACGTTCATTTTGGAGTTGAATAAAGTACCGAATTCCACGCTACTATGATACCCTTGTGAGAGGGGGAAGGGGTTACACTTTTAGTACTCCCTCTCCACCCTTGATTGGGATCTTGAGAAATCGGGGATTATCGCTTTCTGTCACTGCTTTGGGGATTTCCCTCGTGATGGGGAGCGATGTCCTCCTCAAGGTCAACCCCGAGGCTCACCTACAGGTATGACTCGGATATGTCGAAACTTATGCGTGGTTCCATTGAGTCTCGCTGATCGTCATCCTCCTGGGAAGTCGGGGTCACAATGCGGACGGAGGGGCGTGCTCCTGCTGGGTAATGTCAGGAACTAAGAAATTTGATCCAATAAGCTAAAATTCAGCTCCAATGATCGTGTCCATCAAATCGAATATTCCTCTGTCCTACGGACGCTAATAAGCGTTTATCTCTTATATGAATTTAAACCTCCATAAGGAGATGGAGACTGCTAATTTGACACAGTTTACGATACCAATGGCATAATTTTTAATTACTACTTGAGAAAGTAAATATAATTTGTGTAATTTTTAATTACTAGAGAAAATTAATAAATTGGTGTAATTTTTAATTATTACTTGAGAAAAATCAAATTTGTGTAATTTTAAATTACTACTTGAGAAAATTAATAAAATTGGTGTAATTTTTTATTACTACTTGAGAAAATAAATAAAAATGGTGTAATTTTTAATTTCTACTTGAGCAAATTAATAAAATTGGTGTAATCTTTAATTATGTGAGTGGAGCTGTGATTTGAAAGTGGAAAAACTGTGTGTAGTTGTAGTGTATGTACCCTGTAGTGATAGAAATGGAGCTGAGAAAGAGAGGTTCAGGAATAACTGAGGATGAGTGGTGGATAGAATTGGGAATGGTTATCTGCTGATATGAATGGATGAATAAGGCACAGAATGAGAGAGGGGATAAATGGAGCTTTTGGTACACCCGAAGAGAATGAAAATGGAAAGAGTGGGGCAGGGGATGAAATAAACTTATGTCTAGCAAACACATTTCTTCAACACAAGTATGTGCTTGTAAACACAGGTTGTTGTGATGAGTTGTATAATGTGGGTATGGTAGACGAAGTGGATGTGTGAATGTGAATATGATTGGCTTCGTCGGTGTTAGCCCGGGTGCTTTATCAGGGTATGGAAGAGATAAGCATTCGAGAGGTTGTTAGTGCTGTGAGAGATGTAAAAATGCGTTGACAGCTGGAGGAAATACATGCTATAGTCTGTGAGATGCCCAAAGGGGGTGGTAGTGATTGTTTTATGGAATGGATCTGCCTGCTGTGTTGTAAGGAATTTGAATGTGAAAGAATGATGCAATGGTATGGTTATATAGGAATAAATAGGAAAAGTGAAGGCGAGACCTACAAGGAGGGAGGCTTTTGTAGATACGTTGTATGGAAAAATTCTGATTGGATTTATTGGAGTTATATGTAGTTCTACATATATTTTTAGAATATATGTAGTTGGTGGGTAGCTAAGCCCCAGAGAAAAGGTACCGGACTGAACATGGTTAATACGATCTCAAATTTCTCACCCTAAAATTACCTTGTCGAAGACGCGTTTGGTTCTGTGAGACATCGCCCGAAGTTCTCCCGACGCCAATATGATTTTCGTTTCCTTCTCGATTCCTGAGCGCTGCTTTCTCTTGAAGTTTCCCTTTCAAAATCCGAATTTTTTCCTCTTTCTGCGAAAGGTGTTGTAAATGCCATAGAATCATTCCTACGCCTAATAAAAGTCAGCGACTCATTTGTCGCTTGCGCATGGCTGGAGGGTTGATTGCACCGGAACGCCCATTATTTTTAAAGGAAAAACAAAACAGACTAATTTAGTAACTTCTTTTAGCCCAATGATGGTGTGTTTTTAGAAAAACGGTCTTTGTGGGTAACTGCAGTAATTGGACTCTAAAGGCGGCCACAAAAATATAATTCTTTTGTATTCTCGACTTGTGTTGATCACCGTATGTAATTTTGCAAGTTTGCATCATTGGCATTAACAGAAAGAACACTTTGCGGGCAACGTCATATCTCATTGCCATACACTACCAGCGGGTAACCCTGTATTAGTATATAGGCATTTTATTTAGATATCTAAAAATCAAACTCGAATATAAGATGTTTTTTTCTAAATATTCATTTTTTTTATGAAAATTATGCGCGAGAGTATATAGCATAATTTGAAAATGCCAATTAAATAATCCAGACTTCAAAATGGGCAGATCTGGGGTATACAAAAAACTGAAACTAAGGTTGTGACTAAGGAAAGTTTAATTTAATCAAAAGAGAAAAGAGTGTAAGAAATGAGGCCATTTTCACACACAGGATAAATTAGGGAGATACGAACAGCTGAAAAAAGAAAATGAATGAAGAGAGCAAGAAAAATGCTAAACAGTTAAAGTTGACAAAAACTAAAAACGGTCACCTTTGGAGACTAGTACCCATGAATGATACAACCCTCTCGGAACAAGTCGGTCAGCCTTAGACTTGCCATAGGTCCCGATTTGACCGGAGCAGTCCCGGTTTCAAGCAAAGTTCCTGGCGTCCCGGCCAGTTTAGAATTTTGTCCCGGAAAAATATTAACTTTAGAAATATAGACTTATAAAGTTATACCTAGACTAACTATACTAATATATGTTCTAATAATTCCAGAATAGAAATATAGACTTTAAGGTTTTAAAATTCATTCCTTTGTACATATATTTTGTTCGGGAGTCATAAAAAAGTTAAATAGCATTAGGCAAATATGATTTGTTAATGCAGGCGTCGGAGATTATTTTACGTACCCTTGTGTAAGTGTGAGGGTACTTTGGCAGCGACATACGGTAAATTATTAATCAGTGTTTGCCTTTGAAATAGATAATTTTTCACACACTGAAAGGAGTATGTGACCGTGATGATAGAGTTAAGTGTGTACAGTGTTCGTCTAAATTTTCAGTTGCCCATGATCGTCGTTCTGACATTAAAGATCACGAGAAATCTTAAAATACAACACAAAGCTAGTTAGGCATCATCTGCTAGTTCTTTCACATTAAAAATTTTTTTTAAGTGTTGATCCGCTTGACAAAGAACTGTTAATACGAGTAGCTGCGAAAGAGGCAACCTTTGCTTTCCATACGGCTGCTCATAATTTAAGCTTCAAAACGGCTTATTGTTCATCTAAACTTATTTCTAAGCTCTTTGGACCAAAGTTTAGTCTTGCTAAAACTATCACTGAAGCTGTCATTCTAAATATAATTGCACCAAATGGCAATTCAAATTTTTTGATCCTAACAAATGATGTTTCCAATAGAAAATATATTAAAATCATTGTTTTCGTTGTCCGCTATTTTGTACTAGAGAAAGGTGTTAAAGTTAAACTTATGGACTTTCAATCGGTTCCTGGTGAAACATTTAAGAGTATTGACAGACTATGTGTTGCCAATTACACTGGTCAACACACATTTTTCATCAGAGACCTTACTATACTTTTCTAAATGCATTTTACATGTTGAATCCGAATCTACCTTTGGTTTTTCTTTAGCTCACACCGTTTTTAAGATATGCCAAAAATTCAAAATGGCCGCCTGCGATTATAAAATGTGTATATTACTGGTATTGCTCTATTGCATGTATCATTATTGTACTGCTAAGATGAGCAAACTAGATTCTTCGTGAGTTCTTGCTGCTTAAAGGGTTATAGAGAAGAATTCATTTACATTTGTTACCCGCATGCATATTTTGCGCAATTATTTATAATTCTGTTTTATGCTTCAAGGTTCCTCATGTGATGTGCATATTCTAAGCTGATCCTTCTCCTGTGTCAATAAGAGGCTTCCAAATATTTCCACAAAGCAGTAACAATGCCTCGAGAGTGCAAAAATCATCCAAATAAATTCTGCTATGTACGAGGGGCGGTCAATAAGTTTTGCGAATCGGTAGGGTTAAAACAGAGGAAGGGGGATGGCTGTTTGTGGGGGTGTTAGGACAAGTTATGACAAGTCAAGGCCTACAGCCGCACGCTCCTGCCTTGTCTATTTAAGAAGCAGTAGCTGATCGCAGATCGTCAGTCACAATTTTTTCAACAATGGAGAAGGTTGAGCACCGCGCAGTGATCAAATTTTTGACCAAGGAAGGCAAGAATGCAAAAGAGATCCATGGACGCATGGTTGCAGTGTACACCGACACCGCCCCTTCCTATGCAACCATTGCTCGCTGGAATAGAGAGTTCCGTCATGGTCGTGAGTCCCTTGAAGATGACCCCGTTCAGGACGCCCGTCAGACGTGACCAACGAGGACAATGTGGCCCGTGTGGAGAGGATCATCCTCGAAAATCGACGGGTGAAGGTCGAAGAAATCGAGCGAGAACTTGGAATATCACATGGAAGTGTTATCAACATCGTCCACGACAATTTGGCCATGGCCAAGGTCTCTGCCCGTTGGGTCCCTAGAAACCTCACGCTCTATGATCGACTTCTACGTCGTCAAAGTTCGGAGGAGCTGCTGCTCCTGTACAAACAAGAACCGGCGTGATTCGAGTTACGCATAGTGACAGGTTATGAAACGTGTGTCCATCACTGGGATCCCGAGAACAAGCTCGAAAGTATGGCCTGGAAGCACAAAGGCTCTCCGACCCCCATCAAGTTTCGGACCCATCCCTCAGCCGGAAATATCATGGCCACCATATTCTGGGATTCTGAGGAAGTGTTGATGGTGGACTATGCGCCTCGTGGAAGGACCATCACAGGCCAATATTACGCCGAGGAACTGGCTGGGTTGAAGAAGTGCATCCATCAGAAGCTGCGCGGCAAGTTAACACGCGGTGTCCTGCTCCTCCACGAAAATGCCCCTGTCCACAAGGCCAGAGTTGCACAAGCTGCCCTGCGCGAGTGCGGATTCGAGGAGGCAACCATTCCCCCTACAGTCCAGATCTGGCCCCTAGCGACTACTTTTTATCCCGCCAGCTCAAGGCTGCACTGCGTGGACACCGGTTTGGGGACGATGAAGATGTCCAGCTTGCCGTCCAGGAGTGGATTGAACAGCAGTCGGAAGATTTCTGTTTGTCGGGACTTCAAAGCCTCAGGGAAAAGTGGCGCAAGTGCATTGAAGTCGAGGGTAGTTTTATTGAAAAATAATAAAACACTGTTCCTCATATCTCGTTTCCTTATATCCGAATTGCAAAACTTATTGACCGCCCCTCGTATGTTGGCATTTTACAACAAAATCCCAGCAGCGTACTATCACAAATGATATAAAGAAAATGTACAAACTTTGCGTCGGTTGCCCTCTGGGTGACCAAGATAAAGCATGGGCACCACGCCAAATTTGTACTTCATGTTCTAATGAAGTACGTGACTGGATTAACAAAAAGAAAGCTTTAATGCCCTTCGCTGTTCCTATGATATGGAGAGAGCCCAGATATCATTTCGAAGATTTCTATTTCTGCAGTGTGACCACAAAAGGGTCTTCTGAAAAGAACAAGCACCAAATTGTTTATCCAACCATGGATTCGGCGTGCAGACCAGTTCCACATGATGTATCTTTGCCAATTCCAGTTCCACCTGATGATGGCCTCGTACCTGATGACATCAGTGGTGATAGCAGTACTGAAGGTGCATGCACATTAGGTGCGGATGTTGAATATGAGGATGCTAACTCTGAGCCAAAGTTATTTACTCGTGAAGATTTGAATGATCTTGTGAGAGATCTGTCACTGTCAAAGGAGAAAGCAGAACTTCTAGCATCTCGATTACAGGAAAAGATTTTACTCGAGAAAAATGTGCATGTGAGTTACTTTAGAAAGCTTAATCGTCATTTAACTTCATTATTCACAGTTAATGGACCTTTATGCTACTGCCATGATATAAATGGATCGTTCGAAGCATTGTCACATACATATGAGGCGTCTGACTGGCGTCTCTTTATTGATGCTTCCAAGACAAGTCTGAAAGTTGTCCTCTTGCACAATGGCAATGTAAAGCCTTTTATTCCTATTGGCCATTCTGTCCACCTTAAGGAGACATATGACAATATGGATATTCTTCTTAAAGCCATAAACTACCAAGCCCATCAGTGGTATATCTGTGGTGATCTAAAAGTCATAGGCATGCTAATGGGTATGCAAGGAAAACCTTCTTCAATCTTATAAAGAAATAGGATGCCGTATGTCGCTTAAAATCCACTTCCTGCATTCGCACTTAGACTTTTTCCCAGCTAATCTTGGAGCCATAAGTGACGAGCAAAGTGAACGTTTCCACCAAGATATCAAGACCATGTAAACTCGCTATCAAGGATTTTGGAATGAGAGCATGATGGGAGATCATTGTTGGATGTTGTATCGTGATAATCCTGAGAAAAAATTCAAACGCAAATCCGATGCACAATGTTTATGAATTCGAGTTTTGAATTATTAGCCCTTCAATCATTGTTTACCATTCTTATACATCCAATATAAGTACCATTAACTTTATGTTTACGCATAAAGAGAATGATAAATTTTAGAGTTTCTATATGTTAAATGCATCATTATGTGTCAGTTCAACTTTTTAATGCACATGGAGATATACAGAAGGCAATTTTTTTTTCTAGCAATGACGCTATGCAACCATATATCACCAGTTTCGGCAAAGAAATCAGAGTAAAACGCTACATTTTATCAGCGACGGCGGTCATATAGCATTTTCGAATATCTCGAAAACCTGATGTGCTAAAGAAAAACTAAAGTCAGATTTGAAATAAGCGAGAAAAATGCCACGAGAAAAGCTTGCTCAGGTCTCTGATGATTAAAAAAGTTTAAATTTGTTGGCCAGTGTTATTAAAGACCCTAAGTTATCAAAAAAATTACTATATTTTATGGTGATAAGTATAAAAAAATTTTTGGAGGTGTAAAATGGAAAGGCGTAAATATCGTTCTTGCAGATTTAAAAAGATTGAAAACAAATTTAGAAGAAAGGCGAAATAATTCATTTCCACCCCAAGGGCCAAAACACTTCAGGACACTTGGGGAGAATTGAAATATGAATGCTGCTACACTCATGCAAGAATTTACAGAATTTTATGATCGCTGTGGGAGAATAGGTTTAGCGGAGCCGACTCCTTTGTTTGGATAAATAGTACAGGCATAGTTTGCCTGAAATCGAAAGTAATGTAATAAATTTAGACGACATTTTTTTATAAAGTTGTGGTTGTCAAGGGATTTTGGTCTTCAAAGTGTAAATTGTAGAAAACTGAAAACCATTTGCGAGGAAAACTGGGTTCAAATGTTTAATCATTTGAAGGAGCAGAGTATTTCTCTCTTAAACCTCAGCCGTATTGTGGAGTACATTTTGTCTCCTAGGGACATCAACTCTAGTTGATAAGGCATTTTACATTATCAACAATCTGTGCTGACAAAGATTCACGACAGGGGGAAATACGAGTGCTTTCAAAAACATGACTAGCCTTTTTTTACATTAAGTTAAATATATTTTGTTTATATTAATATCTATCGATATTGTGTTACTATCTATCGTGAAAGAAAATCTAAAATTATGCAAAAACCTGTGTGCATATATATTTTAGATATTGTCTCGATAACTTAATTATATAATCTCCCAATTAAGGATTTCCATAATTGTTCTTTAAGGTCACAATGGAGAATTGCTTTATGCATCTTTCTCTTGAAACCATGGGTGACCATGGATTTTGCTCATGATGGGGGCGACCCAGCCTATTCTAGTTACCTCTGCAATGAGTCGTTGCATGTTGTCATTTTCCTGAAGAAGCTTTTGGTAACGTTCTTCTTCTTCCTTCGAAGGTGCTCCTTCGGTTGACTCAACCCGTTCTCGAGGGTGGCGGATGACCTCAACCAACTGAGAAAAAAAGTAATATTCACATATCATTTCTATCACCCACTTCCACAACATCCGTTCAGTAACGTTGAGAATCGTGAGGTGAGTTGCAAGCAATTCAAAGAGCTGGGGTCCTTAATATGTAAACCTGAGATTACAACTAATATAGATAATTTCAATGCTGCGAACAGGTTTGTCTGTATTCTGACTCCTTAGAGCACTCACTTATAATTTGGAACCTTCCGATGTACAGCCATGGCCAAAGGTTTTGGCAGAGACATCTATTTCGATACAACATAAGTATATAAATATATATAATGTATATTTATTTCTATATAAACTTTATGTACATTATTTATTATGTATCTGTTATTGGCTTTCTTTTTTTCTGTCTGTTTAATACATAAACTACAAAAAATGGACGTTTTCTTTGAATCCTATTTAATCTGCCAACCAACAATATTTAACCACCTAATTGTTACTAAAATGATATCGTGGATGAGTGGACGGTACACAACCATTCTCACGGAAACTATCTTCCTGAACACTGTGAATGTGGAATAGAAATTTCGACATTATCTTTTTGTCAACAATAGTTACTCCGAAAGAAACTATTACAGTCATCATTGCTATACACCAAAGTGGCCTCTCGTGTGCAGAAATCGCTACTAGGAATAATAAGTCTGAAAAAAACCGTGTTTCGGATCACCAAGATGTTGAAAGATACAAGTAAAAGTCCTTAAAAAAGGGGCTAGGAAAGTCTAAGGGTATCCATTAAGCGTCTGGATGGTTTCCTCTTGTGAAGTCAGCTTCAGAATTGTATGTCTGTTACTGTGGAACTTGCTCAAGAGTGGCAGAAGGTGGGTATGTCTGCATCTGCACGCACGGTGGGACGAAGAATTCTGGATAACAGTCTCGTGACAAGGAGGGCAGAAAATAAGGCACTGTTCACAAAGAAAAACATCAAGGACAGGTTGTCGTTCAGCAGAAGGTACAAGGATTGGGGAATGGAAGAATGGGGCAAGGTTAGTTCCTCTGACGAATTCTCCTTTCCACGGTTTGGGGAATTTGAAAGATCGACTGTCCGAAGAAGAAAAGGAGAATGCTATCGTGAGTTCGGCATCGTTCCAAAAGTAAAGCATCCTCAGACCATTCATGTATGAGGATGTTTATGAGGATGCTTATCTAAGGGGGCTGTCCCCGTCATACTTATTTCCCAAAATACCACAATCAACAAAGAATGGTGCCGAAATGTTTTCCAAGGACACTTGCCAACAACATAAGGCCAATTTGATTAAGATTCATGCGTAGTTAAACATGATGGAGCACAGTGTTGTAGTGCTAGAGTGATAACAAAGTAGCTTGAACAACACCGCATTGAAATATTGGGTCAGTGGCCTGGAAATTCCCTGTTTCTTAATTTGATTGAGAACCTGTAGGCGATTCTTAAAAAGCCGGTGGACAAGCAGAAACCTACAAGTTTTGACAACATCCTATAATTTTTAAGACAAGAATGGAACACTCTCGATCACAATATTCTCAATAAATTGATATCAAGCATGCCCAGAGCTTGTTGCAGAAGTCGTAAAGAGAAAGAGTCCATACACTAAATACTACGAGGGGAAGTCAATAAGTTTTGCGAATCGGTAGGGCAAAACAGAGGAAGGAAGATGGCTGTTTGTGGGGTGTTAGGACAAGTTATGACAAGTTAGGACCTGCAGCCGCACACTCCTGCCTCGTCTATTTAAGAAGCAGTAGCTGATCGCAGATCGTCAGTCACAAATTTTTCAACAATGGAGAAGGTTGAGCACCGCGCAGTGATCAAATTTTTGACCAAGGAAGGCAAGAATGCAAAAGAGATCCATGAACGCATGGTTGCATTGTACACCCACACCACCTCTTCCTCTGCAACCATTGCTCGCTGGAATAGGGAGTTCCGCCATGGTCGTGAGTCCCTTGAAGATGACCCCCGCCGAGGTCGCCCGTCAGACGTGACCAACGAGGACAATGTAGCCCGTGTGGAGAGGATCATACTCGAAAATCGACGGTTGAAGGTCGAAGAAATCGAGCGAGAACTTGGAATATCACATGGAAGTGTTATCAACATCATCCACAACAATTTGGCCATGGCCAAGGTCTCTGCCCGTTGGGTCCCTAGAAACCTCACGCCCCATGATCGATTTCAACGTCGTCAAAGTTCACAAGGCCAGAGTTGCACAAACTGCCCTGCGCGAGTGCGGATTCAAGGAGCTCAACCATCACCCCTACAGTCCAGATCTGGCCCCTAGCGACTACTTTTTATTCCGCCAGCTCAAGGTTGCACTGCGTGGACACCGGTTTGGGGACGATGAAGATGTCCAGCTCGCCGTCCAAGAGTGGATTGAACAGCAGTCGGGAGATTTCTGGTTGTCGGGGATTCGAAGCCTCAGGGACAAGTGGCGCAAGTGCATTGAAGTCGAGCGTAGTTATATTGAAAAATAATAAAACACTTTTCCTCATATCTCGTTTATGAGTTGAATGTTTTTTTTTGTGTTAACTTTGTGATTTATGGACATACGAGGGGCGGTCAATAAGTTTTGCGAATCGGCAGGGTAAAACAGAGGAAAGGGGATGGTTGTTTGTGGGGGTATTAGGAAAAGTTATGACAAGTTAGGACCTGCACCCGAACGCTCCTGCCTCGTCTATTTAAGAAGAAGTAGCTGATCGCAGATGGTCAGTCACAAATTTTTTAACAATGGAGAAGGTTGAGCACCGCGCAGTGATCAAATTTTTTACCAAGGGAGGCAAGAATGCAAAAGAGATCCATGAACGCATGGTTGCAGTGTTTACCCACACGGCCCCTTCCTATGCAACAATTGCTCGCTGGAATAGGGAGTTCCACCATGGTCGTGAGTCCCTTGAAGATGACCCCCGTCCAGGACGCCCGTCAGACTTGACCAACGAGGACAATGCGGCCTGTGTGGAGAGGATCATCCTCGAAAATCGACGGGTGAAGGTCGAAGAAATCGAGCGAGAACTTGGAATATCACATGGAAGTGTTATCAACATCATCCACAACAATTTGGCCATTACCAAGGTCTCTGCCCGTTGGATCCCTAGAAACCTCACGCCCCATGATCGATTTCAACGACGCCAAAGTTCACAAGGCCAGAGTTGCACAAGCTGCCCTGCGCGAGTGCGGATTCAAGGAGCTCAACCATCCCCCCTACAGTCCAGATCTGGCCCCTAGCGACTACTTTTTATTCCGCCAGCTCAAGGTTGCACTGCTTGGACACTGGTTTGGGGACGATGAAGATGTCCAGCTCGCCGTCCAAGAGTGGATTGAACAGCAGTCGGGAGATTTCTGGTTGTCGGGAATTCAAAGCCTCAGGGACAAGTGGCGCAACTGCATTGAAGTCAATGGTAGTTATATTGAAAAATAATAAAACACTTTTCCTCATATCTCGTTTCCTTATATCCGAATTTCAAAACTTATTGACCGCCCCTCGTAACTTTATGAGTTGAATGTTTTTTTTTGTGTTAACTTTGTGATTTATGGACATACGAGGGGCGGTCAATAAGTTTTGCGAATCGGTAGGGTAAAACAGAGGAAAGGGGATGGCTGTTTGTGGGGATATTAGGACAAGTTATGACAAGGCAGGAACTGCACCCGAACGCTCCTGCCTCATCTATTTAAGAAGCAGTAGCTGATCGCAGATCGTCAGTCACAAATTTTTCAACAATGGAGAAGGTTGAGCACCGCGCAGTGATCAAATTTTTGACCAAGGGATACAAGAATGCAAAAGAGATCCATGAATGCATGGTTGCAGTGTATACCCACACGGCGCCTTCCTATGCAACAATTGCTCGCTGGAATAGGGAGTTCCGCCATGGTCGTGAGTCCCTTGAAGATGACCCCCGCCCAGGACGCCCGTCAGACGTGACCAACGAGGACAATGCGCCTGTGTGGAGAGGATCATCCTCGAAAATGGGTGAAGGTCGAAGAAATCGAGCGAGAACTTGGAATATCACATGGAAGTGTTATCAACATCATCCACGACAATTTGGCTATGACCAAGGTTGGGTCCCTAGAAACCTTACGCACCATGATCGACATCAACCTCGTCAAAGTTCACAAGGCCAGAGTTGCACAAGCTGCTTTGCGCGAGTGAGGATTTGAGTTGCTCAACCTCCCCCTTCCTCCTTCAATCCAAATCTGGCCCCCACGACTACTTTATATTCCGCCAGCTCAAGGCTGCACTGCGTGGACACCGGTTTGGGGACGATGAAGATGTCCAGCTCGCCGTCCAGGAATGGATTGAACAGCAGTCGGGAGATTTCTGGTTGTCCGTAATTCGAACCTCAGGGACAAGTGGCGCAAGTGCATTGAAGTCGAGGGTAGTTATATTGAAAAATAATAAAACACTTTTCCTCATATCTCGAATTGCGAAACTTATTGACCTCCCCTCGTATGATTTGGGTTGTTTTCTTTCTACCATATAAGCGCGCACTTGGTATTGAAGAGTATGTAATCGGAGGCAATGAAGTTTATGAAGCACAAAATTTGTTTCGTTGCCAAAATCTTTGGCTTGTGCTTTTGTGGCATCGACTAATTTGTTTATGCCCATTCCATCTGTAAGTGTGGGAGACGCTATCTCTCGGCTTTTCGCATATGACCTGCATCCAACATACACGGGCATTCCCGTGTGACCAATGAGAACTTCTGACCGTTTCGGATCCCCTTTTGAGGTAGAGGATAAAGCCAAACGAATCTTCTCTGCGGTTTGCCTGATCAGCGCGACGATAATCTCCTTTCTCTTACCGCAGGAAAAACTTGTTCGGAAAAGAAACACTATACCCAAAGAGGAGAAATGCCTGACTTCCCCAATCTGGGGATGAATAAAATCAGTTTGTCGAAAGAGAGAGATAAAATTCATTGAATTCGGATCAGTTCAGACGAGTTAATCCGTCCATTTTCTTCATTCGCCGAGGTAATGCTTAACAAAGGAAACGCTTTAACTTCGCGCGGGTATCCATGGTAACGGCCGTCTTCATTTTACATAAACTCAAAGGTCGTAGCTATTGGGTTGAGGAATAAGTTCTTGCGGTTTTATCAAATTTATTCATTACTATTAGCAATTTTAGAAAAACTTAATTTTTAATTGATAACAATATGCAATTTAATCAATAATGTATTCTCCGTTGTTATTTACCACTTCTTCCCAACGTTCAACTAGTTTTTCGATGCCTCTGCAATAAAAATCTCTAGATTTTGACTCGAAGAATTTGTCTAACCAGGTTCTTAATTCCACATCAGTATTGAACGAAACGCCGCGCAAATTGTTGGCGAGCGATCGGAACAGATGGAAATCCGATGGAGCCAAGTCTGGCGAATATAGAAGATGCGGCAGGATTTCCCAATTAAGCGTTTGGATGGCGTCTTTTGTCATATTGGCAATGTGAGGACGAGCATTGTCGTGTTGCAGAAGGACTCCATAACGTCGATGAGGTCGCTTTTCACAAATAGCTTCAGCAAGTCGATACATTTGTTGAACGTAGAGTTCTGCATTGACAATCTCGTTGTTCGCAAGGAACTCATAAAGAATGATGCTTTCACAATCCCACCACAAATACAGCATCGTCTTTCGTGGATGAAGTCCTTACTTTAATAGCGGAAGTGTTTTTTTTTTATTGGAGCTAAGCCATTGTTTTCGATGGTTCATGTTGACATAAACACACCACTTTTCATCGCCAGTGATGATGCGGTGAATAAATCTGTCCTTATATCCACGAGTAGCCTTGTGACGAGCAAGCAAACCTGTGGCAATCGTGGAGTGTTAAAATTTGTTGCTTTCGCTCAAAACGTGCGGAACCCATGCACCGAGTTTTTGAACTTTCCCCATCGAATGAAGGTGATTCACTTCAGTTTTCTGATCACACGCCAATTGTACAGTTAATTCTCTAGTCGATTGACGAGGATTTTCATGAAGAAGGTCGTCCAATCGATCTTCATTCAACTTAATGGGGCGACCAGAACGTTCTTCGTTATTAAGATTGAAATGACCGTTTTTAAAACGTGAAAACCACCATTGAGCTTTCCTTTCTGATGAAGCATTTTCTCCGTACACAGCACAAATATCGCGACGAGCTTTGGCTGCGTTTGCATTGTTCCCATCTCGATTGACAATGAATAACAAGTGTCGAAAATGCGCCTTTCTTTCAACTTGACATTCCATTTTGAAGTTACAGAAAAAAAAATTAAATCAACACAACTTTTAAATACACCGCAATGATTTATTACTCAACTTCAAGACGCAGCCTAAGCAAAAGCCTAATAGTCTACGCTGTTAAGAGACGTAGCCTAACCTTTGCAAATTTTGCTCTCATTATTTATTATTGTTTCTTAATATGTGCACAAATCACGTCAACAAAACTTAAATCAACACAACATTAAAAAAAACGCAAGAACTTATTCCTCAACCTAATAATTAATCCTCTTCTCGATTCATCTCATATATAACTAATATCGTTGAATTAATTATTTTTTGTAATAAATTACAGAATCTAATCCCATTCCATGCAACCCTTTCAGAGTAAAAGAGTATAAATTAAATGTCCTCAAAGATTTAGTGTCCCGAACTGGTCACATATGGTGTCCAGAATCAGCCACAAATTTTTGGCCAAGAGACTAAATGACTGCTTTCTCTCAAATGGCTAAAGCCATTCTCTTTGTTTTGCTGACCATCGATACAAGGTTACATAACTGCATGATCAGACAGCACCATGCAAGAGGGTGGGGTTACATCTTGAGACACGCCGATTAAAGAGCCTCTGTCTCTCTTTTACGGAAGGCATAGCATCATTTTATCTTCGCATATTACGAGTAATTCCTCTTGATAGCTTCTAGAAGCATTAAACACCCTAAAACCTTGGGTTAGCAACTTCATTAATGTAATTGAAGAAAACTGAAGGGAGGGAAAAGAATGAGAAAGATGAAGAATAGGTTGTGAGAGAAAGAAATAATGCTGATAAAAGTTAATATACTGGGACTTTGATGGGTACAAGGCTATACACTATGGGAAACGAAATGTTTTGATACAACTATTCCCAGGAAAGATTTTTGATACAACATCAACCATAGAAACAATTACGATACAACCCCATACAAAAAAGTATGATATATTACATATTAAATAAGCAAAGTTCTGACTTTTAACGAATCAATTATTTTAGCATTACGAAGATTGTTGTACAGCCGTTACAACATAAACTATGATCATCTTTTCCTTCTAGAGAAAGTTAACCAGAATAATTATTAACTTTGTCAAAGATCTTTTTTCTCTGACTCGAATTTAAAAACTAGGATCAGAAACAAATGTGTGTGCGTATGTACACTACATATCATCTACTATTTCAAAGACATCAAATAATTCAATCAACTCTTTTGCTGTCACGAACACTTCTTGAGTTAAAAATACACCTTATCGAAGGAAATGTTCGAAAAACTTGTTTTGGTATTAAATTATCCATAACAAGGCGTGAAAATGAAACCATAGTGGGCGAATATATCCAGGGACTTACTTTGGGTACGAACACAAGAGCCATTGAAAGGAAACAGCAGAAGATGATGGCCAGAGCTACAAATACGAACGATGCGTCCTGTTGTGCAGATATTACCAAAGTGACGGGGGCCGTGATCAGACAGAGCACAACCACATTGTAAATGCTCATTCCGACCTAGAAAAAACAACTCAGCCGGGTCCTATTATGTATGATAGAAAACCGTCAATAACCACGAATAGGCGAAGCCTAAAACCACCAGCAAAGGTTTAGCTAAAGTACGTAATCGAGTCTGTAGTCAATCGATCAAAGTTGATAATTTAAATTTTCACAAGGATAAAATTGGGAGCTTGTTGAACAGTTCCATAATTAATTAATCATGGTACTACGCTGAATTTCGTTTATAGAGTGACAATTTAAGATATTATTATTTGATGCGAAATGAAATGGGGTATATTTAATTCTAAATATACCAAGCAATTGCTACGCTGGGGGGAGGGGGGGAGCTTGCGCTTCGCTACTAAGATTAAAATTTAAAATCTAAAAAAAGCAGCCATGGTTAAATTTTTATAAATTTTCTTAAGTTCGCCAATTATAATAATTTTAAAAAGGAACTCTAAACTCAATTTTCCCCCTTTCAAAATATCACGTTGCTAAAATATAGTTATAGAAGATATATAAAAATAAATTTTCTGAACTTCACCATTTGTAATTCTTTGGGTTTTAAAAATTTCACAAAAATTCGATACTTATAAATATTTATTTCTGAACTTCACCATTTTGTTTTTTGATATTATAAACGAATTATTAGAAATAACTTTGAAAAAAAAACATAAGTCATAACCAACTAAGATGAAATTATTATTCAAAGACTCAAAAAAAACCCCTTCTTAAATTATAGTTAGTGAAGTGATGATGATGATGATGATGATGATGACTAGATAGGACGTTTACGATTAAAATAAATTAAATTTAGCGAATTTTTTAGCGTTATTGTGGCCCTTCATCGTTATTCTTGAAACATTTTTGACAAGGTTTTGTTTCAAAATAAGGATCCCAAATTTCAATAAATTTTGCCTTTTCCCAGCTTAGTTAGTTTTATATAATTATTTAATTTTCAATCATGGGTATCACAAAAATATTTGCATTAACAATTGCCTATTTTTTATGTTCATCATCATCATCATCATCATCATCATCATCATCATCATCATCATCATCACTAACTCTATAATTTAAGAAGGGGATTTTTTTGAGTATTGGAATAATAATTTCATCTTAGTTTGGTTATGACTTATGTTTTTTTTTATCAAAGTTATTTCTAATAATTCGTTTATAATATCAAAAAACAAAATGGTGAAGTTCATATATAGGAATATGATCAGGGAAATCTCCGGGCAAAATTTAGCTGAGAAGCGAGACAGTGAAATTACTCAGAATATTATCTTTAAATATCTATTGATTACCTATTTTCAAAATGATACTACGTCATTATTTTTGTTCCAAAATATTTCGAATGTATACAGTAACCATTCCAAATTGTTCATCAATATATACACACGCACACACACACACACACACACACACATATATATATATATATATATATATATATATATATATATATATATATATATATATATATATATATATATATATATATATATATATATATATATATATATATATATATATACCTTTTCATTACACTCTTCAGAAATTTAGAAAAGTTATGTAGGAATGAGTTTTACGGGATATGTTTTCATGTGCATAGAATTGAAATATAAAACCCCCCAAACTTTACCACCAAAGGAACTTGAAATTCTATTCTACTTTATTATCAATTTAACCTATAAGAGGTAAATTCGAAACTTACGAGTCGAGAATCATTGATCTGTTTTAGTTTGATGCTTCGCGTTTCGTAGGAAAGAAACAACCCGAAAATCAGTAGAATTCCTTTATAGCTGTAAACAATACCTGGAATAAAAACCATAGGTTGATTTTGTATTCTAAAAGACCCTTCATTAAAATCCAAGAAATAAAATAGAACCAAACTGATCCAGAAAATTCTTCATTACAAGATAAGAAACAAGGGCAATGGTCTGGGGCAAAGATCCTTCTTTACAACATGAGGAAGAAAAGGCGATGAAATGGTATAAGGAGCTTCTTCAGCACCATATTTATAAAGGTACAGGGTGTTCGAGCTAAATTTGACGGTTTGGATAACGGACACAACTAGAGTCCTTAATCCATGGGATTAAAATCGGGGTAATTGGGAAATCAGAAAGTGGCGCTGGTGAAGTTGTAGAAATTCTCCGATGCCCAAAGACCATTACAGTTGGGAGGGGGGGGGGGAACTTGATCTTTCTCCATGAAACTTGAAACGTCGCATGGATTTTACGCAAGCTACCTGTTGTTCAGAGTGTTGTTCAACTGGTCCTGTGAGAGGTTATTTTCATCTGAGAAAAACTAGATCGTTCCCTCTTCAACAGGATGCTTCAGCTTGTTCTGGAGCTTCTTTGCCATCGTCAATCGCTTTTCCTTGGACTTGGATGTCAGAATTTGTCCCTTGCGTATCATGCGCGAGTGGTAGCGAAGCTCCTCATTCCGACCTGGTTTCATGGTGACTACTACAACACCCATCTCTCTCACCTAAGCAAGTATTCTCTTGCTCGGGTCTTCTAACACCTTGTCCTGCAGTTGCTGGATAAATTTCGGCGTGCTGACGCAGTCAGAACGCCTGCTGTGTTCCTTTCTGCAGGCCACAGCTTCGTAGTTTCCGATGAAACTGTCAATGTCATTTCTTACAGCCTTTTTAATGTACAGAGAGCATTAAACAGCACTCAAAACATCGTCATTCTGATACCCTGCGCAAATCATCATGATACAGGTAACTCTCTTCCACAATATTCAGATGGCTTCAAGTCCTACATGTCACCTAACTTTTTCTCAACTAAAACGCTACTCTGTATGCTCCCCAACGCCGTTCCTGAAAAATAGAGACATCATAAATCGTCAAATTTTTGCCCGAACACTTTGTATGTGAGTCCAAGACAGGGGGAAAAAAGGCAAAGAAAGATCTTTTATTACATGATTTCGGAAGGCAAAGAGTAACTTGTTTTTTAAAATCTAGGAAATGTCTCCTTTCGCGACCGCCAACAAAAGCATAGCCGCCTAATATAACATAACAGTTTATCTATTGGCTAGATTAAAAGTCACAAAAATGCTAAAAAGACAATGGCAAACCAAACTAAACCAAAAACCATAATAACTAAAAGGAAACAAAATGCGAAAAGAAAAAGAGAAAAAATAGGTATGATCAAGTGTGTGTGTGGGGGGGATGATACCCGCCTCCTTCAGGCGTCAGAACATTCAACCAACACCCCAAATCTAAATACTATGCAGGAGGCCTCCCAAACTCTACCATCACACAATCCGGTGTGCACGAATGTGTCCCGAGTATCCGGGCCAAACGGTAGCGACCCCCCTCGTCCCGGACCGGGCCGTGTAGCGTGCGCAAAGCTTCCTCACACTGGGCCATTCAACAAGACTGATCAAAATAAAGTTCAGGGGAGCGTCCCGCGAATGTGGTAACATAGGGTACCAAAATATTCCCTAAATACAAGAAAATACCAAACGATGCTTCCTTTCAACATTTAAGGTCTAATCTATAAATGGATATTCCAAGTAGCCAAATGTTACAATTACCAAAAATCAGTTCTAACAATGGGGGAAAATATTCAAAAATTGATTTTTGTCATTTTTCTCTCATAAGTTCCTCAATTTAGTTATAGAATTAAAGGTGAAGATCAAATGGGGCCTAGAGCAATCAGTTCGTCAATTTAGTTATAGAATTAAAGGTGAAGATCAAATGGGGCCTAGGTTAATCAGTTCGTCAATTTAGTTATAGAATTTAAGGTGAAGATCAAATGGGGCCTAGAACAATCAGTTCATCAATTTAGTTATAGAATTAAAGGTGAAGATCAAATGGGGCCTATATTAATCAGTTCGTCAATTTAGTTATAGAATTAAAGGTGAAGATCAAATGGGGCCTAGAGCAATCAGTTCGTCAATTTAGTTATAGAATTAAAGGTGAAGATCAAATGGGGCCTAGCTAATCAGTTCGTCAATTTAGTTATAGAATTTAAGGTGAAGATCAAATGGGGCCTAGAGCAATCAGTTCCTCAATTTAGTTATAGAATTAAAGGTGAAGATCAAATGTGGCCTAGAGTAATCAGTTCCTCAATTTAGTTATATAATTAAAGGTGAAGTTTAAATGGGGCCTAGAGTAATCAGGTCGTCAATTTAGTTATAGAATTAAAGGTGAAGATCAAATGGGGCCTAGAGTAATCAGTTCGTCAATTTAGTTATAGAATTAAAGGTGAAGATCAAATGGGGCCTAGATTAATCAGTTCGTCAATTTAGTTATAGAATTTAAGGTGAAGACCAAATGGTGCCTAGAGCAATCAGTTCCTCAATTTAGTTATAGAATTAAAGGTGAAGATCTTATGGGGCCTAGAGTAATCAGATCCTCAATTTAGTTATAGAATTAAAGGTGAAGATCAAATGGGGCCTAGAGCAATCAGTTCGTCAATTTAGTTATAGAATTAAAGGTGAAGATCAAATGGGGCCTAGGTTAATCAGTTCGTCAATTTAGTTATAGAATTTAAGGTGAAGATCAAATGGGGCCTAGAGCAATCAGTTCCTCAATTTAGTTATAGAATTAAAGGTGAAGATCAAATGTGGCCTAGAGTAATCAGTTCCTCAATTTAGTTATATAATTAAAGGTGAAGATCTTATGGGGCCTAGAGTAATCAGATCCTCAATTTAGTTATAGAATTAAAGGTGAAGATCAAATGGGGCCTAGAGTAATCAGTTCGTCAATTTAGTTATAGAATTAAAGGTGAAGATCAAATGTGGCCTAGAGTAATCAGTTCCTCAATTTAGTTATATAATTAAAGGTGAAGATCAAACGGGGCCTAGAGTAATCAGGTCGTCAATTTAGTTATAGAATTAAAGGTGAAGATCAAATGTGGCCAAGAGTAATCAGTTCCTCAATTTAGTTATATAATTAAAGGTGAAGATCTTATGGGGCCTAGAGTAATCAGATCCTCAATTTAGTTATAGAATTAAAGGTGAAGATCAAATGGGGCCTAGAGTAATCAGTTCGTCAATTTAGTTATAGAATTAAAGGTGAAGATCAAATGGGGCCTAGAGTAATCAGTTCGTCAATTTAGTTATAGAATTAAAGGTGAAGATCAAATGTGGCCTAGAGTAATCAGTTCCTCAATTTAGTTATAGAATTAAAGGTGAAGATCAAATGTGGCCTAGAGTAATCAGTTCCTCAATTTAGTTATATAATTAAAGGTGAAGATCTTATGGGGCCTAGAGTAATCAGATCCTCAATTTAGTTATAGAATTAAAGGTGAAGATCAAATGGGGCCTAGAGTAATCAGTTCGTCAATTTAGTTATAGAATTAAAGGTGAAGATCAAATGTGGCCTAGAGTAATCAGTTCCTCAATTTAGTTATATAATTAAAGGTGAAGATCAAATGGGGCCTAGAGTAATCAGGTCGTCAATTTAGTTATAGAATTAAAGGTGAAGATCAAATGTGGCCAAGAGTAATCAGTTCCTCAATTTAGTTATATAATTAAAGGTGAAGATCTTATCGGGCCTAGAGTAATCAGATCCTCAATTTAGTTATAGAATTAAAGGTGAAGATCAAATGGGGCCTAGAGTAATCAGTTCGTCAATTTAGTTATAGAATTAAAGGTGAAGATCAAATGGGGCCTAGAGTAATCAGTTCGTCAATTTAGTTATAGAATTAAAGGTGAAGATCAAATGTGGCCTAGAGTAATCAGTTCCTCAATTTAGTTATAGAATTAAAGGTGAAGATCAAATGTGGCCTAGAGTAATCAGTTCCTCAATTTAGTTATATAATTAAAGGTGAAGATCTTATGGGGCCTAGAGTAATCAGATCCTCAATTTAGTTATAGAATTGAAGGTGAAGATCAAATGGGGCCTAGAGTAATCAGTTCGTCAATTTAGTTATAGAATTAAAGGTGAAGATCAAATGTGGCCTAGAGTAATCAGTTCCTCAATTTAGTTATATAATTAAAGGTGAAGATCTTATGGCGCCTAGAGCAATCAGTTCCTCAATTTAGTTATAGAATTAAAGGTGAAGATCAAATGTGGCCTAGAGTAATAAGTTCCTCAGTTTAGTTATATAATTAAAGGTGAAGATCAAATGGGGCCTAGGTTAATCAGTTCGTCAATTTAGTTATAGAATTTAAGGTGAAGATCAAATGGGGCCTAGAGCAATCAGTTCCTCAATTTAGTTATAGAATTAAAGGTGAAGATCAAATGTGGCCTAGAGTAATCAGTTCCTCAATTTAGTTATATAATTAAAGGTGAAGATCTTATGGGGCCTAGAGTAATCAGATCCTCAATTTAGTTATAGAATTAAAGGTGAAGATCAAATGTGGCCTAGAGTAATCAGTTCGTCAATTTAGTTATAGAATTAAAGGTGAAGATCAAATGTGGCCTAGAGTAATCAGTTCCTCAATTTAGTTATATAATTAAAGGTGAAGATCAAATGGGGCCTAGAGTAATCAGGTCGTCAATTTAGTTATAGAATTAAAGGTGAAGATCAAATGTGGCCTAGAGTAATCAGTTCCTCAATTTAGTTATATAATTAAAGGTGAAGATCTTATGGGGCCTAGAGTAATCAGATCCTCAATTTAGTTATAGAATTAAAGGTGAAGATCAAATGGGGCCTAGAGTAATCAGTTCGTCAATTTAGTTATAGAATTAAAGGTGAAGATCAAATGTGGCCTAGAGTAATCAGTTCCTCAATTTAGTTATATAATTAAAGGTGAAGTTTAAATGGGGCCTAGAGTAATCAGGTCGTCAATTTAGTTATAGAATTAAAGGTGAAGATCAAATGTGGCCTAGAGTAATCAGTTCCTCAATTTAGTTATATAATTAAAGGTGAAGATCTTATGGGGCCTAGAGTAATCAGATCCTCAATTTAGTTATAGAATTAAAGGTGAAGATCAAATGGGGCCTAGAGTAATCAGTTCGTCAATTTAGTTATAGAATTAAAAGTGAAGACCAAATGGTGCCTAGAGCAATCAGTTCCTCAATTAAGTTATAGAATTAAAGGTGAAGATCAAATGGGGCCTAGAGTAATCAGGTAGGGCCTTTAATTGGTAAATTTCCCTTCTACTTCCCACAAAATTATTTATAAATAAATGATTAGATTTTCCTATTTGAAATAACTGATTTTTTGTCGCGTGCGACTCTTTAAGTTACTATCTCGGTTGGAAGGATGGTAACCATTTTACTTTTCAATGAGTTTTTGAAAGTTTTGAAGGTCGTAAGTCAGAATAATTGAGAGCACGCGACCTTAGGTCAGGTTGACCTCGTTTTAATCTTTGAGGATAGGAAGTTGCGGAGGCTGCTGAAGGAAGCCAAGAGGCATTGAGGACGACTTACCGAGCCAAATATTGTTGTGCTCACTCTCACAGTGCTCGAGTTCTGGCTTGATTTTGTAGTCCTCATCGACATTTTCGGGCAACTCGAGGGGGAACTCTTCAATGATTCGCTGGAGGGGATCGACGCCTTGCCACGTCCCCAGGACGATTACATCCACAACCACGAAGCAAGTCACCATCACGTATAATTTCCAAGGTTCTACTCGATGCTGGAGGAGGAGGAGGAGGAGGAGGAGGAGGAGGAGGAGGAGGAGGAGGAGGAGGAGGGGGGATTTATTTTTATTTATATTTATCCTAACCCCCAAACTACTGGGGGCATCTTCCCCCTAAGAAGTGTTTAAAGCCAACGTGAGCATCTCTACCAGAAGGTTTGTAAGGGAAGATCTGTAGAGTGAAGATGGAGGAAGGGTAAATGTGTAGGAGATATATTGTATAGCCGCAGATCCTCCTCTAGGCATTGGAGAATGGAGGATACGCAATCTTCCAGATGTCAGCTGCAGCATGATTCTCCACGCTAGACACCTTTGCAGGGTAAAACAGTAGAATATTTTCTATTTTTTATCTAATATATATTTCAGAAAGTCTCTTTGTATGTATGTATGTATGTATATGTACGTATATATATATATATATATATATATATATATATATATATATATATATATATATATATATATATATATATATATATATATAGAAGGAGCAAACTTTTTTCCCTGGCGTTATCTCTGTCTTCTCGGTAAAGGATTGCCTTCATTGTGCCGCCCTCTGTTCTCTTTGATTCTAGTCTTCTTCTAATGTCCCTTTCTCTTACCTCTAAAAAAACTCCCGTTTCTTGTCTCATTGCTCATTCGTGTCCAATTTCTCTTTCTTTTAATATATATATATATATATATATATATATATATATATATATATATATATATATATATATATATATATATATATATATATATGGTTAGGTAAGGATAAACATAAGGTTTCTCAATCCTCTAGAGAAATCTCCTGGAGTTCCTCAATCCTCTTCAGGAGCGTTACATATACCACAAGGCAACTATTCACTTTGCCCAAAAGGAAATTTCAAGAAGCCATTTTGTATAAACTAACGTTTAACTTCAAAGGAAAACGGAGAAAACGTGAATTTTAGCCGTGAATCTTCGCCCATTCTAATTTTTGATAAATGAACAATATTGTTCTAGTCAATGCGGTTAGGTAAGGGTAATAATAAAGTTTCTTAATCCTTTAGAGAAGTCTCCTGAAGGGGGTTGAGGAACTCCAGGGGACTTCTCTAGAGGATTAAGAAACCTTATTATAACCCTTACCTAACCGCATTGACTAGAACGTTATTGTGGGTACCATTGTGGGTAACATAGGCTACTCAGATTTGGCAAAAGTGGTGCCACTGTAATGTGAAAATCGTTCGTTTTTCTGTCATCTCGTCTCTCATGATACCCAACTCCATTACTCAAAATTAAATAAACCTAATATTTTATACGTATCAACTTTTAATTGCGTAATTTATCTCAAATAGAGAATTTAATTTGTGCCAGATAGTTTTTTATGCCTGGACAACTCCGGGTGTTTTTGCTAGTTTTAGATAATGTCATAAATCCCAGTATTTTTTTTCGCCAAGTTATGGTTGCTTGGGTGGCGCAAAATTTGACACCGCCATTTTATCTAAAAAAATATTTTTAGTGCCACCTTTCCCTTTCATTTGTTCGGGGGACCCAGACCGGATAATGAAACCAACATGAAGATCAGTATAAAACAGCTCAAGCTCTGACACCAGGGGTCAGTGATCGGTGGGATGGAGGGAGGGGTAAGAAGAACAGTAATATTGTGTTTGCCACCAGCCGGTGATCCTTTATGACCTTCGATGGCTCATGGGTGAGCCACCCGTTCAACGTCAGGGAGTGTGGACTGATAACCCCATAGGCCTATTTCGTAGACAGAAGCGTGATGCGTCATGTGTGCAAAGGGGAATAAGTTAAACGACAAATTGTACTGAGTGAACGTGTGCGTGATGACGTATGAGGATGAAGCTAACATCACCTAACCTGATATCACCTAGCCTGACATAACCTAACCTGACATCACTTATCCTGAAATTACCTAACTTGACTAACTTGCCATCGCCAAACTTGACATCACCTAAAATGATATCACGTAACCTGAGATCACATAACCTGATATCACCTAAACTAACATCAACTAACCTGACATCACCTAACTTGATATCAACTAACCTGACATCACCTAACCTGATATCACCTAACTAAACATCACCTGACCTGGTATCAGTAACCTAGCATCACCTAACCTTATACTATTTAATCTGACATCACCTAACCTGATATCACCTAACCTAACATCACTTAACATGATATCACCTAATCCGATATCTCCTAGCCTGATATCACCTAACCTGATATGACCAATCCTAACATCACCTGACCTGATATCACATATCCTAATATCACCGCACCTGACATCACCGAACCTAACATCAGCTGACCTGATATCACCTATCCTGATATAACTAACATCACCTGACCTGATATCAACTATCTTAACATCACCTAACCTGATATCATTTAATATGAGATCACCTAACCTGATATCACCTAACTTAACATCACCTAACCTGATATCCCATAACCTGACGACATCACATAAAATGATATCACCTACCCCGATATCACCTAGCCTGATACTATTAATCTGACATCACCTAACCTGATATGACCAATCCTAACATCACCTAACCTGACATCAGCTAATCTGATATCACTTAATATGACATCACCTAACCTGATATCACCTATCCTACCATCACCTAACCTAATATCACCTATCCTAACATCACCTAACCTGACATCACCTAACCTGATATAACGAACATCACCTGACCTGATATTAACCATCCTAACCTCACCTAACCTGACATCAGCTAATCTGATATCACTTAATATGACATCACCTATCCTGATATCACCTATCCTACCATCACCTAACCTAATATCACCTATCCTAACATCACCAAACCTGACATCACCTAACCTGATATAACGAACATCACCTGACCTGATATTAACTATCCTAACATCACCTAGCCTGACATCAGCTAATCTGATATCACCTAACCTGATATCACCTAACCTGACATCACTTAACCTGACATCAGCTAATCTGACATCACTTATGTTAAGATTACAGCCTATTACACCGTATTGTACATGTGTCTGTGTGAGCGTGCATGAACGCATATAAGTCAAAGGGGAATAGCTTGGATGGTTCTCCCCCTCCCCCTCCTTCTCTCATGCCTATTCTCTAGGCTTCAAAGACCAAATGTATCAAACTCAAAACCCTCAAACTTTCCTCAAACTCTATGACTCGGTCGGCCGGACAGAACTCCGGAAGTGTGCGGCACCGTGAACGACTCCATCTCGCAAGTAGGTCCTCGCCCGCGTTCTCCGTCCGACCAAGGTAAGCTTTTATACCCTCTTTCTCGCATAGGTTCTGCGAGTTCCCTCGAATCCCACCAAACTCTCTCTCTCTCTCTCTCTCTGCTGAAGGGCTTCCTCAACGAGCCAAAAAGAAGAAAAGAAAGAAGAAAGAAGAGAAAGTAGAAATAGAAGAAGAGAAAGTAGAAAGAGAAGAAGAGAAAGTAAAAGGAGAAGAAGAGAAAGTAGAAAGAGAAGAAAAGAAACTGGAAACAGAAGAAGAGAAAGTAGAAGCAGAAGAAGAGAAACGGGAAACAAACGAAGAGATAGCAAAGGAAGTCAAGAAGATGAATAAGAGGAAGAATAAGAAGAAGAAGAAAAAAAAAATAGAGATACAAGAGGAAAGTGGCAAGTCGCCTCCGAAAGGAAAGACTAAGTCGCCCGCAGTCAAATGTGCAAGAGTCACCCTTATTGGTGATTCTTAAGCACGGGGTCTGAAGCCCCTGCTAGCGGCCCGCCTTCGCACAAGCGTTAAGGTGAGCTGCATCCCAGGTTGTGGGAATAAGCAGGTAAGAGCTGAGGCCGAGAAGTCTCAGATTTCAGAGACTTCAGTCGTTGCCCTTATGGTAAGTGGCAACGACCTCTACCTCAGAGGAGGTAGGGTAGGCCCTACAGGTGAAATTATGAGGATAGTTATGGGCGCTGTCGACGACTGTGGACTGAAAACCCGCAGACGCGTCGTGGTCGGGATGCTCCCGAGGTGGGGTCCAAGCCGGACTGCCCACTTGAGGAACATGTCGCTAAACAGGCGCCTTGCAGACCTCTGTACGGCTGAGGGTGTCTTTTTTGTGGACCCGTACGCCGTGTTCTATGGTAGAAAAGACCTCTACCAAAGGGACGGGGTGCACCTCTCCTTTAAGGGCAAGGCGTTCCTAGCCAACCTCATCCAGGATGTCGTGGAGCGCACCCAAAGGAGTGTCCGGCCCATTGGGAAGGCGGACGTACGCCAGTACGCCCGAGTCACTCCCCAAACAACCTTCTCGGAGGTTGTCAAAAATGGTGCCACCACGACAAACAAGAAGCCGGGAAACGGAAGAGTATAGGGAGTCCTACATTAGGGGACTCCCTGAAAGTTCTTCTGTTCAATGCGAGGTCAATCAGGAACAAGTTTCCTGAGCTCCGTGGCCTCGTAGCGACGGAAGAACCCGAAATGGTAGCCATAACAGAATCGTGGATAAAAACCTCAAACCGAGACTTTGAAGGCGAATTCACGGTTCCTGGCTACCAACTCTTCCACAAAGATAGGCCAGACAGAGAGGGTGGCGGTGTAATGTTGTATGTCAAGGATACAATCAAATCTACGAACTCCAACGTTATATCCGACCACGAGCTCCTAGGCGTTGACCTAGAGATCGGTCCTGCCAAATACAGGACTCTGCTGCTTTACAGACCCCCTTCCCAACCTGTTGAGAAGGACAGGGAACTGTACCAGCTGCTGGGTGAGCTGGTTCAAGGCAGAGTGTGCATCGTTATGGGCGATTTCAACAGCAAAGTTGACTGGGAACCTAGAGCAGCCTGTGGCGAGAGCGCGCTACTCCTGGAGTTCGCCAACAACGAGTTCCTCACTCAATGGGTCAGAGAACCGACGAGCGGAGACAATATCCTCGACTTGGTCTTCACCTCTGAGGATGATATCGTTGAGGATATCTCTGTAGACGAAGAGCTCGGTGGCAGTGATCACCAGCTAATTAGATTTAGCGTCAAGATCCCGAAGGTAAGGTTTGTTGCCAGTCAATTAAAGAAACTTGACTTGAGAAGAGCAGACTTTGCAAGTCTTCGAGCTGGACTGACTGACGTGAGGCTAGAAGTGTGCGATGCCGTTGAAGACTCGTGGAATAGTTTCAAAACCACATTCACGAGTCTTCAATCGCGTTTCATCCCTCTGAAATGCCCCTTCTGTCTTCTGTTCAACCTAAGTGGTTTAATCGAGAAATCGGCCAACTGCTTAGGGAGAGAGAAATGTGTACCGGCAATCGAAGATCTCGGGTGACTTTGACGAATACCGGAGGCTAGCCAGGAGAGTGAAGTCCAGCATAAGGGCGGCTAAGCGGTTTGAGGAACTCCGAGTGGTGAGACTCTGTAAAGAGAATCCTAAGGAGTTTTTTTGGATATGTGAACAGCCGTAAACCAATCCGTCGAACGATTGGCCCTTTGAGGAACGAGGAGGGGACATTAAAGCATTCAGATGCAGAAAATGCCAACCTCCTCAACGACTACTTCTCTTCAGTGTTTACTGAAGAGTGTGGTCCCATTCCCCAGCCGACGGATTCCTACTCGGGGGAAAAGCTGGAGGCAATGGACTTCACCGAAGGAGAAATAAAGAAAAAGATCGCTGACCTAAAGACGAATAAGTCCCCTGGACCGGACGGGTTTCTACCTAAAGTGTTGAAGGAAGTGTGCGATGAAGTATCACGACATCTGTGCGCTATCTTTAACATGTCAATCCGGACCGGATGCGTTCCTAGAGACTGGCGTGAGGCGGAGGTGACTCCTATCTTCAAGAAAGGAGACCGTAACCAACCGTCGAACTACCGACCTATCAGTCTGACTTCGATAGTCGGTAAACTCATGGAAAGCATCATGGTGGACAAAGTGACGTCGTATTTAGAGTCAAATCTGCTACTGAGGAGTTCCCAGCACGGCTTCGGAAGGCAACGGTCATGCCTGACGAACCTTGTGGAATTCTTCCACTTCGTTTTCAGTGAGCACGATCGGGACAAGGCGGTGGATGTGGTCTACCTAGACTTTCAGAAAGCCTTTGATAAGGTACCACACCGCCGCCTTCTCCGGAAAGTGCGAGCGCTTGGCATAGACGGAAAGGTAGCCGGCTGGATCAAGAACTGGCTAAGTGGCAGACGGCAACGGGTGGTGGTAAATGGACAGTCTTCTGAGTGGGTGCCCGTTACTAGCGGGGTGCCTCAAGGTTCTGTCCTGGGACCACTACTATTCATCATCTACGTCAACGACATGGACGGTGACATGGTTGCCAAGATTTCCAAATTTGCCGATGATACCAAGCTTGTTATGAACGTTGCAAAGGATGGAAATACTGCCCGCCTGCATGAAGATCTTGGGAAGATTGGGGAGTGGTCGGACACGTGGCAAATGCCTTTTAACGTGGGCAAATGCAAAGTGATGCATATCGGCCACAGAAACCCCCAATCTCAGTATATCCTTAAGGGCACTGCTATGGAATCCACCGACACTGAGAAGGACTTGGGTGTAACAATCACTAGTGACCTCAAGTTCTCGAAACAGTGCATTGAGGCGGAGAAAAAGGCCCAAAGGATGCTAGGCTATATTAAGCGCCAGTTTGGTTATCGGAACCAGGAGATTGTACTGTGCCTGTACAACTCACTTGTCCGACCGCACCTAGAGTATGCCGTACAATTTTGGAGTCCTTCACTGCGAAAGGACATCGCGAGATTGGAACGCGTACAAGCCAGGGCAACCAAGCTGATTCCCTCTATCCGACATAAAAGTTATGAGGATAGACTAAGGGAATTAGATCTGTTCTTGCTGAAAACCCGTAGACTGCGTGGTCAGTTCATCGAAGTTTTCAAAATACTTCGAGGGTTCGACAATGTTGACTACCGGGATATGTTCACACTGAGTGAGAACAGAACGCGCAATCACGGCTTCAAACTTGAACTGAAGCGTTACAACCGCAATCTGTGTGGAAATTTTTTCACTTACAGTATCTGCGGTATGTGGAACGCACTTCCAGTGGAAGTTGTCAACAGTGAATCTGTTGACCAGTTCAAGTCAAGACTAGACAAAGTCTTGAAAAGTGGCCGTTTAGGGACGCAAAACAATTGAGCAGCCATGTGCCCGCTCGATTGCTAGTCCAAAGGTACCCTCTTTGAATGGACCGTAAGTTCTCCTAGGGTACCTTCTTTCCTTGTTGTTACTCCTTGTTGTTACTCTCTCTATCTATCTATCTCTTTTGGGCCCCTCTCTCGCCTAAATTCATTTAACCTTCGGTCCTTCAAACTCTTAACCTTCTATCGATTTCGAAACCATCAAACATCTCTCAAACTCTCAAACTACCCTTAAACTAAACTCTAACTAACGAGGGCATTCGGAACTAAACATCGTTTAGAATAAGTTCTCTGGAGAGATCCCTATAACTTTCCAAATCAATTGGATCTCACTTAACCGCTACCACCTTGCTTAGCCCTGCCCTGCTTTCGGGGTAATAATTCTAACACTTAATCTGACATCACCTAACCTGATATCGCCTATCCTAACATCACCTAGCCTACCATCACCTAACCTGATATCACTTAATCTGACATCACCTAAACTAACCTAATCTTAAATGGTTTGTTTTACTAATTGTTTATGAAACTAAATAAAAATTCTACTTTTTTCGCATTTGTGTAATGCCCTCATATAAATTATGTCAGTATGTAAAAATAATGTCTTGAGTTAATATATGATTTAAAAGTGTTTTTTTTTCTTATTACTTTGTTTATGACATTTAAATAAAATGCGACTTTCTCTTGTTATTTTTCACCAGCCAAAATATTTATCTTTTTTCGTGACTCATTTGCTGTGAATTTTCCCCGACCATGTGCTTATTACCCCCTAACCCCCACCTTTTTGGCCAGGTCGAATGCAGGCCTAATCATTGATCCTGCCCTGTACGGCTACTCCACATTTTCCAAATGCTCTCAGAAAGAGGTGTAATGCCCCTGCTATAACTAAAATTTGGAGAAGAGCTGCGCCCTTCCAACTCAAGTGCACATCGAGAAACGCGCTCTCGCGGTCGTCCTTTGAACTTCTCTTAAATCGCCCACTATCTTTTCGCCCCTGTATAGACCCAATAAAGGGTGAAGGAGGGCATTAAAAGTTCCAAATAATACAAACTTCAAAGTTATGCGAGGACAACAAAGACGCGAAAAAAGGTCAGCAATGGACCCCACCCCTTCCCCTCCTAAGCTCTCTCCGTAGGTTGAGACAACGATCTTGACAGCAGGTGTCCCATTAGGGTCCCTTAATCAAACCGTGTATGAGTTAGCTCTCATCTCTCTATATATCCCGTGCTTCATGTTGAGCACAATAATCTTTCCTCTCTCCCTCTTATAGCCAGATGTAAAAATGTTACTCCATAATTGTTTTTGTCACAACAGTGAGAGTAGTAGCATGTAAAAAAGATCTCTTTATTCTTCAGCTAGCCACCTAGGAGCCTACCTTTTGAGGAAAAGAGGCAGTTTCAGAACGTGGTCTTTCGGTCCCTAACGCCTTACGTAATCACACCTTTTGGTGTCCGGCTAATGTTGCCTTCATTTTTACTTTCACAACCTCCTCTCTTTAATAACACCCTAAGAAACTTCCCGACCTTCGTTGTCTTTAGCTTTATAATAATTGTTCACCTTTGATTCCGTCTTGGCCTTTGTTGCGAGGCGGTGCACTTGCCACACTTTGGAGAACATGGCTCCGAAAGCGAGGCTGAAACCGAGACACAGGACCCACGCTCGAGCCCCGCAGACAATCGGGAAGTATTGCTCGGAGACGAAGCGTCCATCGAGACCAAGAAGAAAGATGGAGCTCAGGGAGAGAATAATTCCCACCAGACAAGTGTTGTTGCAACTTGGGTGAGAAAGTTGAATGTGCCTTGAAGGAAGAGTACGAGTTAATTTCGATACGAGGAGAATCCAAATCATTATTTAACAGGGCTTTTGTACTTGAGCCAAATCTAAGTATGTTGTGCAAGAAGATGAATGTTCACTAACCTTCGATGCCTGTGCATGAAAGTAAATATGAGGAGAAGAATAGCCCACAACACTCCTACTGTGCTGATCGTACACATGGAGATAAAGAGACCTAAGGATATTGTCCGGAGTTTAGGTCTTATAATATTGCGATCCTGTGGGACTTTTCCACCTGTTGCGGAATGAAAAGAGATGTTAAATTTCTGTAAAAATGTCTTAGAAGAAATTAAATTAAATTGAAATTAAATCACTATGATCAAAAAATGCTTGAGAGGAATAACCATAAACCTGTCCAATTACACTAGGTACACTCCCGTAAATATGCTGGGAACCTCCGATTAATGGAAACTGTTGCAGGGTGTTTGGCCATCCAAACCCCAATGCCTTCAGTAGTGTCTCTTCGGTGCCTACGCCAGCAGATGAGTGCCCTTAGACCCCAATGGCCGTATGAGAATCCGCGGCTATACATATATCTTCCAGACATTTGTGGATATAGGGGCAATATGATTTCACTATTTATCGTCCCTAATCGCTCTTAATCATTGTTTTATGTCCGCTCGTCTTTCCTCCATATCATTCACCTCATTCTCCGTAATTCCATCGACCTAACTAAGGGTAGATGAGGTCGTTAAATTTCTTTATTGAAACTATAATTTTAAGACTCAAATTTACCGTAGATTCCACACTCACCGGCCCATCGTTCCTGCTCGAGCCAGGTTAGATTCCCGGTTTGGAAATCGTAGTAGCCGAGTTTCCGATATTCTCCGTCGGTCATCTGCTCGATCTGAGTCCAAGCGATGCGGGATCCGTCGTTGCTGAATGCCACTCTCCCCTGGGTCAAGGAACCACTATGTTAAGTTTCAACGCTCAGAATCTCTATTTCTCCCTATTTAATCCGTGGTCCAATTTGTGTCTGTTTGTCTCACTTTCCCCGACTTCCATAACTTTCCTTTCTCTCCCAAAATATAAAAAAATAGAAAGTAAGAAAGAAAGAGATATAGAGAGAAAAGGAAAGAAGGAACAAGAGGACGGAAAGAAAATAAATGAAGAAAGAAAGAAGAGAGAAAGTGAGAATGTGTTGACACTTTAAGGGCCTATGTTGCCCTGTGGAACCACAATTTCAAGCCACTTTGATTCTTAATATATATATATATATATATATATATATATATATATATATATATATATATATATATATATATATATATATATGATTTAAGGGTTATTATATTTTATATATACCGTATAGTCCAATTCGGGCATCAAAGGGTTAAAATTATATTTTCAACTTGTAGATTTCCCCCTTCCCTCTTTCGTCTGCCTACTCTCTTAGTATGTCTATCAGATCGGTCTTTCGCCTAATTTCTTCCCTCTTATGGGGTTGTTATCAAGCTTTAAGCCTGATAGCGGGTGGTTTTAAGACTGTGATTCTGCGCACTCAGTTGACACTCTTCTATCCTCAACGCGATTTTGGACCTTTGAAGTAGGCGAATTCTACGGTGTTCCCCACTGAGCCTTGCAACATTTCCTCCCACCCTATATTGGGGTAGATGAGGGGTAGCTTTTTAATCTATTTAGAGAGGAGCCGTTTTCACTTTAAATTCAGAACGCTACGAGGCTTTAATGGGCCAACTCTCTCCCTCTCTCGCTTACTGAGAACCTAAGTTTTATCTACTCTTAAAGCTTCTTCGTCTTACTTTTCAAAATTGATTTGGCAACCTGTTAAGTATTTTCCCTATTGTGTCTGTTAACGGTAAGTCAATTTAAGCTCGCATCGAGCGTAAAGGTAAGTGCTTACTCTTATTACTTTTATTAGTCGTTTTGGTTACTTTATTATAGTCAAACAATTGAATGTTGCAAGTAACTTTTCTTGTTCAAGTAGATAACATTTCAAATCCTTCAAATTCTACTCCCACTGCAATCGTGTAAATTTATTATCAAATCAAATACCATTATCAAACTTTTAACCCTATTCAGATGGCAATCGTGCAGACATTATTCAAACTCTATTATGGAAACCTTTTATCAAATATATATATTTTATTTCCTTAGCGAGGAAAGGCGGGAATTAACGCAGTTTGAGGCTCATCTGAAGAAGGCAACAATACTTTTGAAACAGAAATTAATTAATTTCCGATCGTTTACGCCTTTTCCATTGTTAAACATTAAACAGCTATCTAATACGTCGGTGACGCCCCGCGAATCGTGATTATCTCATTAACAAAAGAAAAAGAAGAAGATAGAGAGAAAGAAATTCAGTGGCTATAAAAATTTCCCTAGATTTTAAATCGATATCCTTCTAGTCACGCTAGCATAAACACTAAGAGTATTCCTACTTGACCCCCTATTTAGGCTTCATCGCAGTGCCTTATCGTGACTGGCACTCACCGAGACACCGAGAAACTCGGTCGCATTCATGGCCCTGTAGAGTTGGTCGGCAATCTTCTCGTTGGTGTAAGTGAACTCCTCGATCGAGCGTCCGTCCTCCGCCAGGCTCTGCATGGTCCGGTTCAGTGCCAGTGCCATACTCCAAATTGCATCGTAAGCCAAAGGAGCCTCCTTAAAATGAACACTCAGCAAAATTGGTATTTGAAATGTATATATTTTTAACATTAATTTAGAATAGTACCGTGAAACAGCTACCCAATTTGAACGTTGTTCGCTTGCAACAATTTTAAACAAATTCATTCAAACACTGCATATTAAAAATAAACCAAGTGAATTGATAGATGACATGCCATGTTCGCACAGAAATAAAACCACAAAATGACATTAAAACTGTAATAGACTGAGGAGAAAATCATGAAAGAGGAACTAGTCTAGATTGAGCTAAAACTATAATATTGGCACAGGACGAGGCACAGGACGAGGCACACTACTGAGACTTGGAAAAAATGATATGCGGAGTATACAAGTGCAGACACTCGTTAAATAAATGTGTACTGAGCAGCTTCCTTCATGAAAATGACAAGTCTTATTTCACCGGAAGTCAAATCGATGTCAAATGACTCCGAGGAATTCGGGTATAGTCAATTCGTAAGTGGCAAAGAGCCACCTCACATTATCTAGATTTTTGAATAGTCAATGGACAATAAAGAAACGACTGTATAATATTCTATAAATTAAAATCAACGCAATTACTCACTCTCGCTACAGATCTCATACATATTCAGGAACGAGGAGAATGAACTCCATATATGATAACACCGAAGTTACAGGATTATCAAGGGTGGCAGAACGAACAGTTCAGTCAGTCCTCGCATTTCCTAGGATTACAAAATGACTCACAGCACAGCAAAATGAAAGAACTTCCTTCTCCGACAGGTAAACGAAACAAGTCCTATCAACTTCCTGATTAAGGCTATGACAATTGGCGCAGCGCAAAGTTATGTTACTTTCTGGGTCCTTGTAAGCGGAGGCAAAATTTACACACGCATGCGTGACAGGGCGATGGCCCCCAAATTAGACAGTGGAAGATAACATAAATAATATATTGAATCCAAATATAAATGCTTATAAGCAAAAATAATTCCGATCAAGAAAAGAAGGAAAATGACTTAATCAAATTACACTCGCACATGAGCGACCCTCCTCGTCGGTAGAATGAAGGAGCCCTTCCACAGTAAGTCCAAAAACACCGTCGCTGGTGAAAAGGTATTTTAAAAAAGGAAGACCAACGAGGAAATTTCCGTACCTGATACCCCTCGGGGTACTTGTTATTCTCGATGTCGTAGTTTTTCTTCAGCAGTGCCTCGTTTAGTCGAATGCGAAAATCTTCCGCCGACTGCGAACACAAACAATTAATTAAGGAATCATAATGAATCCAGAGGGTTATTATAATTGTTTTTATTAGGGTGTCAATAAATTAATGTCGTTTTTAGAAGACTAATAAAAAATGCTTATTAGAGGTTAACTTAAAAAAAATTATTTCAAGCTATTTAAACATAATTATAGAAATGCCTAGGTCAATTTAAACTACAAAAATGGTGTTTGATTGTTACATGAACTGTCTGAAAGACAACGTTAACAACGTGTAAATATTGCTTCATCTCTATTGACTCGAGAAACTTGCGAACCATTTCTGTACAAAATTGTTACAGGAGATAAAAAGTGGGGTCCTTACTGATAAATTAAACCCCCCAAACAATGTCTCAATCTCGAACAAACAACCTATTCTTACACATGGACGAGGTCTCCAACAGTAGAGGACTCTGCTTTGGATATAGAGTTTATTTTTTTGTGAAAGGAGGAATTCCTTGTAAGGCGTTCATTAAACAATAAAAAAATACTGCAGACTTATAGATTCATTAATTGAAATGTTTAAATGAAGTTCTTAAACAAGAAAGTCATTCAACGGTCAACCGAAAAGGGCTTCCTGCTCCTTCATAACATTGCACGCTCAAGCGTGTGATGTTTAACCCAAGAAAAAAAAATAATGCGTTAAGGTTGGGAAGTTCTTCCTCATCCTTCACATTCACCTGACTTTACACCATCTGATTACCGTTTATTAAAATCATTACAACCTCACCTAAATGACAAAGTTTGCTCTCATATGAAGGAGGAGGAAAATGACATCAAATCGAATATTCCACCAAAACTCGAGCGAATTCTTCAAGAAAGGAATCCACCGCTCAATTAAATGGACGGGGGGGAGAGGATTGTCTAATGATGGAAACTTTTTGTTGAATAAATGCAGTTTTTATATTAAAAATGATTTTATTTTCCTCTTTTTGAAAGGACATTAATTTAGTGACAAGCTAATGTTGTGATTATTATTATTAATCTTTTGTAAATGTTATACGCCCTCTTTTATCCATTATTGGCACTAACAAGGCGCAAAAAGTGAGAATTAACGCCGGCATCCACGTCAGAACGCTTTCGTAAAGAAAGGGATAAAATTAGGGAAAGTGAAAATGTGTGGAAGATATACAGGGGGATGCAAAAGTCTACAACACACTGTTAGAAATGAAAATTTACCTTCTTTATTTAACGCAGGTTAATGTAATTTACATCGCACGTGGGATTTTATGTAATAAATACAATGTAACGACCAGAAAAGAAAAATGATGAGCATGAAAATCTTTATAAGGACAATAGTGAAATTTGACAACACAAGTGTACAACATATTCATGTCAAAATGTGAAAAATGTCTCATTAAAAACTAATTCTCATTTGTTCTCGAATATCTAAAATATTCTAAACTAAATTCAAGGTTTCTTTCGTCATCGTATGTGTGAGGCTATTGCGTCATTCGTAACAAGATAGTCATACCGTCAACATCTTCATCATGGTGATAAACAAACAAATCAGTTAAGATCTTTGTGAACGCATTGTAGCCCTTCATAAGAGTGGCCTTGGGTACAGAAAAATCTCCGTTCAGCTTAGAGTACCTCTAAATTCAGTCTAAAAAAAACCCATTTAAATAAACGGGAAACGTTCTTGGAACAAAACTTTGGTCACATGAAACGAAAAGGGAACTTTTCGGTCGAACTCATTCAGCAGGGTTTGGAGCAAACAAGTTCTGCTGACCAAAGTCGCGTGCTCTCACTTATTTTGATTCATGAGCTTACGACCTTCAAAACCTTCAATAATTCCAGGACTAACTTTGGGAGGACCTTGTCAATTATATCAATCAAAAGAGAATGTAAAACAACATAAGGGTTTCAAAATTCGTTAGAATCGGCTTAATAGTTACAATGTTATTACCAAAGCAAAAAAGAAAGCAAAACGAGGACCGACCGACCGAACGGCATAGTGAGATATAGAGCCACACGCGACTAAAAAGTGGGAAGTCACGTGCCAAAAAATACGACCTCAACAGTCAAATTCGGTGGTGGATCAATCATGGTATGGGGTTGTGTTTGCTCATCAGGGGGTGGATGAATCGAGGTCGTCGAAGGAAGAATGAACAGCAAAATGTACTGGGGACTTTAGAAAGAAATTTGTAATCTAGCGTTGGTCTCTGAACTTGAAACGAGGATGGGCATTTCAAAAAGACAATGACCCCCAAATATATAGCAAAATAAACTAGGAATTGGCTACATGCAGGTAGAATTAATGTTATGGAATGGCCAAGTCAATCTCCCGACTTGAATCCCATCGAAAATCTGTGGAGGGAATTGAAACTCATGGTCCAGAAAAGAGATCCGCGTAACTTATCTGATTTAAAGAAAATATGTTTGGAGGAATGGAACAAAATCAGCTCAAGCCCTTGGAGAATGATCGTAAGAGATGACTCAAAGCGGCTACCAACTGTAATTGACAACAAGGGTTATACAACCAACTACTAAACCATGTTTATATGAATGTGTTGTAAACTTTTGTGTTGTCAAATTTCACTATTGTCATTATAAAGTTTTCCTGGTGTGTTGTAAGTTTCATTAACCTGCGATGACCAAAAGTAAGTAAGTAAATTTGCATTTCTAACAGTGTGTTGTAAAATTTTGCGACCAGCTGTACATATATTCCGAGTATCTAAAGAGGAGACTACTTAGTGCGATTGGAATATGACTTGCACGCAACTCTCCAAATCCAGTCCAACCTCCAAAAGGCAGATCCCCAAGACCTGGGCTTGGTAAAGGATACAATCCTTCAAATTTCAGCTGCACCGTAGTTGGCCATGATGCTGCTGACACCCCAATTGCAGGCCATAAAAGGAACGAGTATATACAATTCGGTTCTTTAGGAAGTCGGTCATGTCCCACGTTTAGTACCGGGTTCGAACCCCATTGAGAGCGGACACATGAAATTATCGCCCTCGTCTCGATCTGAAGCTAAGACCAATCGGCGGTGCGTCAAGTGCGACACATTCGCGCCGGCAGCTCTACCCACATACATCATCATACTCATAGACAACCACACACATCACTCTTCCGTCTCTAGGGGGCTAGGGCCTAGTCGACTGGAAAACTCGCTTCCGATTGCATCGAAGTTAAGCCACATTGGTTGCGGCAAGTTACCAGATGGAGTCATGATTTGGAGGTATCATATCCACACTCACCTGACGCGGGATGGGTAGCTCGCCCTTGGGCCACGAAACGATCCATGCTCGGTGTTTGGTGGCCAAAACAATACTCGTGATTTTCCTGCCCCTCTCCACAACGGAGACCAACCCGCTTCCCCAGGGCTTGGCAACGATTATCATTCTGATCTTTATGCGAATTTCATTAGCCGGTTGGGGGACTTTGTCTACATTAGAAAGAGGTTGGTGGCTCAATTAACTAAGTAACGAAATGCCATTGTAAAAAATTGCATTGCAAGGAATTCTATTGCCACTAATCGATCACTGATTACCATTCCGGAGATAGTTTTTTGATTGTCCTGGTTCCACATGAGGGCCTCTGTCGTGATGTGACCTTCGGCTGCTTGTCGCATCTGCTCCCGTGTACAGTTCAGGCCCTCTTCTTCCAAGTTATTCTCGTACCATCCATCCCCATACCACCCTTAAAAACAAGCCACATAGGGTGTAGAACGCTGCCATATCTGGGTCTAATATCTACTTACAATACCCACTCTGTGTTATGTAGGAAATGCCCATCCCATTGTTTCAGATACCGCGTTAGGCAACTAAATGCGATTGTATCTACCGCGTCGTAGAGGTAGGAAGGCCTCGTTGGGAAATTGCACTCTGTATCTCATGAAGGCGTTCAATGACCGTGTATTTGTCACTCTCTAGTTTCTTGTTCCTTTAAAAAAATCTATCTTTATTTTTTCTTTTCCATAGTTTTGACATAAGTCAACGAGTAGTGTTTGGGCATACAGTCATAGCCAAAAGTTTTACGACTAATATACGTATTTTTTCAAAAATATTTCTTTAGTTTTGGAAATTTACTTGATAGGAATAAATATTCCAACAATTCAAAACTGATGAGAAAAAACGGAATTTCTTCGCTGAGTCAAAAGTCGCGTTCTGGTGCTGTTCTTGTAGGAGGTGAGTTTCAGTCCCTCGAACTTCGCTATTCAATCAAAAGGGTAAAATGATGATAAATATGGATTAAATGAATGATGTTATGTAATTATAATCCATTTCCTAACATTTTTTTTGTAAAAATAAATGTTTGAATCTTTTCAATTCCAAAGAAAAGCGTGCAATCATTGTTGGTCTGCACCAAAGAGGCCTGAAATGCAAGGAGATAGTTGCTAAAGGTATGGCATAAAGGAGCACCATCTCTAAGATCATTAATGACTTTAAAAAGAATGGTTACACTCCTGTAAAGAAGTCTTCTGTATGTCCAAGAGCTTAAAATGAATACCAAGATCACCTTGGAGCTTCTGAGAAATATGTACCTCGTTAAGGAGGAGAAAAGATGAGCGCTTTCCCACGTCTTTTTCGTGCCCACGGTTAAGCATCCGGACGCTCTCCATGTCTGGCATTGTTTCTCATCTAAGGAAACTGGAGCACTAACATTATTTACCAAGAACACCGTCATGAACTCAAAATGGTAACAAAACGTGCTTCATCAGCACCCTTTCCCAACAGTTCAGGACCAATTTGGGGATGATTACTGTATTTTTCAGCATGATGGTACATCTTGTCACAAAGCAAAAACAGTAACAAAGTTCTTAGCTGAAAATAACATAGAACATTTGGGACCTTGGCTCGGGAATTCGCCAGATTTAAATCCAATAGAGAATTTGTGGGCTATAACAAAATTAGCGGTTAATAAGGAGAAGCGATCCAATGGTGAGCAGTTGCCGGTGCATATTGAACAAAAATGGCGCAATCTGAGTCAAGATATCATCACAATTCTAATCTCCACTACGCTAAACCAAGTGATGCTGTCCTGAAGCACAAAGGATACCAGTGTAAATATTGATTGTGCACATCAATTGACTGTATTTATTAATAAAATAGGTTTGAGTTCTATTTTTTGTATATTTCACCTTAAAATTATGATATAAACATACTAAAACAAAATGCAACATTTGATTAGTTCTATTAATTTTTTTTCTTATATGAAAAAAAATAATAGTAGTCTCAAAACTTTTGGCCATGACTGTAGAAGTTATAATACTACTACAAATTCTTGATGCTAAAGAGAACGATTATATGAACCGAATACATTCTTTAAAAATATTGCTTTCAAATAATTTTCCAACACCATGATGATTTGACAATGAAATCTGTTAAAAATGTCTAGCTTTTATGTCGAATGACCTCATCTAAGTCATATGAAAACAGGATGGTCCTACCCATTTGCTGGTTTATTACTATAAATACAATTTATTATGCTTCCCCGCAGTCCGACTTACCGATAAAGAACCAGACGTACGCTTTCCCATAAAGCTCATTCTTGTAGATCTCGCACAGGGCCCTCCGAGCTGCGACGACGTAAAACAAGCCAACGATGATCCTAGCGTCTTGTCGCTTCAAGTTACGAACAGCGTCTGTCGGGTTGCTAAGGAAACTCTGTCTCGTCACCACTTCGATATTTGCCCGCTTACACTCCACCTCCAAATCTTCAACCGTCTTCGGTGGTGAAAGACGAATGCGTATAAACAGGAGTCAGTGTTTGAGTTTGAAAACAAAATCAGACATTTTTTTTCCTATTTCCCAGCCCTTCTTTATAAACAAAGCTTATCGAATGCCACTCGATATTTATTTTACTTCTTTGCAGTTAACTTCTTTTTCATCTGGGATTTATTGATATATGTATATACAGACAAGAGTCTGGTATTTGTATAGGTCACAAACGCAATTTCAAATTGATGCGTCAGACCGACTGGGGCCCCGGCCCCGGCTATCCATCGTGCCAAAACCGAGGTTGGAGCCGGGGTCTGTATTTTTATAACTTAATCCTTTGTGGAAAAATCATTTAATGAAACACTAGTTTTATTTTCAACATTGTAATCACTAATATGATAAGAGATTTACTATTTCCTTTTATTAGTTCCTTTGAAATAAGAAAAATTACTTGATAATGAGGGAACAATAATTACAAATTATCTGAATGGTCAGAATCATTGTCTGTGGCTATTATTTTCGACATCGTATTCTTTAGATCAGAGGTGCCCAATCTTTTTGTTCTTCTGTACCTCTTGGCATATTTATAAACTCCTGTGTAGCCCTAAAAATTGAGGATGAAAAAGAAAAACAATGAAATTGAATTTTTTATATTTTATTATGAAATTCTGTTTGAGTAAACTGCACTGTACACACAAAGACACAGACATATATATATATATATATATATATATATATATATATATATATATATATATATATATATTTATGATTATCCATAACATCAATAAATGAAACTCACGAGCCTTACATAATTCATAAAATATGATGCATCACCTACACTTTTTTTATCATTATCCATAGCATCAATAAACTAAACTCACGTAATATACAGAATGTTTTGATGCATCACAGACATATCTTTCTTATAATTTCTCATAACAACCGTGAATTAAACTCAGGTAATTTATAAAATAGTTTAATCCTTCATACATATTTTTTTATAATTATCCATAATGATCATTAATAAGTAAAATTACACAAAACTATTCAAAACTATGTACTGATAAACAAAACTCAGAAATAGAGAACGGACTAATACGTTGTACAATCTGGATGGAGTTACATCATGCATTGTATAGTAGTGGTTATTCTCACGGATCCAATGTGCCCCCTGAAGAGTACAAATGTATAACTGAGGGTACATGTACCCTAGATTTGGAACCCCTGCTTTAGCGTTTGGTGCAATGAATCCTTCATGAACAGTTGGCAATGGCTCTCAGGTTATACTTCAGAAACAGCAGCGTTTCAACATTCTTTGGCAGTAATTTGACACGATCCTTCTGAAGTGTTTCTCCAACTTTAAACTCTCTCCCGCTAGTTGAGGAGTTCGGTGGTGATCCCAGATAAGTTCTTGCCAAAGATGACAGCCTTTGAAGCTCGCTGTTGTGCGCTGCCCTGAACGTGAGCGGATCATCGCTTATGTCGATGCCCATCATTTTCCTGTATTTGTTGAGCTCAGTAATTGCTGCCTCAGTCACATTAGGACAGAGCTCTGAACTTTCTCTTGAGTCGTCCTTGAGAACAACATCCCGCGAGCATGACATGGAAGATGCTGTACATACCTGAAAAAGTAAAAATGTAAAATTAAAATTATGAGTCTAGCCTCCTCTATTTTTATTTGAGAAAAAAAAAACTGACTAAATTAACAGCAATTTATATATTACCTAACAGCTTCTGCCTTTTGATTCCATGTCATTCGAATCAAATAAGCAAATACCTAAATTACCGCTACCTCCTTTATAGACTTATAGCTACAGTCATGTCCGTATACTTTAATACTTATTCATTAGGCATTTTTATGTTCTCACCTCGTCAGACTGACTATTGCCTGCTGGTTCAGCTGTCTCTGTCACCGTCTCTGCAGACTGTTTCTGACATTGCTCGAATTAGCTCTGACATAGCGAAGGAGAGCAACTTTTCCTTTCCTCTTTGGCTGTTATCTTTGTTCTGGAAAGCAGCACTTTTGTACCTCGGGTCTAGGAGAGTGGCTACTACCGTCAAGGGATTTTGCTCCACATTGAAAAAATGTGCTCTTGAATCCCCACCTTCCAAATACCTAAATTAAAAATATCACGTCATCAAATATGTACAACTATTATACATAGTAACTATGCTGCAGAAATATGCGTAATAAGTATACTATTATTTATGATGAAAAGAATTATAACTTTTGGTGGGCAAGTTTGAAATGAAAATTGTTGCAGGTTTTTACAAACTGTTAGTTACCTTCAGCGGGGTCTCTTTCATAGTTGCAAATCGTGCTTGTGAAACTTGTGAGATCTCAAAATTCATTTTCTTGGTGACACGGATGATGTCTGTCACTGATGCTGTGTCATTCTATACTGCCTTAGTTGCTGCATTGATTGGTCCGGGCAAAGCTATAGCTTTAAGGATGAGGTTCCTATCATTGGAGTCATCTAAAGGAATATCGGGGTATAAAAGTACTTTTTAGCAATACACTACTTTTTTGCATAGTTTAAAATTTACTATAAATTATATATAAAGATAAACTATATATAGAGTGCTGAATAATGAATATCTAGTAAAATTGTTACCTTTGACTCAGCCACAATTTTCAGATCTGGGTCATCTTCAAGTTTATTGCGTTTTTGCTGTAGGGACGCTCTAGCATCATGTAGACACTTCTCTATCGAGTTTCGCAGTCCAACAGCATCCTGTTCATAGCTATACTAGCCTGTTGTTGATATTTAGTGAAGATTTCTTTCATTTTTGGTCGCCTCAACTTATTTACAAGAGTTCTCTCCCTGGTTTAAGAAAAAAACAAAACAAATACAACTTCAGTAGCCGTACAAGATTATTACTATTAGTTGGTGTTATGCAAATTATTCTGTCAAGATCGGTAAAATTGTTCAAAATCAAAAAAACAATTATAATTCAAATTTACAATGCTTTGTATGTAGTTTTGCCAGTTTATTGCAAAATCATATGCATATTACCTGTCAATCATCAGCTTAACTCCACTTTGTTCAAGCACTGAATGATAGAAGACTAAGTGTAGGATGTGGCAGAAGCATCCTATGCCTTGGTATCCTGCATTTTTCTTACTGCGAGAACGATGTTACTGGCCTTGTCTGTCACAATAACATGCACGTTACTTAATCCCCAGTCATAGCATATATTCTTCATAGAGGAAGTACGATTTAATGCAATATGAGCTGTATTATAAAGAATACATCTCAGTACTGCAAGTTTCCTCTTCAAATCACTTGTAATTCTGTCAGTAGTTAGGGACAAGAATCCTTGCTTGGAGATTACCAAATGTCAGTTGTTATGATGTAAGTTCCATTTTCCTTGGAGTTTGATTTTAATGACGGCTTGACAGCATACTGAACTTTTTCATTTAATTCTGCCACGAGTTTAGTCTATAAATTTTTCAGGTGGAACTTTGAAATTTTTTGAAAGATGGTTGACAAATTTTTGGAAGTGTGCATTCTCTACAGTTTCATAGACCTTCAATCCATAACAGAGCCAAGGAGTGAGAAGCTTTTCCCCTTTAATCTGTTCAGGGTGTTTTGAATCCCATTTTTTTGTAATATCCAACGTCTCCACAACAGTAAACTGTTCTGGTGTAGAGGCTTTTTCTTGCAGAACATGAACTTGAGCTATATCTTCTTGCTTTTTCCCTTTTTTTTCTCTCTTCTTTATTTCTTCTGCTTGCTTTCCTTCTGCGATAGAATGTTCATCTTTATGCTTTACCTTCAAGTGTCTCCACATTGATTTCGTGGAAATTACTACTAGCTCCAGCAGATCCTCTCCTTATTTCAGTGTGGCAAACATCGCATGTTGCAACTTTCGCTCGTCCATGGACTACCGTAAAGTCCCACACTGATGACGCCGGACGCTTAGTAGCTATAGTAATTTGTAATTTGACTGACTAATAACTATTCACTCAGTAATAAAATAGTTAGATGTTTCTAATATCTGTGCTGACTGCTAAAAAGATAGGTCAAAGATACATGTAAAAAAAATAATAAAAATATGTTAATATTTCACGCGACTTTTACTTATTTTATTAGTACAGCAAAAGCTCCTATGAAACAAATGATGCATTCTGAGAAGAGCTTGTTTAGTCGGCTCTTTGTTTTGTATGGTTGGCCGTTTTCTTTTCATTTTTCAGGTATGACCATTGACCATAGATAACTAATTTACAGAAGAAAATTCAATTTAATAATTACTAACTTTAGTAGAGAGATTACAAATGCATATAGTATTTAAGTAGGATTCTTTATGAAATTATTTAATTCATCATGAGTACAGTTTGAGTCATAATAAATTCAATTAAAGGCTATACAATCAGGAATATGTCATATTGAATTTAAGATGTAGGTACTAGGTATGCAATATGTGGATAATGTGACAGAAATATTAATAAGAATAGTTAAAATTATGAAAATTAGGAGAGCAGCCCACGAAAGTTAGCTGGCTTCGGTAATCGTCATGCAAACAATGGTCAGTTTCTCGAGCGCTCACTAGAATACAGTATCCCACTGCAGAGCGGGGTTCAAGGACGGCCGAGGTTATCCGCAACCGCTATATAAAGGATATTTTTTCACCTTCGTGGAATATGCCCGTATTTCGTGCACTTCCGGTCCCGGCCCCGGAAAAGTATGACCCCGGTCAGTGTATAATACGCGCCCTACGAGAGATGTCTACAAAAGGGGTTTTATCAGTGTAGTCTCGAATTTACCTCGAATACAAGACGTTGGGATTCAAATTATAGTTAGTGTGAAAAATATGTCTCGGAATTTGATGGAGGTTTGACGAGAAAGGAAATAGTGCTGTATTTTCTTACGGATATGAAAACCTCTTCGGCCTGTTGCAAGATGGCGATTCTGGACCAGCCGAATTTTTTCATGAGGCGAATTCGGGTGGGGTTGTGGACTGTTGCGGAGGGATGAGTGCGGAAGAAGGTAGGGAAACGATTTCTGTCTGACAGAGCAGGGGAGCTGGATCCAAAGGAAACCTGAAAATCATTACGTTAACCATGAGAAGTGGTAGGGGGCAGGTTTTCGTTGTGGAAATGAGTGAAAGTTAAAAAAAACACTCGCTACAGAATCCTTAGTGATCTAAATTGTCTCTTCTTCTTTGCCTATCACTATGTACCTCGCATGCATTCTCACTTCCCATAAAGTCACTACTTTCAAAAGCCCTCTAGCAGTTTTTTCTACCAACTAACACCTGGTTACACAACATCATCTCCCTAACTGGAAACACGCATAAATCGCCCCCTCTAGCTAAACAAACCTCCCGTAAAAGAAAGAGCATACTTTCATAGCAGCAAACACAGGAGATGACTAGAAGGAATAAAATCCATTGACCGGGATGACGCACTGGTTGATGAAATTAGTCCTATTTTCAACCGTTAATTTATAAAGTTAAACCAGACCTCCTTAGAACCCCTACTACTCGAAAATAGAGATCCCTGGTTGCCATCACAATGAAGACTGAATGGACAAATGTCATGACTGGTCTCTGTAAATCTGAATACATAAAAGAAGAATGTTTTTTCCTTCTAACCTATCTTCTACCCTTTTTCGTCTTACCGCATTAAAACAACCGTATTATGTGGTAGGTATGATGACTGGAAATTGGAACTCACCACAACGAGTTGCCACATTTTGGCTGCTTCTCCGATAGTAGTGGATACTGTTGAACAGCCCCCGAGAAGCATCAGTTTAACCGGCTCGTTATAGAGGAGATCGTACATCACAGCAGTTCCAAGGCCGGGTTCACACTGACATGGAAATGAATGAAATATTATATTTAGTCCAGAGAAGAACGTCTTTTCAGTGACGTAAGATGGAAGAGTTAATGACGATAGAATTAAACATGGAGAAGTGGAGACAAAACAATTGGCGTTGATAAAAGTATCCCATGAACTGTTCTTCTATTGGGGCTCTTGGTAGCTAGAGCTTGAATTAATATAAATATATGAGAAAAATGAGAGAATCATAAATTGCAACTTTATTCATAGTTTAATGAAAGCCATCGGCTTTATGTTGATGCGTATATGTACACATCAATATGGTACATGAATAAAAGGGACCTCATGAAACTGTTAAACCCATTAATTATCCATACGTTGTGTCCTGAGTGTAACGAGGCATACACAGACTCTCAAATTCACCCAGAAGATGAAGTTTAACTCGTACATTATTCAATCGCTCCTAGAATATTTCGGACACCAGTGGACCAAATCTACCCTGAATCTACTGGACATCAGCAGACCAAATCTCTTGAAATGTTCTTCACGCCAACAACCCAAATCTCCTGGAGTTTTCGTCACGCCAACATAACAAATTTCCAGGAAAATAACGCACACCAGCAGGTCAAATCTCCCGGAATCTTTCGGACACCAGCGGAACAAATTTAGCCTGCATCTTCCAGACGCCGGCAGACCGAATCTCTTAGGCTAGAAGTTTCCTCACGTCAACAACCCATACATATTTCGTGAAATCTTCCGGACGCCAGAAGGCCGAATCTCCAGTAATATCCGGGACGACAGAAGACCAAATCGACCCATTCTCGATTGAAGTTTGATAGTGTCGGAGACGCCTATCATTAATTTATTACATTTATTTTTCATATTTAAATATAAGAAAACAAAGGTTTCATTTAGTCACTGGGGTTTGTCGCAAACTGAGGTTTCCGGGAAATCAAAGAGTTCCGCTTGATAACCCTTAATATAAGTAGATTTCCTGAAGCTGACCTAAACCTCGACAGGGATTATATTCTTGGGTTTTTTTCAGATGTGTGACTGAATAGTTATATTGAGAGAGGTTCTGAGATGGTGAAGAAGAGGGTGGGATAGGATGAAATAGGCAGTGTCTTCAGATTACTAGAGAAGGCAGTGGGAACAATCATGGTTTAATCTATTTTGGTATTCGTGTAGGGAGCAGTGATTTGTATTTATGAGGAAGCAGTGATTTGCAGTCCTGTAGGGATCAGTGATTTGTATTTATGTAGAAGGCAGTGATTAATATTCGTGTAGGCAGCAGTGATTTGTATTCCTGTAGGGAGTAGTGATTTGATTTTATGTAGGGAGTAGTAATTTGTATTCATATAAGAGGGAGTGATTTGTATAGCTGTAGGGAGCAGTGATTTGTATTCCTGTATAGAGCAGTGATTTGTATTCAGGTAGCGAGCAGTGATTTCTATTCCTGCAGGTAACAGCGATTTGTATCTATGAAGAGAGCAGTGATATGGATTCCTGTAGGGAGCAGTGATTTGTATTCCTGTAGAGAGCAGTGATTTGTATTCCTATAGGGAGTAGTAATTTGATTTCATGTAGAGATTAGTAATTTGTATTCATATAAGAGGGAGTGATTTGTATTCCTGTATGGAGCAGTGATTTGTATTCATGTAGCGAGCAGTGATTTGTAATCCTGTAGGTAACTGCGATTTGTATCTATGAAGAGAGCAGTGATTCGGATTGATGTAGGGAGCAGTGATTTGTATTCCTATAGGGAGCAGTGATTTGTATTCATGTAGCAAGCATTGATTTGTATTTATGTAGAGAGCAGTGATTTTTATTAATGTAGTGAGTAGTGATTTGTATTCACGTAGGCATTAGTGATTTGTATTCCTGTAAAGAACATGGATTTTTATTCATGCAGGGAGCAGTGGTTTGTATTAATGTGGGGGTAGTGATTTGTATTTATGTAAAGAGCAGTGATTAGTAGTCATTTAGGGAGTATTGATTTGTATTCATATAGGGAGTAGTGATTTGTATTCAGGTAGACATTAGTGATTTGTGTTCCTGTAGGGAATAGTGATTTATATTCATGCAGGGAGTAGTGATTTTTATTCAGGTAAGCAGTAGTGATTTTTATTATGGTAGGGAGTAGTAATTTGTATTTATGTAAGTAGCAGTCATTTGTATTCATGAAGGGAGGAATGATTTCCTGATAGGAAGCGGGTCAGTGAAACCTTAGTTCGGCGATCCAGTGTGGCTTCGGATTGGCGAATCTATGTAGGGTGTGAGGTGCTTTATAGTAGGGTGTTTTGTTGTTGGTTTTGCAGTGCTATGCGGGTAAAGAGGTGTTAGGAGAACCTTAGCTATCAATTGGGTGTAGTGGTTAGCGGGGTAGTTTGGGGGTCCTGGGGATTGGAATAGGAGTGCAGAGGTCGTTTAGTGGGTGTGAAGGGCATGATGTTAGTCGATAAATTGTGACTAAAAGATTAGGTAGTCTTCGATTCGGAGAATTTTTGTTGTGGAGGTGGTGTATTGGAGGGCCATGTCTTTGATGCCCGTATTTTGTGTTGGTGTGTTAGATTAGGTAGATGCTAACGCTGAGAATGCGCAGTTGAGTATCGTGCGGATGAACTGTCAGCAAAGAGTTGTTCAGGGTATCTTTGTGTTTTTCGAGTGTTGTGAGTATTGAGTTTGGATATATGTAGTCTTTGAGGTAATATATTGTGCGTGTTTTGCAAAGGCCATGTGTGGGTCTTGGGTGGCACCCTGTAGTGTGAGATTAGGATTGAGTGGGAGAAGTTGGCCATGGAGCAAGATGTGTGGTAGTAGTTGGATTGTTGATAGTCAGGAGTAGAGGATGACTGTTGATTTTTTGGGGGGAGGTGTACTTTCTGTTTAGCGTAAACCAGTTTTAGAGGAGGTTTAGGTGATTTTTGATGTTTCTGAAGGCTGTGTGTATGGTGGAGGATTGGGATGTGATGGATAGGTAATCTGTGTAGATCTTTATGCGAACTAATTAGGTAATGGGAAGGGGTGTGACAAACATGAAGAGGCTGAAGAGGGAGGGAGAGAGGATCGCACCTTGGGAGATCTCGTTGGAAAGTTGTTGGTTTTTAATATTGGGCTATGTGTTGGAAGACTTGGGAGGGGAAGGGGCAGTTTTGATTAAAGCCTTCTAAGATGGGAGTTGTTAGGGTGGTCAGTAGTGTGGTTGTGGAATGTTTTTCTCAGAAGCTATGTTAGATGTCTGGGAAGGATGTGATGTATTTAGTTCTGTTAAGGATTAGTTTTTCTAGTGTGTTGGGGATGGTTGAGATGAGCGAGATAGGTGTGTAGGAGTTCGGGGATTTGTTTAGCTTGAAGGGGGGGACGGTATGTGCGTTTCCAGTTCGAGGGAGGATGTTGCGTAGCCAGGAGTAGTTAAATATATCTATTAGTGCATATGGGGCTATTGGGTAAGGGTGTTTTAGATGATATCTGGGCCTTCGGCTTGCGATAGTTTAAGAGAGAATGGAGGTTGAGACGTTGGGTGTGTATGCAAATTGCGTAGCTTTTTGCATTTTCCTATTGTTGCGGCTGGAGTGTAGTTGGCTGATTTTGGATTAATGGGTCATAAGCAGGTTGCATTGTTTGGTTGGGCTAAAAATGTTGTCTCTGGTAAAAAGAGATTCATATGTGAAGGGTATTTAAATATCTGAAGCGTGTATTTTTTATCGTAGGTCAGAAATGGGAGCTGTTGTTTTGTGGTTGATTGTTTGAAGGTATTCTTTTCAATTTTCTTGTTGGAGTCCTGAATTTGTTCAGGTTGCTGGGCAGTGGGGGAATTCTGTTTTGTCTGAATCATTTTCCTTCTTGTATGAAGTCATTTGCACTTATTATAGTCTAATAAATAGTAAGAAAAGTACCCCACAGGCCAAGGCTTTGATCTAATTTTGCCGCTTCACTATAAAAAAAGGAATAGTACCAAGATGTCCCATAAGAGCTATTCCTACGACCGCTCCATAAGTAATTTGGTGGTGGTGATTCCCGCGTTTTCAAGCCAAATAGAGAACCTGATATCATCACACACAAGTAACGAAATGGTTCGGACTCCACCACTACATATATTGATCCACGTTCTGGAAAATCCCTAGAGTGAAATAAAAAACTAGAAAAAAAACCGGATTGAGAAGCGTTAGGACGCAAATTATGACCCATCACTCAGCTCAGGATTTTCTGCTCAAGTCGATTTCCAGCAGGAAAATAGTGAAGAAGTCGGTTGCTTTCGTCGTTTTTGCGTGAAACCTAGAGATCATTTTCATTGTCCTGTCAGAAGCCCCAGGAACACGTGAATGGTGTAATTAAATAATCGGAAGCAATCAACTATATGAGCTCCAAATTGGGCTCCTCTGACACATTTAACCATAAATGTATACACGTCTATTTTTTATCTCCTCTAAAATTTAGACACTAAAGGTTTATCATGAAACTTACGATATCGTTACAAATTAGATTGAAATTGCCCAGGCTTTATTCTTTCGAGACTGCAATGTTATCCTTTTTTTGCTACTTTCTTTACAAACTTTAGCTAGCCTTTTGTGTGTCTGTGGAGGGGGGGGGGAATTTTGAAGGCTATCCGCCTACCAGCTTTCGTCCATTCATCTCTTCTCTGGGCCGGGAGTGTGTATTGGTAAGGGGTGGGGATTAACTCCTCCCTTGGCTCCGGTTGGGGTGGTGGTTTAAACCTGCCTGCATTCCTCCCCCAAACACCCGCACTTTGCCATCACGACACCAATGCTTCTTGGAGCATCTGCGGCTATATATGTTCCACACATTTTCACTTCCTCTTTCTTCATCACTTTAAAAACCTCTCCTTAAAGTCTTCTGCGTGATTTGCCCGCGTTGCTATTGCGCTTTAAATTAGATAGTAAGAAATTTATACGAATCCAGTTACTTAAAGCAAAGGTTGATTCCTTTCATAGTGCATCGGTTATGGATGGGATAGACATCCATACCAAGGGCCTATCTGGAATAGGGCAGTAGAGTCCTTAAAGGAAGTGTTACAATCCCTGTATTAATTTAACCGGCCCATTTTCCTTTGGTAGGATTTGGAGTAAATATGACAACATCATACGGAAGGATAATGGAGAGTGGCAAAAATCGCAAGAAACAAGGAGGTATGCAGATTATTTACAAACTGAAGAAACAGGGAGGTGGTATGTAGATTATTTACAAAGTTAAGAAACAAGGAGATATGTAAATTGTTTACAAACTGGAGAAACAAGGATATATGTAGGGTATTTACAAACTGAAAAACAGGGAGCTATGTAGATTAGTACCATGAGAAGAAACAAGGAAGTATGTATATTATTATAAAGTGAAGAAACAAGGAGGTATATATATAATACTTATAAACTGAAGAAACAGGGGGGTATGTAAAGTATTTACAAACTGAATAAACGGGAATGTATTTAGATTATTTACAAACTGAAGAAGCGGGGATATATTTAGATTATTTACAAATTGAAGAAGCAAGGAGGTATGCAGATTATTTACAAACTGAAGAAATAAAGAGATATACAGATTAGTTAGCACGTGAAGAAACATGGTGGTATGTATATTATTTAGAAACCAAAAAAACAAGGGAGTATGAAGAATATTTACGAACTGAAGAAACAGGGAGGTATGTTAAGTATTTACAAAATGAAAAAACGGCGATGTATTTAGATTATTTACAAATTGAAGAAGCAAGGAGGTATGCAGTTTATTTACAAACTGAAGAAATAAAGAGATATACAGATTAGTTAGCACGTGAAGAAACATGGTGGTATGTATATTATTTAGAAACCGAAAAAACAAGGAAGTATGTAGAATATTTACGAACTGAAGAAGCAGGTGAGTATGTAAAATATTTACAAAATGAAAAAAACAGGAATGTATTTCGATTTTTTTACAAACTGAAGAAGCAAGGAGGTATGTAGATTATTTACAAACCGAAGAAACAAAGAGGTATATAGATTAATTTGCATGTGGAGAAACATGATGGTATGTATATTATTTAGAAACTGAAGAAACATGGACGTATGTAGAATATTTACAAACTGAATAAATAGGGAGATATGTAGATTATTTACCATGGGAAGAAACAAGGAGGTAGGAATATTATTTACAAACTGAAGAAACAGGGAGAAATGTATAATTTTTATAAACTGAAGAAACAAGGAGTTATGCAAAGTATTTACAAAGTGAAGAAACAAGGGGGCATTATATTATTTACAAACTAAAGAAACAAAGAAGTATGTAGATTATTTACAACTTGAAGAAACAGGAAGGTATTTAGATTATTTACAAATTGTAGAAGGAAGGAGGTATGTAGAGTATTTACAAAATGAAGAAAAAAGGAAGTATTCAGATTTTTTAGCATGTGAAGAAACATAGAGATATGTAGATTATTTAAAACTTGAACAAAAAAGACGTATGTAAATTATTTACAAAGTGAAGAAACAAGGTGGTATGTATATTATTTATAAACTGAAGAAACAAGGAGGTATGTAGATTATTTATAAACTAAAAAACAGGGATGGATGTATATTATTAAAAAATAAAGAAACAAGGAGGTATGTAGATTATTTACAAAATGAAGAAACAAGGAGTTATGTAGATTAATAGAAACTGAAGAAACAGGGACGTATGTAGATTATTTACAAACTAAATAGAATATTAACAAATTGAAGTAAAAAGTCGGTATTTAAAAGATTTAGAAACCGAAGAAACAAGGAGGTTTATAGATTAATTTAAAACTGCAGAAACAAGGATGTATGCAGATTATTTACAGACTGTAGAAACAAGAAGGCATGCAGGTTATTTACTATGGGAAGGAACAAAGAGGTGTGTAAATTATTTACCATATGAAGAAAAGAAACAAGGAGGTGTGTAAATTATTTACCATATGAAGAAAAGAAACAAGGAAATATGTAGATTATTTATAAACTGAAGAAACTATACGTTTACTACAGTCAGAATAACTGATGGGAACACACTTCTGAGAGACCAAATTTAAATCATACAAAGATGTGGTGAGCATATCAGTGCCCTACTGAAGCAAGCAGCCCCTTTGACAACATTGTACTCAACAAATTTGAAGAACGAACCACAACATTTACCGAACTACTCTGGGCAGTTAAAATACTCAAAAACAATAAATCCTCAGGCCCAGATGGCCCACCTGCAAAGATACTAAAACACGGAGGTTATGTACTTCTAAGAGACTTATTTCGGTTTATTCAGGAGGTATGGGACAAGGAATATGTACCTCAACAATGGAGAGATGCAAACATCCTAACTATATATAAGAAGAAGGGCGACAAGTCGTCGTGTGATAATAGCAGGGGGGCATCTCCTTACTCTCTGTGGCTGGAAAAGTCGTCTCCAAAATAATGCTTCAGAGGCTAATAACTAACATCTGTGAACACCTAATGCCAGAATCACAGTGTGGCTTCCGCAAAGATCGCGGCCCAATTGATATGATTTTTACAGTATCGAAAGCTTTTGATACTGTAAATAGAGAAGCTCTTTGGGAGGTAATGCGTATCTCCGGATGCCCTGCAAAATTTGTAAAGATAACAAATCAATTCCACCAGTCCTGTTTAATATGTACCTAGTATGTGTCACAACGCTCCGTCATGGATCTCTTCAAGAAAGGAGTGGCATTAACATCACCTTTAGATTAGTTGGGAGTCTCTTCAACATAAGGAGACTCCAAGTAAGAACTAAAACCTCACTAGGACCATATCTTAGAATTACAATATGCAGATTATTGTGCTCTCGTGGCGAATATGCCTGAGGCACTACAGAACGCACTAACAGCTATTAAAGAGGCCTACACGAGACTTCGCCTATCAATCAACATCACGAAGAACGAAATAATCTCGCAATGGTCAATAACCATGACAACCTGAACCACCAATATTTAAAATATCTGATGAGGAGCTAACAACTGTACCTTTATTTAAGTACCTCGGCAGTTACCTCTCCTGCAACACCACCTTAGAAGAGGAGATTCAAAATAGACTAAAACAAGCAGCAGCATCCTTTGGCCGCCTCTGCCCAAGGGTGTTCAAAAACAAAGCCCTCACAATTAACACAAAAATTACAGTCTATAACTCTGCGTGTCTTTCCACCCTACTTTATGCTTGCGAGTCATGGACAACCTAGCGTCGAAACATCAAACCTCTCGATGCGTTTCACATCCGATGCCTTCACAAGATCTTAGGCATCACATGGCAAGACAGGGTCCCGCACCCACACAATCATGGAGAGGACAAATAGTGCAAGCATTGAGGCAACAATTGCAAAACATCAACTCCGATGGCTGGGCCACGTCATCCGTATGCCTGAGGAGAGGCTTCCACGCAGAGTAGTGTATGGGCAGTTACAAGAGGGCAGGAGAGCGGCGGGAGGACCTAAGCTGCGATACAAGGAACATATTAAAAAGACACTTAAAAACTGCAAAATAGACTCCATGAACCTGGAACATCTAATAATCAACAGGGAGGACTGGATGAGACACAGCCAGCAAGGAGTGGATGCCCTGGAAGCCGATCGGCGAAATTACCAGAGTGAGAAGCGTGCTCGAAGGCATGCAAGAAGGGACCAACCGACTCCCTCACCTGGTCAAGAATACCAATGTGCTGACTGTGGTAGGCGCTGCTCTTCCAGGATTGGCCTCTACAGTCATCAAAGAACCCACAGGCGAAGACTGATGATGTGAGATGAGAGAACGTCATCATCGGATCACGATAGACTACCATAAGCAAGCAAGCACAAAATGAAGAAACAAGGATGTATATAGATTATTTAAAGAGTGCGAAAAAGGAGGTATTCAAATTACTTACAAAGTGAAGAAACAAGGAGGTAAGTATATTATTTAAAAAGTGAAGAAACAAGGAGGTATGTAAAATATTTACATAGTGAAGAAACAAGGCTGTATGTAGATTATTAACAAAGTGAAAAAAACAAGGAGGGATATAGATTATTTACAAGGTGAATAAAATGCTTTTCTGAAGGGAAAATCGCGTGTAATAGTGAATTTTCTTCCCCCTGGGCTAATCTTCATTGCGAGGTAATAACGAGGAAGGTGATAAATGTTTTCAATCACGGAAGGTCGGATGTGGTCATGACAACCGACGGAAGGCTAGTGAAAGAATTAGGAGAAAAAAGGGGGGACTTCAAAAGGCTTACCAGAGAATCATTCCAAGCAAGGTTGAGCTTATAACCGGGGAGAAGATTGGGATTTTTGTTTACATCTTCGAGGGCCAGCATGGCGGCAGGTTGACAAGCCTAAAGAAAATAGGGAATAAATAGATTAGATATTTTAATTAAATTTCTTTCCAAATCACTTTAATTACCTATTTTGAGTGTCTTCGGAGTTATTATTAATGTTTTTGGGGTGGCTCATAACACTGAGTTACAAAAAATCTTTGTAGATCATTTAAGTTTTTTAAAACTGATTTAGGACAACTTTGCACCTCTAAATCCCCAAATGAAATCTGTTTCCTCCGATCAGGTCAGGTTTTTGTGCTAAGTCCATTTTTTAAATTATCCGATCTTTTAACTAAATCGATTACATTTTTGTGACATTTTCGGTTGATTTTTGTTAATAATCCTCGTTCGAAATAGTTTTTAAGATAAAAGAACATCGTTTTATAATACAATTTATTAATTAAATGTTACAAAAATTGATTAGTGTACATTGAATAGTAGACAATGATAAAGCTACGTACATATAAATTGAATATTAGGTCATCATTGTTCAAAATTGAGGGCATGAACTTGCGCTTCTTCGAACTCCTAGAATACTCTGCGATAGGGATGTCTCTCTTCAGAGTCTCGCATTAATCAACCATCATGACTGCATACCAGGGTCCCTGGTCTCCATCTCTTTCATGTACTGATGGAATCTTTTCCTCCTTCCCCGTCACTCATTGATCCCAGATTCTCACGAAACCGATCCATATGTGAAAATAAGTAATGCATTTTCATGTTCATGTTGTATCCAAGGTTTATGAAAGCAGTCAAAATATTGGTGACAGCTTCTATGTAGTTCCTGGCCTTCTTGTTGCTAAAAAAGTTCTGAAAGACCAAAAATTAGCCTTCAACACTTCCAGTTTCACTTCGTTAGTTTAGTTTTCAAACTCTGGATCACTGATGAGCTGACAGAGCTGAGGACCATCAAAGATGCCAGCTTTCAACTGCTCCATGGCCAATCCTGGAAAAGCATGGCGCAAGTAAGTGAAGCAGCTATCGTCCGTTTCCAGAGCTTTAGTGAACTGTTTGATCAATCTGAATGCCAACAGTTTGGCAGAGGACTTTGCCAAGCTGAGATTGCGAACTAATCATTTTAGCTCCTTTGGGGAAAAAGGATGTGGAGCATCATCGTCAAAAACCACTTCTTCATTTTCTTCAACACTGAAGGAATTTTCGTCACTAATGTCAGAAGTTATCCAAGACAGGTGGTACTAGAATTCATTCACATTGGCACAGGCCGACGTGCTGATTGAAGATCAGGATACTTGAGGCTGCTCGGGTTCCTTCTGTTGATCCTAGTCAAATCAATAGCGCATATCAGCCAGTGCCGTGTTTTGTCGGCTTCCTCCAAACCATGGCAATTCCAAACTTGACAACTTTTCTTGACCTTAATCCAATGACAAAGATACTTGGTACATGTCTTGCATACCATGTGTGGCGCCCAAGCTTAATCCTGTTCTTAAGTTTCATTGTAAAATAGGCATGATAAGCCCGCTTTATGAAACTTGTGACTAGGAACCTGTTAGGAACAAGGGTGTATTTGCAGCAGATGTAGCAGAATACATCGGGCTTATTTTTCTACAAGATTTTCTGGCCGAATCCATTTCATTCACCTGCAAAAGAAAAATGTCAGTAATTGAAAAATTGCCGCATGTAAACTCTTCAGAATTCGTTTATTTAAGGAAATAGGAAAGATGTTTGCATCATATAAATAGAAAATATCCGCACATGTAAAAATCAAAAACACTATGTGGCGATAAATCAAAAAGTTGACCTGATGGAGCAAATTCAATGTAATTTTTGGAGCTCATCAAAATTGTCCTAAATCATCGAAAAAGACTTAGACAATAAAGATGGTGTTGGCCAATGAACTAGGCCCTTCCATTCTCAAAGTTTTGTCCTTTTAATCCTTCTTGTTAATCCTCTCTTTGTTCGGGGGGTGAAAATGTTATCGTTGGTTAAACCAATTTTTTCTCTTAATTGCAGAAAAAAAGAAAAGAGGTTTATGGTATTTATGAAAAAAATGTTTGGTAATTCTCCGCTTTAATAGCAACGAGAACATCTCCCACAGAAAGGTTGTAAGAAGAAATTTGTGGGGAAGATGGAAGTGAAGATGAGTCTAAGATACATAGTCGAAGCTCATTCGGGGGCATTGGATCGGGGGTACGCAATCCTCCAGATGCCAACTGCAGCATGCTTGTCCACGTTATACCTGACTCATCGGCACCAGTGCCGGCATCTGTGCATCCTCCCGGCCCCAATGTCTTTAAAAGGATCTGCGGTTATATATATCTTTTACACACTTTCACTTCCTTTATCTTCATCACTTTATTTACAGCCTTCTCTATATTAACTATCTGCGTGATTCGACCTCGTTGCTATTGCGTTTCAAATTCGAGGACAAAAAATGTTGGAATGATAAAATCCATCGAAGATTCACTTAGGGGAGGAGACTAAGGAAAGACCAGACAAAAACTGAGACTAATGTGCAAAAAAAAATTAGTGAAAAAGATGAAGGCTAAAAAATCATACCAAGCCAACATACTAGTAAGTAGTAGGCTCAGGTGCATTTAAAGAAGCTTCCAGAAGGCAACCCTCAGAGCAGGGAACTGAAAAGTTAAACCTCCCTTATAAGGTGCTGTTCTAGGTACAGCGTGGAAAGACAAAGTGTACACTTATATTTATTTAATTATTTGCAGAATACAATGTAATATTAGATAATGCTTAGACTAAAGCGAAATCAAAAATTGTATGCGACAAAATGATGTAGGTAATAAACAATTGAATCGCCTTTTGCGTTGATGAAACAACGAAGTCTAGGTATGACCTGAGCGCAAGTGAGACGCAGGGTTTCAGTTGATATTTTATCCCAGTTTGCACTTCAGAACTTTGAAGAGATTTTGTACAGACCTTCTGCTCAAACATTGATCACACTCCAAACTCTATCAGGTTTAAATCTGGCGAACTGAGAGGCCAAACTTCCATGGCCAAATCCGCTTAAAATTTGCCTGGGCACAAGTCTTGAACAATTTTTGCTGTATGAGGTTGCTTCATCTTGTGGAAGGGTCTCACCGGCATTTCCTACGGCGGCATCCACTTAGGAGATGACTTTCTCTCTCAACATCTTCAAATCAACATGGTGATTGATCTCCACGTACTTTTTAATAAAGATGAGAGTTGTTTTGGGGCCTGATGATGTTACACCCACCCCACACCATCACCGAAGTTGGCTTCTGTCTTCTGAAAGATGTTCGCTGTTGAACCGGAATCCCATTTTTATTTTGTGCCGAAACACGATCATTCTGTATGGTGTGGGTGACCTAGATAGTGAACAACTTGTCATCTAAACACAGAACTGTACGTTGTGAGTCGTCAAAGAACCATTAAAGGAAGGGCTTTGGTCTTTCGACTCTCTTCCTTTTGGTGGAGTTTGAAGGCAAATGTCCTTTAGCTATCTTGAATGGACGAAGTTTGAGGTCATCTTCCAACAATTTTTGCATGTTCACATGGCTCACTTTGGCCTCCAAAGCAAGTTATCTGGTACTCCTCATTGAACTTCGCCCACTCTTCCTCATCGTGTTCTTGATGGGGGTCGGGGTCCTCCCTGATGGGGCCAAGGTGGTTAAACCGTTCGATAACTTTAAAACTACTCTCCAGATCGGCTCACAATGTGGTTCAACGTTTGCTTCATATTTTCCAGTCATATTTGTAAGCGGGTGTAGTTTTTTATGAATTTACACTGATTCACAAAATTCAATACATCCTGAAAAGACCTACAAGAAAGTAATTTATTAATGGTATGGAAACGTGTTTAAAATGATTTGTTTAAAGCATCCACACCACTCCGTGTTTACACCCTGTAATATGAAAAATAAATTGATAAAAGAACAAAAATGAAATGTTTAAAAAATTTCCTGTAAACATTTCAAAAACATAAAAGCTTTAATTAAAATGTGCGTGAAAAGTTTTCCCCACAAAAATCTGCGAATAAAAAACAAGAACAAAGTTGGAGTTTAGGGCAAAATGGAGGTGTCAAAGAGTTGCCAGATGGTCGAGAGAGTTTATTTAGATTCTTTCAGTCGCGTTTCGAAAACTTTTAGCAAAATGATATTGGGCAAAATGACATTTTTGCTTTGGGAAACTAGACATTTGTTTTTATAATCTTTTTGGGTGGGGTGTGGGGGCCAAATTCTCCACGACGGGCATCATTTGGAGCATGAAAGAGTTATTCTCTGTCAATTAAATATTCTAAAGTTGCCAACTAGTAGATTATAAGGATATGGTAGCTCAGATTAATGTATATATGACCCAAATGGGTGGGTGGGGGGGAGGAGCGGTATTATTGTGTCACTAACCAGAACTCAGGTAAACCTTGGTGCCCCAAGGGAGTGTAGATATACGCTTTATTTAGCAGGTTCCGACGATGAAGAGTGATGGCTTGTGGGCGCGTTGAGATAGATCAAGGAATAGACAATGGTGTGATTGGCTATGTGTGTGATGGCGAGGGTGTATGGAGCTGCTTAAGCCTAAATAAATACCAGGCTAGTGCATCCTCCAATGAGCGGCTAGCTCCCTCCTCCACTAAAATATTCTATGTCCTCTGGCTGCCTAGGCGCTGGGGGTCCACCGCCTTATCCACTAATCTAAGAAGTGGAAATGAACAAAGGGTAGAATTTGCTGAGTGAATAATGAAGTGGTGGAATTATTTTGGCAGGAACCATATAATTCAATACAAAGATCATCCAGAGGAAGGAATAGATGGAAGCAGAAGTATTAGGAGACGATGTGTAACCGAACGAAGGGTTAGAGGGTATTTAGTCTCACCTGCCATCCCTACCACCGACCGAGCCATTTATTGAGAGTCACCTGCCCGGAGACATTTATTCAGCCACATCTGCCGTCCTTGCCACCAGACCCAAATATTTATGCATTTACTCTCTGTCGAGGTTTAGTGAGTGGGTAATCCCAGTCCCACTTCCTGGACATATATTTTATTACCGCACCGAGGTGAAGCGGAGGTGAAGTGTATCCAATACATCTACCTTAGCAACTTCCGGTGAATAAGAATAACCCCGGTGCGTACCTTTTGATCAAAATTAAGATGATGATCCCCTAAGTGTGTTCCCACTCAGTAAAAACCAACCATGGGTGGATCGGTGTAATATTGAGATTTAAGCCGAATGGATTGCTTAATAATTGCCAAAGGATCGTCCAAAATAGTTAAACACACAGATACAAAAATAATCTTTAATGTACATGAATTTGAAATAAGCAACAGCGTATATAAATATAAATAGAATTAATCTTTGCACTGAATTAATAAGTCTACAAAAATGTCGTGAGGATTACTTGAAAATTACTCACTGGGATGCTTGCATCTTAATGACACCCGGCAGCATGAATGGAATAGTATTATTGAATTAAACACTGAATTAAGTAACCACTTCTAATACTCGAGGTTATGGGCTCGGGATGGGAATTCTAGTTCACAAATAAACTGGTGAAGTTAGGGGAGGGGATAATTCAATTAACGATACCTTTATGTTCATAAGTGTGTTTGAGAATGACGGTGAGAGGTTACCGAATGGGAAGGTAATCCTAGACCGGTGATATGCTGATCCTATGCCGGATCACGAAGGTGAGCCAAACGGTGTCTCAAATCGGACTTCTTCCTCGAATTATCTGTCCGATTATTCGGCTCCTGGAGTGGGTAGCCATAACCGATTACCTAGGTACGTCTAGGGTAATCCGCAGAAGGAGGTCCTGTGTAATTTCAGACTCTGAAGGGGGGGGGCTGCGAGAAGTTTGGCACCCACAAGTACCGTGACGGCAACAACCAATTCCCCGAGAAGTTCCTTCCTTGCAGCGGGCGAACGGTTTCCTTGACGTAGGTCCAAGATCTTATTCTGGGGACGATGATCGCACCTAGCCCGGCCGTCCGATGTTACCAATTGAGAGTGTAATCCTAGACCGGTGATATAATGATCCTATGCCAGATCATGAAGGTGAGCCAAACGGTGACTCAAATCGGACTTCTTCCTCGAAGTACCTGTCCGATTATTCGGCTCCTGGAGTGGGTAGCCAAAACCGATTACCTAGTTACGTCTAGGGTAATCCGCAGAGGGAGGTCCTGTGTAACCTCAGACTCTGAAGGGAAGCCTGTGAGAAGTTCGGCACTTACAAGTACCGTGGCGGCAACAACCAATTGCCCGAGAAGTTCCTTCCTTGCAGCGGGCGAACGGTTTCCTTTGTGGATCGGGCTCCACACAAACTCGACGTAGGTCCAAGATCTTCTGCCTGAATTCAGGGAGAAGTTTTCCTTTTATCTCCCTCGTGAGCAGAAGTCGATAGAGCGAATCGAATTCTCGTAAAATCCGTATCGTCGCGTGAAAGACCTTTTTTCATATTTGGGCAGACAGTATGTCTTTCACGCCTTCGAACCATCTCGGAGTTTACGATGGCGCGAAAAAGGGCGACAGAGGATTCGAGGCGAGAGGTGCATATAGAGATAGGAGAGGGCACGCAGCTTGTGTCGGAGTATTTCTGCGTATCTGCGTACACTTATGTACGCGGTATTTAGACTTCTACACTCTCGCCTGTCCTCCTTACCACCCGCCCGAGTCATTTATTGAGTAACCTGCCTGCCCAAACGAGACATTTATTTAGTTTCACCCTCCATCTTTGCCACCCAACCGAGCGATTTATTCAGTCACGAGACCTCCTTGCCACCAGACAGAGACATTTATTTAGTTTCACCCTCCCTCTTTGCCACCCAACCGAGCGATTTATTCAGTCACGAGACTTCCTTGCCACCCGACAGAGACATTTATTTAGTTTCACCTGCCCTTCTTACCACCCGATCGAAGGATTCATTGTAAGTCACCTGCCACCTGTATCACCCACTCGACCCATTTATTGAGTCACATGTCTTCATTACCAACCGACTGAGCAATTTATTAGGTTATTTGTCCTCTTTGCCACTCCATCGAGTCATTTCTTTAGCCTCGATGCTACCCTTGCCACCGACCGAGAAATTTATTCAATGTTACCTACCCTTCCTACCACACGGCTGAGTCGTTTCTTCAGTTTCATTTGCCGAGACATTTATTCAGTGTCAACTTTTCTCACTACTATTCGACGGAGTCAATTATTCAGTCTAACTTCCCATCCTTGCCACCCGGTCGAGATCTATTCAGAATTACCTTACCACGTTACCACCCGATCGAGCCATTTATTGAGCTTCACTTCCCCTCATTGCCAGCCCATCGAAACATTTATTTACTCACCTGTCTTTCTTACCACTCTGCCGAGTCATTAATTTAGTCTCACAGGCACTCTTTACTACCTCACTGAGCCATTTATTCAGTTTCCCCTGTCCTTATCTCGCGAGCGAGATAAGGACATGCCCTTCTTACTAGTCAACCGAGCTATATATTCAGTCTTACCTTCCCTCTCTATCACTTTGACGAGCCATTTATTTAGTCTCAAAAGGCCTCCTTACCAGCAGACCTACTCATTTATTAAGAATCACGTGCTCTCCTTACCACCAGACCGAGCCATATATTAAGAGTCATCTGCCCTAATTAGCACCCAAACAGGTCATTTATTGAGTCATCTGTCCTCCTTACCATCCGACCGAGCCTTCCATTCAGAGTGACCTGCGCACTTTGCCACAAGAACGAGACATTTATTAAATTTCAACTATCCTCCTTACAACTCGACTCAACCATTTAGTGAGAAATACCTGCTATTTTTTTTCCACTCGATCGAGCATTAATTGAGTCACAGCGATACTAAACATTGAACAATGCATTTATTTAGTCTTACCTGGATTCTTTACTACCCGACCGAGCCTTTTATTGAAACACCTGCCATCCTTACCACCCAATGAACCATTTATTTGGAGTCACTTGCCATCTTCGCCAACTGACTGAACCATTTATTTAGGTACTTGCGTTCCTTGCCACCCGACAAAGCAATTTAGAAATTTAGTCTCTACCGGCCTCCTTATCACCCGATCAAGCCATTTATTGAGTTACTGCTCTACTTACCACGAAGCTGAGCCATATATTGAGCAACTTGCTTTTTTACAACCATATAGAGTCATTTATTCAGCATCGATGCCCTTCTTAACATAGGACCGAGCAATTTGTTCAGTTTCGCATATCCTCATTACCACCAAAACTAGCCATTTATTGAGACAAAAGCCCTCCTACCATTTGATAAAGTTATTTATTCAATCTCACCTGTCCTCCTTGCCACCCGACCGATCCATTTATCGGGAAAATTCCCCCGATGTGGAGTAATTTCTCTCCTCCTCTGGAAGTCGTCTGTCTCGCGAAAAGAAAGAGAAAACATAGAAATCCGAGACAACGGTCCTGCAAGGAAAAGAAGAAATTAAAAGGAAACCCAGGGCTCACAAAATGATCAGCACATCACCTAAGGAGTCCTGCTAGAAATTCTATTTTTATCAAGGGGTTGGAGTCACGCGATTTGCCTATTCTCTGTTGCTATCAACATGTTTTTATTGGGTGTTTTAATTCCACAGATTTTCACTCCCCCTAACTTCAGCACTAATAAAAATTAAGGCATAAATGACCTCGTTGTTTTTATTTTTTTGAATACCAATTTAGGGCCAAAGGCACAAATAGGGATGAGGTTTAAAATCAGATTTGTATGCTGATGCTGAGCGACACAGTTGCAATTTACGACCAGTGCCAAAAGTGCTGCCATTGTAATGCAAAAGAGTGCCAAGTGTGAGCGATACAGACAAGATTTAATGCACTTTAGAACTGTTGGTCTCTACTGAGGCATCATACGTTAAGTATCAGCGATGAAGACAACAGATAAATACTAAATAAATTGGGGTAGGGAGTATCTCTTTCTGAGGCTATTTTATAATAGGTGTCCATCCTTCACACATTCATAATTTTTCACTCTCTCATTTTGATGCATTTTATCTAAAGGTATTTTTATGTCTGAATTTTCCTTAGCAATTTTTTATATGAAATTTAGGGTAAAAAGGCCAATATTTCGAATCAAGAACAGTCTATTAATTAATGTCAAAGCTGGTTTGCCCCTTTTCAATAAATCTGACGTTGAAAAGATGTGTTTCGATATTTCAGGCATAAATTTAGAGGTTAGATTCATATAGCAAAAATTCAATGTATTTCTTGCAGTACTTTTTAAGATTGCGAATGTTACAGCGATGATGAAAAGAAAGTAGAGAGCTTACCGGGCATCGCAAAAGTCTTGTTACACTCGTTACGGCGCTCTTAATAAACTACACAATGCTAATATTAATGAAGTTAGACACGTTTTTATTCTTTTAACATAAATATGTTTAAATTGTAATATTAATCAATGTGGTCGCCCTTGGCGGCAAGCACACGCTCCAGGCGAGACCTGAAGGCCGCACACGCGCTGCGGACCAAGTCCTTCCTCATGCTGGCACACACATGGGTGATGGAGGACTTCAGCTCGTCAACGTTGCTGTAGCAGACCTTGCCGGCCTTGCCCTCGATATGCGTCCACACGCTGTATTCAAGGGGATTGAGGTCACGCTAATGCGGCAGCCAATAAGCTTCGATCAGAATTTCATGTTCGATCCAAACCACTCTTGTACGGGCTTAGCCGTGTGGGCCGTGGCACCGTCCTGCTTAAAGACGTAGTCCACCTTCTTCGTGATCTTTCTCAACCAGGGAAGGACATTCCTGGCCAAAATATCCCTGTATTCGGCTGCAGCGAGCGTGTAACCGGCCACGAACCACTCGGGCGGCATCTTCTCGCCTTTCGAAGTCAAGACGCCGAGCATCAACACGGAGGCCGGTTGTTGCTTGGTCCTGTACACTTAGTGGACCTCAGAGGCGTCCTGGCCGAAGCTTACCACGCGGTTGTTCTGCTTGTTGATGACCCGATCAAACGTGAAGATTTGTTCAGAGGCAAAATTGGGAATTCGATTGCCATGACTCTTCAAGACACTGTGAAGGTGACGTCAGCACCCTCGACGTTATTCTCGCATACGTCAGTGACCAGAGGTCTTTTCATGCACCCACAGTTTTTGCCACCCTCCTTCTTGACAGTCTTGCACTCCGCGGCTACCGAAATGTTCTTTTTCTTCGCAAGCGCTGTCATTCTGAGCTTCAGAGCACTGTCGAGGGCTTTCTCACAACCAAACGATAGATAACTTGAGATCAGCCTGAACGAGGTCGATCTTTGAGGTCTTCCCCGTTCTTGAGCTTCTCCGCGACCTTATGGAAGGTCATCAGGCTGACGATGAGCTGCTTGACGATGTCAGACTTATTGTGGCCTGCGCGCAGGACAGCAGAGATCTCGATTCTTTTCACTTTCATCTCCACACACCTACACACAATGGGAAAATGTTTTACTAACACGTACTGAAAAAGACGTTCTAATGACACATGCTGGAAAAGTAGAACTTTAAGTTAGTCTGACGGAGCCTTTTCTATCACACATGTAAACTTCTCGGAAAATAAAAAAAATGTAACAGAACTTTCGAAAAACCCGGTAGTGGAGATACAGTGCAGATATTCTATATTCTAAAGGTGGTGACTACAGCAAACTGGTTGATTTTTGCCGAACCTTCAAGAAAAATCTTTGTAACCACTTCCTAACCCTTTAACCACTAATTATTCTCTGATATGAACTCTGGAGGAGCCTTTTTAGTCTGATATTTAATCAAAATAGCATTATGGGCGTTGAATAAGGGTACAAGAAACCCATAGTTGGTAAAACTAGTCTGAGTGGATAATTTCAAACATTTAAACCAAGATGAGAATCAACAATATATGCAACTTTGAATTTCTTGATGTTGAATCATCATTCACGAGCGTCTCATCTCAGAAACAAAATAATTCTGAACCAAGTTTACAACAACACCAACCTACTTCCACCCGAAATACCTAAGGGAATTATGAAGGAACTCTTGATAATATCAACTACAAGAACACCATTTAACTTCTGAAATAAACATTGCTAACAATGAGACTGCGTTGCCATACTAACCCCTCTTGCTCCAACATTCGCCGACTTCTACATGACAAAGCTCTAAAACAAAATCCTGAAAGGAAATAACTACTTCTTCCTCAAATTCTACACCCGCTACGTGGACGACATCCTAACAATATTAGATAACTAATCATATTCCACGCAGTCTTCACAGACGCTTAGAAGAAAGCGTACACAAATTCATATAGCAACAACCCACAAACAACATATTTACCTCTCTTAATATTAAATTAACACACGAAGGAAACAGAAAAATTAAGACAAGCATTTACATAAAATCAACAAACCGATCAGTACACTTAATCTATAATTAATTCTCACCAGAAAAATACAAACCATCACTTATAAACACACAGACTGATACATAGAGCATACAAGACATGCTATGCCTGGATGCTTTTTGACAGAAATGGACGAGTAAAGAAAAATCTCACCAGCAATTTTTCCCTGATAAAGATAGACAAAACAATATCCAGAATAATAGAGAAATTATACAAATGACAGAAAAATAAAAGTTCAACTAACAAAAAGACTTGACAAAAGTTAAATTATATTTTGATTCACAAAATCCAAACGAAATTAATGCCAAAGAGAAGTTACTAAAGAATATTATGAAACCTCATCTCCCAAGAAATCAGAATACAAAATTATCAGTTCAATACTACTTTAAAAACTCTAGAATGTCATCCAAATTTTCCACAAGACAAAAATATTTAAATGACAATCATCTGATATATCAAGTCATCTGCCCTGGTGTCAACATTACGTCAACATATATCGGATATACGACTAATACACTATTAATCAGAGCACAACAACACCCCTTAAAACCTAGCAAAATTAGCGAGTACCAAAGAACAAGTACATGGATTGATAAAAATAAAATCCATATCAGAAAACTTTAAAATTATTTACAGGTCTAACAACGAACAAGACCTAAAACTAGCTGAAGCAAGTTTATTTAAAGACAACCACCAAATTTAAACATAAAATCTGATGAATTGCATAAAGTTTATAAACATATTTTAATGATATTTCTACACATAATATAAATAATATAACTCAATAAATTGATATAAAAATATCGATTAAAATGAATTGTCAGTGTAATAAATAAATATAAATAACGAAGATATTCAAAACCAGCTCTTTATTTCTATCAAGGGTCATTTTGAACAAATTAAAATTATATGCCAAGTGAACACTTGGCAAACTAGAAAGCAATAAAAGCAATAGAATTAAAAGCTGATATGAAATTTCTTAATTTAAAAGTTATGCTCTGTTTACAAGTAAATGCTAGAGTAAAACATCTAGAAACTATACTTCATTTCTTTAAATATTCTAAATTAAAAGCTATCTGCATTTAATTGCAACCGGACAAAACAATTTTTTTTTCTAATTCTGGCTGCTTGAACATTTTGAAAGCAGTACCAATTTTTGCTTCGGAATTTCAATTTGGAATGACTTATAAAGTAGCAACAGTCTCAACTGAGGAAAAGACCATACTTTAAGTAACACACCCTAGAAAAATACCCTTAAAAACATATATTCTCTGTGGGAGATTCTCAAGAACAGATCGAACAACAAGCAAATATGAATAGCCCCTTCCGAACATATCGTATGAACAAACCAGAGAGAGATCATTTGTAAAAAACTTAGGAACAAACCTTTGGGAGCAGACCTAAGAAAAGTCGTCTAGGAAGCAGCTTCTTTGGAGATAGTTTTTAGAAAAGATGTAGAAAAATACCCTTAGGAAAAACCCAATATAAACAGACCAGAAAGATACGCCACAGTAACAGGCAGTTGAGACAAACCATTAGGAAGAAATACCTTAGGAAAAGAGACGAACAGCTATAAGAACATCCATTAGGAACAACCCTTTAGGAAAATCATAATGAACACGTCCAAGGAACGAATCTTTAGGAAGAGACCATAAGAACAGACTATTGCGGGTATACTATTGAGGCAGACATATGTATATTCACAGACCTTAAGGAAGATACGCCAAGAAACACCATTAGGAACAAACCTCACGATAGCCCTTTAAGAACAGACTATTAGGAACAGATCATAGAAACATCCTAGGCAGTGCCCTAGGAACAGATCTAGGTTCGATCCATAGGAAAAAGCATGAGCACAGACCCGCAAGAAGAGATCTAGGGACCTACCTTTAGGAGCTAACTCGTAGGCAAATCTTTAAACACACTATCGTAGAATGACCCTTGATTTTGATCCCTCTACTCTTTGACACCCTTTCAGTAGCGGTATGCTTTAAGGGGCGTGAGTTACTTCTATGATGAAGTAGGCTCTGTTCTAAGAGTGCTATTTTAGTGGTTTAGTTCTTAAGGAAGAGCTATTTTTAAACACATAAGGATAAGAGGAAACACCAGAATCTACCAAAATAAACATGTATTTTAAATTAAATATTACAAACCAACAGTAAACACATTTCTATCTTTGGCCTCAAAGATCTTTCAATGACAAAACATAAACAAGTAGGCTTCCAGTAAACATACCAATTGCCAATTAGTATTTTTATCACGATCCTATTTGATTAGCATAAAACATTAAATTAACGTACTCTCATCTACAAACACATATGACCTAGGTTCAAGAATAATGGTTTCTACTCTCCTTTAAAACGTGGGACGTACTAAACTTCTACTATCGCAATAGAGATATAAATGTTATTGTTAACTAACAGGTAGGTATGAGGGATTGCCGGATGTCGCTGGAGGACTTATCTCTCGCTTTGAAGTGTGGTGGTCGCTAGTGGAATTTTCGTCGCCTGTGACGGGGGCTGATTCTTCAACGTAATTAAAGAACGGGAGCTCGTTGGGGCAGGGTTCTTCTCCTCTCACTCTTACGGTGCTTGAGATGTGAGAATCACTCGAGTGTGAGCGGCTTTGCTTTTCTTCAGTCGGACTTCTTTGCAGACTGAAAAGGCTTCTTCGGTATGGCACCGATATAAAACTTGACTATTTAGGTTAATACGGCCCTGAAAGGGGGGATCGATTTTCTCAATCTGATCCTCTCGTTTCTCACTGAAATAGTCTTGTATGGCTGAAGGATCGATCTTCACGAACTACCCTTCTTCTGGCGTATCGACTTCTAATCTTCTTGTCTGGCTGAAAGATCGATCTTTACGAACTAATCTTTCTTCTGGCGAATCGACTACTAATAATCTTCTTGTCTGGCCGACGGATCGATCTTCACGAACTAATCCACCTCTGGCGTATCGACTTCTGATAATCCTCTTCTCTTTCTTTGCGGGGCTTATTTATAGGCGGATTGCCGCCCCATCTAAAGGGGGAAGTGACCAGGCCACAGAGGCAAAAGGGGGGGAGAGCGAATGGTGAGTTAGCATCTGGGGAGAGCGAGAATTCCTGAGGTGGCAGTGAGGTGCCCAAGTCAGCTCGCAAATTATAGGCTCGCAACCGCACCGCTACTTGGCGTGCCTTCTGACTCGCACCGCTTTTTTTTCCATAACCACGGGTTTATGGGTCTCGTAGGCAATTCGATCGTTAGAGCGTCGTTTAAGGACCTTAGGTGGTCGCCTTCAAACAGATGTTAGCTCCAACTGCCCACAGCGGCGGGGAGATCACACATGGTAAGCATTTTCGCCGGCTACCTTTCCCACGCTTCTCCTCATGAGGGGGGGGGGGGGCTTGAATGTACCTATACTCCTCCAGGAGGCTTAATGTAGCCATTTCTCTACATTTACCTCCATCTTTAAGAAAATAATGGGAGTGGGGGGGGGGGGTTCCAATCCGACGCTTACAATAATATACATGGGTAACTTACGGAACATTATATTATACAATAAATTCTAGTTCACTCGGGAATGCCTCGATAACATTTCACCTGACCTTACATTAATTCCTATATTACTGTGCCAACTTAGGATTTTCTTACCTACCACTAGGGGGTTACTCGCCCCTACTTACTTACAATTCTACTGATTTACACTTAACTTTGCTATAATACAATAGTTGGGCTGCTCCTTAATCGTCGACAGGGTTCCGACTTAACGAGTCGGCCATACAATTGTTGGACCCTTTTATATAGTGAATGGAGTACTGGTACTCCATTAAGAGTAAACTCCATATCAAGAGTCTTCCATTCTTACACTTATTTTTACCTAAGTATGACACTTGTTTATGGTCGCATTCCAACTTAAACTCGCGCCCTATTAGATAATATTTGAATTTACCTATGGACCATATTATGGCCAAAGCTTCGATTTCGATAGTAGCGTAGGCTTTTTCTCTACTCAACAGTTTCCTACTGACATAAGCTATGGGATAGGCTGTTTCGTCATCTTCGTTTTGAAGCAATACTCCGCCTAACCCGTCCCGACTAGCGTCCGTGCGAAGGCCGAAGATCTTGTTGGGATTTGGTAAGCGAAGAATGGGCGCAGTTACGAGTTTTCCTTTTAGAACCTCCAACTGAGTTATTGCATGGGGGTTCCACGTGACAGAGTCTGACGCTCTCTTTTTTAACAAATCATTAAGTGGGGCCGCAATGGAAGCGAAGTGTGGTACAAAACGCCTATAGAACGAGGCCGCTCCCATAAACGATCGGAGTTGTTTCTTTGTTTTCGGCCGGGGCATCTTGACTATGGCGTCCACTTTTTCTTGCTGGGTAGTCAAGTGTTTTTGTCCTATTTTGAATCCCAGGTAGTCAATGGATTCGTAGGCAAAATAACACTTGGTCGGTCCGGCGGTTAGACCTTGCTCCTTCAATTTCTCCAGCAATGAGCGTAAGGCGTGTAAGTGTGACTCCCATGTACGGGTAGCTACGTACACGTTGTCGAAGTAAAACGACACGTCACTTAGTCCAGCGATAATTCGCCTCATCATCCTATTATAATTGCTACCGGCTGTAAGTAGTCCGAAGGGTAGCCTGGTAAACTGTAACAGACCTCTCTCGGTCGCAAACGCCGTCAGTTATTTGGACTCCTTAGCGAGAGGTATTTGATAGTACGCTTTACACAAATCCAATTCGGTGATGAATTTAGCGTCTTCAAATAAATGGAGATTTTGATCTATTAGTGGGATGGGCTCGGCGTCGAAAACGGTCACTGAATTCAATTTTCGGAAGTCCACGCACATCCGTAATGATTGATCCGGTTTCTTAACCATTACTATGGGGGAGCAATAATCGGACTCCAATGGCTCTAAAATTCCCAATTTTAGTAAATTCCGGACTTCCTTATTGAAGGCTTCTCGTAGGTGGATCGGTAAAGGATATGGTTTGCTCCGAACCACTGAATTAGTTTTTAGTTTTATTTCATGGATAAAATCCTTGGCACATCCGGGGTTTTCAGAAATGACTTCTGGGAATTCCATGAGCAAGTTCAACATTTCCGCTTTTTGTTGAATTTCTAAGTGAAGATTTATCTTTAAATCCACCCGAGGGTCTTCCGGGGTAGGTGAGAGCGAGGGAAGTTCGTATTCCTCGTCTTGTTCCACACACACGGTGTGTATGACTTGCAGGGGCGTACCCGGGTAAACGGTATCCATCGGTTCTTCTTCGTCTAGAAGGGTAATATTCTTTATGCACGCGCGGCGGTGATATTTTTTTAGCCTGTTTATGTGATAGGTTCTTCGCCCTGTTGGGGTATCTATCAAGTAATCGACTGGACCCCGTGCCTCGATTACTTCAAACGGTCCCTTCCACTGGGCCCATAACTTATTATTTTCGGTCGGGAGTAATAATAAGACTTCATCTCCTGCCTTTAATTTTCGAGCCTTTGCTTTCATATCGAAGTAGTCCCGATATTTGGCTAAATTTTTCTCGGCGTTCTCTCGAGCTAAGCCAGAGCAGTATTCTAGGCGCTCGCGCATATCCATCACGTAGGCGTAAGACGATTTGATTTCTTGCTTGAGCTTCGCGTTGGAAAATAATTCCTTAAGAATACTCATAGGACCTCGCACATTTCTTCCGTATAATAGCTCAAAGGGCGAGAATCCCAACGTCCGATGAGGTATTTCTCGGCAGGCGAAAAGGGCTGCAGGCAGGTATCTGTGCCACTGTGTAGGGTTGTTTTGACACAACTTCTTCAATATATTTTTGAGAGTCCCGTTTAATTTCTCGCAGATTCCGTTAGCGGAGGGATGAAATGGACTCGTAAAAATTGGCTTGACTAACAGTAGTTTGTTAAAATACTCCATCAATTCTGAGGTGAATTGGCGCCCTCTATCAGATAGAATTTCTTTAGGCAGGCCTACTCGTGCAAAAATTGAAATTAATGCTTCCGCGCAGGAAATAGTGTCAATCTTCCGTAGGGCCACGGCATCTGGGAACCGGGTGGCACAATCCACTAGGGTGAGGATGTAGGAGTGTCCTCCACTTGAAGGGGGGTGAATTGGTCCCACCAAATCAATTGCCACTCGAAAGAATGGTTCGGTTATAACGGGCACCTTTTGTAAGGGAGCGGGAGGTACCCGTCCTCTGGAGGGATCCTTCTGACACACGTCGCATGATCGGCAATAGGCCACAATTTCCTTGGCGGCCTGGGGCCAATAAAAGTGTCGGAATATCTGCTGCGCCGTTTTGTGGTGCCCAAAGTGTCCGGCTAATATTCCATCATGCGCGGTATTCAAAATTCTTTGCGTGTATTCTTGAGGTACACACAGTGCTTTCTTGTTCTCCTTATCCTCCTCGCTGATAGTACGGTAGAGAAGCGAGTCTTCTACGATATACTGGATAGGCTTCTTTCCTTTCACTTGGAGAATTTCACCTTTAATAGCTTTCTCCCATAGAGGTTTAAGAGTGGATGATTCCTTCTGAGCACTGGCGAAGGAAGTCAATTTGAACCCATTGTCTTCGAGGGTAATCCTCGGGGTCAACTTAGCAGGTTGCTCTTTCCTCTGGGCTTCTTGCGCCCGGGTGACTACTTGTTGAGCCACTTCTTGCTGGGGAATTAGGGGGTTTTGTCCGATTAGTACTGCGCAGAACTTAATCGGAGCTACTACCACGTCTGTCCAACCGGTGAAATATCTGCATTGTATATGACATCTCACGACGGGGAATCGATTGTCGCGTCCTAAAAAGTCGTGGACGATTGCGAATTTCTTATGGGCAGGGTTTACTGGGGGCAGCAACTTGTCGGATACCACTATGCACGTACATCCGGTGTCTCTGACTAAAGTGGATACTCGGCACCCATTAACAGTGACCTCTTCAAATTGTAGGCCGCCTGGCGAACTTTTGTTGAATAGAAAGTTTACCTGTTGCTGGGGCCCTTCGGATGTTGGCGCGGGGACGTAGGACGAATCAGCTTGTCCTGCTGGGATCGCGGCAGTCAGGTTTTGCACCTGTTGTCTCGAGGTCTCCCTCAGTCGGGAGTTCTGTGGGCACTGGAAACTCAGGTGACCTATTATCCCGCAGGTATAACAAGTGACGGGCTTCCTGGGATACGTGCCGGTATTAGGGTATGATCCTTGTGGAATCCTACCTTCTTTTTGATTTTTTTCTCCTCCAAAATTTGGTTTATAAGTTCCTTTTGCTGCTGAGAACTTAAAGGGCTTCTTCTGTAAATGCCTGGGTGGCGGCCCATTTTTCTTTGGGGAGGGAGCCTTCTCTTTCTTGTACTCTCTAGGATATAACCGATGATTCACCGCGTGGAGGTCAGCCTCGTCCAGACACTCGTTGAAGGTAGAAGCTTTTCGGTCCTTAACGAATGCACGGATTTCCTGGGGTAGTGTACTTAGTAACTGATCTCTAAGCATGAAGTCGACGACCGCAGCGACTTCGTTCTCTACCCCTTCTGACTCCATCCAAAACTGTAGGCTTCGACGAAGCTCAAAGCCAAAATGTTTGTATGTTTGTCCAGGTCTTATACGAGACTGCCTGAACTTCATCCTATATTCTTCCGGGTTAAGGTTTGTTGCTGAGAGAAGTTCGGCTTTGAGAGTGGAATAGTCCACCGTCGCTTCTGAGGGTAAAGATACGAATATCTCTCTCATCCTACGATTGAGTAGCGGTAACAGTCTGGCGACCCCATCTTCTTCTAGGTCCCAATTATTGACTTCAAATATTTTCTCAAAATGGGAGAGATATGAGCATAAATCTTCATCGTCCCTGTACTCCGGGAGTTTCATGCTGGCCGCTGGTGACACTCCTGTTCTGGATGACACTGACTGCACCTCTAACTCGTCTTTACTAAGAGCTCTTTCGTGGGCCCTTATCTTCTCTCTTTCCTCAGCTTCCATTTTCGTCTTTTCTTTTCTTTCATCAGCTTCCATTTTCGCCTTTTCTCTTTTTTCATCAGCTTCCATTTTCGCCTTTTCTCTTCTTTCATCAGCTTCCATTTTCATTTTACGTTCCTCTCTTCTTTCTTCTCTTTCATTTCTCTCATTCTCCTGAATAAACGAGTTCAGCTCGGTTCCTTCCAGTCCAAGGCTTTGACCTTGCTTCCGATAAAGGTAAAACAATGCCATCGCGCTTATGTCAGTCCTCTACCTAGTTTTTAATCAAGCCTGGCCTACTCCACCACCGAAACTTACCACTTGACCTAACAATTACCTTTAGATGGTATCCACCTCTAACTTTACCAATTTTCCACTCGTCAAATATTCTATTATTCCTGGTGTTCCTTTTATGTGTTAGCTCTTCCTTAAATAGACACTGCTGGGTTCTTTCTAATATAAAACCTCTAGACCTGACACCACTTTTATTATATGTCGTAGAATGACCCTTGGTTTTGATCCCTCTACTCTTTGACACCCTTTCAGTAGCGGTATGCTTTAAGGGGCGTGAGTTACTTTTATGATGAAGTAGGCTTTGTTCTAAGAGTGCTATTTTAGTGGTTTAGTTCTTAAGGAAGAGCTATTTTTAAACACATAAGGATAAGAGGAAACACCAGAATCTACCAAAATAAACATGTATTTTAAATTAAATATTACAAACCAACAGTAAACACATTTCTATCTTTGGCCTCAAAGATCTTTCAATGACAAAACATAAACAAGTAGGCTTCCAGTAAACATACCAATTGCCAATTAGTATTTTTATCACGATCCTATTTGATTAGCATAAAACATTAAATTGACGTACTCTCATCTACAAACACATATGACCTAGGTTCAAGAATAATGGTTTCTACTCTCCTTTAAAACGTGGGACGTACTAAACTTCTACTATCGCAATAGAGATATAAATGTTATTGTTAACTTACAGGTAGGTATTAGGGATTGCTGGATGTCGCTGGAGGACTTATCTCTCGCTTTGAAGTGTGGTGGTCGCTAGTGGAATTTTCGTCGCCTGTGACGGGGACTGATTCTTCAACGTAATTAAAGAACGGGAGCTCGTTGGGGCAGGGTTCTTCTCCTCTCACTCTTACGGTGCTTGAGATGTGAGAATCACTCGAGTGTGAGCGGCTTTGCTTTTCTTCAGTCGGACTTCTTTGCAGACTGAAAAGGCTTCTTCGGTATGGCACCGATATAAAACTTGACTATTTAGGTTAATACGGCCCTGAAAGGGGGGATCGATTTTCTCAATCTGATCCTCTCGTTTCTCACTGAAATAGTCTTGTATGGCTGAAGGATCGATCTTCACGAACTACCCTTCTTCTGGCGTATCGACTTCTAATCTTCTTGTCTGGCTGAAAGATCGATCTTTACGAACTAATCTTTCTTCTGGCGAATCGACTACTAATAATCTTCTTGTCTGGCCGACGGATCGATCTTCACGAACTAATCCACCTCTGGCGTATCGACTTCTGATAATCCTCTTCTCTTTCTTTGCGGGGCTTATTTATAGGCGGATTGCCACCCCATCTAAAGGGGGAAGTGAACAGGCCACAGAGGCAAAAGGGGGGGGGAGAGCGAATGGTGAGTTAGCATCTGGGGAGAGCGAGAATTCCTGAGGTGGCACTGGGGTGCCCAAGTCAGCTCGCAAATTATAGGCTCGCAACCGCACCGCTACTTGGCGTGCCTTCTGACTCGCACCGCTTTTTTTTCCATAACCACGGGTTTATGGGTCTCGTAGGCAATTCGATCGTTAGAGCGTCGTTTAAGGACCTTAGGTGGTCGCCTTCAAACAGATGTTAGCTCCAACTGCCCACAGCGGCGGGGAGATCACATATGGTAAGCATTTTCGCCGGCTACCTTTCCCACGCTTCTCCTCATGAGGGGGGGGGGGGCTTGAATGTACCTATACTCCTCCAGGATGCTTAATGTAGCCATTTCTCCACACACACCTTTAGGAACAACGCTAGGAGAAGCTATCCTTAGGACTATACCTATAAAAACGGACTTAGGAACATACTCTTAGGAACAAACAAACCCTTAGGAACAGATCCCATGCAGTTTTACTTGAAACCGGGCAAAGATCCAAAACATACGGCATCTCCCGTTAATAAATTACTAGTAGATTTCAAAATTAATGTTTCGAAATGACAATCTCTAAACTCAGACCTGAACCCAATAGAAAATGTGTGGGTGGAATTAAAAGAAAATGTGTGCACCCAAAAAAAATCCAATGAATAAGGACGAGTTGTGGATGTGTGGTAAGGAGGAATTGAAAAAAACCCTAATGAATACTTACAATTTTCCTACAAAAGATTCTTATTTGTTATTTTCCTAGTGAATACTAACAAGGGTCATGCAGAAGAACCATAATTGTTATTTTAATTTGAAAGCTTGATATCGGGGGAAGAAGGGGAGTTTGATAATTAGCTTCGATAAAGATAGTGGATCTGAAAGGATTCTGCACTTTTGCAGACTAAAAGTAATTGGAAGGATTTTAAAGTGTGTTAAAGAGAAACCACAGTTTCCTACAACGTTAAAAATATTTGATGATATATGGAATACCAAGACAAAGCAATAAATGTTAACTCACCTTGCCTCACTCAAAACAAGCTTAAATTGACTTCCCGCTAAAACACAATATTAAAAATACTTGATAGATTGGAAAGTCAAGTGAAAAGTTGTGATCAGAAAGCTGAAGAAGATAAAGGGCATTTTGAAGGTGACGTTAATCCTCGTCCTCTCCTTGCCAATGAGGGTTTTCGGTGGACCCTGAGAACAAGAGTATTGGCCGCAAGAAAAGGCTAAAATTATACCAAACGATATTATACTAAATAAAAAAGAAAGAAAAAGAAAACAGATATTGTTTTATGTAATAAGGAGGTGATTAAAATAGATAAAATATTACCAAACAATATTCTCATTGAGATTGTAGAGGATAAAAAACAAAAGTTTTTGACTTAATAAATCAGTAAAAAAGAAGTAGCAATTTAAAAAGAAAAAAAGGAATTAATGGCTCAAAAACGTTTACAAATGAAAGAAAATAGAAAATGAAAGAGAAAGACGATTAAAACGAGAAGAATAGAAAGATGAGAAAGAAGAGAAAAGATTAAATCCTGAACCCTATAAAAATGTATTTTTTTGCTTTTAAGCCTAGAAAAAAATAGATATGAAAAAACATAAACCAAGAGTAAATTACTAATAGATATGTACTAGAAACCTTTATCTTATTTTAGAACAAAAGCCAGTTGCCAGAGCCGGATAGGCCGTATGCCATAGATCCAAGGTCTGCATGCGAAGCGCAAGTTCCTTCTGTAAGAAGTGGCGAAGCCGCTTATCGTTTTCCTTATGTAAACTTTTGTTCTGTGTTCATTTTTTTCAAGACTGCTGGAATGGATTGATTAGGAGTCCTGAACACTTTAGATTGGCCTTTTCTATTACCCTTAGAATGAAAATACAATACTTACTGTAATGTATTATTGAAATGATTAAAATATTACTCAAATAAATAATTCAAAATCATTTAACAGTGATATAAATATAAATTCTCATTCAATCTCTAAGAGGAACCCTTAAAGAACATCGGCGTAAGAAGTTACCCTTAGGAACAGCCTCTCATGACCAGATCATTGAAAACAGAAATTCGGGGAATAGAGTCATAGGAACATACCCTTAGAGCTTATGAACAAGCCAATAGGGACTAACCCTTAGGAACAGATTCACAGACACAGACTTAAAAGCAGTGCCTTAGGAACTGATAGTTAGGAAGAGATTTATAAGAACAGACTTTTCGGGCCAGACTATTAGGAAAAGATTCTCAGACACAGACCCTAAAAAGCAGTAGCTCAGCAACAGACCCTTAGGAACTGGCTCGGGACCAGACCATTAGGACCAGATTAACAGATAAAGACTCTTATGAACAGTGGCTTAGTAACACATTCTTATGGACAGTGCCTTAGGAACAGACCCTTAGGAAAAGACTCCTAGGAACAGTAGCTTAGTAACAGATTTATAGGAACAGATTCTTATGAACAGTGCCTTAGGAACAGACCCTTAGGTAAACACTCTCTGGAACAAACCCTCGGGTAAAGATTCACACACATAGTCCCTCAGGAGCATTACTCTAGTAACAGGTTACTATTAATCGACCTTTAGGAAAACCCCCCAATGAATAGAGACTTAGGAAGCGACCCTAAGGGCAGACCCTTAGGAAAAGACCGAGAAACCAAAGCAAGTATGTTTATCTCCCAAGGGGATTCATGTTCGTAATATGAACCCTTGAGCTCTTTGTACGAACATGTTCTTCAAGAGTTCCAACGTGCCCTCCAGGCCCTAACATTTAGGATAGACGAGTTTGCTATTCACTATCATCTTTATTCATTTAATTATTTTTTTCTGTATCTTCCTCTAGTCATTATCTTTGCTCTGCCGCCCTTACCTCTCCACTGATTCTTTTACTTAAAAAAAATAAACAAACGAGGACATTTTGGGCGCAAAGTTTTCGAGAAGAGGTTCCTACAGAATGTGGTAAAATAGGGAGAAGTGAAGCTGTATGGAAGCTCTCGAATTTCGCGTCATAGTACCGCTAGTACCGCCAAATTAAAAATATGTTTGCTTTCCCTTTAAACAAGCGACATTAATTTTTTTTTTAAACTTGTCATAGGATTATTATATAGACCACCAAATATTTGTAAGAAGCTTTGTGTCCTCTATGGCAGGAGATATAGATGTAGCGGGAGATGTAGATGTAGATCGTGCATGTAGAAGTAACCACGTGTGTATAATGTGTATAATAAATTACAGAAATTTAGACTGGGAAGCTCTTGTAGTGAATGAGGAGGCTGAAGAATTTTTAATATAGTACAGGATAATTTTATTAAATAAACAGATTCTAAACCAACCCAGCAAGAGAGTTAGTTCTAACGAATATGGAAAAGGGTATAAGCAATTAGCAAATTGTCCGAAATTTGGAAAATTACGACCATTGCGAAATTAGATTTAAATTAAAATGGAATAGGATTCTTAATAGAATACATGAGATTAAAATCCCAGAATTTAGAAAAGCTTGTAGATCAGGAATATGAGACAACGATTAAGCAGTTAATTTCTGGGCAGAATATGAATATTCCATTTAGTGAAATAGGAATCAAAGCTGTTGACCTTAAATGGATGTCAGATAAAATTAAACATTATATCAACAATAAATGGGACATCTATAAGAGAATAAAAAACGGTTAGGGTTAATTAAGTCAGAGATAGAATGCGCTAACTAGAGACATTAAAAGTTAATTAGGGTAGCGAAAAAAAAAAATGAATTTAGAGTGGAAAATAAGGCAAAGGAAGATCCCCCATTTTTTTTTTTCAATTGTACAGGACTAAGACGAGATCAAATCGGTCCACTTAAAATTACTTACGGAGAGTTAGTAAGTAAAAGTGATATAATGACTTGAACTTCAGGGAAAATGATGAGAAGAAATTAGAGGATATTTTAATTACCAAGGAGTTAGTCTCAAAAGAAAAAGATAGAAATAAATCTAGTAAGGCACCGGGCCCTGAGGAGATTTTCCCTATGATTTGGAAGGAATACAAACATGTTTTAAGTGAGCTCCTATCAGGCATATTTATGTAGAAAAACGTTAGAGGGTGGCGATGTAACCACGGCGTGGAAGAAATATAATGTGATACCTATCTTTAATTAAGGAGGTGGATAAGACGATTATTTCTAATTACAGGCAAGTGAGTTTGACATTCGTGATGCTGAAAGTGATCAAATTTGTAATGCCAAAATCTATTAGGGATCACTTAGATAAATATAAGTTGATTGAAGAATCTCAACAAGTCTAATTTACTGTCATTTATAGAAAGGTGCACGATGCTATTGATAGAGATGAAAATTATGATATTATTGATTTGGATTTTAGTAAGGCTTTCGACAGGATGCCACACTTACGACTTTTGAATATAGTTAAAGCGCACGGGATCGATGGAAGAATATTTCGGTGGATTCAATCACGGCATAGCAACAGAACAGAGTTAGTATAGAGGAGATTAAATATGATTAGGGGATGTTTTCAGTGGGATTCCTGTGGGGTCGGTGTTGGGACGTTGTTGTTCTTGATTTATATTAATGATCTTAGCATAGGTATAAGTAGCGACCTGAGCAAATTTGCTGATGGCACTGAGGTAGAATTATAAGGTCCGATTTCGCTGCTGAGGTATTTCAAGATGAAATGACCATACAATTCCAATGGGAGGAGAAATGGCAGTGTAGTGCACTGAATATAAGTAGGTGTAATCCACTGGATTATTATAAATTGAATGGGAGAGTTTTTTGGAAGGCCAGAATGTGAAAGAGGCTTAGGCCTCCTTATAAGTTCTGACCTAAACCCTAGAAAGCAGTGTTTAAGTGCTAGGAATAGAGCTAATAGGGTATTAGGGTTTATTGGGAAAAGCGTGGGAAATAAAAGTGCTGATGTGACTCAGAAACTGCACCCGGCATTAGTTAGGCCTCACCTTGACTATGCAGGGCAATTGTGGTCATCTTATTATAGGAGGGATATTTCTTTGTCTGTGCAAAGAAGGATAACTAGGATGCTTCTTGGGTCAAGAAGCTTACCTTATGATCAAAGGGTTAGGATATTAAATCTATATACGTTAGAAAAGAGAAGAATTAGAGGAGACTTGATATAGGTCTTAAAGCGGGTAAAAGCTTATAATAGGGGAGACAGATAAGGTTCTTATTTTTAGTGAACAGGATAGGACACGTAGCAATGGGCTTAATTTAGCTGGATAAGTTTAGGAAAGTGATTGGCAGAAATTGGTTTAAAAATCATTTGGTAGATGAATGGAATAGGCTCACTACTCATGTCATTGAAGTGTCCTCCTTGAGGAGTTTTAAGAATAGATTTATGGATAGGATGCTAGGGGGAAAAATGAACTGGATGTTGGGAACAGAAGCCTCCTAGTTTAGGATATTGATTAGCCTTTTGTAGACTCCTTTTTTTATCTTCTTAATAAAAAATCAAGTATCTTTAGTTTCCGAAACTAAAATTTTGATGAGTATCGTCCGAAATAAAGGTTAGTTGTCTGGTTAGAGGCCTAAACTTTTATGCCCCGTAGATTAAAAGCAAACATACTCACAAGAGATTTCTGTCGTGGCTTTCCTTTACCATAGTACAAACAAATCGAGAAATAAATATATATTGTCAAATGGGATTCGAGTGATGAAAATAAGATAAATAATCGTCACTGACTCTATAATTTAAGAAAGGGATTTTTTTGAGTATTTGAATAATAATTTCATCTTAGTTTGGTTATGACTTGTTTTTTATCAAAGTTATTTCTAATAATTCTTTTATAATATCAAAAAACAAAATGGTGAAGTCCAGAAATAAATATAAGTATCGAAGTTTTGTGATTTTTTTAAAACCCAAAAGAATTACAAATGGTGAAGTTCAGAAAATTTATTTTTATATATCTTCTTCTATAACTATATTTTAGCAACGTAATATTTTGAAAGGGGGGAAATTTAGTTTACAGTTCCTTTTTAAAATTGTTATAATTGGCGAAGTTCAGAAAATTTCTAAAAAATTTAACCATGGCTGCTTTTTTTTAGATTTTAAATTTTAATCTTAGTAGCGAAGCGCAAGCTCCCCCCTGGTAGGAAGGGGGGAGTCTGAAGCCATTGCCTGGTATTCATTATACATAGGTAACTAGTAAAATGTGAGTGAAAACGGGCAAAAAGGCTTTAGGAAATTAATTTTGCACATTCCTGTACATAGAGTGAATTCAAAGATGTTCTTTTGTTATCTGGACAATATAAAACGAGTGCGAGATGGAAAAAGTTTACTTAAAAACTTGATTTGGAAGTTGTTTAAGGTCTACAAAAGTATTGCACAGATTTTAGACAAAAAAAAAAATCAGATGAATTCACATTTTAAGCTTTATAAAATATTATCGTTGCTGCTCGCGATGTTATATAGTAGTATTAGTAGTGGTGGTTGCCAACCAGCTTTTATCCAGGCGGATCCCGACTGGATAATGAAATATACAGAAAGGTCAGTATGACAGTCACTGCTGAGCCCGAGTGAACCAGGGGCCGGTCCTCTTTGGGGAGAGGTGCCGAGAATTACTGTGTTTTGACACCAAACAACGTTCTGGTGGAACCTTCGTCGCACCAGGGCAGAGGGAAGTGTTCTGTGTCCGAGGTATGTGGATATAGATACCCATCAGCAGGATTCCTTGAAACAGAGAGTGTGCGTGTGTTGTTCTGCGAAGACGGGAGATGAAAGAAAGTAGTGTTGTAATTGGCTATCTGTGTGGTGAGAAGTGTGAGATCTGCCCATCCGAATACAGGGCTGAGCACAGCGTGTCCGCTCTTGCCGGGATCGAACCCGGTACCGCGACGTTGACCGAGCAAAGCATTATCCACTCAGCTAGCAAAAGCTCTAATGTTATAGGGTTTGGCGACACAAATACGCTAGATGATATTACGGTGTCGTTGGGCGAATCGTTGCAGTATATCGGCTAGGACAAATCCAACCGCAATTTAATTCAAAGTTAATTTTACTCACAAGTATAAGCTAACGATTACTCCCGAAAATTCTGCCTTTTACGATTTATTTTCATATTTCCACAAAATTTTATGAACATTCATGGTATATATTTTTCTCAATTCTAGTAATAGGAAGGAGTGAAAAAAAAAACGCTGGACAAAATTTAGCGTATCAATCGAATGCACCTTTACACAAAGCCTAAGCCTAAACTGTGCTTTAATATCATAAAATTTCATTATTTTTTCTTTGCTTTCGTTGCGTAGGCTAAGTATGCTACTGCAAAGTGTCTATCTGCCTTTTGCTTTCTCCGAACGCCCTTCAAAGAAAGCTTCTAATTACAATTGAAAAGGCATTATTGAAGGAAGCCTCTTGGACAAAGAATGGAGAGTTACTAAATTTTAAATGAATTCCCAGTTAAAGCTGTTTCTTATGCCACTAAATTAATTAAAAAAAAGAGACATCTGGATGAAGTAGAAGGAAGGTAGGTAGTGGTCGCCCTATGTCAGTGACAACACCAGAAAATGTTAACTGTGTTACTAACATCAGCCTATCAGAAGAAGATCGGCCGGGTTCACACAACCCTTAGAGAACAATTGCCATGATTTTATTAAATATTAGTGGACGTTCCGTAAGAGGCATACCAAGATCAGTGGGACCTAAAGCATTTAAAAGACGTGATAACAAAGTAAGAGATAAAAATAAAATTTCGATGTAGGAAATTGCCGGCTATTTAAGGAAATTAAAAAATAATCTTAGATGGAAATGATTTTACTATTGAGATTCCTAGAAATCCGCAGAACGATGTTGTTTATGGCATGCGGAAGAAAGCTATTCACCACAATTTATCATCAGACAAATCAGTTATCAAAAAAGTTATGGTTTCGGTTAGTATATCATGGAGGGGAAAGACTTATTTTTCATTCAGAAAAATTGAAAACGAATTCAAAACTCTATGGAAGCCTTTAAAAAGAAAGTTTATTGCCTAGTTGTCGGTATCTTTATCCGAGAGGTGATATTATAATCCAACGGCAGACAAAGAGTAGTTATAAATGACGAATCATCCGAATATGTGCCTGTAATTAACGGCATTCCGTAGGAGTAAGTCTTGTGTATGGTACTTTTCTTGATTTTCATGTGACCTATTAATTATCTATTTTTACGGATGATACCACAGGAAAGAAATTGTGCAGAGTCCAACGGGACGCGAATAGCGGGTACTGATGGGAGGCGGGCAGAGGATACTGACGGGGGGAGCAGAGGATACTAACGGGGCGCGCAGACGGCGGATACTACCTACCAACTCTGGCGAAACTTTGTCCCACTCTAGATGGGACCTTTTGGGCTCTCAAACTTGTCGCGTCTTTCTGCGATGGCGGTCTTTCAGGTCAACACAGCGTTACATGATTTCGTACTTTCATTAGCGCAGGCAAAAAGGGTCGACAGGGTGTCTGTTGTCTCTCTCTCCATTGAAGGCGCAGCAGCGCGCATTTTCCTCTCTCTATATTTGATCTCTGACACTCATCCAACTTCAGATGGAACTTTAGGGAAAGAAGTGACATCGGAGAATAATTAATGGGAGGCTGGGGGGTATAATTTAAAGTCACATGGCAATATCAGATAAATTTCAGAATACCTGGGAGAAATTTTTAAAATGGAGCTAAAGTACAAAATAGCGGAGCTAGTGGGGAGAGGGGTGTTACCATACATATACACAAGGTTATCTAATGCTACGGCATGGTTGTCGAGGGGTATTTTTTTCTCTATGATACCATTAAGTGTGGTTCACTGGCCTGAGGGTAAGTTTATTATCCTACAATTATAGAAAATTAAAAAAAATAAGGATATAATAGGAATTCATCGTACACAGATAAACTATATATATATATATATATATATATATATATATATATATATATATATATAAGGACACACGTTTCCTTATTATATGGTTGAATATACAAATTTACTTTATTAAAAAAAATTAATACATGGATAAGAAATAGGAAATGGCTTGGATTTAGTTTGGAAAAGGATCCAACGGGTTTCTACTTAAACTATCAGCCATGCAGTTATCGGTGCCTTTTAAATACAAAATGCGGAGTTAGAATTCTTGGAGGAACAAGCTCCAACGCATCAACCGACCCTTATTATTCTTGACGTTACTTGGGTATGATAGGAGTTTGTGCTCCGTTTCCGCTACAAATTCTTTTACTAATAAATCAATTCTAAATTTACTGATTCCTCAAATGATAGCGAGTGCCTCTCTCTCAATTATCGCATAATTTTTCTCACGAGCGAGTAATTTTCTGCGTGCGTAAGCGATGGGGAAACTTTCGCCGTTATTCTCATACTGGAGACGACAAATCCTATACCGTCATTACTGGAATCGGTGCGAATGCCAACAGTTTGTCCAGATTAGTTAGGCGGAGGATAGGAGCGAATGTCAACTTCTCCTTGAGTTGGTCAAACCTATAATTCGAAAGTGGCGTCCACTCGAGGCGTTCGGGGGCCTTCTTCTTTAATAGTTCGCAGAGGGGGGCAGAGATAGTCACAAAATTGGGTATGAAGTGACGATAGAACGATGCAGAGCCTATGAAGGATCGCAGCTGCTTTTTGTTAGTGGGCATAGGAATGTCCATGATGGCCAGGATCTTTTCTTGCTGGTGGGGGGGGGGGTGAGATAATCGATTTTTCCCGATATGGAAGCCGAGGTAATCGATAGTGCCAACAGGGAAGTGGCACTTGCCGGGGCCAATTGTAAAATTGTGTTTCTGGAGTCGATACAGAAGCTTGAAAGGTGGTCAAGCGCTGATCCCAATCTTAAGTGGCCACATAAACATTATCAAAATAGAAGGTGACGTTGTGTAAGCCTTCTAAAATCCTCCTCATCTCCCAGTTATAATTGATGCAATCTGTCGCCAGACAAAAAGGCTGCCGTCGGAACTGCATAAGCACCTTCTCAGTGGAGAAAGCAGTAGATTTCTTTGCTTCCTCCCTCAGAGGGATCTGATGATAGGCCTTGCATAAATCCAACTCGGAGATGAACTTTGCCTTCTCAAAAAAGGTGGAAGTTTTGATCTATGGTGGGGATTGGTTCGGCATCGAATACGATAACCGAATTTAGCTTTCTAAAATCGATACACATTCAATAAGAACCATCGGCCTTCTTTACAATGACAACCGGGGAACAATAGCTCGACTCCAAAGGTTCGATGATCTCTAACCTTAGAGCTTTATATACTTCGTTATTGAATGCTTCCCGGAGATGTATAGGCAGGGAATATGATTTGGAACGGATTGGTTCCAGGGTGGTTAGTTGGATATTGTGCTCAAAGTGGGTAGCACAACCGGTGATCTCGGTGATGACATCATCAACACGACTCAAGAGCGCTTGCAGTTGATCCTTTTGCAGAGATGATGGCTGGTCGCATATCCTAATTTCCGCAGACGGGGAATTATTAAAGTCGGACAAGGCATGCAACGGGTATTCCTTGTCTTGCTCCACGCAGGAGACTTGGATTACGCAAAAAGGTTCCAAGGGGTAGCCAGATTCCATGGGGGTTCTTTGTCGATTGCAACTATCTGGTTGATGCTCGCGCGTCAGTAGTACCGCTTGAGCATATTAATATGGAAAAGCTTTCTTTCCGAGGGGGTTTCAATAAGGTAATCGACGGGGCCACGCTTCTCGACTATATGGCTAAACAATTTGTTGCTGTCCGTGGGGAGGAGAAGTAAATCTTCTTCTCCTAGGTTAAATTTCCTTTCTTTGTACTTGCAATCGAAGTATGCTTTATACTTTTCAAAATTGATGTCGGCGTTCTGAAACGCGATTTAGGCGCACTTTTCCAGCCTTCTTCTTAAATCCAGTAGATACGAATAAGAAGTCTAGATATTTTGATCCAATTTCTGAATGGAATAAAGTTCCTTCAGGATACTCAGGGGGCCTCTTACGGTTCTACCATATAAAAGTTCAAAGGGGGCGAATCATAATATACGGTAGGGAATTTCACGGCAGGCAAAGAGGGTTACCGGAAGGAAGTGGTGCCATTCAGTGGGCTAATCTGCACACAACTTCCTGAGAATGGCCTTAAGGCTTCCATTTAGCCTATCGCACATTCCATTCCCACTCGGGTGAAAAGGAGTGGTAAACAGGGGCTTAGTCATCAATAATTTACCAACGTACTCCATTAATTCGGAGGTGATTTGACGACCACGATCCCAGAGTATTTCTTTGGGCATGCCTACACGGAAAAAGATGGAAATAAGGGCTTCGGCGCAGGAGATGCTATTGATTTTCTTGAGGGGCACAGACTCGGAGAATCGGGTGGCAAAGTCGACCAGCGTTAAGACGTAAATATGGCTTTCGCTCGACGGGGGTTGGATCGGTCCGATTAGGTCAATAGCTACTCGGGAGAAGAGTTCAGAGATTGGTGGTCCCTTCTGCAAAGGCGCAGGTCTGACTCGTCTTTTTATTGCCGTCTTTTGGCAAATGTTGCACGAACGACAATATTGCAGAATTTCGTCGGTCGCGCCAAGCCAATAAAAATATTTGAAGATCCTCTGAGCGGTCTTCGTGTGACTAAAGTGACCAGCAAATAGGCTATCGTGAGCTGTTTGCAGAATTGGAGGGACGTGGGAGCGGGATACACATAGTGTGCGGGACTGGGTGTCATTTTTCTCGGTGCACACTCGATGGAGGAGGTCGTTCTTGATGAGGAAGGAAATCACCTTATTCTCTCTGACGGTTTCGCGTGTTTTTTTCTGGGCTTTGGACCTCAAGGGACGTGAGATTCACATTCTCTCTGGCTTTTGGCAAAGTCATGGGTCATCGCACTCTGGAATTCGGGAACACACAGGGGTTCCAGCGGTGTACGGGCTTTCAGTTCCTTCTGCGCGCGGGAACGGGTAGTAACGGGTTGAGCTATGATGGGGGGAGGGAGGCTCTTTATTATAACTTTATTGATTTATCCATATTATTATTCTTGTTTTTCACCTTATCGAATCTATTTACTTCTTTCTTGACTGAAATTCCTTTTTCTTTAAGTTGCCCCTTCAAATATTTGTCTTCCATTTATCTTGACTTAGGTATTCTTGTTGGCTGAGTTGTTTCTTAATCTTCGTTTTTCTTTCTTGATGCTTTTTCATATTTCTTCCATTTATCTTTTGTCGATTTCTTGGTCATTCTAGATGAGTTGGTCATTCAAGCGTTTTCTTCCGTTTTCTTCTTGAGATTTCTTCGTAAAAGGATTTGGACTATTGAGTTTCGAACACGGTACCATTGGATTTAAACGCCACCAGTCTAGCCTCACGACCAGGCTTTAGTCCGTTCTGAGTTAATAATTTTATCGGCTATTTATACTATCGAGTTGGAAGGAATTTTTCTCTGATTTATTTTCGCACCCCTACACAGGTCCCTTTCTAGAAAACGGAGCGAATTTGAGGATTGGGGAGAGATCAGTCTTGGATTTCTTAGTCGAGGAGTAGTAGCTTTCCCTCCTACGACCTCCGAATCTGCGGGATGAGTGGAGCTAATTCAGTGGGATTGAGGAGAGCGAACGAAGCCTTGTCTCTAATCAATGAGTAATGGCTTCTCCTTCCCGGGTCTCTGAAGTTCCCAGCAACACTTTTTCTTAAATCTCTAGTAAGAGAATAGGTGCACTTGTAACGAAGATCAGAAGATTGTAGGGCCGTTGAGGGTCATCAGTTATGGGGAGGAGGGGGGGCTCTTTATTATAACTTTATTTATTTATCAATATTACTCTTGCTTTTCTCTTTATCGAATCTATTTACTTCTTTCTTGACTGAAATTCCTTTTTATTTTTTTTCTTTAAGTTGCCTCTTCAAACATTTGTCTTTACTCTTTCTTGACTTCCGTATTCTTCTTGGCTGGGTTGGTCCTTAATCTTCGATATCTTTTTTGATGTATCTTTATTTTCGTCCAATTATCTTGAGTTGATGATTTCTTGGTCCTTCTTGATTCTAGTTGAGTTGGTCCTTCCAGCGTTTCCCTTGACTTCCGTTTTCTTCTTGAGACTTCTTCATAAAAGGTTTTGGACTATTGAGTGTCGAACGCGGTACCATTGGATTTAAACGCCAACATTCTAGCCTCACGCCAAGGCTTTAGTCCGTTTTGGGTTGGTAATTTTATCGGCTATTTATACTATCGAGTTGGAAGGAATTCTTCTCTGATACATTTTCGCACCCCTACAGAGCCACGAGGGCGGAAGAAACCCGGGGGGACCCACCAATTAGGGCAAAGAAAAACTTGATGGGGGCTGCAACGACTTCAGCCCAACCAGTAAAATACGCGCACTCAATGTAGCACTGAACAATGGGAAAACATGCATTACGGCAAACTTATTTTGGTACGGAGCCACAAGTTGGAGTAGTTCATCGGATACAACAATGCACGTGCATCCTGTATCATGAACGAGGGCGGAGATCCGGCACCCATTCACTGCTCCAATTTCAAATTGGAGTGGCTCAGCGGTACTTTTATCGAACAAAAACTTTACCTGATGGCCAGCAGTATCCCGCGGTTTTGAAGAAGAGGGGGCTTCATTTTGCGACGGTGGGGCGTATAAGTGGAACTGACCTGGTGAACCTGGTGAAAAGGAAGGGTGCTTCTAATCCGCGAGTTTCGAGGGCAATTGCTACTCACGTGACTCGGAACACCACATGAATAGCACACGAATATCCTCCTGGGGAACGACGAAGCAGGGCGATTGGGAGCAAATGGCTTAACATCACGGTGGTCCGACCAGAAGAGAGGTTTGGGTTTGGCGGGCCCAGTCACCTTAATGAACTTATTCCCATTATTAGGAACAAATTTGTTTTTGCCGGTTTTGGATTTAGTAGATGGGGGTTCTGATTTCTTACCTTCCTTCGGATAGCAGTTGTGGCAAGCCGTGTAGACGTCTGCCTCCTCGATGCATTCCTTGACAGTACGGCAGTTCCGGTCCTTCACGAAGGATCTGATTTCCGAAGAGACCGACGCAAGAAATTGATCCTTCAGGACGAAATCGACCAGTGCGTCGTATTCATGAAGCACCCTGGACGCGTCAATTAAAAAAGTGAAATGACGCTGTAGGGAGTAGCGGAATTGTTGGAAGGTCTGGTTTGGTTGAATGCGACAGTGCCTAAATTTAGCTCGGTAGAAATCCGGGGTCATGTAGTAAGTGGCGAGCAACTCGGCTTTTAACGATGAGTAATCAATTGTTGCCTCTGATGGGAGGGAGATAAAAATGTCCCTGAGTTGGGAGCTTAACAGGGGCAATGATTGTGTTACGCCGTCAGTCTCGATGTCCCACATATACACATCGAAAATCTTTTCGTAGTGGGGAGATAAGACCCGAAGTCTTCGCCTTCTTTAAAGAAGGGGAGTTTTATGGTCGAAGACTATGGTGCGTCTATTCTAGCACTTGAGAAGTTTATGGAGAGCGCCTCGCTCCTAGCTCTGCTCATTTCCAATTCGTGAGAGCGAATTCTCTCTCTTTCTTCCCGTTCCTTTTCTTTTCTTCTTTCTTCTTGTTCCTTTTTCCCTCTTTCTTCTTGTTCATTCTCTCCTTCTTCTCTGTCTCTTCTTTCGGCTCTTTATCTTCTTTCTTCTTCCTTGATAGGCCATCAAATATTTGCCACTGAATCCGATTGACTCACCTTGGGCCTTGAAAATTTCAAACGACGACATGATGCTGGTTTTTCGAGATGGGCACAACGTCAAGAATTAAATTAACGCACGACAATGAATATGGTGGAATTATGGATTCCTTTACGCACGCGTGGGAGTGGGAATGGGTTTTCTAAACAAACGAAAACACAAACAACAAAGGGAGGGGGGGTGCGAATCACTCGTGAGAGAATTTTTGCGGTCGAGATTTTACTGTGATTGAGACTAGAGTTACAGCACTCCTAGCACAGCAATAGGAAGTATAATACTATTTTTCTATACCTTCAACTTACGGCACGAGATGAAGTCAGTCTTGAAGGACAACAATTCACTTCAGTGGGATAATAAAATTAATAGCTAAACATGGTCACTCGACAATCAATTCACAAAAAAAATAAATGGGAACGGGCACAAATACACTCGCAAATAGGTATGCAATGGTTATTTCTCATCTTTTAATCTGCAGAACCGGAACCGAGATGAGCCAATAATCAACAATTTAACCAAGGTTAACCAATAGATTGATCAAATTTCAATCAATTGATTGACCAAGATTAACCCCAATAAACCTAAATCTAGTTTAGTACATATATAATCGATATTACTATATGTCGTAGAATAGGGTCAATTTAACTCTTTCTACGTTTCTCAGCCAAGGCCGATGAGGGCTATGTGCGACGGAGATTTATAATACCAGCAGAGAGCGAATTAACTAAATGTAGGTTGGCCAAATAGTCGACTATCTTAGAGGTTCCGGGACAATAGAAAAAGCGGGCACAAAAGTAACTTTACTAATAGGCAAATTAATATTCTTTTACAAGGTTAAAAGGGTATTAAAACAAGCTATATACACATTAGACGTACACGAGTCTCAGCGGCTAAAGGTGAGGGGGAGGGGAACTTGGCGGGGACGGTCGCCGTACAAACAAACGAACAATATTGACGGGGGTCACTCGAATGACCTTGAGCGTATACGAAGCCGACGATGGAGGCTTACACTGGGGGTGGTGGTTAGTAGAGAGAGCACTTGCACAGGAGAGTTGCGCGTTGGTGTTACCTCGGAGAATTGGTCCCAGGGAATAATCCTTGCCTCGGCGCAAAGTTCAAATAATAGTCTCTTGACAATGTCTATTACGGGATGAACTTAGATTTTGCTTTTGAGTTAGACACGTATCGAGACTGGGCACGTTGCGTCGAGGAGCGGGTAGAACGGGTACGGGGTAGACTCACGCGAATTAATTGAGAATACCCGGAGCTTGAGGGATTCTGCGAGAATTGTACAGAGTCCAACGGGACGCGAATAGTGGGTACTGACGGGAGGCGGGCAGAGGATACTGACGGGGCGAGCAGACGGGGGATACTGCCTTCCAACTCTGGCGCCGGAAGATTTATAGTGGGGTCGAATGGCGTTTCCTCCCTTCCATCCGCAGAGGATGGTTCCAGGGTCCGACGCATCGGCAGGCGGGAGTGGTCTTGCCCTTTTAGCACAAGCGCGAGAAGGTTCCTAAGTCGGCCAGGCGGAACTTTGTCCCACTCCAGATCGGACCTTTTGGGCTCTCAAACTTGTCGCGGCTTTCTGCAATGACAGCCTTTCAGGTCACCACTGTGTATCCTGATTTCGCACTTCTATTAGCAGAGACAAAAACTGTTGACCGGGTGTTTGTTGCCTCTCTCTCCATTTTTAGGCGCGGCAGCGCGCATCTCCCCCCCCCTCTCTCTCTCTGATCTCTGACAATAAACAAATGTAAAGTGATGCGTAATGGCTTATGTAAGAGTCGGTTTAAATGTACTTTAGAAGATTACGCAATACACTGTGTAACATAAGAACGCCAGCTTGAGTTACTAATTTAGAGCAACTAAAAATTGTCAACAACTACGCTCAAGTTGCAAAGAGACAAACCAACTCTCGTATTCATTGTACGAATATATTTTGACGTACAAGTAAAATGTATAAATAATTATACAACACTACTCTATTATACTTATAGGGGTTGATTTATTTTTGCACACATTTTGTATCACTCTTCATTTCAGTCATTCTGAGAGGTCTCAAAATGTTATAGAGGAGGTAAGGATGAAAAGCATGAAGTGGGTCGTCCTCAGGAGCGCGATGTACACTACCGACCAAAATAAGAGAACGATTTTCCTTTCTTAAAATATTTTCAAATTTATGATAATAGTTAAATGAAATTTACATAGTACATAAAGACATGCATTTAATATATTTTATAAAGATTTCATGATACAATCGTATATTCAAGAAATTATACGAAATAAACTAACAAAGTAAAATATTGACACATGCAAAATAAAAGAACGATTTGTTCAGGAACATTTCTCAGTATATAAGAACTGTACAACTACCATTGTTGTTCTCATTCGGCAGAGATGCCACCACGCGTGAAAGTGACTCCTGAGCTCTGCCAGAGAATTGTTCGCTTGAAGACTTCGGAGAAGCCTCATTCTACGGTTTCAAGAGAGGTAGGAAGGCCCAAGGGTGTGATTTCGCGCGTTTTGAAGTAGTACAATGGAAACAGAACCTATGGATCTACTTCAAAAGTCGGTCGACCCCGCATAACCACCGTCTGAGAAAAGAGAGCTATTAGGCGCACGAATTTCTCGAAAAATTAAGACTAAGAGTGGCAAAAAAGTGAGCCGTTTCACAGTGTCGGGTCGCCTTAATGCATCTGGTTTAGAATCTCGTTCTCTAGTAACCAAAAAAATTATCAGTAAGAAGAACCAGAAGGCGATACTCGAATATGCTGAAGCTCATATTGTTTGGAAGGATGAATATTGAGAGAGAAATTCATTTCAGCAACGAAATTAAATTTAATTTAGTTGGATCTGATGGCCGACGCTTTGTTAGACGAGTTGCATGTGACAGATTTAGCTCTTCATGTGTTAAAAAATCTGCCAACCACGCAGGAGGTAACGTCATGGTATGGAGAATGTTTTCGTCTGAAGGACTTGGTCAGCTAGTACGAATAACTGGAACGGTAAATACGAATGTGTACCTAACCTCATACAACAACCCGTTATACCTTCACTTCGAGTATGTCAATCAGCCAGCTCTATTTATGCAGGATAACGCGCCATGTCATACTGCAAAGCGAGTAAAATAATATTTCGAACAAAAAGTAATGGCGTGGCCTACTCAGCGCCAGCGCCTCAACTCTATTGAGAACCTCTGGAAGATCATTGGAGACAAAGTTAACTGACGGATTTATGGACGAAAATTGAGCATGAATGGAACAAAATAGCACCAGAATTTTGCAATAAACTGGTGAGGTCCTATGGTCGTCGTTGCGAAAAAGTAATAGAAAACAAGGGTTTCAACACCTCATATTATATGTTATAAGTTTCATTTGCTTGCTTAGCATATCTGTGAAATTCAGTAGAATTTCTTGAATATACGATTGTATTGGATGAAATCTTCACAAAATATATTAAATGAATGCCTTTATGTACCATTGAGATTTCATTTAACCACTCATCATATTTTTGGAAATATTTTATTAAAGGAAAATCGTTCTCTTATTTTACTCGGTAGTGTATATTCCTTTGTCGAAAATGTAAAGTGTAAAATTTTTAATATTAAGTAAAAATTTCTTTAATTTGAGATACTGTATACTTTTAAAGCTTGAAATCCTCCCTTTTTGTAATTCCTATCCTCTAGTACATCTATTTGATTACTCACCATTATACTTGACAGGAGAATATTTTGATCGCTAAATTCTTTTGTTCTAAGTCGTGTCCATTGTCCTATTTATGGTTTAATTGCGCATAACAAGGGGATCACGGTATAGGAAGGTATTAATTATCTAACTCAATCAATGGCAACTCTTGACACCCAAGTATGGACACCCAAACGAGAATACGAGTCTACCAAACACTAGCAGATGGAAGTTCTAGGCCCGGCAAAACTTGAGTATTGATTTTACCGCGCATGCGTCGAAGACGATCTTTCATTTTCTTTTGTATTCTTTTCCTTACTGGAGGTTGTTGTTTTCTCTGCTCTTCTGTTCAAACCTTGACTGATAATATGAAATCTACCAGTTTTTTCGATCAAGCTTGATTAGTCTTAAACCCGTTACGGTATATGGCCGGTTTCAAGGGTAGGTGAGGGGATGATGGGGTGGGAGCTCAGGTGGAACGAAGTTTTCATCTGGAGTTAAATATTAGCAGATCGAGATGAAAATTGGGAATAATCAGGGTTAATAGATTTTGTAGATTTCTACATTATTATGACATTTAGAAAGAAAAATGTGCTTTGGAACTCCATCATCTGCGAATGGGAAGCCTAAATCAATATTTATCCTCTCAGAATTATATCATTAGGGAAGCAATAACTTGAGCAGCGATTGTTCCAATTTTAAGGTATTTTATGAAGGCTGCACGACCCAATTGGAATAAATGGGCCAACAAAATGAAGCATCTTATTAATGAGTTGAACGAATGACTCTGTTGGGAACTATGATGAAGGTAAAGGAGAATGGGAATTATAGCCTTATTGGAAGCTAGGGAAAGTTTTAGGAAGTTTGATCGTAGATTTTGGGCTTAATAACGAGCCAATCAAAATCAGAAAGAGCTTAAGTTGCCATTTAGGTCGATTAATTGCCGAATTGTGCCCAGAGGTAGATGATGATAGAGGGCAACTTTAAAAGGACTTACAGTGCTACCGATGAATGGTCAAAATCATATATTTTAAAAGACTAAACCTAACCAAATTCCAATGGAAGATTAAAGGTGCTAGAGCTTAGAGAAACTATATGTTTTTTTTTTAATATCGATCGCACTTGACGTACATATCTCAGTGTAGGTAACAGTTCAAACCTTATTCCAAACAACGGCGAGGTATAACAAAAATAGAAGCAACTGCCACAAAATAGAGCGAAAAGGGTCTTACATCCGTCAACTAAACAATTCCACTGTAACCTACTAGTTTAATGTTGGGAATTTATTGACACCAGCCGTGGACTAAGCTTTATTGCAAGGAAGCTGCAAGCTGGACGACAACCATCAAAAGGTAGAAATTTATATTGGAAAATTGTGGAAGCTTCTTTTCTTTTTTTGAAATTTAAAAAAATCTCATCATGTTGCAATAAACGGGGTCATAGCAACCGCGGCAGCAAAACCAAACCATTAAGGTTTGGTTTGATTTTGGACTCTAGTACGCCATCAGCTAAAACAGAAAATCTTGGCTCCAAGACTAGAAATCTTGCAGGAAACTCTCCACCTCCAAGAACTCTATGGTTTTAAAATCTGTCCAAAGCACCAGGGATGGTTTTAGGGATTCACGTTACTCTCCCACTGAAACAGGTGTCTTCCCGGTACTTAAAAAGGTACAATGTGCAAAACTACACTATAGTAGGACATTAACTAAAAGATGGCGCCCAGTAGATGAACCAAACATTCCCCATAGAAACGGGATGGGCAATAATTTTAAGCAGCAGGTCAGATGGAAGCTTATGTAAAGCCTTGTGGTCCACATTTAAACAATTAGATGCAAATTTCGAATACATGTGTTTAATGGAATTGCCTTTGTGCATTTGTTTCAATAATTAATTTTCATGAGCCACATGAAAAGCCTTCGCGAGCCACAGTTTGCCCACTTCTTCCATGGAAGGATTTTGGGCAGCTCTCCATCCGATACTACTGGGTACCGTGGGTGTGGCCAGCTAGGAGACGAAAAAACACTTTCGGAAGTCATAGGGCCATTAGAGAGTAAGCCAATGGGGGTAAATGAGGCGCGATGGCACGCATATTCTTACTCCAGGTGGATGTTTCTCCCATCATTTTTGCCACCCCCCACGAAGGGCTGATTTGATGTAGTTATTGTAAGGTAGAGCAAATTCGAGGTATGCGCAGAGAACCTGACCATCTCAGGGAGCTTCTTAGCTTCCCCACCCTCCTCGTACGAGTGTGTCTCAGGCTGGAGTAGGGTTGGGGGTGGGTATCAGGCTTGCCGTTAATGAAGTGGACTTTTATCATGCCCTTCTCCCAGCAATGGAGTAGATAGTGTAGCATGGGCGACCGACGATGCAGCTAACATCTACTATAGAATTGCGGGCCCTCCAAGCACCCCAATGCCTATATATCTTCCACACATTTCCACTTCCTCTATCTTCGCCACTTTCTCTACAGACCTGCTCTAAGAAATATTCTGGTGGAGAAACCTTCTCTAAAACTCCCATTGAGCCCTCCCTGTATACCCATTAACTTTTCCCTGAATACCCACTGAGTCTTCCCGTGCGCTCTTTGGGGCTTCCCTGACTATCCGTTGACCCCAAATGGAACGCCCATTGAACCCCCTGTGAGCACCCATTAGACCCTACCGAACACCCATCAAAACATGCCTGGACCAAAGCACTACTCTGGCACCTTCTCGAGGGGAGGGGGGGGGATGGAGGAGTAGGTCTGTTTGTAACGAAGCGAAATTTTATGCTGCCCTTATCACCCTAAAGAGGGTGTCAATTGCATCATTGGTGACCATGTTGAAGCTGACATCTGGATAATCTGAGGTTATATAGTTTCACACATTTTCACTTCCTCTATTTTGCCATAAGTCTCTTCTCACAAACTTCATGGGGGTATTGCTCTTCCTGAACATCCATTCACCCATCCCTGAAGGACCACTGAGTCCTCATAGAGCCCCAATTGAGCCTTAATGTAAGAACCTTTGGGGCCTCTCGTAACACCTTTTGTTAAGATTACCGCTATTACACTGTCTGACACATGTGTCTGCGTGAGCGTGCATGAACGCACTCCCCTCTCTCTTTATCTCTCTCTATGGCCCACTTTTTAGCGATAGAAGACTGACCATATGGTTTATGGTTATACAATGGGAAAAGGGTGGTTGGTCTTCTTGGGCATAGAGGAGAGACGCTTAGCGCCCCTCCCCACTTCGGTGGTTTATTGTTTTATTGTAGACAAAAGGAGTTACGCGTTTTGGACCTCGCACGCCAGCTTCCCCTGAATCCTTTCCCCTAATTATCACCCAACTCCCCTCTTTCCTATTCCTTGAAAACCCCCCCACAAGAGGGACAAACCGCCACTATTTATCACAAGCTGGAAGGATAAACAACTCTCTGAAGCTCCTATCTACCCAAACTCCTGGACTCTGGGCAGAACCGTTGCAAGGCTTGGAAAAAGAAGAAGGAACCGTCTACACTCAAAACTCTCTTCAAACGCTGGGACTTGACCAAACGTAAAACTTCGGAAGTGTGAGGCACGGCGAACGACTTCTCCTCGCAAGTAAGGTCCTTGCCCGGGTTCTCCGGCCAAGGTAAGTTTTTATACCCTTTTTCTCACATTGGTTCTGCGAATTCCCTCGAATTCCCATCAAACTCTCTCTCCCCTTTGCCCCCCTCTCTCGCCTAAATTCATTTGACCTTCGGTCCTTCAAACTCTTAACCTATCCATTTCAGAACCATCAAACTACCCTGAAACTTAACTCTGACTAACGAGGGCATTCGGATTTCGAATAAGTTCTTTGGAGAGATCACTATACTTTACAAATCAATTGGACACTAATGTCTCTCACTCAAGCGCTATCATCTTGCTTAGCCCTACCCTGCTCTCTGGGTAATAATTCTAACACTTTTTAAGCCCCCCACCCCTTCGATAACGAGGTAGCACACCTTAGGCATGTTGCATCTGAATCGTAACACCCATTGAGGCGTCACTAAAACCCATTGATTGCTCTCTTAACACCCATGTGAAGCCATTCGGAAAGTGAAGTAACACAGTTCTGGCCTGTTTCTTTTGCGACTGTAACGTCCATTAAGACGTCACGTAACACCCCTTGAGCCCTTTCATAAAACCCATTGATTCTTCCCGAAACACCATTTGAGCCTATCCAATAATAAGGCAACAAGACTTTGGCATGTTTGGTACGGATAGTAAGACCCCTTAAACGGTCCCAAGACACCCATTAAGCCCTCACGTAACACCCTGTTCGCCCACCCGAAAATGACCTAGCACAACTCTGGCAAGCTTAATCTCGACCATAACACCAAATAAGCTATTCTGTAATACCAAATGAATGCTCCCTTAATCCTGTAATATCCAATAAGCCCTTCCTAACACCAAATGATCCACCCCTTACTACCATTTGAACCCTCCCGCAAAACACATCAAGCCTTACTGTAGCGCCCATTAAGCGTAACTATACGCAATACCCAGCGAGTCCTTCCTTAACACCTATTGGGACTTCCTTGGACCAAGACCCTGCTTTTGTCGGTCAACGTGCAGCAGTTGGCACCCTAGGTTGTATGGGCCCTCCTCGAACATCCATTGGCCCTTCCTAAACATTCATTTAGCTTTTCCTGTGGATCAAATTAGCTCTCACTGAGCATGCATTAAGCCCTCAAGTAACACCCCTTAAGCCCTCCATAAACCAGGGCACTGTTTTAACGGAGAATGTGTATTGTTCAGCTGCACATGTGGATTGATTTCCACCTGCGCATCCATTGAGTCAAGAATACTTGCTGAACCCTACCTTAACACCCATTGATCTTGTCCTAGAAAACAATTGAGTCATCCCTTAACACTCTTTGAGCCCTTCCCTTTAACCCGTTCCAGATTCTAAACAAAATCACCTTAGACGTTTCCCCTAATCCTCCTGATATCCTCTTCCATCCACTTGCCCATATATGGTGAATAGCGTAAATTGACTCTCACATTCCACTTCCCATACTCGTCTTGACAGTAAACATGTGGTGGCCGGTGACAAAACAGTGCCTAGAGAGGGGTCACTAGGTGTTTCAGGAGGGCCATTCTACTTCAAAAATATAACTTGCTCGAGGGAGGACTCGAATGGTGGTGCGGAAGGATTCAATGGGTGTTTGCGGAAAGGTTCACATGATGTTTTGAATGTGTTCAATGGATGTTCAAGAAGGGTTTAATGGAAATACATGGCGGGGCCACTGGCTTGCCGTCACAAAAGTGCATTGCACTATCCTACATGGACACAAATCAGAATAGTGCCTTTGGTCAGTTGGCTGAATGGGTTTTACAGGAGGGATCAATGGGTCTTAGGTGACGGCTCAAAGATTGTCATGGACTAGATGGTAAGAAAAGCCGATTTTCCCTTCCGACTTGGAGCCACCCATGAACACTGGCACGGTTCCAGTGTGGCCTGATGTGAACTTCGAGAAAGACGAATGTCTTGGAAGAAAAAGGGTGGTGACAAATATCTACTGGTGTTATCCTTTAGGTTGGTACCTTGAGCAGAACTATTGCCGCGACGAGCCCGAGAGTTACTTCTAACTCTCGATGAGTTGCTTAACCCCCCCTCCCCCCCACACTAAAGTTTGAAGTGTGATTGGCATTTGCCTCATCGGCATAGGCACCGTCTAGGTCAAATGCGAATGGAAAAAAAGAGACGTCGGAGTCTCGGAAAAATACCATGCTCTGGTGTACAAGGTCCTCATGTACTATGCAGGATGTAAGGCGTATGGCATTTTCCTTATGTCAAAAAGAAAAAAGATGTCTCTGTATAGGTGAGTGAAGAAGGTAGTAGTCACTAGTTACTAGTCACTAGCATTGTAGAACGAATCCACCGTCCCTGGCAAACGTTCAGGTTCAAAGGAGTAAAGTTCACGAGCGAACAAAGGAGAGGCAAAAAAATAATAGGGTAACCACATACACTACCAGATTTGGGCATATGGTGACCACATACACTGCCGGATTTGGGCATAAGCTAAAAAGCTACAGCTTAGAGCCTCACAACCTACATAGTCCTCACAAAATTTCAGATATTTGTTTTGCTTTTAAAATTTTATGCGCATTTATATGTGTAGTTATAAAATAGCTTTAGATTAAGTTAATTTACCTAATCTTTTAGTATACGAGAGAGCAAGTAAGCTAAATTAACAATATGTAATAACTAAATGCATTTATTTAAAAAATAAATTCACTTGAAATTCTTTCCTATCGTTTTCAATGTTATTTCTGGGGTAACCCAAGGTCCTGTTTAGGTACGCTCCCTTGTGAGAAATTTGGGGTATCCTTTTAATAAGGCGCCTCCAAGCATTATATGCCTTGGGACCCCATTAACTCAGCTTAGGGCCTCATCAAGTGTAAATCCGATCATGTGAGCACCTTACATAATGAACGCTATAGAACGAAAACCTTTCATAACGGCGGTGTAAGAGATGCTGAAGTGCGAATGCGCGTTTCCCAGACAAGACTCCAGTCGAAAACAAAACTAAGGTAACAGTGTGACTCTACCACGTCTAAGTGGTCTAGGGCGGGAGGATGCCCGCATTGGTGCTAGAAATCCACCAACTTGGTCATAAACATGGAAAACCCGGGACCGATGTGCTTCGGCACAACGGGAGACGAGTTTCAGAGCCCGTTGAAGGCGCTGCATTTGGGCGGGTGTCTTTGTATATTTTTCTCTCAAAGAGTTAGGCCTAATATAGACCTGAGTCAATGGAGTCTCTTTTTGTTCATTCTAAGACTCCATTGACTCGGTTCTATATTAGGCCTAACTCTTTGAGAGAGAAATATACAAAGAATTTTTTTGTTTTTAACAGAGGGAATTGGTGTAGCAAATGAGAACAGATTTAATGAAAAAAAAACCGAAGGAAAAAAAGGAGATAAACACGAATAATGATGTTTAAATTTTCAAGTACTCATATGACGCCCACCGACAAGGATATGGTCACAGAAAACGAAAAAATGGACAACCATAACCGACTAACGTAAAATAACAGAAACAGTAAAAACAATAATTAATAAAGGGAAAACAACAACTAAAGGGCTTGATCATGTGCCCCAGGGGAGGCTCATCTTACTCAGGGTTCCATGCGCGCACTCTACAATTAAAAAGAGGAATAAATAGTATGGAGGAATCCGAACTCTCCCAAGAAGTCTATAACACCAGAACCTCTCACCCCCCTCCTCCACCCCCTAGCACCAGGGAGAGACGGTAACAATCCCCAGCGTACCAGCACCGCGACCGGTACAGTGTGCGAAGCTCCCAAAGAGAATTTAAGGATTAAAAAGAAAGGATGACAATCGTGCCACGCCTCCGATTTTTTTCATGGCACGGAATTTTAAAAAGCGCAATAAAAAGATGTAAAAATCCCAAAATAAAAACTACCAACACAATCAAAATGAGTTCAAAACTGCATCGAACCACCAAATAGGAAATTTTAGAATACAAAAAAGTCATTGAAACTGTAACAGGAATATAAAAGACTGAAAACAATCACTAACTAAATTAAATTAATATAATACATTAACACACCCATACACACTAAGACAGTTAAATTACATATACATTTCTATCTAATTTCTTATTTCTTACAATTTTAATTTTCCGTAGCATGTTGCATTCCTCGCTGGAGCCTTTTTTATAGTCTTCTGACTTTTTCAGTTGGGTTTCAATTTATAATAATAATAAAAACAAACCGCAACAAAGCAATAAACAAATGACACGTTCCTACATCGCAACCTAAAAATATGTGAGACCAGTCTAAAAGAATATTATAGAAATGTAAGCTGATCAGAGCACGTTATTACAAAGGTGAGGACATGCGGAACGAATCTGCTAAAGCAAAGCGCCGACGGAGAGGTCGTGGCACACAAGAAAGGTTAAGGAAGCTAGAAATATGAATGTTGCCAATGGCAGCACAATAAAAAGCAAACGGTGGAGTGAAATCACACCAACAAAGAAAGGAAGCACCCAACGTGAGGCGAGCCTCCTCCAATAACTCAGCTAGTCCACAGTCGCTGGTGCATGAGCTCGCCTCGATTACAAGGGACAAGCGGTAGCGAGAGCGTTCGTCCTGGTACAAGGAAGATCCCCCGGGCTCGGAAATTCAACAAGAACGTGCCGAACAGTCTGGGGCGACAACGCAGTCGTGGCAGGGGAGCGCTTCATTGGATGGCACTGCGTTTCGCTAATGTCCCTGATTAGGGGCGACATTCTTTTTAATAATTAAAGGGTATTTCACTTGGCAAATTCCATTATGGACATAAACTGTCAAAATTAATTTTAGTTTATTTCTTGGACTATAATACCTCCCGCCCCCCCCCAAATAAAATCAATAAAGAAAACCCCCACAAAAACAACCTACAACGCCCGATCATGCACCAACTCACCCAGACTCCTCCAGGAACTCCCTTAGTTCGCAATTCGGTGTGCGCGAACTCATCCTGAGTATAGGGTATAAGGAGTAGCCACCCCGTTGCCGGTACCTGGTGCAGTAACCCTGTTCTAAAATCAGCGTTTTCTTGTTTTTAGAGGTTTTTGTGCATTTTCCAATGTACTGGATACAACTATTTTGATCTATGATGTTGGGAAGTATTGCCGCATAGAGCTTTCAATTTCCTGCCTTGAAATCGGCTAAAAGTACCATTTTGCGGCCCCTTGAATTATAATTTGCATTATAACTTTTGATATAAAATTGAATACCAAATCAAATCATAAAATTAATAATAATAATAAATAATAATTAATGATAATTATCTATCATTTTTAAGGAAAAAACAGCAACTCATTCAGACTCTACAAGTTATAACTTCACAATGGCATTGGGCAAGGAGCTAAATGAGCTCCATAGGCGCACAGTTGATATCTCAGAACCTCACTAAAGTATCCAGAGTATCCACTGGACCATCTTTCAGAGAAATTTTAAGGTTTGGATAGTCGTTAGCTTTTACCAGTGGTTCTCAGCGTCCCACCAACAGTCAGGCGTTTCAGTATCTCCTTACTCTTCAGGATTTAATGGAAAATGAAACAGTTAAATCTATCTATCGCTATAATCAAGACAGTGACCAAGTCTAACGCAATGAAGGTCTCCATGAAACTACATGAGAAACATCGTGTTCTGGTGAAAAGAAAAAGAAAAAAAGTAATCCTCGAGGAAAAAGGGGAGCTCTAGATTCAATCCAAGAAATAAAGAACAACAAACTGTTATCGAGGGAAGAGAAAGATGAAGATATCAGGTTCTACAAAGACCAAAAGAATGAGAAGAAAGTTCATATGTCTGTTCATGACAAGATTTTTGAGACAAATCCCCGCAACAAGCAGCGAGGAATGAAAAACTGCCACCATAGATAAGAAAAAGATAACACTAATTACTTTAAACGTCACAAAAAGTTTTAAGTTTTACTCCATTGAAATATTTAACATGTACTTAACAATTACTGTCTTAAAAGTTTGTATTATTTTAAAGCTGCGGCAAAACAATATGCAGTTGTTCATGTGGATGACATTACCTGGGGTGACTCAACTGAAAATGATGCTAACACAGAGGATATGGATTACCATTAGTCTCAACCTAGATGTTCTCACCAATAGGGCTGATCGTCTTGATTTATCAGTTAATCAAGTTACTGTCATGGTTTCTGCCATCTTAACAGCTTGAGGGGGTGATTTTTCATCTTAACCTAAACAACAAATCGCAATAGAATGTTGTCCAGCTATAATATCAATCAGAGTCACATGTCCAAGTTTTGTAGAATCCCCCCATTATACGCTGCCCTATACTGGGATGGAAAGTTGCTCAAGATGTCTTAGCCAATGAACCTGGAAATGCCTCAGAAACTTTAGCTCTCTGGTCCATCCTTATACAGAATGGAAGTTATTAGGAGTACCTGCTATCGACAATACTTCTGTCACAGTTTGGCTGAGGCTTCAATGTATTTACTAGATACAAGGTAATTACGGATAATATTATTTTGTTTATGATGCTACATCCGGTAGCAGTGGAATTCACAGAGGAAATGCCAAACTGCTGGAGAAAATGCTAAACACGAAGGTTTTTATTTGTTATGTCGAAATAATCTCTTGGAATTCCTAGTATGAACAGTGGGAGAAACTGATTGGGAAGGTGAAGGGGCCAGATAATCTTTGGTTTGAGAATCTGAAGGATGTTTATAAGGAAATGCCAAAGGAAACCCCCCAAAATGCTGGCTATCGACAACAAATGGCTGAATGAAAATAACAGTGAATAAATACTCCAAGTCTTTCTAGCAGCAGAAAGACTTTCAAGAGCCGACTACAGGGAAAACGGCTGAATTAACAGTCATTGTTCTTGAAGGAAAGACTCCTCGAGGTATTTGCTAGGCTCTACTAAGCACCACTCACCAGGCCAGATAGATGGCCAGAAACCTGTACTCCATAAAAATGTTGATGTTTTCAAATCAAATTGAGTACGACGAAGACTATCAAAGCTGGAAAGAATCTACTCTTTCCTTGCCCCGTTCTACTCTCCTGTATAGGTAATGTCAATGTCTGCTGAAGATGCTTCCGTGAATGATCAAAGTCTAGTCTAGGACATGTTGAAATACAAAAAAACAAACAAACTGACTCATAGCTTGCTGATACAGCACATAATAAGATGGAAACCATAAATGTTAACTGAAGCAGGAAGTCGTGCCATTTGCCCTGTTCATAGGTAAATTGAGTGACACATTGGCCTACAACATTGCTGCCCAGTTACATGCTACTCAGAAGCAAGACAGCTTGAGAACAGGAAAGCCTATATTCTAAATAGTCACCGCTAAGACCACCTTGGTTGATCTCATTAGTTCAGAATTACATTTTCTGCTTAAAACAATCAACATTGGACCCAAATGGCTTCTAGAACCTCTCACGTCTTGGCCCCAGAATAAGGACTACAGAAAAATATTGGACTATGTTAATAATCTGAAAGCTGTGTATGACATTTCTAAATGTGGTGTTAAGATACTTAATGAATTCGCAAATGTCATAGCAACATATTACAACCAAACGGAATAGCTCATTTAAGTTGTGGAATTCACAAGATGCTCCTTTGAAAACTTCAGGAAACTTTCAACAACTGACTGTGTAAATATCGTTAGGAAATTAATCATCATATAGTGTTTTCACTTCTTGATCGAGTAGATTTGGCCCACGCATTCTAGCGTAGAATGCACTATGCACGAGGTAAAATATGCGGCACCTATCCAGCATCGACAATGAAGTTCTCTGTAAGGGATGTGCGGAAGGCACAATTTGCAAAACGGATATCAGTGTGGTCAATCGAGACCACCTTCCGCAATTCACGCTCCGATGCGGATGCATAAAAATCGTACCCATAGTCTAGCTTGGAACGAACAAAGGGACAGTAACAAGTTAAAGAAGTGACTTTATCGGAACCCGAGAGCCTAATCGTAACGAACCGAAGAATATTTATAGCGCGAGTCAGCATTTGGGCGTCGCTAAAACTGATTAAAATGTCAGCTACGTAGAGCGCAGCGAGAACACATTCCGGCAGCATCAATGTTAAGAAAATGGCACTGATGACAATTCTCAACAGGAAACTCTCTTCCAGCCATATTGGGCAGCAGATAACTTCTCAAATCCGTAAGTGAAATCGACTATCTAGCAGACACGAACAATGGGAAGTGTATCGCGTGCGATATCGTAGGCTTTATCCATATCAAAGAATAGGGCGAGGAAGTGCTGCCTTACGAAGGAGGGCCTCGCAGATAACATTTTCCAGCCCGAAGAACCCATCCAATGTGGAATGTAACTTGTAAAAGCCGCACTGTACAAGAGGAAGGTAGGTTTCGCTGTCCATGAAATAAGTTAACCTAACGTTAGCCAATTTCTTCATCAACTTGTACGCGCAAGAAGTTAGAGAAATTGTGCTGAAACCAGCCGACGTAGAGTGATTACCCAAGGGTTTGAGAAAAAATACAAGGTTGGCATTTGCCAGGAATCTGAGACGATACTCTGCATCCTGAGCCTTTTCAATAAAAGTAGCAGAATGGTCATGAATCACTCAATAAGAGTAGCAGAATGGTCATGCATCACTCAATAAGAGGAGCGGAATGGTCATGCATCATTCAATAAAAGTAGCAGAATGGTCATGCATCACTCAATAAAAGTAGCAGAATGGTCATGCATCACTCAATAAGAGTAGCAGAATGGTTATGCATCACTCAATAAGAGTAGCAGAATGGTCATGCATCACTCAATAAGAGTAGCAGAATGGTCATGCATCACTCAATAAGAGTAGCAGAATGGTCATGCATCACTCAACCAACTGTCGAAGAAGAATGACATTTCGGGATGTCACTCAGATTATAAGCGGTGTCCGCAGAGGAAGCAAAATCGGAGCGAAGCTCACTTAGTGTAAACAGGTGGTTGAAGGTTTTTTAGCGTCCATCTGGCCATTGCCTACAAGGGCTTAAGTCTACGTTACTATCTTATAGCCTAATGCTAGGCTAAGTTAAAACAACAACAAACAAACATAAAATGAAAGGAAAACAAAACAAAAAGGAAGAAAAAACTAAGAAGCAAAAAAGCAAGAAGAAGGAAGCACGCATTGGTGTCGGGCTTCAGGGGAGCTCTATGCGCTCGGCGCAGGAGCATGCCACCAACACTAAAGAGAGTCAAATAAAATGGAAGAGGCCAGCCTCCTCTAATAAGTCAAATAGTCTACAAGTGTGTGCGCATGAACTCATTCCAAGTACAAGGGAAAAGCTGTAGCGCTCCTCTCGTCCCGATACCGTTTTCTCTCATACCAAACGGTGTATTACAGCCAGCTTTATCGTGAAGACAAACGCAGTGCCTGTTAAAACCACGCTGTCTTCAAACAGAGTGGATACATCGTGGAAGCCGATCCCCTTTTGGGACTTGGAGCTATCCGTGTACACTGGCACGGATTCATTGTGACACTATGTATGGTCCACAAAGTCCAAAAACAATACTCGGGGCACTGTGGACGCTTTAAGAGCAGAGGTGTGGCGACAAATAGTGAACGGTAGTACACTCCACGGCGTCGTCCTTGGCAAAACCAGAGGTGCCACCTAGCAGAGAGCTACACCAAGTTCTCGAGCGTGTTCCCTAGCCCTAAACCCCAAAGACAGGGTATAACTAGCTTCGCCGCGCGTTCAACTCTATTTCTCATTTCCCCTTGGAATTCCAAATTAACTTCTGTCTCTTTTGTCTATCAGAGACACGTGCGCCGTTGAGATCGTCAGTGAATGTAGTGAGAGCAGTTGGGAACTGAGGGTGACGCCTGGCCGAGCACGCATACAAGCGCATAATGAACTGTGTACGGTGTAGAGCGAGTGGCACTCCGCGGCATACATAAGTAGGTTCTAAATGGGGAAAGTGCAGAATACATCAGTCATCAGATGGAGACCGGTGTGACCCATCTATTCTACCATCTGCAATACACGCTTAGCTACGGATGAATAAAACTCGGAAAAAAAGTAAGGAAGTATCCCTAATAGAATTCTAAGTGCTGAAATTTACGGAACGAAGAATGTCCATGGCGTGGGTACAAGATACCCTAGGGGTGTGAATATGAGCCTATGATGTGAGGTGTCGATGGAAAACAAGACCAAAGAAACGCTGCGAATCCAACACTTCCAGGAGAACACCGTTTTGTAACAATCCAGAGAGGGCTCATCCCACCCGTACGCGGAATTATTGATCTCTCAAAAATTCAGAAATGAAGGTTGGGAGGTGACCCATCTCTTACATCGTGTAGAAATCCTCCATGATACCGTATCATCATGCGGTATCACACATACAATCTCTAGGTCGAAAGACACTGTAAGGTAGTACTGTTTGTCAAGGAAAGCCTCGCCACTAGAATTTTCCAGTCGGTGCAGAACATGCGACGTGGAATGGAACTTGTGGAAGCCGCGCTATGCAGAAGAAAGGAGGCATCTACTGTCCATGAAAAAGGTTAATCTAACATCGACCAATTTCTTCAGAAACTTGCTCACGGAGAGGTTAGAGCACAGTAGCTATTCGTAAAGAGTCTGAGAAGATACCCTATGCAGAGATCTTATTAAACAGATCTAACAGAAATACCATGTCTCGCTCACATATGTATGGAAGCATAACATATGGGACATCGTCCTGACTATGGGCGGTGTCCGCGCATGAAGTAAGAGTGGAAAGCAACTCACTCAACGTCGACTTTTCGTTGAATGATTCTTCACGTCTGGAGTTAAAGTCCAGTCTGCGGCTCTCAATGACATCGCAGCGTGACTAAATGGTAGCGAAGCAGCATCTCAGATAGAGAACGTGCAAAAAGTGGTCTCGAAAGACTTTGCCAAGTACAATAGGTCTGAGAGAAGGTCCCTTCATCCTGGCGAACGGGAGTGGGTCCTACGAGAACTTGCCTCACTCACGCAGGTCTGAAAGAGGGGTCTTTCCGGAAGGTAAAGACCTGTATGCCTGCCAGAATGAGCTGCGGGTGTGCTTCAAAATATACCGGAACGTATTCCTAAATCAAGGAAATTAACCAACAGTGAAATCGTTCGGGCGGAATTTATAGCACATGTATGCATATCGCTTCTGTTTGAGGGCACTTTCAAACTTACTCGACCACCAAGAAAGCGGAAAGGATGCAATGCAAAGCAACCGAACGTTCCCTTGAAGAGTAGCTAGGCTCACAGCGATGAGATTGCCGGATAAAAAATCAACAAATCAACGGTCTCATCAACCGACAATTGCACAGAAAAATCAGTCATTTCCTGAAATAGGGACCACCACGCCCGCTCCAAGCACCACCAGGACGGTTTTTAGGCGGCATGGGCTAAGAGAATGATAGTTAATTAGAAAAATGGTCACTACATGATGGCCAACGACCATATTGATAAGGTCAGTAAGGACGTACCCCCTCGGATTTATCATATAGCGCCCAGAGAAGTTGTGTCTACCGTTCAAATCGCCAGCAGAAGAAAGGGCCTCGGCAAACGTCTCACGACGCGGCGGAAGTCTCCTGCGTAGAAGTCTGCTGGTGGCGGAATGTACTCAGAAATAACAGTATACCTCCTATTCAGGTGTAGCTGCACCACAAATGAAATAACGGAGACATCATGCAGGGTGTAAATCGCGCATTTTCCACCCAGTACTTAATTCCGTGGTGGTGGGGTCGTAGTGCCGTTATATTACGCTAGAGCGAGCAGATTGCACGCGCCCGGCAGCGTCTCCTGCAAAAAAAATGGCTAACGGAGAACGGGAGGAGACGAACCTCCACAGGTCGTCACAATTGGCCCGAAGTTCACAGTAATTTAATTGAAGGAATATGTACTTCAGGCCTAGCCCGGAAGAGATATGGGGGCCTTCTTCGAAGAAAAAACCTCACTGGAATAGCCGTACGCTTCTCGGAGGCAGAACTTCGGGTGTTATTAGCTGTACAAGGCGCTGAAGGCACCTTTACCTTTGAAGGGTTATCGAGGCAGGTTAGGCTCAGTATGCGAGTCTTTAAGTCCCTCCGTCCCGAAAATTTCCGAGGTTGAGTGGCTTCGTTGACGAGGCTCTCCCGTTAAGGGTCCCCCGTTTCCGAGTCACCCGATCCAGCCTTGGTTGGGGGCGAAGGAGCCGAAGCTTCTATATGAAGATTCCTTACGGGAAACGCTCACGTGGAGGAAAGGGGGAAAACTTTGGTTTTAGCTCGCGATGTGTAGAACAGGCAGAAGGGTTCCAAATGGGCGCGGAAACAACCGTGCTCTTAGGCATGGAGAGGCCAGAAGCAGAGGGTGCCATTTTAGTAAAGTCATTTTAGCAGAAATACTTGGCCAACCTTACACAAATTGTAGCACAAACAAACTCAACAGATTTTGAATCCTTGATATGTCCTCAATGACAGAAAGAAATCCTAAAGAATCCTACGGGGGAAAAGTCATAAAATCATGGGAATTAATTATGGCTGTCACCCGGCTTGAAGCGAAAATGTGAATATTGTAAATATTGATATTTCAAGTTCTAAATATGTTTTCAGCATTATAATTGTTTCTAGTTATGGCCAGTATATGTATAAACAATATTATTTGTAAAAAAGTGAAATATATTTAGGCCAAAATAAAAATTATAGCATTTTTGTCCAAAAATTTCATTATTTTGCCTCGAAAAAGAATTTCATTTGAGAAACTTTGCTCAAATAAGAACATACAGCCATGGCCTAAAGTATTAGGCCCCCCCCCCCCAGTGTTTCTGGGTTCTGCTATCTCAATGTTAATGAAACTCGTGCACATGGTCGTTTATGGTATATTTCACAATATACATTAGTTTTAATATTTGGTTGACCCTACTTAAGCTTCAATTACCGCTTTTATGTGGTTAGGCATAGAATCAACTAGTTTTTTTGCAGGTGCTAGGCGCAATCTTACTCCATTCTCCTCTAAGTTTTTGGTACAAATGCTCTTTATTTTTAATTGTTGTGTGCTTGATAGCTTTACCAAGAGTTTCCCATAGGTGTTCGATAGGATTTAGATGGGGGCTTTGAGCTGGTCAGTCCATGGGAACAATACCCTGTGTCTCAAACCATTGACGAGTATTCTTTGCTCTATGACATGGAGTGGTGTCCCCTTGAAATATAAAACTGTCTTTGGACACTCCTGGATGCAAGGAAACATAAGTAGCTGAATTCATCCTTCCCTGACATAAAAACATTTCTCTGGGTCCTGTGACAGAAATGTAGGCCCACACCATGATAGAACCACCCCCATGTTTTGCGGTTGGTACCAGACATTCAGCCTAAAATGCTTCCCCAACTCTGCGACGCACGAAAGTTGCCCCAGATGTGCCGAAAACCTGAATAAAAAACGAACGCTAATATTATCCTTCTGTTGGATATTTCTTATATATTTTGGGCACAAAACCCAGATATTGTGAGTTTATATTTGATTGAATACTTGTACTATCTTACCTCATAGTTACTTTCATCAGACCATATGACGTTCGACCATTGTTCACTGGTCCAATTTGAGTGGTTTTTGGCTCACTAAAGACATTTATTCATATTCGCTTCAGAAATCCATGGTTTCTTCCTGGCTTTATAATCTTTCAGACAGTACTCTACAAGCCTTCTTATAACAGTTCTGGTTGATATTTGTGAGTACCTGCCTCGTTGAAGTCCGCACAGAGCTCTGACGATGTTTTTCTCCTGCTTCTGAGCGACTGGTGGATGATGGATATGTCATCGCGAGGCGTTGTAACCTTTTTCCATGTTCTTTGTATTCTCTTCACATCTTTTGTCTCTCTGAAGCGCTCGAGAGTCGTTTGCCCCGCGCATCGAGAACATTTCATCTTGTGAGCAATTTTCCTTTGAGACATCCCCTTGCTCACACTCACTGAACTCCCTTGTTTTAGGCATTTTAATGTTTATTAACTGTATCTACAACGTATTTTAGCATAAAACACTGGAATAATCAAGGACGTTGGTTTTACACATAATTGGTTACATACGTACAATACAGTATAAAATCGGTAATTGAAGCTAAATGAGGCTCAACTAGATTTTAAACTAATGTGTATTGTGTAATATACCATAAGCCACCATGTACACGTGTTTCATTAACATTGAGATAGAAGAACCCGGAAACAGTAAGGTGGCCTAATACTTTTGGCCAAGGCTGTATGTATCCCCAGCGATACCTTTTATATATTTCGATATACAGGGACATTAATAGGATCCTCTGGTGAAAGAATGAACACACGATACTCATTTGTAGTGAAGTTTTATTGAATCAAGTCTAGGAAAATATAATATAATAATTATGTAATTCATTGAAAGAAGACAAAATTCACAATTCCACTTGGGAAATCACACCTGCTTGATTAAGGTTTTTAAATTAAAATAAAAAAATCACATTCGAAAGTAGATTCTAATTAAGAATGTATTTTACTGAACAGTTTAGGAAAAATAAGGCATATCGAAGTTCGAACCCGGCAATGTCGTCATGATCCTCGTCATTGCCACATGCAATGTTTTTTCAGCCAGATCCCCTGCAGTTTCCACAAGCTGGAGTGCACTCAATGTTGTGCTTCTTGCATGTGCATCACACAGTGTGACAATCAGACTGGCAGTTGCATCTAATAACACGTAACATCTTTTCAAGATCTGGAGCTAATGATGTCTGAATTGGCACAAACCCTCGCCACACTTCTGCCAACCCCAGTCTGTCGGAAGAAGTTCATCTGCACATCCCTTCCATTCTTGAACTTGCAGATACACGCGAAGGCTGTGGTACTTTGCTGATTCTGATGTAAGAGGTAATGTCTGTGGTTGCACGTGAGAGGAACTCGAAGATACCATGTCCCAATATCGCTGATACCGGAGGGTGTCCAGGGTGGAAGTTGACTTTCCGTTGTAGATTATCACCAGTGCTTTTTCTCCCGCTTCTGCCACGTCACATATGGAAGCTCTACAGAGATTGGCCTGCTCACGGAATGTGTTATGTGCCTTAAACATTTTGAGGGAAGCCCCATTTCCAATCCAATGAAGACTAGATGTTGTGCCACACCCAAAAACTGCATGAAGAAACAGTGTGTGCTTGCATATGTCTGTACCAAGCATTTCCTTTCTATTCTTGATGTTAAAGATACGAGGATTTTTCGTGTTCTTCTTTGGCCCAGGACAAAAGAAGAGGTCATGGGATTCTAAGCTTGCATGGTAGCAAAGGAGGACGAGGAGGTCTGTGTCATGACCAACTAATACAGTGTTGGTGACATTAACAGAGTGCAGGGACTTATGTACATTCAGAAGATAAGCATCCCCTGAGGCGTGGTGTGTCTCACAGTTCTTCTTTCCAAGCTCTTCACTGAGCATAAAAATGAATCGCTGTTCATTCTGTTTGTTGCCAAGAAACAATTTCTTCTTCATTGTGAGAGTCATATGAGCTGGTGTGTCATGTCCTTTGTATTGGTACTCTCATAACCATTCAACACGACTATGGCATTTCCGTACTTCTTTGTTACATAATCAGTATACTGATGGCATATGTCTCTGTATGTAGAGCCATGCGACCATGGAATTCGATAAAGAAGTACCCTGTCATCCAAAACATAGTGTTTCCCATTATTTGGGGGTATCAGCTGGGACATTGAATTCAAGAAGACCACTGATGGCATCAGCAAAAACTGACTTGTGAGCTTCTCAGAGCTGAAAAGAGAAATCTCAAAGGGCTGGGGGATAGCTGCTCAGTTCATATTTGAAGGAAAACTCCATATACCGGTTCGTTCACGGCTTATGAACAGCAGCGTGTTCTTCAATTCAATTGTCTTTACTTGAATGACATCCTGCGTCTTCCGCTTCCTCCCAAACTCCGCTGGACTACCCCAGAAAAGACAATTAGTCTTGTAAGAAAACCGCTCCCAAGATGACCTAAGTACATGTGCATCACTGCTAGTGCTTGTATTTGAATCTTCTAGGGTGGTGTCCTTCGCTATCTAATGTGGGTTGTAGTAGGTACGCCGTCACCATTTGTGCACCCTTTTCCCAGGTACTGTATGAAAGCTGCCCTTCCTTGCGGTGCTGGCCTGGTTGACGGTTGAACCCCCCCTTTTCAAGGAGAGTTGAAAATGGGCCTCCTTCACCCTGCTTACAGATGGCGCACTGTTGAGATACCTCCATTCCCGAAAAGAGAAATACAGAATTTCATTAGTATACTGGTTTTGAAATTTGGAATAACAAATATACATTCTAATGATATTCAAAATTAGAAGTCATAATCCTATTAATGTATTAGCTATAGACAGGCATTTATCCATTGCTTGGACCAAATACGCACAAAGTACACATTTCTCAAATTAATGGGGCTAGAGTAGGCAAATCGAAATAACTTCAATAAAAATTAATATTGTGTGTTCATTCTTTTACCAGAGGATAGTAATAATACCCCTATATATGAAAATATATAAATTGTATGCCTGGAGATAGATAAATGTTCTTATATGAACAAAGATTCTCAAATAAACATTTTTTCGGAGAAAAATAATTTTTTATTTTGGCATCCAGGCCTTCTATCCTACTCGGTCCCGCCAGCGTAGAACATCAGTCCCATGGTGGAATTCTGATTGCACTCGAGTGGTGGCGGCCTATAAAAAGGCTCATGCGTGGTTAAGCCAGAACCAACCCCTCTGATCGCATTGATTGAAATCGAACTAGAACTATTCGCCAGCGAATTTATGCCGGCGCACATTGACTCCTTGTGGGCATATGTGTCCGCCTTATCTTCCACTACCTCTTCAGCTTAGGTGTGGAAGATAATTAAAAAAATTAGGGGGCGATATGGAAGTCATTTCACCCCTGACATTGATATGAATGGCTACATTATCTGTGATCCAGGCAGCGTCGCCCATATATTGGCCTCCCTTTTTGCCCATGTTAGCAGCGTTGAGCGCTACCCGGCGGAGTTTAGATGTATCAAACCGGGGTTGGAGGTCGAAGCCCTACGTTTCTCTGTCGGTGGACAGGAGCCCTACAACTGTCTGTTCACTACCGCTGAGATGCGTTCGGAGCTGTCTCGGTGCGCTCCAACGTACTCAGGCCTAGATAATATTCGATACGACTTCTTTGGGCATCTCCATGGTCGTACGAAATCAATCCTACTAGATATTTTTAACTGAATTTGAATCCAGGGATTCTATCCTACTGCCTGGAGAACGGAGTTATTCATGAAATTTCTAAAACAGGGTAGAGGCGACTTGTCTATTTCCTATTATAGACTCACCAGCAGTTCCTGTAAGTTGTTGGATAAAATGCAGAATGCTCACTTGCAGTGGTTTCTGGAATACCATGGCCCCCTAAATCCATATCAGTGTGGTTTCCGTAAGAAACAGAGTACGGCATATCTTCTTGGCCGTAGGGAGAGTACTCATCCTGAGCCCTTTGCTCGTAACTGCTGCGTGATGTCTGTCATCCTAAAAGGCCTATGACACAACGTGACGCTATGGAGATCTCCTTCAGTTGTATGAAAAGCGATTGAGGGCACTTTTACCAGGTATTATCTAGAGTTTTTTAGCTACTCAAAACTTCGGTGTTATGGTTGTAGCACTTATTCACATATCTATGTTCAGGAGGAGGATATTTTTTTTTCATTGTGGTAGCCCATCTGGCGACTTGGGCATAAGTCGCCGTGCACCATCAGGAGGAGGATCCCCAGTGGGGTGTATCGTTAATTTATTCGATATTACGATAAATAGCAGGGTATATTCTCCATTCGAAGGCGTGTTTGCAAAAATTTTTTGTAGACAACCTCGCTCTTTATTACTCCGCCTCACGCCCGGCATCTGCACCCACCGTCTTCCGTTGGCGGTTAATAGAGTCCACCACCGGACCCTTCCTAAAAGATTCCGCTTCTGTGCCTCAAAGGCGAAGGCTATGCACTTTCACAGGAAGCTTGGGGAGCAAGTTAAACTCCCCTTGTTCCTACATGCTAACCCCTTGGATTTCGTATAAGAGGTAAGATTCCTGGGGATGATTATGGATCCCAAACTTACTTGGTGTTCTAAGCTCCGTGATCTGCGATGGATATGTCTTCGGAAGATATACATACTAAATATGCTCTCCCATACATCTTTGGGAAGAGATATTCTCAAGTTGTGGAGGCTATACACCGCCCTCGTCCAGTCAAAGTTGGAGTATGGTAGCGAGGTGTATTCCTCGGCCTCACCCTCACCTCTGCGTGAGCTAGATCCTATCAGCAACGTGGCCCTCCGTCTATCCAGTGGAACATTCTGCTCTTCCCCGATATCGAGCATTTATACTGGAGGAGGGAGAGTTTTTTTTTCGCTCCATCACCACAGCATCCAGATTTGTCTACGATATATTTTCCATATCCAGCAGCTATCTCGCTGAGAGGTCTACAAGCACGTATTCTCCCCAGGGTCTGTCACCGTCTATGACAGGCCTCCATCCGTACACTGGCCCCTGGGACTTGGTGTAGCGAAGCACGTTTTCCATTCTGGTCCTCTCAACTCAGTTCTGCCCATCTCTTTCACGGCCGTCTCCTGGTAGAAATTTTCCTTATCAAATATTTATAGGGCCCTCATTGAGATACAGAAGTCTCCGGTTGGCCGGCGTGTGGCACGTGCTATGTTGCTTGTACATGCGGCATCACACTCCTATGTCATCTCTTCATAGACGGGTCAAAAACGTGCATGGTGTGGGAGCTGCTGTGGTCTCACCAGGGTCTATAATCTTCGAGTCGTTACCGCGTGCACTTCTACTTTTACCTCTGAGCTTTATGCAGTTTTATTAGCCTTACGCTTTTTATACACATTATATAGTACTGCCTCTACGGTGTTTATTCATTCGAGGAGCGAATTATACCCTCTTCATCTTTTAATTTCTGACCATCCACTTGTCTTCAAAATACATTATTGGTCTGTAAATAATTCTTCCATATAGAGTTTTGCTGGGTTCCTAGTCATATCAGAGTCCAGGGTTACGAGGGAGGATAAGGCAGCTAGAATTTCGGCTGCCGGGACACTAACTTGATGCAGTTTGCCTTATCGTGGATTTTTTTCCTCTTATTAAGAACTACATTCGGTCATTCAGAGTGGGATACCTGTATCGATAACAAGCTGCATTCCGTAAAACCCTGTTTTAACGTGGGCTAGCAGTTATCAACCTCGTCGGAGCTCTTGGGTAGTCTTTTGTCTCCTTCGAATCGGCCACACACACATATAATCATTAATGATGGGCCCTACAACGCACCCCCCCCCATGTCCCCACTATTTGCTTCCTTCATTAGTACGTCATTTATTGCTTAACTACTGGCTTCTGTTCGCCTTTCGTCTGGAATGATTCCCATCTATTTTATGAGTCCGTCCCAAGTAACGATCGACTGTAGTTTATCTTAACTGAGGGTCCCTCTTTGAGCACTATTCCATCTTTCGATTTCTACTCCAGTTTGGTGTTAAATCTCAGATTTTAAATATTTATTTTTTTACTTCACTAGAAATAAAGGGTCGTTCTGTCCGAGCGTCTTGTTTGCCTTGGTACCGGGGAAAACGTTCCCTCCCCCCTCGCTTAGTTTTAGATTTTAGCTCGGCTATGCTGGGGCATGTCATTTGTTTATTGCCCCAGAGGTCCCATTTTTAATTAAAGTTATTATTTAACTTTATCACTCTGTATTTGATGGTCTCGTACTCTTGTGAAGTGCCGCTCCATAGTTTTACTAGATTTTAGCAGCCTATACTCTCCTCCAAACCCCTTGACGCTCGCGATGTTGCCAGAGGCTCGTCTTAAGAATGCTCCTGACTTGTCGTTTGTAAGGGGCTCAGCCCGCTCATTGGAGAGGACTGCAAAGTTGATTTTTATTATGCCTCTTCTTTGATAGCTTGTAATTATACCTTTTAAGTTAAATAAGAAATGTAGATGTCGGTATGTGTGCGTCTCTTTTTTTTTGCCTTAGAGAAAATGGTCAAAGTTCGGCTGGACTGTTTCAAAAATGATTTTGACAAGGCAAGTGCGGTAGGCAGCCGCAGCCCTGGCACCCAGCACACCCAACTCAGCGCAGTTCAGCCATAGAACTAGGCACCCCGGTGAGGCAGAACCGGTGCACCGAGACTACAAAAGTACGATATTTTTTTTTTAGAGCCTATCTGGCGACTACCCATTTGGGCACAAGTCGACGCACTCACAACAGCCTAGCACTTTAAAATAAGAATGGAAAACAATAACAACAATAATAAGGGAAAATCGTAACAAGGAGGAAGCAAGATCCTGAGTTGGGGGGAGGTCCCCCCAGCGCAGGAATATGCGACCTACAAAGAAAACAACAACAAAAAAACGTTAAATAGAAGGGAGAACGCCGGCCTTCTCTCACAAGTCTATAAGTCCACCAGTCAATGTGCACGCACTCATCCAGAGTACAAGAAACAGGCGGTAGCGACCCCGCCTATCCCGGTACCGTGACAGGTAACGTGCGCGAAGATCACCCAGACTAGGACATTCGACAAGAATGTGCCGAACAGTCTGGGGGACGACGAAGTCGTCACAATAGGGCGCAGGCGAGCGCTCCATTAAATGGCGATGCGTCACTCGAGTGTGCCCGATTCGGAGACGACAGAAAGAAACCTGAAGCCGTGGTGGCATTGGGGGATAGGTCCATGGGAACAATCGCAGCGCAATGGCACGCAACTTTAAGCTCCCCTGGATCGTCTCCTATCTTATTTACCTAACAGTCCGAAGAGCTGCTTGGTAGTCTGTCATGTAGTCTGTGTGTGGAAGAGCAAAACACTGGTCCGGTTGCCCGGTCATCGCGGACTCTTTGGCGCCCTCGTCGGCGTGCTCATTCCCCGCAATTCCTACATGTCCTGGAACCCAGCAGAAGATAAACTCGACATCCACCCGGCTCACTAAAACCGTTACGTTATGAATATCGCAAACCAGAGGGTGCTGAGATTCTAATGCTCCGAGAGCACTCAGGGCGCTCTGTGAGTCGCTATAAATCCAAATCCGGTCTCCGAACCGGTCACTTCGCGTAATCTCCCGTACCGAGTGGTGTATTGCCACCAACTCAGCCGTGAAGACTGACGCAAACGCCCGGTAGAACCCCGCTGACTTCAAACAGAGGGGATATGGCGTGGAAGCCGACCCCCTCTTGGGACTTGGAGCCATCCGTATACACTGGCACGGTTCCATCGTGACAAGAGATGTGCTCCAAAAAAGGCCGAACGCAATACTCCCGGTGCTTTACAAGCTTTGGGAGCAGAGGCGTGGCGACAAATAGCCAACAGTGATACCCTCCAGGGTGGCATTCTGGGCAGAACCAGGGGCGCCACCGGCCCGAAAGCTATATCTAGCTCTCAAAGGAATTTTTTAGCGTCTCTCAGCAGCATAGGCACCGCTGAAATCAGCTGCGGATATTTTGAGAGCCGTTGGCTACAAAGGGAGACGCTGCGCTCGTGCATACAGGCGAGTAATGCACTGTGCACAGATAATGGCATCTCTCCATCATCGACAAGCAGGCTCTCAAAAGGGGAAATCCGAAAGGCACCGGTTGCCAGGCGAAAGCTGGTGTAGTGAATCTAGTCCACCTTCCGCAATAGACGTTTGGCTGCGGATGCATAAAACTCACATCCGTAGTCAAGCTTCGAACGGACAAATGATAAATAAAAAAGTAAGGCAGTAGCCCTATCAGCGCCCCAAGCGCTGAACGTCACGAAACGTAGAATATCTATGGCGCGGGTACAACAGACCCTAAGGCTGCGAATATGAGTTTCCCAGGTGAGGCGTCGGTCAAATACAAAACCAAGGAAACGGTGTGATTCAACCACTTCCAGGCGCACCTCATTAATAAACAAATCTGGGTTGGTGTAGAGCCGTGGATGGCGGCAGAAGTGCACCACTTTAGTCTTGGCCAAAGAGAACCGAAACCTGTGCGTTTCGGCATAGCGATAGATGCGGTTCACTGCCTGTTGGAGTCAACGCTCAAGAGTTGGCATCTGCGCCCCGTCAAAAGAGATCGAAAGGTCGTCCACGTAGAGGGTAGCAAGAACATCTTCTGGTAGCACCGAAGTAATGCCGTTGATGCTCAAGGCAAAGAGTGTAACGCTGAGGACACTTCCCTGTGGGACACCCTCTACTTGCTCCATTAAGCCGGAGAGGGTTCCCCACACCCGTATGCCAAATCGACCATCTCGCAAAAATTCAGATATAAAGACCGGGACCCCTCCTCTCGCCTCCATCGTGTGGAGGATCTCCATGATACCGTATCGTCATGCGGTATCATAGGCCTTCTCCAGATCGAAAAACACCGTAGCGAAGTGCTGTCTACGAAGGAAGGCGTCGCAAACAGCATTTTCCAGTTGAATCACAGCATTCCACGTGAAATGGAACTTGCGGAAGCCGCACTGCGCGAACACAAATGGCCTCCGCTGTCCATAAATAAGGCTAATCTTACATTTACCAATTTCTCTATAAACTTGCACACGCAGGAGGTTTGAGAAATTGGGAGGTAACCGGCCAGGTTAGAATGATCTCTCCCCAGTTTGCGAAAAGCTAGCACAATAGCGATTTGCCAGGAGTCTGGGAGGTTATCTTCCACCCAGGTACTATTGAACAAATCTAAGAGAAAGGCCATGCTTCACTCACTCAGGTGTTGAAGAATAGCGTACGAGACATCGTTCGGACCATGGAAGGTGTCTGCGCACGAAGCAGGAGCAGAACGCAACTCACTCAGAATAAACCTGTCGGTGAAGGGTTCTCCGCTTCTGGAGGTAAAGTCCAGCTGACGGCCTTCCGCGACATCAAGACGTGCATTGAATGCTGGCGGAGCAGCATCTCGGCTAGAGAATGCAGAGAAAGCGGTCGCGAAGGATTCCACCACGGACGTGGGGTACGAGATTGCGGTCCCATTCTCCTGGAGAACTGGAGGGCGGTCCTGTGAGAACTTGCCCCGAATCCTTTTGACTCGCTTCTACACCTCTGCTAGAGGGGTCTTCCGTTAATTGAAGACACGTATGCCCGCCAAGAAGAGCAGCGGGTGTGCTTCGAAATATACCGGAACCTAGCCCTAGCCCGACGAAATTCAGCGACAGTGAAATCGTTCGGGCGGCGCTTAGAGCACATGTAGGCACAACGCTTCTGTTTGAGGGCCGTCTCACACTTGGCCGACTAACAAGGGAGTGGTCGGCGTGCAAAACGACCAGACGTTCTGGGAATAGTAGTCAGGTCCGTGGCGATGTGGTTGTCGGAGAAGAACTCAACGGCCTCATCTACCGACCTTAACTCCTCGACCGAGATAGAGAATTCAGTCATTTCCTGAAATGCAGGCCACCGCGCCTGCGCCAAGCACCCCTGAGGTGTGCTCTCAGGTGGCAGCGGCCCAGAAAATGATATTTGAATGGGAAAGTGATCACTACCATGGAGGTCATCGACCACCCCCAAATCAAAATCAAGCTGTGCATCTGGAGAGCACATAAATAGATCAAGGCAAGAAAATGAACCGGTTCTAGGGGAGTGCTGCGTAAACTCATCCTCATTTAGGACACCTATCTCAAGCTCTTAGATCAGATTGACAATGACTTGTCTCCTGGGATTTATTGGGCAGTCTTCCCACAGAGCGTGTCTGCCATTCGATCTTCAAGCAAGAGAAGGGGCCTCGGCAACCTTGCCGCGACGGAAGTCCCCCACGTCGAAGTCAGCTGATGGTGGAATGTACGCAGAAATAACAGTATACCTCCTATCCAGGTGAAGCTGCACAGCAACTGCCTGAAAGGAAGTACCTAAAGTGAAAAGAAGAACCTAAACATCATGCTTGGTGTAAACCGGCATCCCCCAGCCTGGCCCCCATCCCGTAATGCTGGGGTCGCAAAACCCTTATACACCGGGAAGGTGGGCAGGGTACACGCACCTAGCATGGTCTCCTGCAGAAAAATAGCTAACCAGGAACGGGACGAGACGAGCCCCCGCAGCTCCTCCCAGTTGGCCCGGAGTCCACGGCAATTCCATTGAAGGAATATGCCCTCCCTGCCTAGTTCAAAAGAGACGCGGGGGCCCTCTTTGAAGAGAAGACCATCACGAGAATGGCTGTACGCTTCCCGGAGGCAGAACCCCGGGCGTTGTTGGCTGGACAATGCGCTGAAGGCGCTGTCGCCTTCGAAGAATTATTGGGGGAGGTTGGGTTCGCCATGCGAGTCTTTTCCTCCCTCCGTCTCGAAACATTAGGCGAGCCTTGTGGCTTTGGAGGCGAGGGGCTTTCTTTCGAGGATCCACCGTCTACAAGCAACCCAGCTCACCACTAGGCGTGGGCGAACGAGCCGGAGCTCGTTTGATGCTGTCCTTCTTTCGGGGGACAGCTTTAGGAACCCCGGAAGATGGCTTGGCGACCAACTTCAGGGGTGTTGCCTCCTGCGATTATAACGACTCGGTGGAGGCGCGTGGCCGTTTTACCTTACGGGAAAGGGTCACGCTGGGGAAAGGAAGGGCGAGCCCTAGTTTTAGCCGGGGCTGAATGTGAATCCTTTGTGCCGCCAGCTTTACAAGGGAAGCGCCTGGATGGAGTAGAACCCGCATAAGGGCTCCGAATGGACGCGCAAACAACCGTGATCGTTGGCCTATATGGGCCGGGAGGAGAGGGTGTCTTTCTAAGCATTGAGGCGTAAGACGTCTCAGGCAGAGCCAGGCGCACCAGAACCAAGTCCTTAGCCTCGCGGAATGAGGTGTCGATCCTGGGCCTGAACGGCCAGGATTTCTTTCTCAAGGAGATATGCACCACACTGCTTCGAAGTAGAGGGGTGAGGCTCTCCACAATTGACACACTTGGCCGCACACGATTTGGACTTATGGTGTGCTGCCTTGGAGCAATTTACACAGACTTCGGGTGACCCAGACTTTGCACGTCTACAAGAACGATTTGTATGGCCAAAGCAGTGACAGTAATGGCACCTCCACGGCAGTGGCATGAATACCTTCACGCATTAGCGGTACCAACCGGCACGCACTGAGTCAGGGAGCTTGTCACAGTTGAGCTTGACTAAGAGTGTAGTGGTGGCTCTCAAGGGCCCTTCCTGTTTTTTTATCACACGCTCGACCTTGACCACCCCGTGGTCGGTCAGCTCTAGAGTGATATCTTCTATGGAGTAGTCCACGAGTTCCCTCGCATATACTACTACTTTCACAAAGTTCATGTTAGAGTGCAGCGTCACACTCACCGGGGTGCCATCAAGCGTCCGAAGAGCAGTTATATACCCAGCTTTGGATGGACCCGCCGCATTCGCCAGAAGGCTCCCATCCGAGAAACGGGTCTCCTTCGGCTCTTAGCTAAAGCTCTCCTCTGATGGAGCATGTTGCCCTTGGCCAGCATGCTGCCATCAGGGGAGCGAATAACTAAGAAGCGTTATAAGACACCGGGCTCGTAAACGCCAGGTAACCTCTGAATGAGGGGTCCCTACGTAATCGAGGCTCCGCTCATCGCACTTTTCGTCTTATTTGGGGATTTCCCGCCCAGGCCAGCAATGGGGCCAGACATGCCGATCTTGGCTTGGTCGCGTTCAAGGGTGGTGACGGCCTCGTCCGTCCCCGCGGCCCCCGTGGTGGGAGAAGAGCCCCGAGTCTTTTTTTGTCCTTTTTTATTAAATCTTTCTTTTTAGGAGAGGAGGGCGGGGGATAGACCCGCTTCTCCCCTCCGCCGACAGGAGCCGCCAGGCCAGATGGGTTGGCCTTTGCAAGGTCCTTCGCTGAGATGGTAAATGTCAGAGCAGTCGTGGGGGCAACGACCAGAGGAGGAGATCCCTCTCCTCCTTGTGCTCTCTTAGCAGCCCGACCCCTCTGGCGAGGGCCCAGCCCAGTCGCAGATTCGGGGTCGGTGTTTGATGCCGAACCCAAATCTGCCCCCATGGAAGGCGCAACCTTCTGAGCCTGGGCTGCATCAAGGAGCATGTCTATCTCAGGGAAAGCCTCCATTTTGCTATCCGTCGCATGATATCACAGGTCACGTCAGTCTCGTCCATGTTCTTTTGGGGGGCATAGGCCTTCACATTCACTAGATTCAATATTCGGGCCAGCAGGTCTTTATAGGGAAGAGGCCGATGGGTCCTTTCTTTTCCTCTCACCCTAAGGGGGTTTACCATACCGAGCTGCTTCAGCGGGGAGCGGCCGGTTATGGGCTGCCTGCTGGCTTTCCTGGCAGTCCCTTGTGAAAGCAAAGGCGGGACTGCCAGATTTGAGCTGAAGCCACATGGTGACTCCAAGGAAGGGTGGTGAGGGGGAGCCCCCTGTACCCGTAATCATTGAAGAGGAGTAAGCCTCCTATCCGGTTGAAGAGTTATGGAAGGTAACCTGGGAAACCACAGGGGGGTGGGAACCTCCATTTTTTGTGGATGTGCCTGAGGGCGGGTCCGTTTTTCTTAAAAGGGAAATGGGGAGAGATTTTGTTTGTTCTAAATTTTTGATTCATGGGCATGGTGACCCTTTTTTGTACGGAATGCAAACGCTAATCACCCCCCGCAGTGGCCCGCTCTGCGAAGGATGAGTACAGGCCTGGCAGAGCCAGGTACCGCCATTTTGGAGCACCCCTCCTGCCTGGTGGCCTGGCAGTCCCTCAGCATGGTGGCTCCACCTTGGACGCTGCGTAAAATTGAAAGAGTGTGAAAAGAGAAGGAAAAGGGATGTGAGGTAGGTATGGGTGGGGATGAAGCAGGTTGTTAAAAACCCACCATCCCGAACCGGAGCTCAGGGGTTAGGGAACATTGTCCCCTCCCCTCTCAGCCCTGATCCGGCATAGTTGGCTGAAAAACAGGTCAGCATCTACCCTGTGAAATTAGAGGCTGACCAGAGAAAGTTGTGGGAGAGGTTGTATGAAAAGCAAGGAAACAGAAGGGAAAAACAAGTGTTCTGAAGGAAGGAGAAGAGGCTACAAAAGTACGAAATTAGACCTAAAACACGCGCTTGCACTCGCACATTTATTCAGTCAAACAAATCACCCACCTATACAGATACGCTCAGGAGCAATTAACCACACGCGAGAGAGACAAAAAAAGGGGAATAAGATAAAAGGAGACAAGCGGAGACCATGAATAACAACAATGAGACCGTAAATAAAAGTTGAGGAGAGTGTTATAAGATTAAGATTATAATATGTCAGAGCCGGCAAAGACCACGTGTTCCACTTCTGGGCCAGCTCTGCTTCAAATCACGCTGAAGCACTTAAAGTGTGCATCTAAGCGGTTCTTAAACATGTTTATGGTTGTTGATTTAACAACGATCTCCGGCAACGCGTTCCACGAGGAAATCACCATGTTTGAGAAAAAATTCTTTGCTATATTTGTTTCAAATCTTCGTTTCTTAAGTCTGTATCCATGGCTTCGGGTTCTTGAGGAAGCGTCCAACTCGAAAAGGGGTTTTGATTTTTACTTTATTAAAATTGTTTAAGATCTTAAAGACTTGTATGAGTTCTTCTCTTAATTAACCTTCTCGTCTTAAGTGACTGCAGGTTGAGTGCTTAAAGTATGATTCGTAGGACTTTTGACGTAGTCTAGGTATCATTTTTGTAGCACGATGTTGCACTCTCTCCAACATTTCTATATCTTTCTGCACGTATGGATTCCAAAACTAAACTGGGTACTCCAAATGAGGTCGAACCAAAGATTTGGACAGGGGAATTACGAGTACTATATTTTCCGATTTGTAGGCAAAATTTCTATATATGAAACCGAACAGTGTTTGCTTTCTTGCATGCCTCCGCGCACTGTCTTCCAACTTTCAAATCGTTGCAGAATATAACACCAAAATCTCTTTCTTCTGATACTTTTTACAGTGGCAGGCCTTTTAGTGTATAGTTAAATTCTTCGTTTCTTGCTCCAATGTGTAGTACCTTGTATTTATCAATTTTGAGTTTAATCTGCCAATTTTCTGACCATTTCACAATGCTGTTTAAGTCTCTCTGGATTTTATGTTGATCGGCAAGTGTTGTTGATTTACCACCCAGCTTTGTATCACCAGCAAATTTTGAGAATAGGCTCGCTATGCCTTCATCTAAGTCGTTTACATATATTAGAAAAAGCAATGGACCCAGCACGGACCCCTGGGGCACTTCGCTTGTTACGTCTCGCCATCTTGATTGGTGACCATTTATGACTGTACGTTGTTTCCTTCTGTTGAGCCAGTCTACGATCCACTTCACTACGTTTCCACCGATTCCTTGAGCGGTAATCTTCTTAAGTAGATGCTTGTGGGGAACCGTATCGAAAGATTTTTGAAAATATAAGTAGATTACAACTACTGCTCTATTCGTGACAGTATTCAATGATGGTTTGGAATAATTCTAGCAGATTTGTTAAACATGATACGTTTTTCGTAAAACCGTGCTGTGATTCGCGGATGATACCCAATTTGTCTAAATATTCGACTATTTTCTCTTTTATAATAGATGCGAGCAATTTTCCGATTAGATATGTCAGGCTTATTGGCCTGTAGTTGCTTTAGCTTTGTCGCTCACCTCTTTTAAAGATCAAAGTAATGTTTGCACTTTTAAAGTCTTCTGGAACGACACCTTCTTCGAGTGATATGTTAGATATTGTGGTGAGTAGCTTGGTTATCGTTTCTTTCAACTCTCAGGTGGCGAGGATGGATCAAATCCGGACCTGGCGATTTGTTTAGCTTTAAATTTTCGATATGTTTGATTACGTCTTCTTCTGTTACTTGAATACTAGTCAAAATTATTCTTCTTCGATAACTATTCGCAGTCCGCTCTAATGAGCGGGCCGAACCACCTCTCAAACGATAAGGCAGGAGAACTCCTGCGGCGATACTCTGGGAAACACGAGTGTGGAGGGGGTAATCCTCCAGGTATAGTTCGCTCGGTGGCACCTCTTAAATTAATAGAAAATCTAGAGACGGCTTTGGAGGAACAAAGGAATCCAACGAGGTATCTGTATAACACGCTTGGTGGAAGCTACTCCAATGGCCCCTTTGAAATTCCTTAGGCTTAACAGCTGCTAAAACTATATTCAAAACACTGGATTCCAGACATGTCTCCACCCTTAAAGTATCACTGGGTAACGGGGCCAGATTATCAGAATCATGCGTTTTATTTCTCAGGTTATTACAAAGACCCCTAAAGACGGGCACCATTGCCGGGACACTCAACCATCCCTTGCGACTTGTTTACTGCGACACCCCTACCCTCATACTGACATGTGTAATGGAGAAATAAGCATAAACCTAATAGGAGAAAGGATAATAAAGTAAATGAATAAATTACAAAGACGGAGTGAGAGATAAGGTGATGATGAGTCCTCTTGGTCATACACAGAGCTGCTGCTCCCCTCTCACTTACCCCGAGTAGGTGGGAACCCGCCCGGAGCAAGTCATGAAAGGACCACGGAAGATGAAGAGAGTCAAATGTCCAGATCAGGTTTGTAAAAAACCCATCGACCTAAACGTCTGTTCTTATGTCGCAATTGAATATAAAACAAGGTCTGCTGACCAAAAGGTCGCGTGATCTCACTTATTCTGATTTATGACCTTACGAACTTCAAAACTTTCAATCATTCCAGGACTAACTATGGTAGGACCTTGGCAATTCTATCGTTTGAAAGAGAATGTAAAACAAGACTTTCAAACTCCGTTAGAATCGGCCGAATAGTTATGATATAGCCAAAATAAAATAATTCGCGGACTAACCTTGGGAGGACTTTGGGAATTATATAATTCGAAAGAGAATCTAAAACAACATAAGGGTTTTCAGAGTTTGTTAGAATAGGCTGAATAGTTACAATGTTATTACAAAAACAGAAAAAAGCAAAACGGGGACCGACCAACCGACTTATTGAGTAGCCCGCGACTAAAAATCAGTCTAATTAGGTTAAGTTACGTTCACTTAAAACCTAAAAACCGAAACTTAACTCAAAATTATCACCCCAAACATTATTGTTGGGCGAATGTAGGAGAAGTGTGTCTTCGAAAATTCTTATACTTTATTCATAAATAAGTAAATAAATAAAAGTCAAAATATCAGGAGCATAACAAAGTCAGCCATTATTCAACAACCTTCAGACTAATGCTAAAAATAAGGTTCTTTAATGGCATCGATTCTTTCGTGTAGCGAAATAATTAGGTTGCTGCCATACATCTATTTCAATTCGATAAACAAGATAATTAAAGATCAAATATGCTTTCTTGGACTAAAAATGAGTTCTCGCCTCCATCCCCTTCACGAGAATTTCTAAAGCCATAGTAATTTTAATATTTTGTTTCCACGTCATTAAAATTCTGGAAAAATGGGTTACGTGTTTTCCACGTAAATGCAGACGTTTGCTCCATGCTCTCATTATATGGAGAATAATCATAAAAAATGCAATTTTCCAACATTAAAAAAAAAAAAAGATTAAAATATTGCATGATTTCCCAAAGTTACAGTAAAATTTTCTTCCATATTAGCACCTCAGCCTAAACAATAATTTGCATATGTAATAATATATATATATATATATATATATATATATATATATATATATATATATATATATATATATATATATATATATATAAAGTAATATTGATATATTTACATAATCCTTTGTATATGTATATTACATATTGAACACTACAAAATAAAAATAATACTGACGACTCAATCTCAAAGTAATTCAGCTACGCATTTCGTATAAAACAAAATATACTGCTTATACGCGGTCGTATAAGAATATCAAAACAAATTAAAAGTAATTAAAAGCCCACACATAAATTCACTCATTCATTTTCAACAACTATAACTTAAAAAAAAAGGTCAGAAAATAGTTATACATTAACTTTACGAAACATATCACAGTTTCTAAGAGTTCTATTTCTATCATTGAACAAATAATTGCCAAGTTAACATTCAAAGTATCATGATTATCTAAAGTTTTTTACTTCACTAACTTTCCATTTACTAAAACTATTTTTCCAGTCGATAAGTTGACGCTTGAAATGGATACGATCCATATAAATGTCATTTAATATTTTGAGCTTTCGTTATTGGAATTAAATTTTTAACCAACAAAACTTAATACTTTATGGAAACGACGCTTTACAGACAAGTTTTTTGCACAAACGCTTTACAGACCACAATTCTTTTGCAAAGTTCAACAACGCTTAACAGACAAGTATTCTGCAAAGCTCAACAATGATCGAACTCTTAAAATTACTCGTTCCTTGATTGAGTTCAGGCCTGTAGCCGTCGCATCATTTTTGTCTGCTCCTCCGGTGTGAATTGACCGATGAACGTTCGGATGCCATTTTCTGTGAAGGCCCACGCCTTATTTATTACGTATTTCTTGAAGCAGAAAAAGGGAGAATCCACCTCTTCCCGAACGCTGTCATCTACCCTTCCGAGAGTGCTCAAGGTAGATGCTCTTCTAATTGCCTTCACCCCACTCTCGCCGGGAGCCTTAAAAAAAAATATTGGAAAAAGTGAGAATCTCGCCGTTGGCGAAGGCAAAATAATTAAAGGATCCAAAGGCTCGATTTATCAAACGAAAAGGAACTGTCGGCAAGTAATGAAGTTTATTGACGGCATGGTACTCTAAGGTGAAACCTGAAGATTAAGGAGTAATAACGAAAAAAAAGGAGGTCAGATTATCAATCAGACGAAAGATTTGGAAAACGCAATTGAGGATTCCAAAGGAATAATCAGTTTAAGAGAAACTGGCATCGTGTTGTTTTCATACGAAATAGATCAGCTTTTACATTTGGATTCGAGATTTACCGAGGATTTACGCTTTAATACGAGGTCTGTTAATTATTTACCATCTAATACAAAGTTTCAGTTATTTAGTTCTAATAAGAGTTCTACCAATTATAACACTTTAATAAGAGGCCTGTCAGTTATTTATCGTGCAGAACATCTCTTAAAGAGGTTTGATTTAGGGTTCATTTGACGTTTGGACTTTTAATAAGAGGTTCACGAGTTATTTACCTGTTAATATATCTAACAATTTTTTTTGTACACTTTAGGGGCCCTTTAAATTGACACCACCATGGTGGCATCACCATTTTTCATGGCCACTCGTTACACCGCCAACATTTTTTTTTAAATTTTAGGAGCTCATCTGGCGACCCCCTACTTGGGCATAAGTTGCCGTACTCACTCCAGCTTACGACTGTGTTATATTAAAAAAACAAATAAGTAAATAGAGGTAAAAATATCATAGACGATAAACAAAAACAAAATACAAAAAGGTAACAAAAAGGAAGCGCGCTCCATCGTCGGGGATAGGCAAGCCTCCCCCTGGCACAGGAGACGCGACCCACAGCAAACAGTCAAATAAAGTGAAGGAGGCCTTCTCCAAAAAGGGGTATAGTCCGCAAGTCGGTGTGCACGAACTAGTCCCCAGTACAAGGAACAAGCAGTAGCGACCCCCCTCGTCCTGGTACTGGCACAGATAACGTGCACAAAGATCACCTAGACTGGAACATTCAACAAGAATGTGCCGAACAGTCTGGGGGACAACGCAGTCGTTGCAGGCGAGTGCTCCATTAAATGGCGGTACGTCGTGCAAGTGCGTCTAATTCGGAGACAACAGAAAGCAACCTTAAGCCATCGCGGCATTGGGGGGCAAGTCCATGGGAACAGTCGCGGCGTAATGTCACGTAACCTTAAGTTCCCCCTCGACTATCACACATCTTCTTTGCCAAGCCGCCCGGAGGGCAGCCCGTATTCCTTCTATGTAGTCGGTGTGAGAGGAAGAGCGAAACGCTGGTCTAGTCTCCCAGTCCTCGCATACTCTTTGGCACCCTCATCAGTGCGTTCATTCCCCGCAATTCCTACATGTCCAGGAACCCAGCAGAATATAATCTCGACACCCACCCAGCTCGCGACAACCGTGGCGTGACGGATACAATGAAGCAGGGAATGTAAATATTATAATGCCCTTAAAGCGCTCAGGGCACTTTGTGAGTACCTAAAGATCACAATCCTGTTCCGAACAGGACACGGCAATTATCTACCATACTAAGTGTATTGCAACGATCTCGACCGTGAAGACAGACGCAGGGGCTGTTAGACCTCCAAAGACTTTGAAAAGAGGGCATACGGTGTGGAAACTGAGATCCTCATGGGGCTTAGAGCCATCTATATAGAATGGCACGAATCCAGCGTGACAGGAAGTGTGCTCCAAAAAGGTCTAATGCTAATTCCGAGATTGCAGTACCATTCTTCTGGATAATGGGAAGGGGGTACTTCAAGAACATGACCGAATCCTTTACTCTCTCTTCCACACCTTTGCTAGAGGTGTCTTTCCCGTTAAGTGAAGACATGTATGCCCGCCAGGAAGAGCGGCGGTGGCGGCGGCGGGCGTGCTTTGAAACATACCGGAACCTAGCCCTAGCTCGACGAAGTTCAACGACAGTAAAATCGTTGAATGCAGGGTTTATAGCGCATGGAGGCATAAGTTCTGTTTTAGGGCCGTCTCACTCTCGGTTGACCACCATGGAAGCAGTTGGAGTGTCAAATGACTAGACGTTGGGCCTACGGCGATGAGGTTGCCGGAGAAGAACTCACTGGCATCATCCACCGACCTAAACTCATCGACTGAGACAGAAAAATTAGTCATGTACTGAAATGGGGATCACTGCGTCCACTCAGAGTGGGCCTCTCAGGCCGCAGCGGTCCAAAAAATGATATTTGGATGGGAAAGTGATCACCATCAAGTAGGTCATCGACCACCTCCCACACAAAATCAGGCTGTGCATCCGGATAGATCAATAGGAAAATGGAGCGGTTTACGGGCAGTAATGCGTAAACTCATTCACATTTACGACACCTATCTCCAGCTCATCGATCAGATTGGCAAGAACCTGATACATTGGATTGATCGAGTAGTTTTCCCAAAGTGGGTCTCTAACGTTCAAATGAGCGAGCAGTAGAAAAACACTCGGCAATCGTGACTGGATACTTCAAGTCCCCCGCGTCGAATTCGGCTGAAGGCGCAATTTACACAGAATAGTATACCTTCTATCCAGGTGCAGCTGCACTGCCACTGGCAGAAATAAGGCATTTAAGAAGAGAATAACCGATACATCACGCTAGATGTAAATGGCGCATTCCCCTGCCTTGCCCCCATCGTTTGGTGGGGTAGTCACAAATCCCTTAAACCCCGCAGGAATAGTCTCGTGCAAGAAACATTAACGGCACACAGGAGACGAGCCCACGCAGCTCCTCCCAGTTAGCCTTGAGTTCGCGGCAACTCTATTGAAGTAATATGCCCTTAAGACATAGCTCGAAGTGGAGCCGGGAGCCCCCTTTGAAGACAAGACCCTCAAGAGAATGCTCGTACGCTTCCCAGAGGATGAACTCTGGGCGCTGTTGGCCGAACAAAGTGCTGAAGTCTCTGGCGCCTTCGAGGACTTATCGGGGGAGGTTTTGCTCACGATGCGAGTCTTTTACTCCCTCAGCTTCGAATCTCTAGGTGGGCAGAGCGGAATCGGAGGCGGGCCTCCTCATTTGGAGGATTCACCGTCTCAAAGCCACCCAGCTAAGCCCGTGTTCGGGCCATCGGGGCCGAAGCTCCTTTGGTGCTGTCTTCCTTTCGGGAGAAGTCTTTAAAAACCGCAGAAGATGGCCTCACGACACACTTCATGGGTGTTGCATCCTGTGAATATAACGAGTCGGGGAAGCAGTGCGGTAATTTCACCTTACGGGAAACTGTCACGCTGGGTGAAGGGGGAAGGAGACAGGGTTTTAGCCGAGGCTTTGTGTGAACCCTTTGTGCCGCTAGTTCTACCAGCAGAGCGCACTGGATGAATAAAATCGGCAGAAGGGTTCCTATTGGGCGAAGAAACAATCATGCTCATACGCCAGGAGGGGCATGGAACAGAGGGTGCCTTTTTAAAGTTGAGGCATAAGACGTTCCAGGAAGCACTTGGTGCGCCCGGACCAAGTCTTAGCCTCGCGAAATGAGAGGCGATCCGTAGCCTGAACGGGCAGGATTTCCGTTTCCAGGAAATACGCACAACATTGCTTCGAAGTGGTTGTGTGTCTCTGAAATTGACGCAGTTGTCCATAAATGATGACTTATTGTGTGCTGCTTTGGAAAAACTTACAAACTTTGGGTAAGAAAATTTACACGTCTAAGGGAGCAATTCGTATGGCCTTAACCGTGGTAGTAGCAAGAACTTTGCGGAAGTGTTATTTTCTTATTTTTAAATTTGGGAGCCCATCTGGCGACTGCTTACTTGAGAAAAAGTCTCCGTACACAACACAGCCTACTAATAGGCTATATTAAAAAGCAAATAAAACTAAACCTGTAAATAAAAAGAAAAAAAAGGACAAAGGATAAAAAAATAACAAGAAAACTAAGCAAAGAGGAAAGAAGAAAGCGCGCTCCAGCATAGGGGGTAGGCATGTCTTCCTTGGCGCAGGAACATACGACCTACCCCCCCCCCATTCAAATGAAGGGGAGGAGGCCAGACTCCTCCAAAATGTCGTATAGTCCACAAGTCGGTGAGGATGAACCCGTCCAGAGTACAAGGGACAAGCGGTAGCGACCTCGCTCGTTCCAGTACCGAGCCAGGTAACGAGCGCAAAGATCGCACAGACTGGGACATTCAATAAGAATGGGCCTAAAAATCTGAGGTACAACGCAGTCGTCACAATAAGGCGCAGGCGAACGCTCCATCAAATGGCGGTGCGTCCCGCGAGTGTGTCCAATTCGGAGAGGACAGAAAGCAGCCTGAAGCCGTCGCGGCATTGGAGGGTAAGTCCATAGGAACAATAGCAGCGTAATGGCACGTAACTTTAAGTTACCCTCGGCCGTCTCCCATCTTCTCTGACAAGCGCCCGGAGGGAAGTCCGTATTCCTGCCATGTAATATGTGTGAGGGAGAGCAAGAAGCTGGTCTGGTCACATCCTCCTCGCGGCCTCTTTGGCTCCCTCGTCGGCGTGCAAATTCCCTTCAATTCCTAAATGTCCAGGAACCTAGGATAAGATAATCTCGACATCCGCTTGGTTCGCAAAAACAGTGGTGTCACATATATTGCGAAGCAAGTTAAAGGGAGATTCAAATGCCCCAAGAGCACTCAGGGCGCTTTGTGAGATGCTATAAATCGCAATCCAGTTTCTAAACCGGGCACGTCGAGTTATCTCCCGTGCAGAGCAGTGCATTGCAACCAACTCAGCGGTGAAGACAGACACAAAGCCCAGTAGATCACCGCTGACTTCCAACAGAGGTGAGACAGCATAGAAACTGACCCCCTCTTAGGACTTTGAACCTTCCCTATACACTGGCACGGTTGCAGTGTGAAACTAAGTGTTCTCCAAAAAGGCTGAACGCAATACTCCCGGCGCTGTACAAGCTTTAGGAGCAGAGGCGTGGCGAAAAATAGTCAAAGGTGGTACCCTCCAGGGTGGCGTCCTTGACAAAGCCAGAGGTGCCACCGGTCAGAGATCTATACCGATTTCTCGAAGGAGTTTACTATCCCTAAACACAACGGCCTTAGGGTATGATTGGAGTCCATGGGCGTCAAAGGCACCGTCGAGATCAGCTGCGGATGCAGTGAGAGCTGTTGGCGACTGAGGGATGCGCCGGGCTTGCGCGTACTGTTGAATAATACACTGTGCACGGCGCATAGTGGGTAGCATCTCTCCTACATCGAAGAGTAGGCTCTCAATGGGTGACGCAGGGAAGGTACCGGTCGCCAGGTGAAGGCCAGTATGGTGGATAAAGATCACCTTCCGCAATACGCGGTCGGCAGCAGATGCATAAATCTCGCATCCGTAGTCGAGATTCGAACGAACAAAGGATCGATAAAAAGATAAGGCAGTAGCTCTATCAGCACCCCGAGAACTAAACGTCATAGAACGAAGAATATGCAGGGAGCGGATAAAAGAGACCCTAAGGCCACGAATATCAGCCTCCCAGGTGAGGCGTAGGTCAAATACAAGACCAAGAAAACGGTGCGATTCAACCACTTCCAGGCGAACCCCATTTAGAAACAAGTCTGGGTCAGGGTGTAGTCATGGATGGTGGCAAGAGTGCACCACCTTAGTCTTAGCCAAAGAAAAACCGAAGCATGTGCGCTTTGGTTAGCGAGAGACGCGGTTCAATGCCTGTTTGAATTGACGCTGAGGAGCTGGTATTTGGGCTGCACCAAAAGAGATCGAAAGGTGGTCCACGTAGAGCGTAGCTACAACTTATTCCGGCAGCACCGAGGTGATGCCGTTGATATTCAAGGCAAAGAGTGCGACACTAACGACACTTTCCTGCCAGACACCCTCTTCCTGCTCCATTGGGACGTTAAGGGCTCCCTCTACCCGTATGCCAAATCGACGATCTCGCAAAAATTCAGATATAAAGATTGGGAGGGGTCTCCTAGACCCCATTGTGGGAAGTATCCATGATACCGTATCGCTATGCTATATAGACATTCTCCAGATCGAAGAACACCGTTGAGTGGTGCTGTCTACGGAAGAAGGCCTCACAGACGGCATTTTTAAGTCGGGGCAGAGCATCTTACGTCTAATGGAAGTTGTGGAAGACGCACTGTTCAGAAAACAGATTGCCTCCGCTGTCCAGAAAGAGGGCTAATCTAAAATTTACAAATTTCTCCATAAAATTGCACACGCAGGAGGTTAGAGAGATTGGGCGGAAAAGGGCGGGGTAGAGTGATCTCTTCCCTGATTGCGAAAAGCGAACACTAAGCGATTCGACAGGAGTCTAGGAGGATACCCTCTATCCAGATCCTTTTTAACAAATCTAATAGAAAGGCCATGCCTCGCCCCCCTTACTGTCGGAGCACGGGACATAGATCGGACCAAGGGTGGTGACCGCGCACGAAACGAGAGCGGAACGCACCTCACTCAAAGTAAACCTGTCGTTGAAGGGTTCTCCGCCTCTGGAGGTAAAATCCAGTCGGCAGCCTTCCGCGACATAACGACGCGCATCGAATGCTGGCAGAGAAGCATCTTGGCTAGAGAATGTGGAGAAAGCGGTTGCAAAGGATTCCGCCACGGACCCAGGGTCCGAGATTGCAGTCCTATTCTCTTGGAGAACTTGAGGGCAGTACTGCAAGAAATTGCCCCGAATCCTTTTGACTCGCTTTCACAACTCTGCTAGAGGGGTCATTCCGTTAAGTGAAGACATGTATGCCCACCAAGAAGAGCGGCGGGCATGCTTCGAAACATACTGGTACCTAGCCCTAGCTCTACGAAATTGGTCGACTAGGAAAAGGTTCGGGCGGCGCTTATAGCGGAGGTTGGCATAAAGCTTACACTCGGCTGACCACTACGTGAGTGGTGGGCGTGCAAAACAGCCAGATGTTTTAGGAATAGTAGTTAGTCCCAATGGATGATGTTGACGGAGAAGAACTCAACGGCTGAGATAGATAATTCAGCCATTTTCTCAAATATGTACCACCTCCAAGCACCACTGGGGTAGGCTCTCTGGCGGCAGCGCGCCCCCAAATGATATTTGAATGCAAAAGTAATCAATACCATGGAGGTCATCGACCACCCCTATCCCCAAATCAGGCTGTTTATCAGGAGAACACAACGATAGATCGAGGCAAGAAAATGAAGCGGCTCTCGAGAAATGCTGCGTAAACTCATCCACATTTAGGACACCCATCTCCAGCTCGTCGATCAGGTCGGCAAGGACTTCACCGCTGGGATTAATAAAGGAGTCTCTCCAGAGGGGGTGACTAACGTTCTCATAGCAAGAGAAAGGTCCAAGCTCGGAGGAGATACGGGGGCCCTCTTCGAAGAGAAAACCCTCACGGGACTGGCCGAAGGCAGAACTCTGGGCGCTGTTGGCCGGACCATGCGGTGAAGGCACTGTCGCCTTCGAGAACTTATCGAGGGAGGTTGGACTCGTCATGCGAGTGACTTCGGATGCTGAGGTTGCTCCTTTCGAAGATTCACCGCCTTCGAGTTCCCTCGCATAAACCACTCATTTCACTAAGTTCATGGTAGAGTGCGGCGTCACACTCACCAGCGTGCCATCACGTGTCCGAAGTGCAATAATTATTGACGCTTCGGAGGATTCGACGCATTCGCCAGAAAGCTCCCTTCCGAGAAACGGGTCACCTTCGGCTCTCTACCAATCACACGAGCTAGAATTCTCATCTGATGGATTATGTTGCTCTTGGCCAACATGCTGCATTCAGTGGAGCGAATACAAGGAAGCGTTTGAGGCCATCAGGCTCGAAAACCCCAGGTAACGTCTGAATAAGGGGCCCCGACGTAATCGAGGCTCAATTCTGCGTACTTTTGATCATTCTCAGGTACTCCTTACCAGTGGGAGCACCGTGGCCGGGAGTGCCGTTCTTGGCTAGTTTCATACCGAAACGGCAGCGGCCCCGTCCGTCCCCGCCGCTCCTGCTGAGAGAGATCAGCACAGTAGTTTTCCTGTTCTTTTTCATGTTAGAGAGGAGGGTTAGGAATGAATTCGCTTCTCCCCTCCGCCAGTAGCAGTCCCTAGGCCGGCCAGATGGGCAGGCCTCTGCAAGCTGCTCCTCTGAAATGGAGAAGGTCTTTCCTGTCACAGTACCGCCAGCCGGGAGAGGAGATCCCTCTTCTTCTTGTGAGGCCTCGGGGACACAAGCCCTCTAAGGAATATAGGGGCGGACTCGGGTTCTGTGCTTGGCACCAATCCCGGGTTTGACCCCATGGAAGATCCTACCGTCTGGGGATAGCTCACTTTAGGGAGCATGTCCATCTCAGGAGGGTCTCCATGTGCCCCCTTTCCCTGGGACATCACAGTTCCCATTTGAGGTTCCCTTTTCACCTTCTTATGCCGGCGAACCGGCATTGGTCGGGGTAGAGAGGAAGGCAGATAGCCTGACCCCCTGCAAACTACTCACGCAGGGGGCACAGGCCGAAAGGCCCTGCCATCCTTTGCTCCCCTAAGGCGGTTGGCCTTATCCTGCCGCTCCCACCGGTAGCGCTCAATTATGGGTGGTCTGCCTTCTTCCTTTGCAGTCCCCTTTGAGGGTAAAGGGGCGACTGCCGATGGAAAAGGTGACAGAAGGCGGTGAGGGTGAATCCCCTGCACCCGGAGGCAGACGGGAGGATTAAGGGTCCTTGTGTAAGCACGGGGGTGGGGGAGATATTTTCCGCTGTGTAGCTGCCCAGAGGCTGCTCTGATGATGTTAGAGAGGAAGGTATTGGGGGGGGGGAGTATTTGATTGTACAATCTCATCGGACTCGAAATGACCAGGGGCCCCTCTATGAGGGGCCCCACCAACAACACCAATACTACCAATAACAATATCAACACCAACAATAATAATCGTTATTAATAACGATTAATAATACTTAATAACATTAACTAATAACATTACTATTAAATAAAGATAATTAGTGTAGCGCCGAGAAGGAGCGAGGGCGAAGCGCGCTAACAGCCTTCCCAGGCCCCATTAGGTGTCCAGGACAACCCAGCGACGTCCTCTCTAATTTACACTCAGGCCGCGTATTCGAGTTCTATTCTGCAGTTTCAGATATTCACGTTTATGCGTTCTATTCCGTAGCTTGATAACTTCGCTTACGAGTTCTAATCTTCAGTTTGAACAGTTCGCACATATGGGTTCTAAAACTTCCGTTTGAGAACTTTTCATTAAAGATTTTAAGCTTCATTTTGACTTTTTCAAATTTCACATTCAAAGCGATTTAAGTCTCGGTTCGAACTTTGCGTTAAATGGTTCTAAACGCTAACGTGAGCGATTCGAATTTTATATATTTTCTAAAAAATAATTTTGGGAACCAAACTATTCCTATTCGTTTATGAATGGCCATGATTTTTTCGGAAATTTCATTGCAATTTTATTTATAGATAGGGGTGAGGGGAATTTATGGGTAACTTAACATTTTTGGGACATTTTTATTAATCTTTTATTGTATTGAGAAAATTTCCATGGCAACAAGTTGTAATTGAAATGGGAAATTCTAGATAACTTATTATATTTGGTGGGGGAATATTCTGGATAACTTGTTTTCTTATAAAATAACAGAAACTTGGACTTTCCTAGACAAGTCGAATGCACTAGAGTAAATATGTGCAAAAATAGAATCGATAAATATGACTTTAAAATATGCGTGGAGAAAAAAAGTTGTGAAATTAATTCTTTATCCATATCCTCTCTTCTTTTACCTAGACTAGAGTAGAATAGACTAGAGTAGATCTTTAGGTCTTTGGCTGGTGGGTAATTTTGAAATATTTTCGAAATTCAAAATAGTTCCTGGAAAAGTAAAAATTGGAAGGGACGAACACTAAAATACTTACAGTTCCAAGGATGCTGATGAACACGGGGCGAATGAGTTCTAAAACCAAATCGATAAAGCCCTTCTCGCTATTCTCGTCAGTCGCAGATATTGTATCTAGTGCTTGAATAGGACCTGGGCGAGGGCGGGGCCGGGGAAGTGGACGGGAATGGGGTGTTTCTATGGGTCGCGCAGCAGGGGCGTTATGAACAGCACTTTGCAAAAAGAGGTTCATAAGATTGGAAATCCCTGAAGAGTCGGTATTAAAGGTAGGCGGTGCTGGAGTGGGAGGTTTAGTTGGTCTTGTTACTGGGACCGGAGGCTGGATTCGATTTGAATTCGCTGAAAATGAAGGATATCTTTGTTAGGTGATCCATTTTTGCGTACAGGAATGAAAAAAAAGGCGAAATTATTTCCTTCGTGCTTTGATAAAGCAAGATCAAAAGACTCGAGTCTCTTGCTCGTGATTATTCTGATTTATGGCCTTACGACCTTCAAAAAAGGGTCTTAAAAAAGGGTTTCCCCGGGACCAGGATACATATTTTGTCCTGCGAAATGAAAACTCGCGTATGGCGCAATTTGTGACGTTATCGCCCAAGGCTCCGCCCATTTTGGGATCTATAGCGAGAAAGTCATCTTGAGAAAAATGTTTACTGCCATAAATTAGTCTATTTACTTTGGCTAAACAGAACTATCAAAGAAGCCCAAGAAAGATTGGAATTTGTTGTAGTGAAAATGTTTAGAACGTACATACTCCGAGTAGGCAACAGATTGCTAGGGACTAGTAAGGCCCGCAACTCTCCATATCAAATTGCCTTAGTAGTATTTTGAGAAAAACTGCCATGATCTAAAACGTTTCCTATTCTGTAATTAAGAGAGACTAGCGGGTATCCCATTAATAAATGGGATAAAAATGGGCATAGCCAAAATAAATAATTTTGTGGAATCCTGTGGCATTTAATCCACCAATTTTCATTTTTTACCTTGTGGTTGGAAGAAATTAGAAATAATGCTCCCCAGCATTTTCATAACCATGGACGAAAGAGCGGGTTCGGGAGCTCCTGAAGACTGGTTCGCAAACTGGGGAGGACGAGGTCTCGAGGGGACCTCTTGCGCATGGATAACATTCCCGATGTTATTCTGATTTCCTGGTCTCGATCCGCCCATCTGGAAAATGATGAAGGATCAGTAAGGTAAGAAGAAACACCGGGAAAATGCGGGAAAAGGAGGGGGAAAGTTTGGTACAAATGGCTAAATGAAAATATATGGTAAAAAGAGGCTAAATTAAAATATATATAAAAAGGTCTAAATTAAACAATTTGGTAAAAAGGGCCAACTTAAACAATATGGTAAAAAAGGCTAAATTAAACAATATGGTAAAAAAGGCTAAATTAAATTTGTTTATAAAAGGGATAAATGAAAAAAATGGTAAGGGCTAAATAAAAAAAATTAGGGCAAAGCGAGCTAAGGGTGGAATTTTAGACAAAAAGGGCTAAGGGCGAATAATTTGGACAAAAAGGGCTAAGGGGGAAATTTGGACAAAAGGGTACTGAGGGAAGGATTTGGAAAAAAATGGGATAAGGCGGGAAATTTGGAAAAAGGGTACTTAGCGGGAGGGGGGGGGGATTTGGACAAAAGCTGGCTAAGGGGGAGGGGGGAATATGGACTAAAAGGGGTCTAAGGGGGGTAATTTAGACGCAAAAAAAGCTAAGGGGGAATCCGTAAAGGCGTGATATAAAGGAATGTGTTATTAGGGCGAAAGGAAGAAATCGGTAAAATGAAGGCCATGGAGGGAAGATCGGTATATACATACATATATACTATCTATGTATGTATGTATGGGTTTGGTAAAAGTGATAAAATGTCGATTATGGAAGAGATCGACTAAATATCCTTCACGAAAAGAAACGAAAACCTATTTATGTCGATGGATCGGCAAAATACGGGTTTCTGTCAAAAGATTAAATTCTGATTCGATTTTTAAAAAATATCTTTTAATTCGCCCATCTGGCGACTGCTTTCAAGGGCATAAGTCAGTGTAATTAAAATTACAGCGTAGTGCTATGCCACACTAAAATTCCAAAACAATACCTAAAAAAAGACAAAAAACACACGCGCGCACACCCAAACATACACACACACGCGCACACGCACACCAAAATAAAAAATAAACTGAGAAAGAAAAAGCACCTTCTGGTGTGAGAGAGAAGCCTGCCTCTCCCCTTTTTTTTAAATTCACCTATTAGGAAACTGCCTTTAAGGGCAAAAGTCGCCGCAATTAAAATTCTAGCCTCCTACTAGGCTACTCTAAAGTTCGCCCCCTCAAAAAAAACAAAAAAAACAAACAAAAAACAAAAGACGACAACAAAAGAAAAGGAAGCACGTTCCGGCGTCGGGGGAAGGCCCGCCTTACCCCGGCGCAGGAACATCAGACTTACAAACAAATAAAGTGGAGATGACCAGACTCCTTCAAAAGGTCGTATAGTCCACAAGTTTGTTCAGGAACCAGTCCCGAGTACAAGGGATCAGCGGTAGCGACCCCGTTCAAACCGATACCCTGACATATAACGTGGGCCAAAATCTCCCAGCCTGGGACATTTAACGCGAATGTGGCAACAATCTCGGGACAACGCAGTCATCGCAATAAAGTGAAGGCGAGGGCTCCAGTTCCGCAACTGGGCCCAATTGGAAAACGATAGAAAGCGAACTGAAGCCGCAGCAGATTTAGGGAATAGGTCCATGGGAACAGTCGCGGCGCACTGACATACGACTAAGTTCCCTTTGGAAGTTTCCCATCTAGTTTGCCAAGAAATCCGGAGGGCTGCCTTGATTCCTGCCAAGTAGTCGGGGTGAAGAAGAGCAAAACGCTGGTCTGGTCGTCTTATCCTCGCGGACTGTGCACGCTCGTTCCACGCAATTCCCGCATGTCTAGGAACCCAGCAGAAATTAATCTCGATATCTACCCGGGTCGAGGCAACAGTGGCGTCACGGACACAAGGAAATAAGGGCTATGGAGATTCTCTATGCCACGAAAACACTAAATAGGCTTTATTAGTGTATAAGATAACAATCTGGTCTCCGAACAGTGCATGGCGCGGCATCTCTCGTACCGAGCAGTGTATTGCAACCAGCTCCTCTGACTTCAAACAGAGGGGATAGGGCATTGAAAACGCCCCCTCAAAGGACTTGGAGCCATCCCTATACGCTGACACAGATTCAGCATGACACGAAGTAGGATCAAAAAGGTCAACAATCGCATTACTTCCCGCGATATAGAAGTTTTGGGAGCAGAAGCGTGGCGACAAATAGTCAAAAGTGGTACCCTTCAGGGTGGCTTCCTGGGCAGAGCCAGAAGCACCACGGGCCCGAAAGCTACACCAAGTTTCGAGAGAATTTCTTTGCCTTAAGCCCCAAGGGCTTATGGTATGAGTGGCGTCTCTCGGTATCATAGGCATTGTCAAGGTCGGCAACGGATGCACCAAGAGCCGTTTGAGACTGAGGGAGGCGTGGGGCTCGCGCGTACATGCACGGCGCAGAGCGAGTGGCATCTCACTCGTATAGGCAAATAGGCTCTAAAGGTGACATGAAGAATGCATAGGTCGCCAGGCGGAGACTGGTGTGGTGTATAGAGTCCACTTTTCGCAATACAAGCTCTGCTGAAGATGCAAAAAACTCTCATTCCTATTTGAACCTTGTACCCCCCAAAAAATCGGTAGAAAAGTAAGGTAGTAGCCCTATCAGCACCCCAGGTAATGAACATCACGATAAACGAATAACCATAGTGCGGATATGAGAGACCCTAAGGCTGCGAATACAAGCCTTGGAGGTGGGGCGTTTGTCGGAAATAAGAAGAACAAGGAAACTGTGAGAGTTTACCACTTCCAGGCGAACCCCAGTGAGAAATAAGTCTGGGTCAAGCTGGAGCTATAGATGGCGGCAGAGGTGTACCACCTTAGTCTTGCCCAAGGAAAACAAACTTTTACGCTCCCGAAAAACAAGAGATGCGGTTTAATGCCTGTTAGAGTTGACGGTCCAGAGTTGCACTAAAATAGATCGAAATGTCGTCCACGTATAGCGTAGAGAAAATATTCCGTTAGCACAGTGGAGAAATTTTTGATCGTCATGCAAAGAATGAGACACTGAGGACACTTTACTGCGGAACACCTTCTTTCTGCTCCATTGGGCCAGAGGGCTTCCTCACCCCTACCCGGGAGCGAGGATCTCGCACAAACTCAGAAATAAAAATTGGGAGGCGTCCCCTCGCCCCCATCATGTGGATAGTCTTCATAATACCGTATCGCTATGCGGTATCATAGGCCTTCTCCAGATAGAAAAACACCGTGACGTAGTGCTGTCTACGAAGGAAGGCCTCGCAGACGGCATTTTCCAGTCGGAGCAGAGCATCCGACGTGGAGTCGAACTTGCGGACGCCGCACTGTGCGGGAAACAGGTGACCTCCGCTGTCCATGAAAAACACTAGTCTAATATTGACCAATTTTCTATCGAGTGGCAAACGCAGGAAGTCTGATAGCTTGGGCAGAAATCGAGGGGGTCGAATGATCTCCCATCGGTTTGCCAAAAGCGAGCACTGTAGCCATTCTCTGAGTCTGGGAGGATACCCATCTCCAAATCCTGTTGTGTTGAACAAATCTAACAGAAAGGCCATGCCTCGCTCACCCAGTTATCTAAGCATGGCATTACGGGACATTGTCCAAAACAGGGGCGGTGGTGGCGCACGAAGCGAGAACGGAACGAAACTCGCTCAGAGTAAAACTGTCGTTGAAGGGTTCTCCGATTCTGGAGGTAAAGTCCTTCCGCGACATCCCGGCTAGAGAATGCGGAGAAAGCGGTCGCGAAGGATCCCACCACGGACGCAGGGTCCGAGATTGCGTTCCCATTCACCTTAAAAACGGGAGGGGGATCCTGCAAAAACTTGCCCAGAATCCTTTAGACTGGCTTCCATTCTTCCTCAAGAGTGGTCTTCCCGTTAAGTCATGACAAGTATGCCCGCCAGGAAGAGCGGGCAGAGAGCGGGCAGAGAGCGGGCAGAGAGCGTGTAGAAAAAGGTTGAGGGGATAACCATAATAATAATAAATAGTTCTAGTACTACTAAATAACTAATAAATCATACTAATACTACTAATAAATAATGATAGTAAATATTAATAAGAATGATAATGACTAATTATACTAATAAAAGGGTAAATTAGTGCTGAGTGGGGAAGAGGAAAAAGCAACAACTTTCACTGGTCCCATCTCAGAGTTCAACTCAACCCAGTGACAGGGACTCTCTAACTTGCACTCAGGACGGAATAATGTGCAGCTCCTCCACATACCAAGTGTAAATGGCTACACATTTACACTTGTTAAAGATTTGTATAATAATGTCGGTAAGATAAGTCTTACTGGAAAAAATCGGTGAAATACCTTTAAGGGGAGGGGAGTGCTAGATTGTCCCAATATATTCGTCTTCGAAGGAGACTGGCTCGTTTGTTTAATCTTATTTTATGCTTTTACTCCTGTATTTTTCCCCATTTTTGTAACTTTCACAAAATTACTTAATTATGGTTATAAAGTCACTAGGACGAATACCAGGTTAGAAATTTTGAGTACATATTGAATCCCCTCTGGCGGTAGACTATGAATACCACATGTTATTCCGTTGTGCATGGTAGGCGACTAAATGCAGCCAGACTGGTGCGTTAAATGGTTGGATACGCTGAGAGGGCTCGGCTCCTCTATAATAATTAATCCTAAATAACCTTGTGAGGCTCTTTGGCCTAACCTATCTCTGGTGGGGGATCGATATTGACGCTAATCTGCGTTCAGCCTTTCGGTAGTAATACTAACATAACAAAAATTCTAATAAGCGATAAGAACAAAACACGAGCTTTGTCTCGACTTGTATGTAATTTAAAGGTTATGTGCTTGGATCATGAATGGAAATGCTTCAAGCATCCCAATTAAACTGACCCATATTAGTATACCAATCATATTTACACCTATTTATGGTCATTATACATCTTGAACGACACTAGTAGCTTGGTGGGGAAAGTTAAGATTTCTCGGCTCTCTGTGAATCAATTTTGATGAAAGATTTCCCATCTATTCTCGACAATATGGCAACGCTAATGTTATGTTTTCAGTATGCTCTGTTACGCCCTTCAATTTTTAATGCTGGTTCGTTGTTTTAGTAGTGAACTAAGCTAATAGCATCTATCATCTTCAAGAACAATGGGACGTCGCAGAGGCCGCAACGATGAAGAAAAGCCTTTCATCATCAAGGAAAGTGCTGAAAGCACCTCTGTTCATGCTAGTACTGAGAAGTTAGCTTGCCATTTGGACACGGTTAAACGATTTCTGAAGGACCGTTCGCTAAGGAAGAAGTGATCCGATTGTGGGGCATCCAAACCTGTGACAGCTAGGAATTTGACGAATATTGGCCGCCAGTTACGTGGGAAACCCGCTGTAACAAGCAGTAATTTTCACCGCCGCTGGTCGTCCCCATGTACTGAAGACTACCAGTAATCTTCTTCTAGGGACCATGGCTTTCGTGTGAGTTCCCCAGAAACTGCCTGTTTTAACGGCTTCTCACCAGTGAGGCTTCAATGGGCCCGGAAGTACATGGCGTTGGACAAGAGTTGCGTTCTCTTCACTGACGAGGCCAGGACGACCCTTGATAAACCCTGACGTTTAAGCAAGTAGTTGGGTCTATTTTGGAGATGAACGTCACTAACATTTGCGACATCAACAGCAGGGAGGAGGGCGTCATGTTACGGGCAGCTACAATTGGACACTAACTTTTTGGCCATGTCAGGGTGCCTGATAAGGTTAAAGTGACCGCAGCCGCGTACTGCAATCGCTTCAGGGAGGCCTTGGATCTCTTGCTAGATGACATATCGTTGTCACTTATGAGAACTATAGTTTTCATGCATGACAATGCTCCATCCCACTCTGCCAGAGCCACCCGAGCGTTTCTAGGCTTGTACGGTATACAAGGGGACAAGTCGATGGTGTGGAAACCAGCCTCTTCGGATCTTAGCCCAATCGAAAATTTGTGGTCCATCATTAAACAAGATGTTTATGCCGATGGACGTCAATTTACGTTTAAAGAAGTCTTATGTGCGACCATCAAAGCTGAAGCAGAGATAGTTCAAACTTCTAATATTACGAAATTGAGGATTCCCTGCATATTCTGGTTTTAAATTCGTCTGTCGAATTGGGAGCTCATGGGGGCAAATAATTCTTTATGTCCATCAATCATGTATTATAATTATGGTCTTCTGTTAAATATATATGCAAGGTATGCTTAATAATCATAATTATCCTTAGTTTTCTCCAAAATATATCTCGATAGGCTACTTTTATTCAAAAGCTATTGGCGTGGTTCACCACAAAATCGACAAATCTGAAATAAAAGTTGAAAGACGAAACAAAACATAACTTTAGTGTTGTTATATTGTGCAGAACAGCTGGGAAAGGTTTCATCAAAATTGATTCACGGAGAAACGAGAAATGATAACTTTTCCTACCAATCTATTAGCGTGGTTCAGGGTTTACAGGCTTAGGAAGATAGATAGACCAGGTCTTCCAAACGAGATAGTGGATTTACGATGCGAGTACCTCCCATATTTCTAATACCTGTGAAAGAATGGGTCCCATTAGACGGAGTAACGATGAGATGGGGGATGCTGTCCCAGCTCCCCCTTGGTTGGACATTATGTTATTCAAGAAGGGAAGGAAACTGGTCAGAACATCTGCATACTGCTTTGTGCTCTCCGATCTCTTTAGAATTCCAGATAGGCCGCCAACAACTTTCTGAAATGAGGTTTACGTTAAAACCCTATTTTTTTTTGTTCAGGGCATTAAATTGGTTTATTAAATAATGAAAATCCTCTCACCGATGATATGGTCATGAAACGGCATGGCGACCAGTGAAAATGATGCTTTAAAAAAAAGAAGTTATAATTACTATTAAAATATTTAGACAAGTGACCAATCTAGTAGACCATTTTTAATGTACTTATGAAATTCGAATCTTTTAAGTTTTTAGTAATTAGCCTTACATAATGAATTATAGCCATTAATTTTTCACTTTTAATATCAATAAACGACTAAATTTAGCTTGATATTAAAAATGACTAGAAGAGAAAGAATTTAAATTATTTTAAGGGCGAACCTTTTAATTCTCGTACGACAGTTTTCTAGCACTCTAATTCCTTTTCTAGACTCTTCTGGAATTAACCTCAGTGGAATTGTGACCTAATGCAATTTTATCATTACTTATTACAAAGGTAGAAACATGCGCCCGGAGGAGAGGCTCGTAAATAAATTGAAGTGAGAAAAAGAAAAGATTGAGAGAGAAAGAGAGAGAGAGAGAGTATAGCTAAAATACTACTGAGTTAGAGAAAGATAAGCTACGCAACTCTACTTTGCCTTTTATGCCCAACATTAGCATTTAAAACTAAACGAAAATATCGAGTAAATTTGTCAAAGTTTGAGACGAGAGAAGTGCAAAGGAAGTAGAGTTAAAATATGGAAAATATATAGTTTTAGATCCATCTACAGGCATTAGGGCATTTTTGAGTATTACGAATTGGGGCATTTTTGAGTATTACGAATTAGGGGCATTTTTGAGTATTACGAATTAGGGGCATTTTTGAGTATTACGAATTAGGGGCATTTTTGAGTATTACGAATTGGGGCATTTTTGAGTATTACGAATTAGGGGCATTTGAGTATTACGAATTGGGGCATTTTTGAGTATTACGAATTAGGGGCATTTTTGAGTATTACGAATTGGGGGCATTTTTGAGTATTACGAATTAGGGGCATTTTTGAGTATTACGAATTGGGGGCATTTGAGTATTACGAATTGGGGCATTTTTGAGTATTACGAATTTGGGGCATTTTTGAGTATTACGAATGAGGGGCATTTTTGAGTATTACGAATTAGGGGCATTTTTGAGTATTACGAATTGGGGGCATTTGAGTATTACGAATTGGGGCATTTTTGAGTATTACGAATTAGGGGCATTTTTGAGTATTACGAATTAGGGGCATTTTTGAGTATTACGAATTAGGGGCATTTTTGAGTATTACGAATTGGGGCATTTTTGAGTATTACGAATTAGGGGCATTTGAGTATTACGAATTGGGGCATTTTTGAGTATTACGAATTGGGGCATTTTTGAGTATTACGAATTGGGGCATTTTTGAGTATTACGAATTAGGGGCATTTGAGTATTACGAATTGGGGCATTTTTGAGTATTACGAATTGGGGCATTTTTGAGTATTACGAATTAGGGGCATTTTTGAGTATTACGAATTAGGGGCATTTTTGAGTATTACGAATTGGGGCATTTTTGAGTATTACGAATTAGGGGCATTTGAGTATTACGAATTGGGGCATTTTTGAGTATTACGAATTAGGGGCATTTTTGAGTATTACGAATTGGGGGCATTTTTGAGTATTACGAATTAGGGGCATTTTTGAGTATTACGAATTGGGGGCATTTGAGTATTACGAATTGGGGCATTTTTGAGTATTACGAATTAGGGGCATTTTTGAGTATTACGAATTAGGGGCATTTTTGAGTATTACGAATTAGGGGCATTTTTTGAGTATTACGAATTGGGGGCATTTGAGTATTACGAATTGGGGCATTTTTGAGTATTACGAATTAGGTGCATTTTTGAGTATTACGAATTAGGGGCATTTTTGAGTATTACGAATTGGGGGCATTTTTTAGTATTACGAATTGGGGTATTTTTTAGTATTACGAATTTGGGAATTTTTGAGCATTACGAATTTGGGAATTTTTGAGCATTACGAATTTGGGAATTTTTGAGCAATTACGAATTTGGGAATTTTTGAGCATTACAAATTTGCGACATTTTTGAGCATTACGAATTAGGGGCATTTTTAGCATTACGAATTAGGGGCATTTTTTAGCATTACGAATTTGGGGCATTTTTTAGGATTACGAATTTGGGGCATTTTTTAGCATTACGAATTTGTGGTATTGTTGATTAAGAATTGGGGGCAGTGTCGAGGAGGATTAATAGAAAAAGAAATAAATTGCATTAAACATTCCATAGACAGCCCTAAATTTCAAAATAAACAACCTTGAAATTTGAGCTCGAGCGTTTCCAACTTACTCGAATGGATTCAATTTCAGCCTCGTTCGTTGTCTTGGAAGAATCCTCAGCGTCGCCTTGGTAACCAAATAGGCCAATGTCTTGGTCGAAGCGCGTGACTGGCTCCGACGAGTAATGGATCTCCCGCTTCCTCCGCAGGAGACCTTCGAAGGGACTCTCTTGTTTTTTGAACACTTTGAAAGTCGTGAACTCCATATAACATTGGCCCATAGATACTTCATCCTTGTACGTCTAAGCGGAGAAATGGAAACCGACTTGACTTTTACAAATGAAGTAAAAAATAAGGCAATTTAAAATTTAATTTTAAAAACAAAGCCAACGAGGGAATCTCGGCTAGAAAGTTGAAAAAGGTGATCAAAAGTGTTAAAGTTAGCGGGAGTGAAAAGCGTGGGAAGTAGAGTGTTTTAAAGAGGAGACTCCTTGGTGCTCCAAGGAAAGGATTGGGAAGACTGGCAAATAGCATGAATTTGTTTTGCACGGCTTAAACCTAAAGGTTTCGGCGGGTAATTTGTTCGGAACGTGGAGGGGGGGGGGGGGTCAAAGGCCTGCTTAAAGTTACCCGTGTGTCCACCCACCTCCTTCCCCACTATATTAATTGAGGCTACGGCTTCACCGAGCGAAAACACTGCTTCCTATTTTGGCGAAGTTAAGCTAAATAGGGTTCGGTTAGTCGCCGGATGGAAGCTCAATTCGGGTCGGATCCCACGTTAATCAGTAGATTTACTAAAGAGAAATACAAGACGTCTTAAATGAGTGGAGATTGGTGGTACAACTCATACCAACTTGTTTTACCATGTCAATTGAATGTGGAATTGTACAAACAATTAGATATTTCCACTTAATTGGATTTTCTGAAATTAATGAAAATAGAAACCAATTTTGGCCTCTTAAACCAACCAGTTAATTTAACGACTCAAATTGTCGTAGGTCTTTTGACTTTTACTCTCAGTCCTGGGCCTCCGAAAAGAGGGTTAGCGGCTCTTTCGCTCAAAATTTAAAGCGAAAACCATCGAGAGGGTCTTCCGCATTAGTGAAATAGTTTGGTAGATAGCTGCAAATCCTCCTACAGACTGTGTGTGTGTGTGTGTGTGTGTGTGTGTGTGTGTGTGTGTGTGTGTGTGTGTGTCAGGGGAGCAGAGTGGAAATTATGCGAGGTCGTAGGGACCGGGGATACACGAAATTCTCCAGATGTCAGCTGCAGCCTGGTTTTCATGCTACAATTGACACCCCCTTGCGAGAGGTTCACAACGGTTATTATTTCGGAGGGATAAGTTAGTACCCCGGGTAGAGCGTGTGGAAGTTTGAGGCGACTATGAGGAGCATACTGTAACCGATAGTCAGGCGACACCATTTAGAGCAGTGGTTCCCAAACTGTGGGTCATAGCCCACTACGGGGGAGGGCAAGCAGAAGGATTAGGGGGCGGGGACATAATCTGAGGCTATGTACACAAAAAAGATCTCATGGCTAAAAGTAAATTACAATTTTCCATAATTCGGTTTTTGAGAAAAGACAAAAGTGTGAGGTGGAATGAATAAAATTGCAGGTATTGCCCGAGTTTTTTCATAACAGACCTAAATATATGTAGGCCTACAGTCATTGTAGTCACGAGACGTGGCTTCGGGAGGATAGGGTGGAGGGCATGGGTGAGGATCATATATGAAAAGTCGGTAAAGATCAGAAAAAGTTTGGAAATCACTGAATTAAAGACAGAAGGGCACCCCTTTTTTCTCGAATTGCACCCTATCCTCATGCGTATCACCATTCTAGAGAGAGGAGTGTGCATCTTTAGAAAATATGTTCATATTTTCTTGTCGAACTACGCTCACATATTTTGTTTTCTTCAATATCTAATATTTTCTAATCTATGGCAATAAATTACACTGAAATCGTATGAATACAAGCTTCATTAAATTAAAAGATATTAATAATCCCGAACTTGACGACATTCTTTGCAAAACTCACTGCCAAGATTAATTGATGCGTGAAATTGACCTACTTTTTACATTTGAGCGCACTGTTGATCAGACAATTTCACGCACTATGGGCAATAAACTATCCGTTACAACTGAACATTACCAATGCATGCCTGAGTAATTGAGCTATTTTCTCGTTGAAATGTCTTGCGATTTCAACCTGTCATACACCTTGTTAGTTAACTTCAGCACAGCGATTCAATTAGGGTATGTAAACAAAAGTTTCGAATATTCAGTCACTCGTCGCCTCGACTCTCATTGTTAGTGTCGTTCAATTTGACACACTTGAGGGAAGCGTTTGGCTCCCATGAAGTCAGAACGTCATTAAGTGTTAAGGGACAACAGAACACAATTTGGGAATGATGTGTGAGAAAGTGGAGAAGGAAGAGATTATGAAAGCAGTGAATGACAAGGTTTGTTCTAGTTCTGCCAAAGTTCTTGAACTATAATTTTTTAAGAGACCAAAGTGGGCATGACAAAAAAAATAGTTTCTACAAGTATGAAGTAAAATGGGTAGAAGAGAGTGAGTAGAAGAGAGGGGAATACATTTTTACTTAATTATAAGAGAAACCTAACGAGGGCATCTTTTTTCAGAAAGATTCATGGCATTTATTAAGGAAAAAGGTGAAGTAAGGAGAAATTAAAATGTATGAAAGATACATGGCTCAAACAAGCAGATTGGAACGATAGGGACTAAGATGTGAGTACTCGTGTACTTGGGACCATAGGAACCGGAAAGGTACGCAAATCTCCTGAACAGTTTTGGCTGCGATTCGGGGAAAGAATCTTGACAGTTCCCTCAGACATCAATGCGTCCCCAAGAGGCAGTTGGTCTTATGCTCGTCTCCCGATACAAATCCCTGTGGGTTCTTTGGAGGGACGCAACTTTTCCACCCAAGATCAAAGTCAAGAGAAATTAAACCGTTGTAAAGAACGGAGCTAATTTTTTAAGCAACTCATCTGGCCACTGCCTGCGAGGGCATAGGACGCATTAGTTATTTCTTAGCTTATTCTTATGCTATATTAAAAAAATCAACAGAGCGATAATGCAGACACATAACAAAAAGGAAACCAACAAAACACATACACAGATAAGAAACTCTAGACAAACGAAAGAAGGAAGCAAACTCCGGGTGGGAGGTGGGGGAGGCCTGCCTGCTCTGGGCGAAGCAGCAGTGAACCAGCAGCAAAAAAAAATGGGAGGAGGCTAGCCTCCTCCAAGAAGTCAGAATCCTCAAATCTGTGTTCACAAACGCGCCCAGAGTACAAGTGACAAGCGGTAGCAACCCTGCTTGTCCTGGTACAGGGATAGGTATCGTGCGTGAAGAACACCCAGACTGGGATATTCAAGAAGATGTGCCAAACAGTTTGAGGTACAAATCGGTCCTCGCTGTAAGGTGCAGGAGAGCGCTCAACTAAATGACAGTGCACCCCGCGGGTATACCCCATTCTAAGAGGGCAGAAGGCGACCTAAAGCCGTCGCGGCAGTGGGGATTACGTATACGGGAACAGTTGCGGCGCGATGGTGCGCAATATTAAGTTCCCGTCGGGCATCTACCATTTTCTTTGGCAGGCAACCCATAGAGCTTAAATAAATACAGACGTAGGGCGAAGGGATGGTCTGGTTGCCTAATCCTCGCGGAGTATTTGGCGACCTCATCGGCGCGCTCGTTATTCTCGACATCCACTCGGCTCGCGGCAACCCTGGCGTCACGGATACCACAAGCTAGGGTATGTGGAGATTCAAATGCCCCGAGAGCACTCAAATCGCTTTGTGAGTGGGTAAAGACTGCAATCCAGTCTCCAAACCGGGCACAACGCGTTATCTCCCGTAAACGAACAATATATTGCAACCAGTTCGGCCGTGTGAAGATAGATGCAGCGCCTGGTAGCGCCCAGCCGAATTCAAACAGCGGGGAATGGGTTTGGAACGCGACCCTCTCCCGGGACATAAGGCCATCCGTGTACACTGGCATGGATCCAGCGTTACGGAGAGTGTGCCCACCAAAGGCTGAACTCAGTATTCGTCCGATGTGGAATATTTGGGAGCAGAGGGGGAGCGACAAAAGATGAATGACAGTATCATCCAGGATAGCGCACCAATAAGAACCAAAGCCGCCACGAGACTAAGAGCTACCCTTGTACCTGACTTGCTTTTCGAGTCGGCACCTCGTGTCTCGAGGCACGGCGGACACACGGCGGCGCGTGAGCTTGACTTTCTGACCAGTCTGATCATGCATCCTGACTCACACGTCTAGCCATTCAGCTCTTTTTCAGCTGGCCTGAGCTGGGAATGTGCTCGCTGGCATCTTTCCCTCTTTCATCACTAATTCCAGCATCTTCTCTCCCTTCGGAACTGAACCAGCATCATCTCCGTGTCATCCTCTCTCTGAAATACAGCAGCGCAAAGTAAATGATTTTTTTATTATATATTCATAAAAATCCTGGCATCGCTTCCCTCCATTCTCTTTTTTCTGGATCCGCCATTGCAAGCCCACACAGGAGTTTCTTGGACTGGAAGCTAGAGGGCTTAGGGCATGAGTGGCGTCTTTCGGTGGTATACATAGGTACCGTCTCGTTGAGATCGGCCGCGGAAGCAATGAGAGCCGTTGGAGATTGAGGGAGACGCTAGGTTTACGTGTACAAGCGCATAGTTCACTACGTAAGGCGGAGAGCAAGTGACATCTTCTCTGCATTGACTAGTCGGCTATCAATAGGGGTCATGCGGAAGGAACTGGGTCGCCAATCGGAGAGAGGTGAGGTGGATCAAGTTCATGTACTGCAATAAACGCTGAGCTGGAATGCGTAAAAATCGAATTCGTAGTCAAACTCAAACGAACAAAGGATCGGTAGAAAAGTAACGCAGTATCTCTATCAGCACCCCAATTGCTCAACGCCTCAGAGCAAAGAATGTCCAGGATCGGGTACAAGACCCCCTAAAGCAGCGAATATGCTACTCCAAGGTGAGGCGTCGGTCGAAAACAAGACCAAGCGAATCCGCCAACCAATTGTAGACAAACTTCGTTTAGGAACATGTCCTTTTCCGGGTTAAGCCGTCGAGGACGGAAGAAGTGCGCCACCTTAGTTTTGGCCAAGAAAATCCGAAACCTGTGCGCTTCAGGATAGCGACGTATGCGGTTAAATGCCTGTTGGAGTTGATAGTCCAGAGTTGGTCTCCTGGGATGCACTAAATGGGATCGAAAGGTCGTCCAAGTAGAGCGTAAGTAGGACATCTTTCAGCATTACTGAAGTTGGATCGTTAATGATCAAGGCAATGAGTGCGACATTGAGACCACTTCCTTACGGGACCCACTTTGCTGCTCCACTGGGCCAAAGAGAGCTTCCCTCACCCGTACGTGGTATCTACGATCTCGCAAAACTCTCGAACTAGAGACTGGGAAGCGTCCCTTCGCCATATCGTTTGAGGGGTCTCGAAGATTTGGTATTGCTATGCGGTATCATGGACCTTCTCCACATTGAAAAACACCGTGGCGTAGTGGTGTCTGCCAATGAAAGTCTGACAGATTGCATTTTCCAGGCGAAGCAGAGCATCCGATATTGAGTGTAACTTCCAAAGCCGCACTATAAAGAAGACAAGTGGCCTCCAATGTTCAGAAGAAAGGCTAGTCTAACATTTACAAATTTCTCTAGCAACATGCACTCGCACTAGGATAGATATATAGTGCGGAAACTAGCCTGCGTAAAGTTCTTTCTCTTCGTTTGCGAAAAGCGAGCACAGTAGCGAATGTCTAGGAGTCTGGGAGGATATCCTCTCTCCAGATCGTGTTCAACTAATAAAACAAAGGCCATGCCTCGTTTACCTAAGTGTGTAAGCATGGCTTAAGGGACATCATCCGGACCAGCGGTGGTGCCCGCCCACGAAGTGAGAGCCGAAGGCAACTCGCTCAATGTAAACTTATCGTTGAACGGTTCTGGATGTCAAGGCCACTCGGCGGCCCTCAGCGACATCATGACGTGCAATGAATGCATACTCCTGTCAGGTACCCATTACCTGGTGGTGGGGTCGTAAAACCCTTATACACCGGGAGGGTGTGTATGGGGTACTCGCCTAACATGGTCTCCATAAAAAAATAGCCATGGAGGAAGGCGAGGAGACGAGCGTTCGAAGATCCCCCCCGGGTTCCAGGAGTCCGCGGCAAAACTATTGAAGGAATATGCCCTCCAGGCCTAGTTTAGAGATGCGGGGACCCTCTTCGAAGAAAGGATCCTGACGGGTAATGGTCCTACGCTTCTCTGAGGAGAACTTCATACGTTGTTGTACGATAATTTTTTTCCAATTTTAAGAGCTCATCTGGCGACTGCCTACCATACTTAGGCATTAGTCGCCGTATTCAACATTGCCTAATATTAGACATCTTTAAAAGAGGATGCTTAAAAAACCCAATAAAATAAAGAAAAAAGGCAAAAGCAGGAAGCAAGCACCGGCGTCAGGGAAAGGTCCACCTCCCCCCGGCACAGGAACGTGCGACTTACCAAAATAAGAAAAAATAACAAAACAAAAAATACCGCAACTAGTTAAATAAATGGGAGAAGGCCGGTCTCCCCCCAAAAGTATATAAGTCCACCAGTCAATGTGCACGAACTCATCCCGAGTACAAGGGACAGGAGGTAGCGACCCCGCCCATCTTGGCACCGGGACAGGTAACGTGCGCGAAGATCGCCCAAACTGGGACATTCAACAATAATGTGCCTGACAGTCTGGGGGACAACGCAGTCTTCACAGTAGGACGCTGGCGAACGCTCCATCAAATGGCAGTGCGTCCCGCGAGTGTACCCAATTGGGAGACGACAGCACGCAACCTGAAACCTTTGCGGCATCGGGTGGTAGGTCCATGGAAACAGTTGCGGTGCAATGGTACGCAAAATTAAGTTCCCTTCGACTGTCTCCCATCTTCCTTGCCAAGCAGCTCGAAGAGCTGCAAATATTCCTGTCATGTAGTCGGTGTGAGGAAGAGCGAAACGCTGGTCCGGTTGCAGTCCTCGCAGACTCTTTGGCACCCTCATTACCCGCAATTCCTACATGTCCAGGAACCCAGCAGAAGATAATTTTGGACATCCACTCTGATTGCCAAAAACGTGGCGTCGCGGATATCTGGAACCAGAGGATGCGGAGATTCCAATGCCCCGAGAGCACTCAGGGCGTTTTGTGAGTCGATATACATCAAAATCTGGTCTCCGAACCGGAAACGTCGCGTAATCTCCCGTACTAAGTGATGCATTTCCGCCAGCTCGGCCGCCAAGACAGACGCAGCGCCTTGCAGAGCCACGCTGACTTCAAACAGAGGCGACCCCCTCTTGGACTTGGAGCCATCCGTATATACTGGCACGGTTCCAGCGTGACACGGTGTGTGTTCCAAAAAGGTCAAACGAAATACTCCCAGCGCTGTACAAGCTTTGGGAGCAGAGGCGTGGCGACAAATAATTAAATGTGGTACCTACCAGGGTGGCGTCTTGGGCAGAACGAGGGGCGCCACCGGCCCGAGGGCTATACCTAGCTATAGAAGGAGTTTCCTAGCCCTAAACCCAAAGGGCTTAGGGTATGACTGGCGTCTCTCGGTGGCATAAGCACCGTCGAAATCAGCTGCGAATGCAGTGAGAGCTGTTGGCGAATGAGGAAGGCACCGGGCTCGCACGTACAGGCGAATGATGCACTATACACGGCGTAGAGCGAGTGGCATCTCCCCAGCCTCGACTTGTAGGGTCTAAAAGGGGGAAGTGCGGAAGGCACCAGTCGCAAGGCGAAGGCCAGTGTGGTGGATCGAGTTCACCTTCCGCAATAAACGCTCGGCTGTGGATGCATAAAACTCGCATCCATAGTCGAACTTTGAACGAACAAAAGATCGATAAAAAAGTAAGGCAGTAGCTTTATCAGCACCCCAAACGCTGAACGTCACGGAACGGAGAACATCCATGGCACGGGTACAAGAGACCCTAAGGCTGCGAATATGAGCCTCCCAGGTGAGGTGTCGGTCAAATACAAGACCAAGAAAACGGTGCGATTCAACCACTTGCAGGCGTCCTGCATTTAGAAACAAGTTTGGGTAAGGGTGGAGCCAGAAATGGCGGCAGAAGTGCGCCACCTTAGTCTTGGCCAAGGAAAACCGAAACTTGTGCGCTTTGGCATAGCGAGAGACGCGGTTCAATGCCTGTTAGAGTCGACGCTCCAGAGTTGGCATCTGGGCCGCACCAAAAGGGAACGAAAGGTCGTCCATGTAGAGCACCACCAGCAGCAGCAACTTGATGCCGTTGTTGCTCAGGGCAAAGAGTGTGACACCGAGTCCACTCCCCTGCAGGACACCCTCTTTCTGCTCCATTAGGCCGTAGAAGGCTTCCCCCACCCGTACACGGAATCGACGATGTCGTAAAAATTCAGATATAAATATTGAGAGGCGTCCCCTCGCCCCCATCGTGTGGAGAGTCTCCATGATACCGTTTCGCCATGCGGTATTATAGGTCTTATCCAGATCAAAAAACACCGTGACGTAGTGCTGTCTACGATAGAAGGCCTCGCAGACGGCATTTTCCAGTCGGAGCAGAGCATTCGACGAGGAGTCGAACTTGCGGAAGCCGCATGTGCAAAGACAGATGGCCTCCGCTGTCCAGGAAAAAGACTAAGCTAACATTTACCAATTTCTTCATATATTTGCACACACAAGGAGTTAGAGAGATTGGGCAGAAACCGGCTGGAGTAGCGTTGATCTCTCCCCGGTTTGCGAAAGGCGAGCTCAGTAGCGGTTCTCCAGGAATCTGGGAGTTTACCCTCCACCCAGATCCTTTTTAACAAATCTAACAGAAAGGCCATGCCTCGCTCACCCAGGTGTCGAAGCATGGCGTACATGATATAGTCCGGACCATAGGTGGTGTCCGCGCACGAAGCAAAAGCGAAGCGCAACTCACTCAAAGTAAACCTGTCGTTGAAGGGTTCTCCGCCTCTGAAGGGAAAGTCCAGCCAGCGGCCTTTCACGACATCACGACGTGCATTGAATGCTGGCGGAGCAGCATCCCGGCTAGAGAATGCGGAGAAAGCGGTCGCGAAGGATTCCGCCACGGATGCGGGGTCCGAGATTGCGGTCCTATTCTCCTGAAGAACGGGAGGGGGGTCCTGCGAGAACTTGCCCCGAATCCTTTTGACTCTCTTCCACACCTCTTCCAGAGGGGTCTTCCCGTTAAGTGAAGACACATATGCCCGCCAAGAAGAGCGGCGGGCGTGCTTCGAAATATACCGGAACCTAGCCCTAGCCCGACGAAATTCAGCGACACTGAAATCGTTTGGGCGGCGCATGTAGGCATAAAGCTTCTGTTTGAAGGCCGTCTCACACTCGGCTGACCACCATGTGAGTGATCGGCGTGGAAACTGGCCAGACATTCTGGAAATAGTAGTCAGGCTGGATTTAAACACTTTGTGTTGCCATTTTTACCAGGAGAACGCCCGGGTTAAGTAAAGCCCGCAGAAGGGCTCCGAATCGACGCGGAAAACAGCCGTCCTCGTTGGCCTGGATGGGCCTGGAGTAGAGGGTATTTTTATAACCATTGAGGCATAAGACGTCCCAGACCAAGCCGGGAGCGCCAGGACAAAGTCATTAGCATCGTGGAATGAGAGTCGATCCTGGGCCTGAACGGCCAGGATTTCTTTTTCAAGGAGATATGCACCAAATTGCTTCAAAGTAGCGGGGTGTGGCTCTCCACAATTGACTCACTTAGCCATACACGATTTGGACTTATGATGTGCTGCCTTGGAGCAATTTACACATGCTTTGGGTGACCCCGACTTTGCGCGTCTACATGGACGATTCGTATGGCCGAAGCGGTGACAGTAATAGCACCGCCGCCTCAGTGGCATGAATGCCTTCACGCGGTAGCGGTCCCAACCGGCACGCAACGACTCAGGGAGCTTAGCACAGGCGAACGTGATGAAGAGTGTAGAAGTGGTTCTCAAGGCCTCTCCCTGTTTTCTCATCACACGTTCGACCTTTACCGCCCCATGGTCGGCCAGTTCTAAGGTGATGTCCTCTATGGAGTAGTCAACGAGTTCCCTCGCAGAAACTACTTATTTCACAAAGTTCATGGTAGACTGCGGCGTCACACTCACCAGGGTGCCATCAAGTGTCCGAAGAACACTTATCTTGGCCGCCTCGGCGGGATCCGACGCATTCGTCAGAAGGCTCCCGTCCGAGAAACGGATCACCTTCGGCTCTCTACCAATTAAACTAGCTAATGCTCTTCTCTGATGGACCATGTTGCCCTTAGTCAACATAGTGCCATCAGTAAAGCGAATAACGAGGAAGCATTTGAAGTCAGCGGGCTCGAAAACGCTGGGTACTCTGAAAGAGTGGCCCTGATGTAATCGAGGCTCCGCTCTGCGCACTAGCACTTGTGGTCTTAGTCAGGGGCTCTGCACCTGAGGACGGGGGATAAGCCGATCTTTGCTTGGTCACTTACCGAAGTGGCAGCAGACCCATCCGTCCCCGAGCCCCCTCGGATAGAGAGGAGCCCGAGTTTTCTTTGTTTTTGTTTTTCTTTTTTTTTTTAGTAGAGGAGGGCGGGGAATGAACCCGCTTCTCCCCTCCACCGGCAGGAGCCACCAGGCCAGATGGACCGGCCTCAGTAAGGTCCTTGTCCGAGATCGAGAAGTTCCTGGCAGTCGCAGAGGCACCGGTTGGAGGAGTAGATCCCTTCTTTCCTTTTACTGCCTTGGAAACCCTAGTTGTTTGAAGAGGACCTTGCTTAGGGGCGGACTAGAGTTCAGTGCTTCGCTCTCATGGAAGGCCTTACCGTTTGAGGCTGTGTTGCCTTAAGGACCATGTCTATCTCGGGTAGGGCCTTCAGTTGCCACCTCTCACCCCCAGGACATCACAGGTCCCATTGCAGTGGTGTCACAAGTCGAGTCTGGGGAGGCACAGGCCTTGACCTCCACTAAGTATAATTTCTAGCCAGCAGGTTTGAGGGAAGCGACCAATGGGGCCTGGCTTCCCTCTTCTTCCTAAGGGGGTTTGCCCTACCGAGCCACTTCAATGGGGAGCGGTCGGCTATGGACTGCCTGCTGGCTTCCTTGGCAGTCACCGTGGAAAGAAAAGGGGAGACTGCCGCTGGAAAAAGGGAGATGCCCTAAGGCACCTCCAGACAATACGGTGAGAGGCGGTCCCCTACACCCTTAGGCGAAGGATAGGATTATGCCTCCTCTCCGGTTAGAGTGATTTGGAGCGTCCCCTGCGAGAGCATAGGAGGCGGGGGAGGGAAATCGATTTTTCCTGTGGGGCTGCCCGAGGGCGGCTTCGACGTTGGACGATGGGAAATTGAGGGAAGATTTTTTTATTTTCTCATCCTTGGGCATGGTGACCCTATTTATTTTACGGGAAGAAAACGCTCATTACCCCTCGCAGTAGCCCACCCTGCAAGGGGTGTGTATGGGGTTGGCAGAGCCAGGCGCCACCATTCAAGGCCACCCCTCCCACCCGATGACCTGGCAGCCCTTCGGCATAGCGGCTCCATCTTAGGCACGGCGTAAAAAAAAATAGATAGTAAAGAGATAAGGTAAAGTGATGTGAGGAAAGTATGGGTGGGGATAAACCAGGTTGTTAAAATCCACCATCCCAAACCGGAGTTCAGGGGTTAGGGCACATTTTCCCTCTCCCCTCAGCCCCGATCCGGGATAGTTGGCTGAGAAGGAGGTCAGCATCTACCCTGTGAATATAGAGGCCGACCAGAGAAAGTTGTAGGGAAAGTGAGGAAGTAGGGGAGAAATGCGGACTGTGTTAAAGAAGGAGGTTAGGCTAAGCTGGGGCCGGACGGGGCTGTTAGACGAATATGGCGCTTTAGGTGGTGTCGCCTTCGATGACTTATCTGGTGAAGTTGGGCTCGCTATGCATCCTTTCTTCCCTTCACCTCTAAACCTTTGGCTGGCGGGGTGGCTTCGGAGTGGGCGGGCCATCCTTTGGAGGATCCACCGTATCTGAGCCACCCACTCCAGACTCTGGTGTAGTTGAAGGAACTGAAGCTGGTCTGGTGCCGTCCTTCTTTTTTGGAGGCAGCTTTAGAAACCCCGTAACAGTCTTAGGGCTACCTTCAGGGGTGTTAACTCCTGTGAGTCTAACGACCAGGTCGAGTCGAGTGGTCGCTTAGCCTTACGGGAAACTATCATTCTGGGGGGTTAGGGCGAAGCCACCAAACCCGTCGATTTGGGAGAGGAGTGCACCTCATCTCCAATAGAACAGATTTGCAGGGGTCCTGAGAAATTAAAAGTGAAGGGCACCTCCTCTTTAGGTGTAACTTCCCTATCTGGCCGCTCCAAACGTGGCAAAGGGAAAGTCCCTTTGTCGCCTTGCAATAGGAAAGGGCAATCCTTCGACCGATTGAAGCGGTGTCTTGTGTTACTTCGTCCTCCATACCACCTAGGTAGGGCGACGCCGCGCTTTGATGCGCATCTCCAGGCGCCTATTTCTTTCTATTGTAGCCATAGTTTGAAAATAAAATTTGCATCGAATATAGATACTGTGATCTCCTAATGCCTTGGGAGCTTAAGAGAAAAGTCTCCATAGGCTAGAAAACAAAGTCTGCTGACTAAAGTCGCGTGCTCTTACTTATTCTGATTTATGACTTTACGACCTTCAAAACTTTCATTAATTCCCGAGCTAATCTTGGGAGAACATTGGTAATTATATTATTCGAAAGAGAATGTAGAACATAATAAGGGTTTTAAATTTCGTTAGAATCAGCGAATAGTTATAATGTTATTGACAAATAATTCCAGGGCTAACCTTGGGAAGACATGACAATTATTATATCATTCGAAAGAATGTAAAACAGCATAAGGGTTTCAAATTTCGTTAGAATCGGCCGAATAGTTATGACATTGCCAAATAATTCTTCGGCTAACTTTAGGAGGATGCTGGCAATTATACTATTCGAAAGAAAATGTAAAACATCATAAGGGTTTCAAATTTCGCTAGAATCAACCGAGTAGTTACGATGCTATTCTCCCCCCCCCCCAAAAAAAAAAGCAAAACGGGATCGACGGACCGACATAGTGAGGTATAGATAGAGTCGCACACGACTAAAAACCTCAGTGTACGATCATTTTCATATACTCGGCCTACTGGCGCGAGCCAAGATGGTCCTTTTCAACACGGCTCGCCATTAGGGAGAATTTGTCCTCGAGCTTTGTCCATAAAGGAAGGTGCCGACTTAGAAACCTTATATGTGTACTGGTAGGCCGTCGGCAGAGGCGACGGCACAGCAAACCACGTGCCTAATATCCCTTTTAGGCAGCGTGTTTTCGACCCTCGACGCAGGTCCCTAGGGAGCTCAGAGTTTATATCGCAACTCGGTTAACTTCTAGTAAGATGAGGAAAGTTCTCCGAACTGACAGAACCTCTCCTGATAGAAAAGGAGTTTAAGAGATGGCAGGTGGGTATGTAATATATAGAAGTAGAGATAGATGGGTGATCACTCATCATACCCCGGCGCTAGGTTTCCCGGTATGGCGGGCAATCCATTCGGACACCACGTTTAACGAACCGAACATTGCACCCCGACGGACTGCGCTCCTACCTCGTTGATGACGGAGTATTAGAAAAATAGGAATGCTGAGAGGAAACGAGGAGGAAGCACAACAACTTCACACGACCTCGTCAGTGTGTTCAAGTCAACCCATTAACGGGGCTTCGCTAATTGTCACCCAGGTACTAAGTATAACAGGCTAAACAGGGTACCCATCTCCCTGGGGTGAATAAAATGAGAGTTTGTGCATAAAACAGAAATTAGATGTTAACGAAAGGAGGAGGGGAGGCTTAGCTGGAGCCAGGCGGGGTGCAGAGTCCCGTCAACACGACGACTAACGAGGGCACATTCACTTAGTGTAGAAAACCGTCGTTCACAAATTAGAGGAAGATACTTGAGAAAGGAATATAGAGGAATAGTTAAATAAATGTACGTACATGTGTGTTTATGTGTAGGTTATATATTTATGGGTATATGTAGGAGGAAGCACGTATTTGAGAACTTCAGTTAGCCATAAATTCTACAAATGGTATTTTGTAGAAATTACAGCCAAAACATGACACGCTTTCACTAACCACGGCGATTCGGAGATTGCCATCTTCTTGAACGTGGCCAGGTTCTTCGTGATTCAGAGATTATAACCTCTTTGAACGTGGCCCGGAAATTCGTGTTCAAAGTAAGAAAAGCGCCAATGAATTCTGAGGTAAACGAGTCATCCGTAGCCAGGAGAAAGCAAGTTCTCAGTAGTAAGACGTCGTCATGACGATAGAGTTTGTTTAAATACTCTAATTAATTTTCCCCCTCATATCTTTTTAAATCCACCCCCACCCCCTTCTAGAGGTACTTTAGAAGATCTCCTTTCACCATACAATGCTATAAGTTAATAGACTTTATTACCATAACTTGTCTACTACACGGATACAACATTTCCTTAATTGCATGGAATCATTTACTACCACTATACGAACTCTTGCAAGTTTGTATTTTTTCACTTTTTGAGCGATTTCCACTCTGCTATGCCGTAATCCATCACAAATCCTAATCCATCAATAAGGTTTATGGTGCGAAACGACCAACATTCTAATTATTAAAGTCTAGTGTATACTTACTCGCACGGCAGCTTGGATCTTCGAGGGAAAGCTAAATATATCGATGTTTTTAATTACATCCATCAAGTTTCTATAACCGAAAAACTTCAAGATAGTTTTGGTCCAGGAAGCATTATTCTCGCCAGTGATGGGAGCAATTTTGGTTTTCTGAGGACAAGATTAGAAAAATTGAGGGGTTAAATTAAATCCCAAATTATCAAAGTGCCATTTGAGACAAATTTGAGATTAATTTCTCGTTTGGCTGCTATCCTAAAATTTTGAAGCACCAATTTTGATAGATTTTTTAAATTAATTGATTTATATATTTGTAGATTAATTAAACGCCTTTAAACATATTCCTAAGAGTTTTAAAGGACCCGAAATTCGTTGCGTGTATGTAAATTCAGTACGAGTAAAAAAATCTCTAGTTTCAATTATATTTAGAATGCTAGTAAGGAAAATTGAAATGTACGCAGTGAATCTAACAGCCTTAAAAATAACCAGCAATTGCGTATTGTAGGGCTCTTAGAGTGTGACAAATGGATAAAGTCACCTGCCTGGCCTGGATGAAATGAGTCAGCCAGTCGTGCCCGATGTAGTCTGTAGATGACTACTCATTGCCTCACTAACCGCATTTAGGGATTATGTAGTTTCCTTCATCTTAAGCAAAATTGCCAATAACCGTTCGCAGGTATGATTGCAACAGATGATAAAAAGGAAGCAATGAGAATAGGCCTAAAAAGAAGCCCCAAATGACTCTCACCCCATTTAACGAAATTATTATACTATCTGTGTTTTAGTTCAGCGTGTCTGCCAATTTCATACATCGTTGGGGTGGCAATCCCTTCCACTCACTACGCGCATCTAACACTCGAGGTATTTTCACTTCCTAACCATGGGTTAGGAATTGAAAGTTTCATAGCATAGTTTCGGGTTAAAATAATTTTAAGTTTAAAACGAATCAAAATCGCATTTTTAACCGCGTAATTTGAAAAATATAGTCTACAAACTATTTCAAAGAGACTACTTACAGTTTTGCTCGGCTTTGTCTTCGATGGATCCGTATCGTCAATCTCATTTTGTGATTCCTCGTCGGGGGACTTGGCCAAGTCTATTTTCCGTCCTTCTGCTTCATTATTGAAGCTTTCTAGGATCGGCGTTACCTCTCTTCCGTCAGAGCCACACCTTTCAAATGGATAACAAAGTGACATAAATGGCAATAAATATACAATACCTTATGGTTTATAGCATCCAAGTTCTATCTACCCTTAAATCACTAAAGGATATTATTTTACTAGCGGAGGGAGGGGGGGGGGGTAACGGCTTTCACCCGTTTTGGGGTCAAAACAGTCGCGGAAAAAAGATTGAAAAGAGGTGGTAAAGACAAATCGAGAGAGGGCACCAGTTTCTATAGAAGCCCTGGTGTCAGGAGGGAGTATCTTTCTCAATTTCAGTTGTGCAGGGTTATGACCCCGGTTATGTCATTCACCCAATGCTTACCAAATGGGCTTCTCCGTAGAGTTCTTGCAACATATAGGAGGGCCAGATTCCTTTGAGGAGATGAGGTAATTTTGACTCCCGCAAACTTTGGAGAAGGATAACGTGGCTCTTGGTAGGATGGCGCAAGGTAAATTTTGAGCCGGTGGGTAGTTTTTCAAAATGCTGGGATCCGTCTGGTAGAGCGAGTTTAAAACAGACATCTGAAAATCGATTTCATGGCTTTCAATATCAATATTTAAAAAAAAATGGATTTTGGAATTATATTAAACAGATTTTATGAATGAAGGTGAAAGGCAGAAAATAAAAAAAAACTTCCATTGATGACCAAAATGGGCAACTTGTAATCCCCCCCAGTTAAAAATCCCAGATTTCTCCCGGGAATCTGAACCAAACTGGACACTTTATTTACCTCTTCACCTTCAAGCAGCGGTAAAAGCCCCCAGAGGGCTGCCTTGTGGAGACAAACACCGGACAACTGGAAAAGCCGAGCCCGCTCTACCTTTGTGCTCCCGGTAGTTTCGAACTAGATTGAAACTACCTGGGTTTTTATCCTCCAGTTTACTTTACAAAACTCTCTAATTTCTCAGGCTAGTCAGCGAACAGCTTTCGGGCATTCATCCCTGGTCGGGGCAAGAAGGGCGAAGCCGGTTCGCCCTCTCTTTATTTCGGTTTGGGTACTAGGGGGTTTAACATGCCCGTCTTTTCCCCGTACTTCTCTCTTTCCACCGTCTCTCCTTTATTTATTTTTTTTTTATCCATTTACGTATCCGCAAGGGGAGACGAGGCGTAGAATGGGCAAACTTGCTGCGGCTGACATCTGAAGAAATGTGGGCGCTACCAAGCCAACATCCACTATTATCCCTAACGATCCAAATGAGTGCAGGAGGATCTTGGGCTAAGCATGTACATTTATCTTCCGCACAATTTCACTAGGTTAATCTTCAGCACTTTTTCTTTTAGATCTCTGCTAACAAAATGTCTGCATTATAGATTCTCTTTTGCTTTTGCACTTTAATTTAGGGAAACAAAATTAAGAAAGGGGGCGGAGGGGGTGAGAACAGACCGGAAAAATCTCCAAGAAAAGTTTAGGAACAAAAGAGGTGTTAATTAAATGGTGAAAATTAAGCTAAATAAAAATGTGTGACTGAGAATTTTTTAGCCTTGTTCTTAAATTTAATGAAATCAGTCAGGACTTCTTTCCTGTCCACATTCGAGTCTCTTAAAATAGGCGACAGCCAAGTAAAAACCGCATTGCAAAACGTTGGGCAAGTTTTTTTTGCAAGTGATCAAAGTACACCTACCTACATAGTTATCCTTGAGAAGTGAATAAAGCTAGAAAGTACTTGGAAGCATCTTTTTATTTTTCCTGCGGGACATTGCATTCATTGCGAACTTCACATGCTACTTTATGAGTTATTCATTTCATACATACATACATATACCCACTTATACCTATACACCTCTACACATACATAAATATACATGTATACACGCATACATATATACATATATACATATATACATATATACATATATATATATACATATATATATATATATATACATATATATATATATATATATATATATATATATATATATATTTATATATATGTGAATAGGCACAGACACATACATATATCCTTTTTAATTAAAATAAATTTATACCATTACTCTTAACTTGTATAGTGAATTGGAATCTGACGCTCTCAACTAGGAACATTTAGTAAATTGGGTTAGCTGGTGCTCGATAGCTTCGCACTAAGGGAAATTTAGCGCACCGCTTCTATGGTAACTGAATTCGTCTAGGCAATACAACTCCCAGCACCTTAGAGACAAAAAAAAATTCAATTACGAATTAGAGGCAATCGAGGAGAGTAGCCGGTACACTCATTCCCTTAATAAGAACACATGTATAATTTAACGTCTTTCCCTTGGTGAGGAAAAAGAGGAAGGAAATAACAAAATTCCGGCGAAGGCAGAGCGATGAAATTTAAGATGAGGAAAAAACTTTCGCAGCGAGAGTCACAACCCGAGGGAATTAAAATACGCTATCGTGCACCTTTCGTAGAACGCCCCCTTTTTGCCACGTTATATGTAGTGGATCTCCACGATTAAAAGTGGTACTTTGTCTATTCACTAGATCAAGATTTTTGAAGCTTTATTGAAAATTTCCCTAGGGAACACCACTCCCTTCATGACTTTAATCATCACCAATACTTCCGGATGATACTCTAACCTACCATTCCCAGAAACTGATTTTGAGTAAAAAAAAAAATGTTCGACATTTTAAAGCCCTCATATAAATTGTTAAACATTCGGAAAAGAAAACAAAGGTTGATTCTGAGCGCTTTCGTCATTATTATACATATCTAAAGGGTTTGACATCTCTTTTGTTGTCCGATTCTAAACACAACGCGTGAACAGTATCATTTTAAACTCGTACTCGCATGCCTACACCCAGTGAGTCGGTTACTTGGTCAAGCTGGTCAGCGAAGCGGCCTTGCCCATAACACTACGCTACACTTCACCGAAGACAGGCGTCAAGCCTGCATAACGGGAACACTAACCAATTTATGGTACCCTAATATACCATATACTAATTCTACTAGTTCTTTAATATTTTTACCATCGATTCGCATCGTCTAATTCCTATATCAATGAGTACGATGAGTAGGATCCAAATTTGATCTGATCTAAAATGTGGCTAAATTTGGCTCAACTGGAGGGCATTATTTATGTTCAGCCAAGCCCTAGTTCTCCTACATGTGGTGAACAATGGTTATGATCCCCCATTTAAGGGGCACCAATGACAGGCACCAACACTTGAGTTTTTGTGCCGAATTCTACGGTTTCTTTAAAAGATGCTAACCCTCTTCCAGAATTTTTCCTTTAAACTTAACAAGGGTTCTTGTACCAGTACAGAAATCTCATAAGATTATTCTACCTTCAATTTGCTTTAAGGTTGTGGGGTGTTTTTGGGAAAAGGAACTACGCAGCATTCTGCCTAAACATGTAAACATGTCTTGGATCATTTGGGTTGATGTTAAAATACACTTAACAGTATTGTCTAATTTAGTAGTATGAACTTATAAAAGTAATTGAAAAAATGCTTTATACATTAGAACGGGTAATAGTGGCCAACCTTAGGCTTTAAACTAGTTACCTACATTAAAAATTTCTGAGAATTAGTGGTGTCCGATGTATATGATGTGTGTGATTCATGCATACACTTGCTAAATTGTCGAAAAACGAATAATTGAATTTAAAAATTTATGACCAATACATCGTTCGAGATATTTTGGACTGAGTATCCTGAACTTAGTCATTTTATGTACACGAACCCGTCCTGGGTACAAGGGACAGGCAAGAGCGACTCCGCTCGTCCCAATATGGGGACAGGTAACGTGTGCAAAAATCACCCTGACTTGGAAATTTAACAAGCATGTGCAGAACAGTGAGGCACAATGCAGTCTTCGCAATAAGTAAGGTCTAGTGCTTCATCAAATGGCGGTGCGTCGCGCAAGTATGCCCAATTCGAAGACGACAGAAACAGCCTGAAACCGTCGCAGCGTTGGGTAGTAGGTTCATGGGAACAGTCGAGGCGCTATGCCACTGAACTTTAAGTGCTCCTTGGTCGTCTCGTATCTTCTTTGCCAAACAATATGGCGAGCTGCCATGATTTCTACCATGTAAATAGGTGTGAGAAAAGGGCCAAACGGTGGTATGGTCGCCCAGTCCTCACGGATTCTTTGGCGCATAGACATCGTCAAGATCGGCAACGGATACAGTGAGAGCAGCTAGCGAATGATCGAGGCTCCGGACTTAAGTGTACAGGCACAAAATGCACTATACACGGCGCTGAGTGAGTGGCATCTTCCCATAATCGGCAAGTAGGTTCTCAATGGGATACGCGCGGAAGGAAGCAGTCGCAAGGTGGAGGAGGGTGTAGTAAATCGAGTCCAACTTCTGCAATACACGCTCGACTGGGGAAGCATAAAACTCTCATGCGAAGTCGAGCTTCAAAAGAACAAAGAATCGAAGGAAAAATAGGGAGTAGCCCTATCAGACTCCCAAGTGCTGAACGTCTATGGAATGAAAAATGTCCATAGCGCGGGTACAAACGACCCTAAGGCTGCCAATATCAGCCTTTAGTTGAGAAGTCGGTCAAATACACGACCAAGGAAACGGTTCAGGTTCACCGTTTCCAGGCGAACCCCATTTTGAAACATGACCGGGTTGGGTGGAGCCGTAGATTGCAGATGAGGTAAACCATCTGAGTTTTGGCCAAGGAAAACCAAAACCTGTGCTCTTCGGCATGGCGATAGACGTGGTTCAATGCCTGTTAGAGTCGACGTTGAAGAATTGGCATCTGGGCAACACCAAAAGAGATAAAAAAGTCGGCCACGTAGAGCGTAGCGACAACATCTTCTGGCAGCACCGTGGTAATACAGTTGGTGCTAAGGGCAAATAGTGAGACACTGAGCACACTTCCCTGCGGGACACCCTCTTCATGCCATATTGGTCCGGAAAGGGACCCCTCAACACGTACGCAGAATGGACGATCATGCATCGTGTAAACTCTTCCCATGATACCGTATTGCCACGAGGTGTCGTAGGCCTTCTCCAGATAAAACAAACCCCGTTGCGTAGTGTTGTCTACGAAAGAAGGCCTCTCGGAGGGCATTTTCCAGTCGGAACAGAGCATCCGACGTGTAGTGGATTTTGCGAAAGCCTCATGTGCACAAGACGGGTGGCCTCCGCTCTCCAGAGAAAAGGTAGTCTAACACACCGTGTCGTAGAATGGACTCCCGACGATATACCATATATCACTATTCGTTGAGGGAACTTCTTTAATTATCCTTAAAGTGCGTTAATGTCTGGCGGGCCGATATTATGTATCTTCGATATGTTTAAGAAGTGGAACTGAGCTCAAGGATAATAATATTGCTATCATTAATAAAATAGAGTTTTATTAATAATAACTATCAACAAACACAAGACGGAAAATATTGACATAAACAGAGAATGGAAAGGGTCGTGGGGGCTCGGGCTAATCCAAGGATCAAAGGATTTAAAAAGGTAAAACAAATATAGAGTTAAAGAGATGGGATGGTTCGCTAAACCATTTAAAGAACAGGATAGAATTGACCAAAGGGTTAAGTACTCAAAGGTGACGTTCGGCTTACGTAACTTTATACGAGTGGTGCAGTGGAAGGCGACGTGAAGGAATTTTCGGTCCGATGGCGAGTTCCAGCCGAAGGGAGGGGGGGATAAGATGATCCTGACGTGGCGTCTAGGGAATGAGAACCGTTTCTCGACGAACGGCTTGAAGAACAATGGTTGTTCTACGTTGTTCTCTTCTGAACAATAGGGGGGGTGAGAACCGTCTCTTGTCTACGGGCTCAATAACAATGGCTGTTCTAATGTTGTTCTCCTCTGAACAACGAGAGAAGGGGTGAGAACCGTCTCTTGTTTACGGGCTCAAGAACAATGGCTGTTCTAATGTTGTTTTCCTCTGAACAACAAGGGGGGAGGGTGAGAACCGTTTCTTGGCAAAGGGCTCAAAAGAACAATGGCTGTTCTACGTTGTTCTCTTCTGAACAATAGGGGGAGGAGTGAGAACCGTCTCTTGTTTACGGGCTCAAAAACAATGGCTGTTCTAATGTTGTTCTCCTCTGAACAACGAGGGGGAAGCCTTAAGGACTTGGCGTCATGAAAGGCTCGAACCTTTGGCACTCAAGGGATATTGTCCTCCTTCTGGACAAGTGATGGTGAATCTCGAGGTCGAGGTCCCTTGGCGCACAAAGTGAGAGAGGGTCGTGGTGATGTTTCGCGTCGAAAATCTGGATCTCCAATCTGATCTTAGTGGTAAAGTTTCCATCTAAATAGTCGAGACACTCCTTTGACGTGGGGGGCAATGGAGTGGGAGCTTCGAGGAAATGAACAGCCGAGCCTGGGAACAATGCCTTATCTGCCCATAAGCCTAACTCAATCTGGCGAGGTCGGCGTATGGGGGCGAACGGGGGGACGATAACCTTGTTTAAACATTGACATCCGGTGGCTGTGATAAGGCGCCAAACTTCGAAGCGAAGATGCACGTGGGAGCATCGTGGTTTTAAAATAATGTGATAGGAGTTGAAACTAACGCTGCTCAACCCGTTCTATCACATCCCTCCATTCCGGGGGAAGTTGTCACTTCGAAAAAAGAGAGAAGGGACAACGATAGAGCTCCGTTGTGGGGAACTCGTTTTCTTGTACCGACCGTACCTTCCTGCACATAACTCGTATTACCTCAATACATATGATTATTTTGATCTTTAGATTACAGGGGAAAATAACCTTTAATACAAACTTAATAAAAAAAGGGCATGGAACAATGAAATGATATAAATATAGTACATATGGGACAAAATAATTTATACGTAATTAATGGGTACAAATATATATACATACAAAAAAAAATAGACATTGAGCGTTACAAAATTCAGACATATACATTAACTAATATTATTACAAGAGAATCTTAATTTAAGTCGTACAAGACGGTATATACCTATATGGAGATACTAATTCTATGAATACAATTATTCTACGCTATTCGGTAACGCATTCCTAATATAGGCTAACGGACGGTGGTCGGTTCCTATCTGAAATTCTTTACCTATCAAGTACATCTTGAATTTGTCTACGACCCAGATAATTGATAGAGCTTCCTTTTCTATAGTGGCATATCTCTTTTCGCGTGGTAATAATTGACGACTAGCATATGCAACTGGATGACTCATGCCGTCATCCTCGTATTGAAGGAGTGCACCTCCAATGCCCTCGTTGGACGCGTCTGTCTTAATCCCAAAGGATTTTTCCGGGTTGGGCAACTTTAAAATGGCGGCAGAAATGAGTTTACTCTTGAGCTGATTAAAATGGGAAATAGCGACATCATTCCAACGTAGACGATCGAGTGAATTCTTTTTTAAAAGGAGCTGAGGGGCGCCGAAATTGCAGCGAAATTCGGAACGAATCGCCGATAGTACGAAGCTGATCCTAGGAACGATCTTAATTGCTTCTTTGTAATCGGGAGGGGCATGTCGGCGATTGCCTTAATCTTATCCTCTTGGAAACCCAACTGGCTTTGTCCTATTTTGAAACCCAAATATTTGATGGTTTCGTGGGCAAAATGGCATTTGCTGGGGCCAATGGTGAGGCCATTTTCGCGCAGTCGCTCGAAAAGAGCTAATAGGGTGGTTAAATGGTGACTCCATTTAAATAGTTCTTGTAGCTGACTCTTTTGATGTGGTGTCAGCTGCGCGTCAATATCCAGGTCAGAGGGTTCCGAAGACTCGCCTGGTAGGGAAGGAGGAGGGTAATCGGCTTCAGGTTGGGGGGACACTATCTGTATTACATTAAGGGACTCCGCGGGGCAATCTTCTTCAAGTACCGATGTTTCGTCCAGTTCTACGAAGGTATCTCCATGGGCGCGTTGGAGGTTCTTTTTTTCTTGGGGTCCACGGACAGTCTCCGTGTCCTTGTCTTGGGCCTTATCGCCTAAGGGTGTTAGTGCTTCACACTCCTTTTGTGCCGTCCTAAAGTCCTGGTTAAGGGTTTCCGAGAAATCCGACGGTATCGGGGTTCTGATGGGGACGGGCTCCTGGGCTTCTTTTTTATCTCGGCTTCGAGGAAGGGCGGCCTGAGACACAGGGTCGGAACTTACTTGGGTGCTCTGTCCTATAAGTACGGAACAGAATTGTATGGGTGCTGAAATGACTTCAGCCCAGCCATCATAATATTGACACTGCAGGTAACATCTAACGACGGGGAATTGGTTCGCCCGCCCAAGGTAGTCATGTACCACCGCAAATTTTTCGTGGTTAGGGTCCACTGGGGGGAGGAGTTCGTCGGACACGATGAAACACGTACATCCTGTGTCCCTGACGAGAGTCGATACTCGACAGCCGTTCACGCTGCCCTCCTCAAATTTCAAAGTTCCCGCTGAACTTTTATCAAAAACAAAATTTACCTGGTGGCCTGACGGAGGGGGAGAAGTTTCTGCTTGGGTCTGCACCACCGGGGGAGCCGGGGTTGCATTAATCTGGTGAGCTTGGTGGGCTGGTCCGCTTTTAAGCCTAGAATTTTGGGGGCAATTCCAGCTCATGTGGTTTTCTACACCACAGGTGAAGCATATGATTGGTCGCTTCGGAAAGAGAGATGGAGGAGAAATCTTAACGGGAGGTTTGGAGTCCCGTTGTTGGTTTTGGGGTTTTACGGGGCTCGCAAACTTCGTCGGCTTTCCTGTGAAGGGGCGCGAATCCTTCCTTCTTTCCTTGTAGGGGGATTGGTGAGAAGTTTTATTCTCCTTTGGGTATAAATTATAGCTGGCGGCATAGACATCCGCTTCTTTGGTACATTCTTTAAAGGTCAGGCACCGACGATCTTTGACGAACGCGCGGATCTCCGTCGGGAGAGACGCCAAAAATTGATCTCGCAACACGAAGTCTGTTAAGGACTCGTAGTTCGGATCAACCTTTGAGGATTCTAACCAAAATTTAAAATTCCTCTGAAGAATGTATCCGAATTGACGGAACGTCTGTCCGGGTTTAATACGACCTCCTCGAAATTCTTGGCGGTAGAAATCGGAAGTCATATTATGAGCGGCCAATAACTCAGCTTTTAAGGTGCTGTAGTTAATTGTACACTCAGATGGTAAAAATATAAAAATTTCGCGCAATTTGCAATTTAACAGGGGAAGTAATCTGGCTACGCCTTCAGCCTCCAGATCCATGTTATTGATTTCGAAGATCTTTTCGAAGTGGGCTAAAAATGCTCCGAAATCCTCTCCATCCTTGAAATTGGGGAGCTTTAGTGAAAGATTGGGGGGGGGCTTCGGAACGGGAACTGGCGGACTGTATCTCTGCTTCAACACGAGCTAATTCAATCTGATGGTGAAGCTCAGCTTGTCTTATCCGTTCCTCTCTTTTTCTTTCTTCTCGTTGGATTTCTCTTTCTCGTTCTTCTCGTTGGATTTCTCTTTCTCGTTTTTCTCTTTGGATTTCTCTTTCTCGTTCTTCTCGTTAGATTTCTCTTCCTCTTTCTTTTTCTTTTTCTTCACGCTCTTTCCTTTGCTCCTCTTGAACGTACTCAATTAGTTCTTTTCCGGAAAGCCCCAAGGACTCTCCTTGCGCTTTAAAGATTTCGAACTGGGTCATCTTTGCACTTGGGGCGCAATAGTCAACCAACTAAAATTTATCGTAATAAGAATTATGCCTTCTAGATAAATTAGCCTACCTAAATATGGGCACAGACCTATTCGTACTTGGTTTCTCGATCTAAATAACCACAGACTAAAATCACAAAAAAACAAACAAATTATTACAACAGTTCCTTGAGCTACTCCAGCTTCTTAAGTTAAAAAAAAAAGGGAATAGCAATCGTTAAAACAAAAGGGAACTACTATACTCTATTATTATAACGAATAACACTATGCTTTACTCGACTGAGACCAGTGTTTGCAAAGATATAGCGTTAAACCTTACACACCTGATACCAAATTTAAATAGTATATATATATATATATATATATATATATATATATATATATATATATATATATATATGTCGTAGAATGGACTCTCGACGATATACCATTTATAACTATTCGTTGAGGGAACTTATTTAATTATCTTTAGAGTGCATGAATGTCTAGGCTGGCTGATATTATGTATCTTCGATATGCTTAAGAAGTGGAACTGAGCTCAAGGATAATAATATTGCTATCATTAATAAAATAGAGTTTTATTAATAATAACTATCAACAAACACAAGACGGAAAATATTGACAAACAGAGAATGGAAAGGGTCGTGGGGGCTCGGGCTAATCCGGGGATCAAAGGATCTAAAAAGGTAAAACAAATATAGAGTTAATGAGATGGGATGGTTCGCTAAACCATTTAAAGAACAGGATAGAATTGACAAAAGGGTTAAGTACTCAAAGGTGACGTTCGGCTTACGTAACTTTATACGAGTGGTGCAGTGGAAGGCGACGTGAAGGAATTTTCGGTCCGATGGTGAGTTCCAGCCGAAGGGGGGGGGGATAAGATGATCCTGACGTGGCGTCTAGGGAATGAGAACCGTTTCTCGACGGACGGCTTGAAGAACAATGGCTGTTCTACGTTGTTCTCTTCTGAACAATAGGGGGGGTGAGAACCGTCTCTTGTCTACGGGCTCAATAACAATGGCTGTTCTAATGTTGTTCTCCTCTGAACAACGAGAGAAGGGGTGAGAACCGTCTCTTGTTTACGGGCTCAAGAACAATGGCTGTTCTAATGTTGTTTTCCTCTGAACAACAAGGGGAGAGGGTGAGAACCGTTTCTTAGCGAAGGGCTAAAAAGAACAATGGCTGTTCTAAGTTGTTCTCTTCTGAACAATAGGGGTGTGTGTGAGAGAACCGTCTCTTGTTTACGGGCTCAAGAACAATAGCTGTTCTAATGTTGTTCTCTTCTGAACAATAAGGGGGGGGGGGTGAGAACCGTCTCTTATTTACGGGCTCAAGAACAATGGCTGTTCTAATGTTGTTCTCCTCTGAACAACGGGTGAAGGGTGAGAACCATTTCTTGGCGAAGGGCTAAAAAAAAACAATGGCTGTTCTAACGTTGTTCTCTTCCTGAACAACGAGAGAAGGGGTGAGAACCGTCTCTTGTTTACGGGCTCAAGAACAATGGCTGTTCTAATGTTGTTTTCCTCTGAACAACAAGGGGGAAGTGTGAGAACCGTTTCTTGGCGAAGGGCTCAAAAGAACAATGGCTGTTTTACGTTGTTCTCTTCTGAACAATAGGGGGGGGGGAGAACCGTCTCTTGTTTACGGGCTCAAGAACAATGGCTGTTCTAATGTTGTTCTCTTCTGAACAATAGGGGGTGTGTGTGAGAACCGTCTCTTGTTTACGGGCTCAAGAACAATGGCTGTTCTAATGTTGTTCTCCTCTGAACAACGGGTGAAGGGTGAGAACCATTTCTTGGCGAAGGGCTAAAAAAAACAATGGCTGTTCTAACGTTGTTCTCTTCCTGAACAACGAGAGAAGGGTGGAGAACCGTCTCTTGTTTACGGGCTCAAGAACAATGGCTGTTCTAATGTTGTTTTCCTCTGAACAACAAGGGGGGGAGGGTGAGAACCGTTTCTTGGCGAAGGGCTTAAAAGAACAATGGCTGTTTTACGTTGTTCTCTTCTGAACAATAGGGGAGGGGTGAGAACCGTCTCTTATTTACGGGCTCAAGAACAATGGCTGTTCTAATGTTGTTCTCCTCTGAACAACGAGGGGGAAGCCTTAAGGACTTGACGTCATGAAAGGCTCGAACCTTTGGCACTCAAGGGATATTGTCCTCCTTCTGGACAAGTGATGGTGAATCTCGAGGTCAAGGTCCCTTGGCGCACAAAGTGGAGCCCATTTGGCAACTACCCACTTGGGCATAAGTTGCCAAAAAACAAGACTGCCTAGAACTAGGCTACTTTAAAGTAAAAATATGAAAATTTAACAATGATATAAATTGGAGAAACTTAACAATCGAAGCAATCTCCGGCAGCGGGGGGAGGTCCCCCTCACCCCGGTGCAGGAGAGTGCAACCTACAAACAAAACAATAACAAAAAAAGGAACCTTAAATAAAGGGGAGAAGGCCGGCCTCCCAACAAAAGTCAATAAGTCCACCAGTCATGGTGCACGCACTCGTCCCGAGTACAAGGGACAGGCGGTAGCAACCCCGCCCATCCCGGTACCGAGACAGGTATCGTGCGCGAAGATCACCCAGACTGGGACATTCGACAAGAATATGCCGAGCAGTCTGGGGGACGACGCAGTCATTGCAATAGGGCGCATGCGAGCGCTCCATCAAGTAGCGATGCGTCACACGATTGTGTCCGATTCGAAGAAGACAGAAAGCAACCTGAAGCCGCCGTGGCATTGGGGGATAGGTCCATGGGAACGGTCGCAGGGCAATGGCACGCTACTTTAAGTTCCCTTCGACCGTCTCCCATCTTCTTTGCCAAGCAGTCCGAAGAGCTGCCCGTATTCCTGCCATGTAGTCGGTGTGAGGAAGAGCGAAACGCTGGTACGGTCGCAGAGTCCTCGCGGACTCTTTGGCGCCCTCATCGGCGCGCTCATTCCCCGCAATTCCTATATGTCCAGGAACCCAGCAGCTAGATAATCTCGACATCTGCCCGGCTCGCAAAAACCGTGGCGTCACGGATATCGCGAACCAGGGGATGCGGAGATTCCAATGCCCCGAGAGCACTCAGGGCGCTTTGTGAGTCGCTATAGATCACAATCCGGTCTCCGAGCCGGGCACGTCGCGTAATCTCCCGTACCGAGTGGTGTATTGCCACCAGCTCGGCCGTGAAGACAGACGCAGCGCCTGGTAGAGCCCCGCTGACTTCAAACAGTTGGGATACGGCGTGGAAGCCGACCCCCTCTTGGGACTTGGAGCCATCCGTATACACTGGCACGGTTCCAGCGTGATACGATGTGTGCTCCAAAAAGGTCGAACGCAATACTCACGGCGCAGTACAAGCTTTGGGAGCAGAGGCGTGGCGACAAATAGCCAAATGTGGTACCCTCCAGGGTAGCGTCCTGGGCAAAAGCAGGGGCGCCACCGGCCCGAGAGCGATATCTACCTTCGAAGGAGTTTCCTGGCTCTAAACTTAAAAGGCTTAGGGTATGACTGGCGTCTCTCGACGGCATAGGCACCTTCGAGATCAGCTGCGGATGCAGTGAGAGCTGTTGGTGACTGAGGGAGGCGCCGAGCTCGCGCGTACAGTCGAGTGATACACTGCACGCGGCGCAGAGAGAGTGGCATCTCCCCAGCATCGACCAACAGGCTCTCAATGGGGAAGTGCGGAAGGCACCGGTCGCAAGGCGAAGGCCGGTGTGGTGGATCGAATCCACCTTCCGCAATAAACGCTCGGCTGCGGATGCATAAAACTCGCATCCGTAGTCGAGCTTCGAACGAACAAAGGATCGATAAAAAAGTAAGGCAGTAGCCCTATCAGCGCCCCAAGCGCTGAACGTCACGGAACGGAGAATGTCCATGGCGCGGATACAAGAGACCCTAAGGCTGCGAATATGAGCCTCCCAGGTGAGGCGTAGGTCGAATACAAGACAAAGGAAACGGTGCGACTCAACCACATCCAGGCGCACCCCATTAAGAAACAAATCAGGGTCGGTGTAAAGCCGTGGATGTCGGCAAAAGTGCACCACCTTGGTCTTGGCCAAAGAAAACCGAAACCTGTGCGCTTCGGCATAGCGAGAGACGCGGTTCAATGCCTGTTGGAGTCGACGCTCCAGAGTTGGCATCTGGGCCGCGCCAAAAGAGATTGAAAGGTCGTCCACGTAGAGCGTAGCGAGAACATCTTCCGGCAGCACCGAGGTGATGCCATTGATGCTCAGGGCAAAGAGTGTGACACTGAGGACACTTCTCTGCGGGACACCCTCTTCCTGCTCCTTTGGGCCGGAGAGGGCTCCCCCCACCCGTAGGCGGAATCGACGATCTCACAAAAATTCAGATATAAAAATTGGGAGGCGTCCCCTCGCCCCCATCGTGTGGAGAGTCTCCATGATACCGTATCGCCATGCGGTATCATAAGTCTTCTCCAGATCGAAAAACACCGTGGCGTAGTGCTGTCTACGAAGGAAAGCCTCGCAGACGGCATTTTCCAGTCGGAGCAGAGGAACCGACGTGGAGTGGAACTTGCGGAAGCCGCACTGTGCGGAATACAGATGGCCTCCGCTGTCCAAGGAAAAAGGCTAATCTAAGATTTACCAATTTCTCCATCAACTTGCACACGCAAGAGGTTAGAGAGATTGGGCGGAAACCGGTCGGAGTAGAGTAATCTCTCCCCGGTTTGCGAAAGGCAAGCACAGTAGCGATTTGCCAGGAGTCTGGGAGAAGACCTTCCACCCAGACCCTGTTGAAAAAAATCCAACAGAAAGGCCATGCCTCGCTTACCTAGGTGTCGAAGCATGGCGTACGGGACATCGTTCGGACCATGGGCGGTGTCTGCGCACGAAGCGAGAGCGGAACGCAACTCGCTTACAGTAAACTTGTCGTTGAAGGGTTCTTCGCCTCCGGAGATAAAATCCAGCCGGCGGCCTTCCGCGACATCACGACGTGCATTGAATGCTGGCGGAGCAGCATCACGGCTAGAGAATGCAGAAAAAGCGGTCGCGAAGGATTCCGCCACGGACGCGGGGTCTGAGATTGCGGTCCCATTCTCCTGGAGAACAGGAGGGGGGTCCTGCGAGAACTTGCCCCAAATCCTTTTGACTCGCTTCCACACCTCAGCTAAAGGGGTCTTCCGGTTAAGTGAAGACACGTATGCCCGCCAAGAAGAGCGGCGGGCTTGCTTCGAAATATGCCGGAACCTAGCCCTAGCCCGACGAAATTCAGCGACAGTGAAATCGTTCGGGCGGCGCTTATAGCGCATGTAGGCATAACGCTTCTGTTTGAGGGCCGTCTCACACTCGGCCGACCACCATGGGAGTGGTCGGCGTGCAAAACGGCCAGACGTCCTAGGAATAGTAGTCAGGCGCACGGCGATGAGGTTGCCGGAGAAGAACTCAACGGCCTCATCTACCGACCTAAACTCCTCGACTGAGATAGATAATTCAGTCATTTCCTGAAATGCAGGCCACCGCGCCCGCGCCAAGCACCACCGAGGTGGTCTCTCAGGCGGCAGTTGCCCTGAAAATGATATTTGAATGGGAAAGTGATCACTACCATGGAGGTCATCGACTCCCCCCCAATCAAAATCAGGCTGTGCATCCGAAGAGCACAAAGATAGGTCAAGGCAAGAAAATGAAGTGGTTCTCGGACAGTGATGCGTAAACTCATCCACGTTTAGGACACCCATCTGAAGCTCTTCGATCAGATCGGCAAGGACTTGTCCCCTGGGATTTATGGAGTAATCTCCCCAGAGAGGATGCCCGCCGTTCAGATCTCCAAGCAAGAGATAGGGCCTCGGCAACAGTGCCACGACGCGGCGGAAGTCCCCCGCGTCGAAGACAGCTGACGGTGAAATGTACGCAGAAATGATAGTATACCTACTATCCAGGTGCAGCTCCACAGCCACTTCCTGAAAGGAGGTATCTAAAGAGAAAGGAAGAACGGAGACATCATGCCGGGTGTAAACCGCGCATCCCCAGCTCGGCCATCCCGCGGTGGTGGGGTCGCAAGACCCTTGTACCCCGGGAGGGCGGGCAGATGGCACGCGCCTAGCATGGTCTCCTGCAAAAAGATAGCTAACGGGGAGCGGGACGAGACGAGCCTCCGCAGCTCCTCCCAGTTGGCCCGGAGTCCACGGCAATTCTATTGAAGGAATATGCCCTCCAGGCCTAGCTCGGAGGAGACGCGGGGGCCCTCCTCGAACTGAAGACCCTCACGGGAATGGCCGTACGCTTCCCGGGGGCAGAACCCCGGGCGCTGTTGGCCGGACAAAGCGCTGAAGGCGCTGTCGCCTTCGAGGACTTATTGGGGGAGGTTGGGCTCGCTATGCGAGTCTTTTCCTCCCTCCGCCTCGAAACCTTAGGCGGGCGTTGCGGCTTCGAAGGCGGGGGGCCCTCTTTTCGAGGGGCCACCGTCTCCGAGCCACTCGCTCCACTTCGGGGCGTGGGCGAAGGAGCCAAAGCTCCTTTGTTGCTGTCCTCCTTTCGGGGGACAGCTTTAGGAACCCCGGAAGATGGCCTAGCGACCATCTCCAGGGGTGTTGCCTCCTGTGAGTCTAACGACTTGTTGGAGGCGCGTGGCCGTTTTGCCTTACGGGAAACGGTCACGCTGGGGGAAGAGGGGGGAGCCCTGGTTTTAGCCGGGGCAGGGTATGAACCCTTTTTGCCGCCTGCTTTACCAGGGGAGCGCCCGGGTTGGGTAGAGCCCGCAGAAGGGCTCCGAATGGGCGCGGAAACAACCGTGCTCGTTGGCCTGGATGGGCCAGGAGCAGAGGGTGCCTTCCTAACTATTGAGGCATATGACGTCCCAGGCAGTGCCGGGCGCGCCAGGACCAAGTCCTTTGTCTCGCGGAATGAGAGTCGATCCTGGGCCCGAACGGCCAGGATTTCTTTCTCAAGGAGATATGCACCACATTGCTTCGACGAAGCAGAGTGCGGCTCTCCGCAATTGACACACTTGGCCACACACGATTTGGACTTATCGTGTGCGACCTTGGAGCAATTTACACAGACTTCGGGTGACCCCGATTTTGCACGTCTACATGATCGATTCGTATGGCCGAAGCGGTGACAGTAATAGCACCACCGCGGCAGTGGCACGAATGCCTTCACGCGGTAGCGGTACCAACCGGCACGCACCGACTCAGGGAGCTTGTCACAGTCGAACGTGACGAAGAGTGTAGGGGTGGGTCTCGAGGCCCCTCCCTGTTTTCTCATCACACGTTCGACCTTGACCGCCCCATGGTCGGCCAGGTCTAGGGTGATTTCCTCAATGGAGTAGTCAACGAGTTCCCTCGCATAAACTACTCCTTTCACAAAGTTCATGGTAGAGTGCGGCGTCACACTCACCGGGGTGCCATGAAGTGTCCGAAGAGCACTTATCTTGGCCGCCTCGGCAAAATTCGCCGCATTCGCCAGAAGCCTCCCGTCCGAGAAACGGGTTACCTTCGGCTCTCTACCAATTGCACTAGCTAATCCTTTTCTCTGATGGATCATGTTGCCCTTGGACAACATGGTGCCATCAGTGGAGCGAATAAAGAGGAAGCGCTTCAAGCCAGCGGGCTCGAAAACGCCAGGTAACCTCTGAATCAGGGGCCCCAATGTCATCGAGGCTCCGCCCTGTGCATTCTTGGTGTTAGTCTTAGTCAGGGGCTCCGCACACGAGGGGGTAGAGGGGCCGGATGTGCCAATCTTGGCTTGGTCGCCTACCAAAGTGGTAGCAGACCCATTCGTCCCCGCAGCCCCCGCGGATGGAGAGGAGCCCCGAGTCTTCTTCGTCTTTTTAGTCTTTTTAGTATTTTTCTTTTTAGGAGAGGAGGGCGGGGAATGAACCCGCTTCTCACCTCCGCCGGCAGAAGCCCCCATGCCAGATGGGCCGGCCTCAGCCAGGTCCCTCTCCGAAATGGAGAAGGTCCTGTCGTCGTAGGGGCACCTGTCGGAGGAGATCCCTCCCCTCCTTTTACTGCCTCGGAGCCCTCGGCCGTTTGAAGGGGACCTTGCATAGGGGCGGATTCGGGTTCGGTGCTTGGCGCCGAGTCCGGATTCCCCCCCATGGAAGGCCCTACCATCTGAGGCTGGGTCTCCTCAAGGACCATGTCTATCACAGGAGGGGCCTCCAGTTGGCCATCCCCTCCCAGGACATCGCAGGTCCCCTTGGCAGTGTCGCCAGTCTTGTGTGGGGAGGCACAGGCCTTGACCCCAGCAAGGTTTAAAATTCTTGCCAGCAGGTCTTTTGAGGGAAGCGACCGAAGGGGCCTGGCTTCCCTCTCCCCCCTAAGGGGGTTTGCCTTACCGAGCCGCTTGCATGAGGGGCGGTCGGCAATGGGCTGCCTGCTGGCTTTCTTGGCAGTCCCCTTAGAAAGCAAAGGAGGGACTGCCGCTGGAGATAGTGAAGTGCCCGAAAGCACCTCCAGAAAAGGGGGTGAGGGGGAGTCCCCTACACCCGTAGGCGTAGGAGAGGAGTAAGCCTCCTCTCCGGTTAAAGAATTATTGAGGGTCCCTCGTGCAAGCACAAGGAGGGGGGACCTCCATTTTCTCGGTGGAGCTGCCCGAGGGCGGCTCCGTTTTTTTTCTTGGGGAAGTTGGGGGTTGTTTTTTTTTGTTTTTTTTTGTCATACATGGGCATGGTGACCCTCTTTTTAATACGGGACGCAATAGCTCATCACCTCTCGCAGTTGCCCGCACTGCGAGAGGTGCTTACTAGCCCGGCAGAGCCAGGCGCCGCCATTCGGGACCACCCCTCCCGCCTGGTGGCCTGGCAGTCCATCGGCATGGCGGCTCCACCTTGGACACGGCGTAAAATTGATAGAATGTGAAGAGGAGAGGAAAGGGGATGTGAGGAAGGTATGGGTGGGGATGAAGCAGGTTGTTAAAAAAACCCCATCCCGAACCGGAGCTGAGGGGTTAGGGAACAATGTCCCCTCTCCCCCCAGCCCCGATCCGGGGTGGTTGGCTTGAGAAGAAGGTCAGCATCTCCCCCGTGAAATTAGAGGCTGACCAGAGAAAGTTGTGGGAGAGGTTGTATGAAAAGCGACGAGGTAGGCGAGAAATCGGGCTATCTGAAGGGAAGAAGAGAGGCTAAGCTGGGGCCGGACGGAGCGCTGGATCCCGTCAGCACGGCGGCCAGGATAGCAAATCGCCGCGCCCCTTACGGGGAGTGTTTTGAAGGAAGGAAGAGAGGCTAAGCTGGGGCCGGACGGAGTGCTGAGTCCCGTCAGCACGGCGGCCAGGATGGCAAATCGCCGCGCCCCTTACGGGGCAGTGAAAGGAGAAAGAAATGTGAAGTGAGGAAGGTGTGGGTGGGGATGAAGCAGGTTGTCAAAAACCCACCACCCCAAACCAGAGTTCTGGGGCGAGGGAACGCTGTCCCCTCACCCCTCAGGCCCGACGCGGGATGGTTGGATGAGAGAAATCTGGTCGGCATCCACCCTGTGAACTTAGAAGACGGCCAGAGAAAGCTGTGGGAGAGGTTGCAGGGAAAGTGAGGAAGAAGAAGCTAAGCTCGGACAGAGTGCCGAGTTCCGTCAGCAAAGCGGCCAGGAAATCAAATCGTCGTGCCCCTTAGGTGGGCAAACTGGGCAACAAGAAAGGCAGGGCTACAGGGCAGATATCCTTAATTGGACGTACTAATCTACAACAGGGCGACCAGGATCTCTAGATCTGTTGCGTCAGACCCAGACACGGAGCCCCAGACTTAGTTGCCATGGCAGCCAGCAACTATACACCAGTCAGCCTTATGTACACGAGAACAATCAATTAGGTGGTCAGCCCATTACACGCAGTGGAGTAGTTTTTCAGACAAAACCGATATTGCGATTATTCGCGCTCCAACACTATGTCCTCTCAAGTCCTGGTATCTTGCAACCTGTAGGTGTTAAAGAGCGTTGTCTATAGAGCTTCCAAAGCCTCTTCTGAAACGACATGTGGTAGCTGATCAGGTCCATAAGCCTAGACAGAGGGTTGAGAGGATAGTCATAAAGAAAAAGGAATGCTGAGAGGGAGCGAAGAAGAAACGAACTAGCAACTTACCCCGGCCCCATCAGAGTTCAATTCAGCCAAATTGTCGGGGATCCCTAATTTACACTTGTCCAGGTGAGAATAGTTCATCCTGCTACCATGTGCAGGTAGACAAAAGGTTGAAGGAATAGTCCAGAGTAAAATAGAGCGCTAAAAGGGAGCGAGAGGGAAGCAGAGTTTATATCAACCCATGGGCAGGGATTCCTTAATTTGCACTCAACCAAGTGTAACAGGCTACACAGTGTATCCCTTGCGGGGTCCAAAAGCGATAGAGCTGAAACTCTTATTGGTCGAGGGTGGTGCGATTCGGGACTCTCCACCAAGATTCAGTGGGAATTAAAGGGTGACGGTCAGTAATAGCCATTGTTTAAAACACACTATCCCTGCCCAAGACTGGCCTCTTTGACCCCAACAAGGGATCAACGAATGGGGGCATCTTGTGCGCCATGGTCGATGCTGCTGGGACGAGCAGTATGCGCTATCACCACCACTCCTTGGAAACACCAGACCAAATCCTGCATGTGGCAGTGGTAGGCAGGTTGGATCTGGCTTAGTGACAGGCCTTCTGTACTACCTATGGAGCCCTCACGTCTGGATTAGTGGGACGCATCAAAGAGCGTCAAACGGCCCCATAATCCTCTACCATTATACCTTTTAATTCCAAGAGAGAAACTGAGAACTCACTTCATCTGCACAGTAGCCTTTGCACTCTTCAGAGGCCTTCCCGAAATCGGTGCAATCGACGGGGTGATTGTTTGTGAGTGCCATCACCTGGTTCCTAGGCACCCATAGATCATCCTTCAAGAAAAGGAAGCACTCGCACTTTGGTTCTGGAGAGGGAATGCACAACGCAGGAACTAGTGCCAGGAGGAGGAAAGGAATTAGGACACGTTGCCTCGGGAACAGTATTTTCGATTTTGCCATCTGCAAGGAAAGATAAAACTTATACTACTGATATCAATTAAAGTATATTAGCAAAATTACCGAGTTAAAATTCATATTACCTAAATCACAGAATTAAAATTCATATTATTGACTTAGGCTTACAAGGTACACAGCATTAAAGTATTGTCTAATATTTGAAAACAAAAGCAAAGGAGTGCGTTAACTCATACCCTCTCCTTGTTCTAGTAATTGCAAGCAAGATATGGTTATCGATAGGTTGTGGTTCTGTTGTGGCGAATTGAGGATGTTTAACGTGTTGGCTGAAATCAATTTGATAAATTATTTAAGAGCTGAAATATTCATCACAACCAATAACGCAGCTACTTGTTTTCTTCAGAACACTTCTGTTTAAAAATTGCCTATAAAGGGTTTCCATACCCCCATGCCCTTGACGTGCAACAGGTTACTCTAGCTTAGCTTATTTTGAATAATTAATTCGCCAAAATATCATCTCTGTACATTTTAACCCTTTGTGTGTCGTAATGATAATGCTTAGGTTCACTAAGAGCCAATCAGGAATAACGATAATAACAAAAGAAGAATCACAACAGCTTTAACCAACCACTTTCACAATGATGAGAAGACAGTTCCCTCAACACCGCGTTCATCCGTGACACCATTATAAGATGTTCGTTAGAAGCCCCGACCTGGATGATCTAGAGATAGAGAGCCTTGGCTTAGCCGAGCGAAAACACCAATTCGGTTTATAGCGACGTTAAGCCAATAGAGTGTGGTAAGTTAGCAGATAGAGACTTGATTCGGGTTGGCATCGGTTGCCGTACGCTGTAGATACCTTTGTTCGGATTCTACGTAATCAGTAGGTATCTACTGAGAAATAAATGTTCAAAAAACGAGTGGAGCTCTGCGATAAAAGTCCTAATTTTGTCTCTTATAAACATTATTGTTAAAGAGAACTGACGCGACTCAGAGTGAGAGTTCAACTCAAGAGCTATGCGCTTTAAGTAGCCACTTCACTTAGCCGCTAATTACCGCAGTTCCTGTTTTGTGGTATCCGTGACGCCAAGATTGTCTGAAACCGGACTGACGTCGGGATTATCTTCTGCTGGGTTCCTGCACATGTAAGGATTGCGAAGAAATGGGGCGCCAAAGAGTCCGCGTGAAATGGGCTACCAGACCAGAGTTTCGTTCTTACTTGCGCTTACTCGTATACATCTTACTTGGTTATCCTACCTAGTTAGCTACCCCTTTTCACTCAGTAGTCTGACAGTTTAATTAGTGCATGGGAAAGCATAGGAGTCGGCTCAAAACTACCTGTATGCCAATTATGAAACCGAGCTCAACATAACTAAGTTATATACTATTGTAGTACTATTTGTTAAGAAACTTTATATTAGACTTCTTAGTCTTTGTATTAAAAAAATAAAGTTCCAGGATGAATGTGTAGTTTATTTTTTAAACTATTTAGAGTTGTTTACTCTACTAGGCTATCGGGTAGATTATTCCAAATGTTACAAATTCTCAATATGAAGAATCTTCCCCTGGCTTCAGTATTGCTGTGACGATGAAAAACCTCGAATCTATGACCTCTGTTTCCTTGACGATATTGTAATATAATTTCTTTTTTGAGAGAGAGCCCATCTGGCGACTGCCTGCTTGGGCATAAGTCACCGTTATTGGAATATAAAGATGGTTCCAGGACGAATACCGCAGTTGTGAAAAATGTTCCAGCATTTTATAATATCTGCTCGGAGAAGCCTACCTTTCACACAGTATAAATTCAGAGTCCTTAGTCTCTCGCTATAAGATTTAGCCTCGCATCCTTCAATTACCTTAGTCCAAGATCTTTGGACTTTTTTAGTAGTTTAAGGTCTTCAGTGAACCCAGTATTCCAAACAGAGAAGGAGGAATCTAAGAAGGGCCTGAAATGAAATTTGTATAAGGTAATTATGAAAGCTGGGGGCCGGCACAATGTGGACTTACGTAGGTTAGAGGCTATTCCTGCGGCTTTGTGTCAAAGAAGCTGGGAGGCGGTTGATTGTTTTCAGCTCGGTTCACTCACTAGCGCCTCAAATCACCGAGTGTTTTATCAGCTCGACAACAGGTACAAACTATTCATTATAACTTTTGTAATAAAATATACAAAGTCGTGGTGTCTTTCGCTCACCTTGGGCATGTCAGAATAAAGGCACACGAGGGTAAAATAGAATCCCTCGATGCTGTAAAATAATCTAAAATAACCAATAACCATTGTGGACCAATCAAAACGTCTAAAAATGACAATGAGAGGAATTAAACATGTCCTACACTACAACAGACCTCGTTAGAAAGCATGACGTTAGAGTAGGGACCAGTATGGTGCGTTTGAGACCAGTATGGAACGCAACTCACTAGAATCGGGCCCACGACGAATCTATAATAAATATACGAGTATAGAAATTTAAGAAAAAGCTGTAAGTTGGGGGAAATGGAAAGGTATGGCTGGTACATTGGGACAGATTAACCAATAATAAAAGGATTATTTTGAATGGCTCTCTTCGATGCCACTGACCTCCACGCAACACCTGTCTAGCAAATAAAAGGTGCATTTTCAAGGCAAGGTTCAGAGCGCCATGGGAAAGGGGCAGATTAGCGTATTGAGAGAGAAAGGCGGATCATATCACATTATCGGTGCAAATATAGAGAAGACACGATCACCTATACAGCACAGACCATTTCTATTTCCCCCTGGTGGTAGCCCATCTGGCGACTGCCTACTTGGGCAAAGGTTGCCATACACAACAGCCTACTATTAGGTTATATTAAAAATCAAATAAAAAAGCAAATACTATCTAAATAACACATAAAAACGATAAAAAAGGACAAGGGCTAAAAAAATAACGAGAAAAAGCAAAAGAAGGAAGCATGCTCCGGCGTCGGGGGTAGGCACGTCTCCCCTCGACGCAGGAACATGCGACCTGCAAAAAACACAAAAAAGGTCAAATCAGGTGGAGGAGGCCAACCTCCTCCAAAAGGTCATGTAAAATCCACTACTTTTAGGAGCAGAGGCGTAGCGACAAAAAGTCAAAGGTGCTACCCTCCAGGATGGCATCCTGGGTAGAACCATGGGCACCAGTGGCCCGAGAGCTATAGTTAACTCTCGAATAAGTATGATTGGCATCTCTCGGCGGCATAGACACCCCATCAAGTTTAACTGCGGATGCAGTGAGATCTGTTGGCGACTGGGGGGCGAGGGGTGCACTGGGCTGGTGCGTACAGGCAAATAATTTATTGTGCACGGCGGAGAGCGAGTGGCATCTGGTCAGCATCGACAAATAGTCTCTCAATGGGGGATGTGCGGAAGGCACCGGTCGACAGGCAAAGGCCTGTGTGATGGATCGAGTCCACCTTCTGCAATACACGCTTGGTTGCGGATGTAAAAAACTAATATATAGTGGAGCTTCGAACGAACAGAGGATCGATAAAAAAGTAAGGCAGTAGCCTTATCAGCAACCCAAGCGCTGAAAGTCATGGAACTTAGAATATCCATGGCGCTGGTATTTCCTTAAGAAACACTGAGGCTGCGATTATGAGCCTACCAGGTGAGGCTTAGGTCAAATACAAGATTAGGGAAACGGTGCAAGACCACCACTTCTAGGTGCACTCCATTGAGAAACAAGTCTGTGTTGAGTCGTGGTTTGCGGCAGAAGGGCACCACCTTAGTCCTGTCTAAGGAAAACCGAAGCCTGTGCGCTTCTGCATAGCGAGAGACGCAGTTAAATGCCTGTTGGACTAGAGGCTCCAGAGTTGACATCTAGGCCGCGACAAAATAGATCGAAAGGCCATCCACGTAGAGCGGAGCAAGACCAACATCTGGCAGCACCGAGGTGATGCCGTTGATGCTCGGGGCAAAGTGGGACTCTGAGGACACTCCCATGTGGGACACCCTCTTTCTGCTCTATTCGACGTAGAGGGCTCGCCCTTTCCCCCCAAACCCGTACGCGGAATCGACAATCTAAAAAAATTCAGATATAAGGATTGATAGGCGTCCCCTGGCCCCCCATGATGTGTACAGTCTCCATGATACTGTATCACAATGCGATAACATACGCCTTCTCCAGATCGAAAAACACGGTAACGTACTGCTGTCTATGAAAGGCCTTGCAGACTGCATTTTCCCGTGGAATTGAACTTGCGGAAGCCGCACTATGCAGAAGACAGATAGCCTATACAGTCCAGGAAAAAACCTATTCTAAAATTTACCAATTTCTCCATCAACTTGCACACGCAGGAGTTTAGAGATTGGGCGGAAACCAGCCGGGGTAGACTGATTTCTTCCCGGTTTGCGAAAAGCGAGCATACAAGCAATTCGCCAAGAATTCGGGAGGAGACCATCCACCCACATACTGTTGAACAAATCTAACAGAAAGGCCGTGCCTTGCATCACCCAGGAGTCGAAGCATGGAGTACGGGATATCGTTCGGACCATGGGTGGTGTCCGCGCACGAAACAAGAGTGAAACGAATCTCACTCAAAGTAAACCTGTCGTTGAAGGGTTCTCCGCCTCTGGAGGTAAAGTCCAGCCGAGGGCCTTCCGCGAAATTACGACGTGCATTGAATGCTGGCAGAGAAGCATCCCGGCTAGAGAATGCGGAGAAAGCGGTCGCGAAAGATTCCGCCACGGACGCGGGGTCCGAGATTGCGGTCCTATTCTCCTGGAGAACGGGAAAGGGGTCCTGCGAGAACTTGCCCCGAATCCTTTTGACTCGTTTCCACACCTCTGCTAAAGGGGTCTTCCCGTTAAGTGAAGACACGTATGCCCGCCAAGAAGAGCGGCAGGCGTGCTTCGGAATATACCGGAAGATAGCCCTAACCCCACGAAATTCACCCACTGTGAAATTGTTCGGGCGACGCTTATAGCACATGTAGGCATAAGGGTTCTGCTTGAGAGCCGTCTCACACTCGGCTGACCACCACGGGATTTTATTATTTTTTTTATAGAGCCCATCTGGCAACTACCCACTTGGGCATAAGTCGCCGAAAAACAAGACAGCCTAGAATTAGGCTACTTTAAAGTTAAAATATGAAAACTTAACAATCAATATAAATTGGAAAAACTTAACAATCGAAGCAATCTCCGGCAGCGGGGGGAGGTCTCCCTCACCCCGGTGCAGGAGAGTGCAACCTAAAACAAAACAATAACAAAAAAAAGGAACCTTAAATAAAGGGGAGAAGGCCGGCCTCCCCCCAAAAGTCAATAAGTCCACCAGTCATGGTGCACGCACTCGTCCCGAGTACAAGGGACAGGCGGTAGCGACCCCGCCCATCCCGGTACCGAGACAGGTATCGTGCGCGAAGATCACCCAGACTGGGACATTCGACAAGAATATGCCGAACAGTCTGGGGGACGACGCAGTCGTTGCAATAGGGCACATGCGAGCGCTCCACCAAGTAACGATGCGTCACACGAGTGTGTCCGATTCGAAGACGACAGAAAGCAACCTGAAGCCACCGCGGCATTGGGGGATAGGTCCATGGGAACAGTCGCGGCGCAATGGCACGCAACTTTAAGTTCCCCTCGACCGTCTCCCATCTTCTTTGCCAAGCAGTCCGAAGAGCTGCCCGTATTCCTGCCATGTAGTCAGTGTGAGGAAGAGCGAAACGCTGGTCCGGTCGCAGAGTCCTCGCGGACTCTTTGGCGCCCTCATCGGCGCGCTCATTCCCCGCAATTCCTACATGTCCAGGAACCCAGCAGAAGATAATCTCGACATCTGCCCGGCTCGCCAAAACCGTGGCGTCACGGATTTCGCGAACCAGGGGATGCGGAGATTCCAATGCCCCGAGAGCACTCAGGGCGCTTTGTGAGTCGCTATAAATCACAATCCGGTCTCCGAACCGGGCACGTCGCGTAATCTCCCGTACCGAGTGGTGTATTGCCACCAGCTCGGCCGTGAAGACAGACGCAGCGCCTGGTAGAGCCCCGCTGACTTCAAACAGAGGGGATACGGCGTGGAAGCCGACCCCCTCTTGGGACTTGGAGCCATCCGTATACACTGGCACGGTACCAGCGTGACACGATGTGTGCTCCAAAAAGGTCGAACGCAATACTCCCGGCGCAGTACAAGCTTTGGGAGCAGAGGCGTGGCGACAAATAGCCAAATGTGGTACCCTCCAGGGTGGCGTCCTGGGAAGAACCAGGGGCGCCACCGGCCCGAGAGCTATATCTAGCTCTCGAAGGAGTTTCCTGGCCCTAAACCCAAAGGGCTTAGGGTATGACTGGCGTCTCTCGGCGGCATAGGCACCATCGAGATCAGCTGCGGATGCAGTGAGAGCTGTTGGCGACTGAGGGAGGCGCCGGGCTCGCGCGTACAGGCGAGTGATGCACTGCACGCGGCGCAGAGCGAGTGGCATCTCCCCAGCATCGACCAACAGGCTCTCAATGGGGGAAGTGCGGAAGGCACCGGTCGCAAGGCGAAGGCCGGTGTGGTGGATCGAATCCACCTTCCGCAATAAACGCTCGGCTGCGGATGCATAAAACTCGCATCCGTAGTCGAGCTTCGAGCGAACAAAGGATCGATAAAAAAGTAAGGCGGTAGCCCTATCAGCGCCCCAAGCGCTGAACGTCACGGAACGGAGAATGTCCATGGCGCGGGTACAAGAGACCCTAAGGCTGCGAATGTGAGCCTCCCAGGTGAGGCGTCGGTCGAATACAAGACCAAGGAAACGGTGCGACTCAACCACATCCAGGCGCACCCCATTAAGAAACAAATCTGGGTCGGGGTGAAGCCGTGGATGGCGGCAGAAGTGCACCACCTTAGTCTTGGCCAAAGAAAACCGAAACCTGTGCGCTTCGGCATAGCGAGAGACGCGGTTCAATGCCTGTTGGAGTCGGCGCTCCAGAGTTGGCATCTGGGCCGCGCCAAAAGAGATCGAAAGGTCGTCCACGTAGAGCGTAGCGAGAACATCTTCCGGCAGCACCGAGGTGATGCCGTTGATGCTCAGGGCAAAGAGTGTGACACTGAGGACACTTCCCTGCGGGACACCCTCTTCCTGCTCCTTTGGGCCGGAGAGGGCTCCCCCCACCCGTACGCGGAATCGACGATCTCGCAAAAATTCAGATATAAACATTGGGAGGCGTCCCCTCGCCCCCATCGTGTGGAGAGTCTCCATGATACCGTATCGCCATGCGGTATCATAGGCCTTCTCCAGATCAAAAAACACCGTGGCGTAGTGCTGTCTACGAAGGAAAGCCTCGCAGACGGCATTTTCCAGTCGGAGCAGAGCATCCGACGTGGAGTGGAACTTACGGAAGCCGCACTGTGCAGAAGACAGATGGCCTCCGCTGTCCAGGAAATAGGCTAATCTAACATTTACCAATTTCTCCATCAACTTGCACACGCAAGAGGTTAAAGAGATTGGGCGGAATCCGATCGGAGTAGAGTGATCTCTCCCCGGCTTGCGAAAGGCGAGCACAGTAGCGATTCGCCAGGAGTCTGGGAGAAGACCTTCCACCCAGATCCTGTTGAACAAATCTAACAGAAAGGCCATGCCTCGTTCACCCAGGTGTCGAAGCATGGCGTACGGGACATCGTCCGGACCATGGGCGGTGTCCGCGCACGAAGCGAGAGCGGAGCGCAACTCACTCACAGTAAACTTGTCGTTGAAGGGTTCTCCGCCTCTGGAGGTAAAGTCCAGCCGGCGGCCTTCCGCGACATCACGACGTGCATTGAATGCTGGCGGAGCAGCATCACGGCTAGAGAATGCGGAAAAAGCGGTCGCTAAGGATTCCGCCACGGACGCGGGGTCCGAGATTGCGGTCCCATTCTCCTGGAGAACGGAAGGGGGGTCCTGCGAGAACTTGCCCCGAATCCTTTTGACTCGCTTCCACACCTCAGCTAAAGGGGTCTTCCCGTTAAGTGAAGACACGTATGCCCGCCAAGAAGAGCGGCGCAAGTGCTTCCAAATATACCGGAACCTAGCCCTAGCCCGACGAAATTCAGCGACAGTGAAATCGTTCGGGCGGCGCTTATAGCGCATGTAGGCATAACGCTTCTGTTTGAGGGCCGTCTCACACTCGGCCGACCACCATGGGAGTGGTCGGCGTGCAAAACGGCCAGACGTCCTAGGAATAGTAGTCAGGCCCACGGCGATGAGGTTGCCGGAGAAGAACTCAACGGCCTCATCTACCGACCTAAACTCCTCGACTGAGATAGAGAATTCAGTCATTTCCTGAAATGCAGGCCACCGCGCCCGCGCCAAGCACCACCGAGGTGGTCTCTCAGGCGGCAGTTGCCCTGAAAATGATATTTGAATGGGAAAGTGATCACTACCATGGAGGTCATCGACCACCCCCCAATCAAAATCAGGCTGTGCATCCGAAGAGCACAAAGATAGGTCAAGGCAAGAAAATGAAGCGGTTCTCGGACAGTGATGCGTAAACTCATCCACGTTTAGGACACCCATCTCAAGCTCTTCGATCAGATCGGCAAGGACTTGTCCCCTGGGATTTATGGAGTAATCTCCCCAGAGATGATGCCTGCCGTTCAGATCTCCAAGCAAGAGATAGGGCCTCGGCAACCGTGCCACGACGCGGCGGAAGTCCCCCACGTCGAAGTCAGCTGACGGTGGAATGTACGCAGAAATGATAGTATACCTCCTATCCAGGTGCAGCTGCACAGCCACTGCCTGAAAGGAGGTATCTAAAGAGAAAGGAAGAACGGAGACATCATCCCGGGTGTAAACTACACACCCCCCAGCCCGGCCATCCCGCGGTGGTGGGGTCGCAAGACCCTTATACCCCGGGAGGGCAGGGAGGGGGCACGAACCTAGCATGGTCTCCTGCAAAAAAATAGCTAACGGGGAACGGGACGAGACGAGCCTCCGCAGCTCCTCCCAGTTGGCCCGGAGTCCACGGCAATTCCATTGAAGGAATATGCCCTCCAGGCCTAGCTCGGAGGAGACGCGGGGGCCCTCCTCGAATTGAAGACCCTCACGGAAATGGCCGTACGCTTCCCGGGGGCAGAACCCCGGGCGCTGTTGGCCGGACAAAGCGCTGAAGGCGCTGTCGCCTTCGAGGACTTATTGGGGGAGGTTGGGCTCGCCATGCGAGTTTTTTCCTCCCTCCGCCTCGAAACCTTAGGCGGGCGTTGCGGCTTCGGAGGCGGGGGGCCCTCTTTTCGAGGAACCACCGTCTCCGAGCAACTCGCTCCACCTCGGGGCGTGGGCGAAGGAGCCGAAGCTCCTTTGTTGCTGTCCTCCTTTCGGGGGACAGCTTTAGGAACCCCGGAAGATGGCCTAGCGACCATCTTCAGGGGTGTTGCCTCCTGTGAGTCTAACGACTCGGTGGAGGCGCGTGGCCGTTTCGCCTTACGGGAAACGGTCACGCTGGGGGAAGAGGGGGGAGCCCTGGTTTTAGCCGGGGCAGGGTATGAACCCTTTTTTCCGCCAGCTTTACCAGGGGAGCGCCCGGGTTGGGTAGAGCCGGCAGAAGGGCTCCGAATGGGCGCGGAAACAACCGTGCTCGTTGGCCTGGATGGGCCAGGAGCAGAGGGTGCCTTCCTAACTATTGAGGCATACGACGTCTCAGGCAGAGCCGGGCGCGCCAGGACCAAGTCCTTTGCCTCGCGGAATGAGAGTCGATCCTGTGCCTGAACGGCCAGGATTTCTTTCTCAAGGAGATATGCACCACATTGCTTCGAAGAAGAAGGGTGCGGCTCTCCGCAATTGACACATTTGGCCACGCACGATTTGGACTTATCGTGTGCGACCTTGGAGCAATTTACACAGACTTCGGGTGACCCCGACTTTGCACGTCTACATGAGCGATTCGTATGGCCGAAGCGGTGACAGAAATAGCACCGCCGCGGCAGTGGCACGAATGCCTTCACGCGGTAGCGGTACCAACCGGCACGCACCGACTCAGGGAGCTTGTCACAGTCGAACGTGACGAAGAGTGTAGGGGTGGGTCTCGAGGCCCCTCCCTGTTTTCTCATCACACGTTCGACCTTGACCGCCCCATGGTCGGCCAGCTCTAAGGTGATGTCTTCAATGGAGTAGTCAACGAGTTCCCTCGCATAAACTACTCCTTTCACAAAGTTCATGGTAGAGTGCGGCGTCACACTCACCGGGGTGCCATGAAGTGTCCGAAGAGCACTAATCTTGGCCGCCTCGGCGGGATTCGCCGCATTCGCCAGAAGGCTCCCGTCCGAGAAACGGGTTACCTTCGGCTCTCTACCAATTGCACTAGCTAATCCTCTCCGCTGATGGATCATGTTGCCCTTGGACAACATGGTGCCATCAGTGGAGCGAATAACGAGGAAGCGCTTCAAGCCAGCGGGCTCGAAAACGCCAGGTAACCTCTGAATCAGGGGCCCCGATGTCATCGAGGCTCCGCCCTGTGCACTCTTGGTAGTAGTCTTCTTTGTCAGGGGCTCCGCAACCGGGGGGGCAGAGGGGCCGGATGTGCCGATCTTGGCTTGGTCGCTTGCCAGAGTGGCAGCAGACCCATCCGTCCCCGCAGCCCCCGCGGATGGAGAGGAGCCCCGAGTCTTTTTTGTCTTTTTAGTCTTTTTCTTTTTCGGAGAGGAGGGCGGGGAATGAACCCGCTTTTCACCTCCGCCGGCAGAAGTCCCCAGGCCAGATGGACCAGCCTCAGCCAGGTCCCTCTCCGAAATGGAGAAGGTCCTGGTTGTCGTAGGGGCACCTGTCGGAGGAGATCCCTCCCCTCCTTTTGCCTCGGAGCCCTCAGCCATTTGAGGAGGACCTTGCATAGGGGCGGATTCGGGTTCGGTGCTTGGCGCCGAGCCCGAATTCTCCCCCATGGAAGGCCCTACCGTCTGAGACTGGGTCTCCTCAAGGACCATGTCTATCACAGGAGGGGCCTCCAGTTGGCCATCCCCTCCCAGGACATCGCAGGTCCCCTTGGCAGTATTGTCACTAGTCAGGTGGTGTGGGGAGGCACAGGCCTTGACCCCAGCAAGGTTTAAAATTCTTGCCAGCAGGTCTTTTGAGGGAAGCGACCGAAGGGGCCTGGCTTCCCTCTCCCCCCTAAGGGGGTTTGCCCTACCGAGCCGCTTGCACGAGGGGCGGTCGGCAATGGGCTGCCTGCTGGCTTTCTTGGCAGTCCCCTTAGAAAGCAAAGGAGGGACTGCCGCTGGAGATAGGGAGGTGCCCGAAAGCACCTCCAGAGAAGGGGGTGAGGGGGAGTCCCCTACACCCGTAGGCGTAGGAGAGGAGTAAGCCTCTTCTCCGGTTAAAGAATTATGGAGAGTCCCTTGCGCAAGCACAAGGGGGGGGACCTCCATTTTCTCGGTGGAGCTGCCCGAGGGCGGCTCCGTCGATTTTCTTGGGGAAGTTGGGGGTTGGGTTTTTTGTTGTTTTTTTTCATTCATGGGCATGGTGACCCTCTTTTGATTACGGGACGCAATAGCTCATCACCTCTCGCAGTTGCCCGCACTGCGAGAGGTGCTTACAAGCCCGGCAGAGCCAGGCGCCGCCATTCGGGACCACCCCTCCCGCCTGGTGGCCTGGCAGTCCTTCGGCATGGCGGCTCCACCTTGGACACGGCGTAAAAAATATAGGTTGTGAAGAGGAGAGGAAAAGGGATGTGTGGAAGGTATGGGTGGGGATGAAGCAGGTTGTTAAAAACTAGCCACCCCAGACCGGAGCTCAGGGGTTAGGGAACTTTGTCCCCCACCCCCTCAGCCCCGATGCGGGACGGTTGGCTGAAAGGAAGGTTAGCATCTACCCTGTGAAATTAGAGGCTGACCAGAGAAAGTTGTGGGAGAGGTTGTGTGAAAAGAGAGGAAACAAGTATTTTGAAGGAAGGAAGAGAGGCTAAGCTGGGGCCGGACGGAGCGCTGGATCCCGTCAGCACGGCGGCCAGGATGGCAAATCGCCGCGCCCCTTACGGGGGACCACCACGGGATTGGTCGGCGTGCATAACTGCCAGACCTTCTAGGAATAGTTGTTAGGCCCGTGGCGATGAGGTTGCCAGACAAGAACTCAACGGCCTCATCTACCGACCTAAACTCCTGAACTGAGATAGAGAATTCAGTCAGTTCCTGGAATGCAGACCACTACGCCGGTAGCCAAGCAATACCGAGGCGAGCTATCGGGCCGCAGCGGCCCGGAAAATAATATTTCAATGTGAAAGTGATCACTACTATGGAGGTCATCGACTACACCTAATCAAAATCGGGCTGTGCATCCGGAGAGCACAAAAACAGATCGAGACAGGAAAATTAAGCGGTTCTCGTGCAGTGATGCGTAATCTCATCCACATTTAGAAACCCATTTCATGCTGACTGAAAAGAAGTATCTAAAGCAAAGAAAAGAACGGAGACATTATGCCGGGTGTAAATCGCAAATCCTACCGCCCAGCCCCCATCCTGTGGTGGTGGGGTCACAAAACCCTAATACCCCAGGAAGGAGGGCATAGGACATGCGCCAGCATTGTTTCCGCAACTCCTTCCAGTTAACCCAGAGTCCGCCACAATTCCATTGAATAAATATCCCCTTCAGGCCTAGCTCGGAGGAAATGCGTGGGACCTCTTGGGAGAGAAGACCCGGACGGGAATGGCTGTGCGCTTTCTGGAGGCAGAACTCCAGGCGCTCTTGGCTGGACAATGCGCTGAAAGCGCTGTCGCCTTCGAGGACTTATTGCCGGAGGTTTGGTTCGCCATGCGAGTCTTTTTCTCCCTTCGCCTCGAAACCTTAGGCGAGAAGGGCGGTTTCGGAGGCCCTCTTTTCGATGATCCATTATCTCCGAGCCACCCAGGCCACCTCTGGTCGTGGGTAAAGGAGCCGAAGCTCCTTTAGTGCTGTCCTCCGTTCGGGGCTAAGATTTAGGAATCCCAGAAGATGGCCTTGAGACCAACTTCACTGGTGTTGTCCCTTGTAAGTCTAACGACTCGGTGGAGGTGCGTGGCCTTTTCGACCGTCACGCTGGGGGAAGGAGGGGAAGCCCTGGTTTTAGCAGGGTCTGTGTTTGGATCCTTTGTCCCACCAGCTTTTTTATGAGAGCGTCCGGGTTGAGTATAACCCGCAGAAGAGTTCCGAATGGGTGCGGATACGACCGTACTCGTTGGCCTGGAGGGACCCAAGAGCATAGGGTGTCTTTCAATATTGAGGCATATGACGTCCCTGGCAGAGCTGGGCGCGCCAGGACCAAGCCCTTAGCCTCGCGAAATGAGAGATGATCCTGAGCCTGAACGGCCAGGATTTCCCTCTCAAGGAGATACGCACCACATTGCTTCGAAGAAGCGGGGTGCGGCTCTCTGCAATTGACACACTTGACCACACACGATTTGGACTAATCGTGTGCGGCAGTGGCATTGGAGTGTCGAGGAACGACAAGTGGTGTCACGGTCTATACAGATTCGGGCCAAAGGATATTCAACAAGGCCGGCAAGTCCCCCAAAAGGGTTGTTGCCCAATTTATATTCGAGTGCGTTAATCCAAGGTTGCCAGTAAAAGGGGGGAATCGAGATTGCCGTTTCAGCTTGGAAGTTATTGAAAGAAAAACTTCTTAAAAAAATAACTTTTAATATACAAGTAAATAATAGAATTATTATTGGTCACGAAAACTAAGCAAACTAATATAATAATGAGTAAGTGACCAGTTGTTAATACAGGCGGACAAGGAATAATTGGGAATAGCCCGCGAATTGCTATAATCACGTTCTTTGGAACGTAATGCTAAACTTGTTCCCTTGCTCCTCGGAAATTGCTTAGAGGGACTAGCCAGTACCTTATAAAGAAAAGAGCGAGCTCTGCCTTAAGTTGCAGCCCGAATGGTAGGGTTCATGACTTGTGACCAAGTACGCCCTAAACGTGATGCCGGATTGGAAAATAAAAAAAATGGTCTATGGCCGTGGTAAACGACAAGGTAAGGAAATTTTCTTTTTATCAATTGGCGACCGTCATACCGAGAGTAACCCACGAATTATGCATGTAAAGTTAGACTGCTTTCCTTTCGTCCCTTCGAGCGAAAATTAATATGATGCATCGAATAGGGAAACTAAAACTCTACCCTCCTTCGCCGTAGTCAGCTAGCGAAGCGAAACTTCGCAGCAACCGAAAGATATTATTATAATATAGGCGGCAGACTTCGGGTTTTAGACCGAGGGTTCGGTCCACATCACGTGTATATACATATCGTCAAAATCAGGCGATTGACCGGGGACTTCGGTCCGATTAACTCTCGTACAACTGCAGTTGGCGAGAAACCCTTCCCCTAGTAAATCCTAGGCGAAGGGTGCTTATATCCCAGCCGAGTGAATACTACAACGAATTGTAACAATGACTTGAAAGTCCGTTATTAAACGCGGGTTGAGATAATATGAATTAAATGTGGGGAATTACGAGTTTTTCTGGGAGTGAATTAAATGGAGGAAAAATCACAGGACCGGGACCTCGGTTTCTCCCTTAGCGGCGATGAATTCGATGAAGCCGCGGGAAAACTTCTTAGAGCTGAAGATGAGCGTAGATTAGGTTCTAAGTTGTCTTCTAAATGGAAATCAGGAAGGGGGTGGGGTGTCCGCTCCAGGAACTGGTGTTGGCTCAGCGACTAAATGAGAATTTGCACGGACGGACTTCTCGGACTTCTTTGCTCTTGTCTCACGGTTGAGTTTAAGGTACACGGACCTTGTAGAGTGGAGAAAATGAGCAGAGAGTTGATCCCGGTTAGCGATCCGAATTGGGAATAACGAAGGAGAGTAATCCGTCTTTGACCAGAGAGATTACGAAAGTAAGATCCGGGCAAGGGATCACAGGCGTTGACGCGGTGACTCAACGGGGAACATGACTGACGGACTTCGGAAGAACTCTCGCTGACAATAAATGGCGTCGCTCGCATAAATACAGCGTGTTTCAGCGAGGAACGGGGTTAAGGGGAGAAAGGCGTGGACACCTGGCGTCCCATGAGAGACTTGGAATGTAGCCGTATAAACAGCCCAAAGACACTGCCGCCTCACAGTGGCTGGGATGGGGGGAGTGATAGATCTCGTTTTCGACTTTACATTGTGAGATGATAACCGAGCAAAATGAGGGGAGAGGGGAAACGTCCGACAGGGTTTCAAACTGATTAAACGTTGTGGGGGCCATAAACTAAGGTGATATGGCCAGACTATGTCTGGGAATGTTTGCACCTTTTGGCCTCTCTTGGGCTAACCTTCACATTAAGGCAACTTACACAGGTTTCGGGTAACCCCGACTTTGCACGTTGAAAGGAGCGATTAGTATGGCCGAAGCAGTGGCAGTAATAGCACCTCCACGGCAGTGGCACAAATGCCTTCAAGCGGTAGCTATACAAACCAGCACGCACCGACTCAGGGAGCTTGTCACAGTAGAACGTGACGAAGAGTGTAGGGGTGGGTCTTGAGGCCCCTCCCTGCTTTCTCATCACACGTTCGACCTCGACCACCCCATGGTCAGTCAGCTCTAAGGCGATGTCGTCTATGGACTAGTTCACGAGTTCCCTCGCATAAACTACTCTTTTCACGAAGTTCATGGTAAAGTGCAGCATTACACACACAGGCGTGCCACAAAGTGTCCGAAGGGCAATAATCATGGCCACCTCGGAGAGATTCAACGCATTCGCCAAAAGGCTCCTGTCCGAGAAACGGGTCACACTCGCCCCCCGTCCTAATCACACTAGCTAAAGCTCTTCTCTTATGGATCATGTTGCCCTTAGCAAACAAGCTGGCATCAGTAGAGCGAATAACCAGAAAGCGTTTGAAGCCAGAGGGTTCGAAAACGCCGGGTAGTCTCTGAATGAGAGGCGTCGACGTAATTGAGGCTCCACTCTGCGCACTTGTAATTTTACTTTGAGTCTTTGTCAGGGACTCTGCACCAGGGCGGGAGGGAGGGGGGGCGGACGTGCCGATCTTGGCTTGGTCACTTACCGAAGCAACAGACCCCGCGGATAGAGAAGAGCTCCGAGTCTTTTTCGTCCTTTTCTTGTTGTTTCTCTTCTCTTTAGAAGTGGAGGGCGGGGAATGAACCAGCTTCTCTCCTCCGCCGGCAGGAGCCCCAAGGCCAGATGGACCGGCATCAGCAAGGTCCTTCTCTGAGATAGAGAAGGTCCTGGCGGTCGCAGGGGAACCGGCTGGAGGGGTAGATCCCTTCCCTCCTTGTACTGCCTTGGAGACCCGAGCCGTTTGAGGAGGACCTTGCATAGGGACAGACTCGAGTTCGGTGCTTCGCGCCGAGCACGGATTCGCTCCCATGGAAGGCCCTACTGTTTGAGGCTTGGTTGCTTCAAGGACCATGTCTATCTCGGGGGGAGGGGGCTCCATTTGGCTATCCCTCCAGGACATCACAGGTCACATTGGCAGCGGTGTCACGAGTCGAGTATGGGGAGGCACAGGCCTTGACCCACGCTAAAGTCAGTATACGACACAACAGGTCTCTGGAGTAAAGCAGCCGATGGGCCCTATCTTCCCTGTGCCCCTTAAAGGAGTTTGCCCTACAGAGCCGCTTCAATTGGGAGCGGTCGGTTATGGGCTACCTGCTGGCTTTCTTGGTAGTCCCCTTGGAAAGTAAAGGGGGGACTGAAGCTGGAAAGAGAGAGGCCCCCGAGAGGGGGGGGGGATTTTTTCAGTGGAGATGCCCGAGGGCGGTTCCGACGTTGGAAGGGGGAGGGGATATTTGGGGGGGGGGCATGGTGACTCTTTGTAATTCACGGGATGCACACGATCATCACTCCACGCAGTAGCCCGCTCTGCCAAAGGTGAATACTGGGCCGGCAGAACCAGCTGCGACCATTTGAGGGCACCCCTCCCGCCAAGTGACCTGGCAGCCCATCGGCATGGTGGCTCTACCTTGGGCACGGCGTTAAAAAGATATATAGTGAAAGGAGAAAGAAAGGTGATGTGAAGAAGTTGAAGCAGGTTGTTAAAACCCACTATCCCAAACCGGAGCTCAGGGGTGAGTGGCCCTCGTCCCCTCCCCCATCAACCCCGATCCGGGATGGTTGGCTGAGAGGTAGCTGGCAGGCGTCTACCCTGTGAAATTAGATGACGACCAGAGAAAGTTGTGGGAGAAGTTGTATGGAAAATGAGGAAGCAGGGTAAGGAGACAAGGTGTCAGAAAGAAGCAGAAGAGGTTAAGCTGGAGCCGGACGGAGCGCTGAGTCCCGTCAGCCCGGCGACCAGGAAGGTAAATTGCCTCGCCCCTTAAGGGGCAGCACAGACGACTACGAGTTCAAAATCTGTCTGGAGGGGGAAAGGTGCGAGTGCTCATCACCAGGAGTGCCTACTAGTAGTACTTTAGTTTTGTTATGGTTGAGTTTCAGAAAGTTGTCTGAAACAGTCACACTTATAGGCAAATTGCAGATTGATTGAACCTTGCAAAAGCCATCTATGGTTCGCTTCCATTACAGATAAATCCCATGACAACCAACGAGGACATCGCGGTTCCAAATGAGAAGCGCAAACGCGAGCTTTCTAAGCACCCTTTTCCAGTGATTCAAGCAAACGACGTATACTCTACCACCAATTAAAGATGTACCTTTTCAATGGAAAAGATATACATACACTCTTACCATTAATAACTGTGTATGCACACTTTAACAATAATAATAAATGGTGTACGTATATATAACAATGATAAGCGATGCATTCAAGAACTTTTTACCAATAATAAACGGCGTACGTACATTTTGGTAATAATAATCGATGTTTGCTCATTTTGCCTGCATAAGGTTTATCTAGATCAGTGACTCACAATCTCCAGTTGTATTAATGAAAGATCGTGACAATGTTAAGAAACAAATACCGCTTGTAAATTTGAACCGTTATATAGCATCATTTCCTTCATATATGGTGTAATTTAGCTAGAAAGAGTAAACCACTACTTGCTTCTTCAACCCCATAGTATTGTAATATCCTTCATGTCGTGTTTGCCTTACTTAAAACAGACCAAAGGTTTCCTTCTCGTTTTTTTTTCATTTTTAATTGTAGATGTGAGAGACAATTACGTATAGGATTTCTTAAACTTTCACGACCTATAATGGTATATTTATGTAGTCGAAGTCTCGATAACCCAGAAACAAAGTGTAATAACCATTAGATTTTAAATGAAAACTAAACGTATGAATCGAGAATGTCGTTCGTGTGCAAAAGAGAAAGAATATCAGGAAAGAAAAAAAAAAGAACAAGATATATAAATATCTTTCTTCCCTTATTATTCTCACGAATCAATTCAGTTTTCGACAGTTTCGTCTTTTTGACCGACGATTTCACTGCCTCCGAAAACTGTCAAAGTAGTGTCGGAGAGTGATTTTTTTTAATGAGGCTGAATTTATTCTTGGAGACTCACGGAAGAGAAATCTAAACGTGGTTAGAGTTGATCCGGAATTAAGTATAATCAGTTCTTTTATGAAGGTGCACTAAGGTGTTCTAACTACATCGAACACTTGCTGCACGTGGCATTGATCTCTCTAATAAAAACAACAACGAGGGCATCACCGGAAAGCTCTTGAAGATAAGTTCGAATAAAATGAGGGGGGGGGGGGAAGAGCCAAAAATGTTTCTTGGCACCCGAGACCGAGGGTACTGGTGTATCAGAGAAGCGGACGGAACAGACATTTAAAGAGACTACACACAAATGACCAAATAATGCTGACGGATTCAATTAATTATCTCTATAAACCATCAGAATGCTTTAATTTTCAAGAGCACTATTGTGGGTCTATATGTAATTGATGTCAGTGATAGTTTGTGTGTATAGGGGGGAGGGCTATGTCGTGGCAGTCTCTTGTTCCTGCGATAGCAAAGAATGGTAAAGTTACTTCAAGGGAGTATTCGTTAATTTTGTATGACCAAATAGTACAAACACCCCCAATGATGATGCCTTCTTCCAGGACGATTCACACATCCACAATTGTTAAAAACTAGCATGGAGAGCACAAAGGGGATGTAAAACACTCGACACCCCCCCCCATCCCAAAATCTGCATACTCTAACATCGCTGGTGTATTTTGAAGCAAGAACTAAGGAACCGCTTTCCCACCTCATTTCTGAAAGAGCTCGAGTAGGTTCTGCTTCAGGAATCGATTAAAATTACCATAGCCAGTGTCTTTAAACTTGTAAGACGCTTCATTGACGTACTGAATAGGTTAATGCGGCCGAAGGAGGACAAACTTGATATTAATGTTATTTTTCGTGATGTTTCTATTTTGTATAACCCGAATACCTTGGTGCCAAATTTCTGCTCAAACGTTCCAGAAATGTGGCCGCCTATAACGAACAGATAAACAAACTTCCTTTTTTATATAGAAATACGGATTCCTCTATTTTGGGGCTGCTTTATTACAATGATACACAATTTAATAAGATTCCCACTCAAGTTAGATACAGGTTTTGGGGGGAAAAGGCAGATGTCATTTTGGTGTACATACATGCTACGCTTGATAATCATGCCAGACTTGCCAACGTAGACATCATGGCATCACTTCATGGAACGAGGTAGACTCCTTCCCCAAGTTCACATTTTTATTAATCTTTATTGTATGGGGAATGCAAGTGTTTGATTTCTTGCTGAAATAAATCTCCCAAACCCATTATGTTAGGGAAAGATCGTAATGAAGTGAATGACCCGGTGTTTAAAATCGATGAACATTTGCATCACGCGGTTTAATTCTTCTCTGATAAAGGGTGGGTCACTTACTCGGTGGCAAAAAGACAAGTTCTATTCAAATTTACTTTTTAAACGAAACCAAAAAGGACCGTTAGCGCACAAAGTTTGCAAGGAAAGATATGTAAAGAAAATGATCAAGAAGGCAGTGAACAATTGAGAGAGATATACATATATCCCCAGATAAAATTAGGTCAATGGGGATGAGAAGGCACGCGATATCCAGATGTCAGCTGCGGCATGGTACTCCAGTATATTCTAAACATCAAACGAGAATTTAATCTTACAATTTTGACATCAAAGAATGGGATAAGTAAGGCATTTACATTCCCATTCCGTTCTTAATTTTATAGATGGATCGAGCCAACAAGGCACATGTTACCGTAATTAAAACCAACATAGTAGGAGGGTAGTTTAAGATTACAAAAAAAGAAACAAGCAAAAAGGTGGCAAAAAATAGCCTATAAAAAGGAAGCACATACACGGTTTGAACTCTCCCCCTCAGATCCGCGAGCGACCTGACAATACTAGGAGGCCAAGGCTGGCCTAGGGTAGACCGACCTCAGACGTAGATGAATAGCAAAATTAAAATTCTAGGCCTAACACGCCGACGAATGCCTATTTCTACAGCATCCAAGAATACTCTACAACTATTCGCCGATATAACAAACACAAAGCCACGACCACTTTCCAAGTACCAAAGACAAAACCTATGCTAAATGCACTAATTACCAAAGATAGAAAAGAAACCCCAGATACGAACGACTTAGCCTAACACCGGCGCCGGTCTCCCCAACCACGACAAAACAAAAACGAACATACACAAAGTTTTCTTCCTTCTGCTCTCTCCCCCCAAAGGACTTTTTTAAAATCACAAGACCTTTCCACTATACAAAAAAAACGAAAGACACAAGGAAAAAAACTAAAAAGCAAGACGAATAGAGAAGCATGCTGTGGCGTCGGGGAGAAGGCCGCCTCCCACCGGCGCAGGAGCATACAACCAACACCAAAGGGTGTGCACGAATCTGACCCAGGTATAGGGTACAATTAGTAGCGACCCCGATCGTCCCAGGACAGGAGCAGGGAACGCACGCGAAGATCGACCAGACTGTGACATTAAACAAGAAAGTGCCGAGCAGTCTGGTGGATAACTCACTCGTCGTAATAAAGTGCAGGGAAGCTCTCCATTAAATGGTGATGCGTCCCGCGAGGGTGCCTAATTTGAAGACGACAGAAAGACACCTTAAGCTGGCTTGGCATTGGTGGTACGTTCAAGGGAACAGTGGCGTACTGGGCAGAAAAAGATGCGGCACCGGCAAGAGTGCTACACCGAGATCTCAAAGGTGTTTCCTAGCCTTAATACAAAAGTCCTGGGGTATGACTGGCCTCTTTGGGTGGCAGAGGCATCAGAGAGATTGGCTGCGAACGCAATGAGAGCCGTTGGAAACTGAAGGAGGCGCCGGTCTCGCGCATACAGCCGATTAGTTCACTGTTTACAGCGCAAAGCGAGTGCCATCTACCCAGCCATAAGCGACTGAAGGATACGTCAGTCCCGAGTGTACAAGTGCACAATGTATTGTGTAAGATATAGAACAATTGGCCTCTCCCTGGCACGAAGCATGTCCATGGCAAGGGTACAAGAGACCTAATGCTGCGAATATGAGCCTCTCGGGTGAGGTGTCGATCGAAAACAAGACAAAGGAAAGGGTGAGAATCCACCACTTCCATGCAAACCCAATTTAGGAAAAACTCCGGTTCAGGGCGTAGCCGTGAGTTGCGGCACAAGTGCACCACATTAGTCTTAGGCAAGGAGAATCTAAACCTGTGCGCTTCGGCATAGCGAGAGATGCGGTTAAATGCCTATTGGATTCGACGCTCCAGAGTCGGCATCTGAAATATACCAAAAGAGATCGAAAGGTCGTTCACGTAGAGCGTAGTGAGAACATCTTCTGGCAGCACAGAGGTGATACCATTGATGCTCGGCAAAGTGCAATACTGAAACACTTTCCTGCATAACATCCTCTTCCTGTTCCTGTTCCATTTTACCGGAAAGGGCTCCCCTCACCTGCAAGCAGAATCAACGATCTCCAAACTCAGATATAATGATGAGAGGCGTCCCATTGCACCCATCGCGCTGAGAGTCTCCATGATAACGTATCACCATGCGGTATCATAGGTCTTGTACAGATCGAAAGATACCGTGGTGTAGTGCTGTCTACAAAGGAAAGCCCCGCAGACGGCATTTTCCAGTCGAATTAGAGCATCCAAAGTGGATTAGAACTTGAGGAAGCCACACTGTGCTGAAAAGAGGTGGCATTCGACGTCCTCAAAAAAGGCAAATTTAATATTCACCAATTACTCCAACTTACACACTCAAGAGATTAAGAGAGAATGGGTAGAACAGACAGAAGTAGCGTGATCTCTCCCCCCCCCCCCCGTTTGCGAAAAGCAAGCTCAGTAGCCATTTGTCATGAGTCTGGGACGATACCCTGTCAAGATCCTGCTATAAGAAATCCAACAGAGGGGCCATGCCACCGATTCCACCACGGACGCTGGGTTTGAGATTGCGGTCCCATCCTCCTGGAGAACGGGAAGAGTGTCCTGCGACAACTTGCCCGAATCCTTTTGACTCGCCACCAAATCTATGCTAGAAGGATCTTCCCTTTAAGTTAAGACATATGCCTGCCAGAAAGAGCAGCAGGTGTGCTTCGAAACATACTAGAACTTAGCCGTAGCTCGACAAAATTCACCCACAGTGAAATCGTTCGGGCAGCATTTATAGGGCATGCAGGAATAACGCTTATGTGTGAAGGCCATCTCGCACTCAGCTAACCACCACGGTTGCGGTCGGCGTGCAAAACTGCCAGGCGTTCTAGCAACAGTAGTTAGAGCCACGGCGATGAGGTTGCCGGAGAACTCAACGGCCTCATCTTACGGCCTAAACGCCCTGGTGGCGCCAAGCACCACTGGGAGGAGGAGCTTCTCCGGCGGTAGCGGCACAAAAATTGATCTTTGATTGGGAAAGTGATCACTACTATAGAGGTCATCTACATTTACGACACCTATCTCCAGCCCGACGATTAGGTCGGATTGATCGAGCAGTCTACCCAGAGGGGGCGTCTACCGTCCAAATCCGTGAGCAAAAGAACGGGGCTAGGTAACCGTACTACGATGCGGCGGAAGTCCTCCGAGTCGAAGTTGGCTGACGGTGGAATATACGCAGAAGTAACAGTATAACTCCTATCCTGGTGCAGCTGCACTGCTACTCCCTGAATGGAGTTATTTAAATCAAAGCTAAGAACGGGTATGTGAATGGCGCATTCTCCATCCTGACGAGAGGGTTTATTATTATTATTATATTAGGTGATTTACCACCGTAGACACCATAGGGTTATTCAACAGTGAATCTCGAGTAGAATTATGTAGCTAAAATTTCCGAAATATAAGAAGCAATCTGGAGTATAAAAAGGGTACATGAAAATAAGATATATCTATTATAGTGAGATCAGGAGCTTTCAGTAAAGAGACAAAAATAAAATTTAAGTCATTTAATATCATAAATTTCTGATAAAAGCATAAATATCTAACTCAATAACAATATAATAGTAATTTGGATAAAAGCAACACATAAACGGTTTCGAAGGAGACCTATGTCTGTTAAATATCGATACAGGGGGCCATGTAGATTACTGTACTTGTTCCCCAATAATAAGTCCAGTCTATAAGGACCTAGGCAAAAATATCGTTGACAATATTCCAGATATGATGGGCACTCGATCAGGATATGGTATATAGTCAAATTGATTAAACAGTCATCAAATAAGGGTTTATGATGTCGTTCGATATAGTAGCTGTGTGTGAGTTTTGTGTGGCCAATGTGCAATCTGCAAAGAGTGATCCGCCAGGACCTATTTGATGATAGTGCGTAAGCCAGTGGCAAAATAGAACTGCTGACTCGTCGATAATTATTATCAAGGCAAACGGTTTGCTAAGTCTGCTTCCATCGGGCCGTCTCAGCTTTCTTGATGTAACATTTAAAGTCGCTCTGGGGCAGATCGATTGCTGAAAGCTGTCCAGTGGTCGCACAATGGCGAGCCAATGTGTCCACTGCTTCACTACCTGGCTCACCTACATGTTCAGGGACTTAACATTGACAAACTAGATGTTGTAGAGTATATATTCTGGATTGTATTAACTGAACCAACGGATTCCTAGTAGTATATTGCTGGATAGCCATTTTAGCACTCCTAGAGTCAGTATGAATAGTGAAAGGATGGTCATTATGAAGTGATGCAGCATAATTAAGGCTATAATAAATGGCGTAGAGTTCTGCCAAAAATACGGTGGAATGAAACTGAATGCGTAGTGTATACGTCAAATTCAAATGTTTATATGCATATGCCACTGTCTTCAACTTTGGATCTGTCTGTATATATTTTGAGACACCCATTATGTGCAATACTATGTGTAGTGAAAAATGCGAGAAGTACGTGGGAGGCAACTACAGTCTTCGGGATATTATTTAAGTCTTTATAAGTCTTTAAGTTTATTCAAGGACTACAAGGGGTACATGGGAGGTGATACGGTCATAATGTGTGCAAATGAGATTGCACATAGACTCTTCAATGCTTTCGTCAGTTGAAAGAAACGAGAATGACTAGGATTGGGGATGTGCACATCCTCTTGGCTAGAATCTTCTTCATCATCCATCAGTGTCATGCGTTCATGGAGAAGTTGGGTCGGATTGCACTTGATTCGTAGATACATATTGGGCAGTTTTATATTTCGGTATGTTTCCAGCGGTTTAATCCCTGATTCAGCATAAAGACTATTTAATGGGGATGATCGAAAAGCTCCAGTTGCAGTCCGGATGGCTGCATTATGTATTGGTGTTATTCTGTTTAATTCTGTATGAGAAGCCGATGAGTATGCTTCACAACCATAGTCTAATTGAGGCTTCAGAAGCATGATGTACAGCTGCAACAGCGATGTCCAATCTGCTTTGCAAGTTAATTTATCATCAATGTACATCCCAAGAAATTTGTAGACCGGCACATTAGTGATTGGTCTACCATATAGGGAGGGATAAGTTTGCTGCCATCCTAGGGCATCCTCGCTTCCTGCAGATGCGCATAAATGCGGTTTTCGCGGTAGAAAAGGTAAAACCAGTCTTATTACTGCACTTCTCAAGGTTACGTAGAGCAACTTGAAGACGACGTTCAAGTAGATGGGGGATTGTACCAGATGCATATATTGCCAAGCCATCAACATACAAAGTTAATGCAATACTGTTGGGAAGAGACCTAGTGATTCCATTAATTGCCAAAATGAAACAGATACAAGACAACACACTGCCTTGAGGGACTCCCTGGGTTAACAACTTAGAGTCGGAGGTGGCGTGGCCAATTCATACTTTGATACTTTTATTATTTAAGAAATTCTGAATGAAGATGGGCAGATTTACTCTGAACCCCAAATCATATATTGTCTGAAGAATACCTCTTCCCCCATGCGGTATCGTAGGGCTTCTGTAAATCAAAGAATATTACTATCATATGAGAACGAGAGTTGAAGGCTCCTATGATATCTGTCTGCAATTGAATCAGGGGGTCCTTGATAGTGCGTCCACGACGGAAACCTGATTGCGCTGGAGTTAAATGGCATTCACGTTCAAGGAAAGTTATAAATCGACTGTTAACCATTTTCTCCATCAACTTACACGTACGTTTGGTCAGTATGATGGGTATATAATTCCCTCGAATATATAAATCCTTGTCCGGCTTCGGAATGGTAATACAAATCCCACACCCCAACTACGTGGGTAAATTCCCTCTGTATATATTGTTATATGCTCCCCAGAGCAATTCTCCTAGGCATGGGTGAGCATGTTTGATGAAAGTATATGTAACACCATCAGGGCCAGGACTACTGTCATGCGTCATTGACAAAGTAGATGCAAATTCACAATAAGTGAAAGGTAGATTGTAATGTTTTAGAGCAGAAGTTCGTGAATGGAAGGAAAGTGGAGTAGACTCAACAGTTTATTTATGTCGGTTAAAGGCGTCAGAGTAATTATGATCACCAGATCTACTACTAAAATAATATGCAAAGTAATTTGTCACAGCGGCATGATCACGTATGAGGTCTCCATCATGAGAACGTAGTACTGGAGTAGGATTTGGAGTAAATTTACCAGATATTTTGCTAATACGTTACCATACTTGATGCAATGACAATCGAGACGTAATTGAGGACAATTTTTCCATGATTGCTGCCGAGCTTCCTTAAAAACTTGACGACAATGTGCTCTGGCTCTAGTATAGTTAAATTTAGTTTGCACTGAGTGGTTCCTTTCCATAGCCCTCTCTGCTCTTAGGCGAGCACGACGTGCTTGTTTACATTTATACATAAACCAGGGCACTGGAGTTCGTCCCTTCAATCCATACTTTAGAGAGATTGCTTGTGTAGCAGCTGAAATGAAGATTGTAACTATGGTATCCATGAGGACATTTATATCCAGAATATCCTTTGCTTTCAGGACTATGTGTTGCAGCAAAGAAGTTTATTCCAATCAGCTTTTTCAATATTATATCGATCAGCTATGTTTGCAGGGTCTGTGAGTTTCAATGTAATCGGGTAATGATCCCTACCATGCAACGAGGAGATAACCGAGTATTCAAAATCAAAAATACTATCTAATAAACAGATAGCCAGGTCTATCATTGAAGAAGTATTGGTTTGGATGTGGAAGTGAGTGGGAGTATTATCATTAGAATGCAATCTGGAGTGTAGTCAGTAGTTGTTCAAATGATCGTCCACGATCATTATGTCATTTCACCCCATAAGGGGCTTTTTGCATTCATATCTCCAAGAAGGAGAAAAGGTTCTGGTAATTGGCTTATTAGGTGTTCAATGTCAGCTGTAGCAACGTTGGCATGTGGAAAGTACATAGAGTGAACAGATAATATAGGTCTTATTTAGATGAACTTGTAATGCTACTGTTTGAAAAGTAGTACTCAGCACTAGTGGAACGAATGACAGCGTTATGCACCAATATTGCTGCACTAAATTCATGACCATCATTACACACCGGAGCCGAAATAACCAACTTGTAACCAGATGGCGGATGAATCGGCGCATCTGGAATACGTGTTTCCTGTAGACAAATACAGGCCGGTCGAGTCTCTTGTATAAGCAGTTTTAAGTCTTGAAACCTAGTACGAAATGATCACAGGTTCCATTGCAGAATGGTAGATGTAAAGAAGACTGAAGGCATTATTATGGTAGGTAGGAGAACCTACCTTTCTGGGAGCGGGACGGAAGTTGAGTCTCTTGAGTGCCAATAACTGGGATCTTTTGCACATTACTCTCTGGTAGACGAGGTATAACATGATATTTTTTGGTTGTGGTGTTTTTTGTACTATGAATAGTACGAGTCTCCAGTTGTAGGGCAGTCTCAGAAGTCTCACTAGGCTGTTTTTGTTGTTGTTTCCAGTCTTGAAGTTGCATGCTGTTGTGTTCTAGGCGAGCTCGGGTCTGTGATTGTCTTGGGTTGCTGTTGTTCTTTAAGTGGAATAGAGGAAGTCTTTTGCGATCGTGAAAGCAATCGCGTTTAACTGTGAGGGTCGTCAGATTTACGCAGATGGTCTTTTAAGAGCTTTTCCGTTTGTTTTGCATTCTTCAAAATAGGAGATTCATCCATTTTATTTGCAGACTGTACCTTTGGAGATCCCCTAGTTTTCACAAGAGGAGTAGGTCCTGTTTCACGCTCCGCATCCATGATAGCATCAGAGTGCTGATGCCATCTCTGTGGCGTGGATGTTGAAGGAGTATGTGCAGTGGTTGACGTTGTGGGAAGATTAGGTGTGGTCCTTGTTGAGGCAACTGTACTGTTAATTGAGACATTGCCCTCTGGGGCAGGAGCAGAGTATAAAGGCTTATAGATAGGGCGTTGGTCTAGTATTGGTCTAAGAATTTTGGAGAGCTACAAAACTAAGAATTCGCTCTCTCATCTGTAGGTCCAAGACATCTTTCTCACATTTGTATTTTGGACATTGTCTATCATTAGTGTAATGAGGTCGCTTACAATGGAAGCAAGACACCTTACTTGTGCATGCATTCTTGTGATAACCACCACTACATCGGGCACGTGTGTCTACCTCTCTACGGCAATGTTTTGCTACATTGCCATAGCGCTGACATTTGTAACACTGCTGCGGGCGGTAGTGGTACTGGTCCACCTCAACCAATTCCCAGCTAGTGATACAAAGCACCGGCGGACAGGGGGAGAGGTTAAAAGTGAGGATATAAGTGTCGGTTGGTACCAATTGTCCATCTAGTTGTACTCTACGGACATCTGTGACACCTTCGTTCTTCAGATGCTCATATATTTCCTCCTCTGATGACTGCCGTAGTGTAGGGGTGCGAATTACACCCTTAACAGTGTTATATTGGTGGTGTGCAGTAACAGTGATTTACTCTCCCGCTAGAGACTTTAATGATCTGATCTTGGTGGCCTGCACACTAGTTTTGGCCTCCATCAGTAGAGATCTTTTTGTAGCCTTGACAATTTTTTATGTCTGGCCAACTTTAGGCTGGATGTCTTGATCCAGTTTAATGTTATTTACATCTGTAGCTAAGTCTAATCCAGGAAACTGGATGAGGAAGTATTTCTCAAAGTAGGGATTTGAAGCTGTGACTGCACAACTAAAATCAAAAGTAGCTTGCAGTTGATGCTGTCTCTGCCGTCTCTGCCGTCCCTTTTTACGCCTCACTACTGGAATCCAAGGATTTTCAACTGTGAACCTACCTGGACTATGAGTGGAACGTGGTACGTAAGGTTCCAGTGCAGCGTTACAACATTTGAGTCTAGTGTCTTGGGGAATAGTGGGCGGAGCCACTGCCTCAGCATTCGATTATCGTTTGGGAACCCCCCTAAAGCCTGCATTGTCATTTTCATTTATAGTTTCAGCCTGGTTGTCTGTATTGTTCTCGTCTGTGGGAACCACGGTAGTGCATTCAGTTTCAAGCTAATTCAGTAGGTTCTGCTGCGATATTCTGCATAGAAGTATGTAGTGTAAACTTTTTAGGTTTGTCAGCAGCAAGATCAGATGAGCGAGGAGCAACTACCTTATCTGGCTTGTCTGCTGTAGCTCCGCTATTAGTAATAGCAGGAGCTTAAGGAGCATCCAAATCAAAATCCTTAAGACGGTCCAGGTTAGTCAGACTCAGTCCTTGTGCCAGAGAGATTAGGTTTTTTAAGTTTCATTGGTGGGCATGGGGACCTTGGTGTGAATGCGGGACGCAAACGCTAATCACCCCCTGCAGTAGCCCGCTCTGCAAGGGGTGAATAAGAGGCCGGCGAAGCCGGCTGCCACCATTCGAGGTCACACCTCCTGCCCAGTGGCCAGGCAGCCCATCAGCATGGCGGCTCCACCTTGGGCTCAGCGTAAAATTAATAGGCTAGATAAATGAAGAAAAGGGATGCGAGGAAGAAGCGGGTAGTTAAAACTCACCGCCCCAAACCGGATTTCAGGAGTGAGGGGACAACATCCCCTCACTGGAAGATGTTCATCTACGCAACCAACATTTTGTAGTATTTAAAATGCTAACTGGGTTTAATAATATAAAATATTACCTAATATATGAACTTAATAATCAATTTTCTTTTTATTTTAATTTTGAGAGCCTATATGGCGACTGCCTACTAGGACAAAAGTTGCCGTACTCACGCTAGAGCTTAATACCAGGCTAGATTAAAAAAACGTGTGTAAAAAAACAAATAAGATAAATAAAGACAAGGGTTAAGCACAGGCTAAAAAAAAGAAGAAAAAGCAAAAGCAAAAGGCAACAAGAAGGAAGCGCGCTCCTGCGCCGGGGGTAGTCCCGCATACCCTGGGCGCAGTAGCATACGACCTAAAAAAAACAGTCAAATAAAGTGAAGGAGGCCAGCCTCTTTCATAAAGTCGAATAGTCCACACGCCTGTGTGAACGAACCAGTCTATAGTATAAGGGACACGTGGATGGTAGCGACCTCGCTCGTCCTGGTACGGGGACAGAACGTGTGCGGAGATACGAGTAAGTCAGGCTGGGACATTCAACAAGAATGTGCGTAAAAGTGTAGGGGTCAACGCAGTCTTCACAGTATAGCGCAGACGAGCGCTCCATCTAATGACGGTGCGTCTCGCGAGTGTGTCTAATTTGGAAACGACAGAAAGCTACCTGAATCAATCGCGGCATTGGGGGTAGGTCCATGGGAACATTTGCATCGTAATGGCACATACCTCAGTTCTCCTAGACCGTCTCCCAACTTCTTTGCCAAGCCGCCTGTATTCCTGCCATGTAATCGGTGTGAGGAAGGGCATAACGCTAGCCAGGTCGATGTGCTCATTCCCCGCAATTTCTACATGTCCTTGAACCTAGCAGAAGATAATCTTGACATTCGCCCGGTTCGCCAAATCCATGGCATCACGGATATTTCGAAGCAAGAGATTCCAATGCTTCGGGAGCAATCAGGAGCGCTTTGAGAGTCGCTATAAATGACAATCAGGGCTTTAAAACGGTCACATCGCATTATCTCCATTACCAAGCTGTGTATTACAATCATTTTGCCCATAGAGACAAACGCAGCGACTGGAAGAGCCCCGCTGACTTCAAACAGGAGATACGGCGTAGAAACCGACCCCCTCTTGGCACTTGGAGCCATCCGTATACACTGGCACGGTTCCAGCGTGACACGGAGTGTGCTCCAAAAAGGACGAACGCCATACCCCCGGCGCTGTAAAAGCTATGGGAGCAGAGGCATGGTGACAAATACTCAAAGATGGTACCCTCCGGGGAGACGACTTGTGCAGCACCAGGGGCACGTCCGGCCCGAGAGCTATACCGAGCTATCAAAGGAGTTTCCTAGCCCTAAACCCAAAGAGCTTAGGGTATGACTGGCGTCTATCGGCGGCATAGGCACCGTTGAGATCAGCTGCGGATGCAGTGAGCCCTGTTGGCGACTGAGGGAGGACACTGAGGACACTTCCCTGCAGGAAGCCCTCTTGCTGAAAATTAGACCGGAAATGGCTCCCCCAACCTATACGCTGATCGATCTCGCAGAAATTCAGATTTAAAGATTGGGAGGCATCCACTAGCCTTCATCGTGTACAGAGCCTCCATGATACCGTATCACCATGCGGTATCATAGACCTTCTCCAGATCGAAAACCACTGTGGCGTAGTGCACTATACGAAGAAAGGCCTCGCAGACGGCATTTTCCAGTCAGAGCAGAGCATCCGACGTGCAATGGAACTTGTGTATGCGACACTGCAGCAGACTGATGGCCTACGCTCTCCAGAAATAAGGCTAATCTAACATTTACCAATTTCTCTATCAACGTGCACACGCGAGAGGTTAGAGAGATTAGGCGGAAACCGGCCGGGGCAGAGTGATCTCTCCCTAGTTTGCGAAAAGCGAGCACAGTAGCAATTTGCCAGGAGTCTGGGAGGAAACCGTCTACCCAGATCCTGCAAAAAAAATCCTACAAAAAGGCCAAACCTTGCTCACTAAGGTGTCGAAGATGGCATAAGATACATTGTCCGGACCAGAGGCTGTGTCCGCGCACGAAGAGAGAGCGGAACGCAGCTCATTGTAAACCTGTCGTTAAAGGGGTCTCCGCCTCTGGAGGTAAAGTCCAGTTGGCGGCCTTCTGGGACATCACAATGCACTTCAATTGCTGTCAGGGCAGCATCCCGGCTAGAGAATGCTGAGAAAGCTGTCGCGAAGGATTCTACCACGGACGCGGGGTCCGAGATTGCGGTCTCATTCTCCTGGAGAACAGGATGGGGGTCCTGCGAGAACTTGCTCCAAATCCTTTTGACTCTTCCACAACTCTACCAGAGGGGTTTTCCCGTTAAGTGAAGAAACGTATACCAGCCAGGAAGAGCGGCGGGCGTGCTTCGAAACAAACCGGAACCTAGCTCTAGCTCGACTAAATTCACTGACATTGAAATCGTTCGGGCGCCAGTTAAAGCGCATGTAGGCATAACGCTTCTGTTTAAGGGCCACCTCAAACTAAGTTGACCACCACGGAAGCGGTCGCCGCGCAAAATGGTCAGACGTTCTAGGAATAGTAGATAAGCCTATGGCATGAGGTTGACGGAGAATAACTCAACAGCCTCATCTAAACTCCTCGACTGAGACAGAGAACTTAGTCATTTCCTTAAGTGCGGACCACCGCGCCCACGCGAAGCACTACCGCAGCTGGCTTTCTGGCGGCAGCGGACCAGAAAATGATATTTGAATGGAAAATTGATCACTAGCATGGATGTCATCGACTACCTCCCCACCACATATGTCAGTGCATCCGGAGAGCCCACAGATAGATTGAGACAGGGAAATGAAGCGGTATTCTTAGCCAAACACGATTTGGACTTATCGTGTGTGGCCTTGGAGCAGGTTACAGACTTCGGATAACAGACTTTGCACGTCTACAGGAGCAAATCATAAGGTCGCAGCGGTGACAGTAGTAGCACCTCTGTGGCAGTGGCACGAATGCATTCACGTGGTAGCGATACCAAACGGTACGCACCCACTGAGAGTGCTCATCACAGTCGAACGTGACGAATAGTGTAAGTGTGGGTCTTGAAGCCTCTCCCTGTTTTCTCATCACGCGTTTGACCCTGACCGCTCCATGGTAGGCCAGCTCTCAGGTGATCTCATCTATGGAGTAGTCCACGAGTTCCCTCGCATTTACCACTCATTTCACAAAGTTCATGGTATAGTGCGTCGTCGCACTCACTGGCATGTCCTCTAGTGTCCGACTGCACTAATCATGGCTGCCTACTAGAGACTCAACGCATTCACCAGAAGGCTCCGGTGCCAGAAACGGGTCACCTTCTCTCTAACAATCACGCTAGCTAGTGCTCTTTGCGAATATGCTGCCATCAATGAAGTGAATAACCGGAAAGCGTTTGAAGCCAGCAGGCTCAAAAAGGCCAGGTACTCTGAATGAGGGTCCCCGAAGTAATCGAGGCCCAGCTGTGCGCATTTGCGATTTTCGTCTGTCTGGGAATTTTTTTTCATTGTGTTAGCCCATCTGGCGACTGCCTACTTGGGCATCAGTTGCCCTACACAACACAGCCTACTAATAGTCTATATTAAAAAAAAACTTATGTAAATAAAAAATAACCGATAAAGAAGGACAAAGGCTAAAAAATAAAACTAGAAAAAGCAAAAAGGCAAGAAGAAAGCGTGCTCCGGTGTCGTGGGTAGGCCCGCCTCCCCTGGCGCAGGAACATGTGACCTACAGAAAGAAACGCACAAAAAAGGTTAAATAAAGTGGAAGAAGCCAATCTCCTCCAAAAACTCCAAGTCCACAAGTCGGTGTTCACGAGTTCAAGAGACAAGCGGTAGTGACCCCGTTCGTCCCGGTATTGGAACATGTAACGTGCGTGGAGATCCGCAACATCACGACGTGCATTAAATGCTGGCGGACCAGCATCCCGGCTCGAGAATGCGGAGAAAGCGGTCGCGAAGGATTTTGCCACGGACGCGGGGTCCGAGACTGTGGTCCCATTTTCCTGGAGAACGGGAGGGCGGTCCTGCGAGAACTGGCCCCGAATCCTTTCGACTCGCCTCCACACCTCTGCTAGAATGCCAAGAGCGGCGGGCGTACTTCGAAATATACCGGAACTTAGCCCTAGCCTGACGACATTCAGCGACAGTGAAATCGTTCGGGCGGCGCTTATAGCGCATGTAGGCATAATGCTTTTGTTTGAAGGACGTCTAACACTTGGCCGACCACCATGAAAGTGGCCAGCGTGAAAAACAGCCAGACGTTCTGGGAATAGTAGTCAGGCCCACAGCGATAAGGTTGCCGGAGAAGAACTCAACGGCCTCATCTACCGACCTAAAATCCTCGACTGAGAGAGAATTCAGTCATTTCCTGAAATGCAGGACACCGCGCACGCGCCAAGCACCACCAAGGTGAGCTCTCAGGCGGCAGTTGCCCTGAAAATGATATTTAAATGGGAAAGTGATCACTACAATGGAGGTCATCGACCACCCCCCAATCAAAATCAGGCTGTGCATCAGAAGATGCACAGAGATAGATCTAGGAAAGAAATTGGAGCGGTTCTCGAGCAGTGATGCGTAAACTCATCCAAATTTAGGAAACGTATCATAAGCTCTTCGATCTGATCGGCAATGACTTGTCCCCTGACATTTATTGAGTAGTCTCTCCACAGAGGGCATCTGTCATTCGATCTCCAAGCAAGAGAAAGGGCCTCGGCATCCATACCACAACGCAGCGGAAGTCCCCTGCATCAAACTCAGTTGACGGTGGAATGTAAGCAGAAATAACGGTATACCTCCTATCCAGGTGAAGCTGCACAGCCACTGCCTGAAAGGAGGTATTTAAAGTAAAAAGAAGAATGTAGACATCATGCCAGGTGTAAACCTCGCATCCCCCAGCCCGGCCCCCATCCCGTGGTGGTGGGGTCGCAAAACTATTATACTCCGGGAGGATGGGCAGGGGGCACGCGCCTAGCATGGTCTCTTGCAGAAAAATAGCTAACGGGGGGGGATCGGACTGAGACAAGACTCCGCAGCTCCTCCCAGTTGGCCCGGAGTCCGCGGCAATTCCATTGAAGGAATATGCCCTCCTGGCCTAGCTCGGCGGAGACCCTCTTCGAAGAGAAGACCCTCACGGGAATGGCCCTATGCTTCCCAGGGACAGAACCCCGGGCGCTGTTGGCCGTACAATGCGCCTAAGGCGCTGTCGACTTCGAGGACTTATTGGGGAGGTTGGATTCGCCATGCGAGTCTTTTCATCCCTCTGCCTCGAAACCTTAGGCGGCCATTGCGGCTTCAGCGGTGAGGGGCCCTCTTTTCGCGAGGATACACCGTCCACGAGCCCCCCAGCCCCCCACTAGGCGTGGGCGAAGGAGCGGAGGCTTCTTTGTTGCTCTCCTCCTTTCGTGGGGCAGCTTTAGGAAACCCTGGAAGATGGCCTGGCGACCAACTTCAGGGGGTGTTGCCTCCTGTGAGTCTAACAACTCAGAATAAGCGCGCGGCCGTTTCGCCTTACGGGAAACACACGCTGGGGGAAAAGGAGAGGGGAGCCCTGGTTTTAGCCGGGGCTGAGTGTGAACCCTTTGTGCCGCCAACTTTACAGGGGAGCACTCGGGTTAAGTAGAGCCCGCAGAAGGGCTCCGAATGGGCGCAGAAACAACCGTGCTAGTTGACCTGGATTGGCCAGGAGCAGAGGGTCTCTTTCTTGGCAAAGAAGAGTAAGACGTTCCAGGCAGAGCCGGGAGGGTGCCAGGACCAAGTCCTTAGCTTTGCAGAATGAGAGACGATCCTGGGCCTGAACGGCCAGGATTTTTTTCTCAGGGAGATATGCAAAACATTGCTTCGAAGAAGCGGGGTGCGGTTCTCCCTGATTGACACACTTGGCCACACACGATTTGGACTTATCGTGTGTGGCCTTGGAGCAATTAACACAGACTTCGGGTGACCTCGACTTCGCACTTTTAACTGAGCGATTCGCATGGCCGAAGCGGTGAAAATAATAGCACCTCCGATTCAGTGGCACCAATGCCTTCACATGGTTGGTACCAACCGGCACGCACCGACTCAGGAGCTTTTCACAGTCGAACGTGACGAAAAGTGTAGTGGTGGATCTCGAGGCCTCTCCCTGTTTTCTCACTCGACCTTGACCACCCCTTATCGGCCAGCTCTAGAATGATATCTTCTATGTAGTAGTCCACGAGTTCCCTCGCATAAACTACTCCTTTCACAAAGTTCATGGTAGAGTGCGGCGTCACACTCACCAGGGTGCCATCAAGTGTCCTAAGAGCACTTATCTTGGATGCCTCGGTGGGACCCGCCGCATTCGGCAGAAGCTCCCATCCGAGAAACGGGTCAACTTCGGCTATTTTTCTATCATAACAGCTAAAACTCTCCTCTGCTGGATCATGTTGCCCTTGGCCAACATGGTGCCATCAGTGGAGCTATTAACAAGGAAGCGTTTGAAGCCAGCGGGTTCGAAAACGCTATGTAATCTTTAAATAAGAGGCCCCGACGTAATCGAGGCTCTGCTCTGCGCAATTTTGGTCTTATTTTTGAATTCCTTGGCCAGGTGAGCACCGGGTCCGGACGTGCCGATCTTGGCTTGGTCGCGTTCAAGGGTGTTAGCGGCCTCGTCCGTCCCCGCAGCCCCCGTGGAGGGAGAATAGCCCCGAGTCTTTTTTTGTCTTTTTTTATTAGTCCTTTTCTTTTTAGGAGAGGAGGGCGGAGAATAGACCCGCCTCCCCCCATCTCCCAGCAGGACCCGCCAGGCCAGATTAGCCAGCCTCTGCAAGGTCCTTCGCCGAGATGGTGAAGGTCCCAGCAGTCGTGGGGGCACCGACAGGAGGAGAAGAACCCTCCCCTCCTTGTGCTCTCTTAGCAGCCCGACTCTTCTGGCGAGAGCCCCGCACACGAGCAGACTCTGGCTCTGTGTTTGATGCCGAGCCCGAATCTGCCCTATGGAAGGCCGCACCTTCTGAGGCTGGGCTGTGTCAGGCAGTATGTCTATCTCAGGGAAGGGGGCTCCATTTGGCCATCCCCCCAGGCCATCACAGGTCATGTCAGCCTCGTCCATGTTTTTTTGGAGGGCATAGGCCTTCACCCCCGCTAGATTCAATATTCAGGCCAGCAGGTCTTTAGAGGCAAGCGGCCGATGGGGCCTTTCTTCCCTCTCCCCCCTAAGGGGTTCTGCTCTACCGAGCCGCTTCAACGGGGACTGGCCGGCTATGGGCTGCCTGCTGGCTTTCCTGGCATTCCCCTGTGAAAGCAAAGGCGGGACTGCCAGATTTGAGCTGGAGTCACATGGTGACTTTAAGGAAGAAGGTGAGGTGGCGCCTCCTGCACTCGTAGGTACTGGAGAGGACTAAGCCTCCTCTCCGGTTGAATAGTTATGGAGGGTCCCCTTTGGAAACCACAGGGGCGGGGGGAACCTCCAATTTTTCTGTAAAGCTGCCTGTGGGCGGCCCCATCGTTCATAAATGGGAAATGGCGAGAGATTTTGTTTTTTTTTAAGTTATTATCATTGTGCATGGTGATCCTTTTTTACGGGATGCAAACGCTTATCACCCATCGCAGTGTCCCGCTCTGCGAAGGGTGAGTACAGGCCTGGCAGAGCCAGGTGCCACCATTTCGGACCACCCCTCCCGCCTGGTGGTCTGGCAGTTCCTCAGTATGGCGGCTCCACCTTGGACGCGGCGTAAAATGGATAGTGTTTGAAAATTAGAAAGGAAGAGGAGGTGAGGAAGATATGGGTGGGGATAAAGCAGGTTATTAAAAAACTTATCATCCCAAAATGGAGCTTAGGGGTGATGGATCAGTGTCCCCGCCCCCCTCAGCCCCGATTCGGGATAGTTGGCTGAGAAAGTCAGCATCTACCCTGGGAAATTAGAGGCTGACCAGAGAAAGTTTGTGGGAGAGGTTGTATGAAACGCTAGGAAACAGAAGGGGGAGGGGAGTGTTCTGAAGGAAGGAGAAGAGGCTAAGCTGGGGTCAGGTGGGGTGCTGAGTTCCGTCAACACGGTGGCCAGGATGGCAAATCGCCGCGCCTCTTACGGGGCGCGGATGAAAGGGAGGCAAGGACGCGGGATCCTTGTAAACTCACGAATGCACGAATAAAGGCCGTTAGGGGGCACGGACCGACTGGCCTTCCATCCCTTCTTCCTCTAAATGGGATGGCTCTATCGAGCCTCTCCACCGTGAGCGGTCAATATTGGAACGCCTGCGTGCTTTCTTGGCAGTCCCTTGTGAAACAAAGGAGGGACTGCTACTGGAAAGAGGAAGTGCCCAAGGGTGCCTCCAGAGAAGGGGTGAGGGGGAATCCACCGGCCCCTTAGGCCTAGGAGAGGAGTAACTCTTCTTTGGTAGAAGAAATTTGGACGTTACCCTGAGAAAGCACATGGTAGGGGGGATGGGGACCTTTTCTCAGTTGCCCGAGAGCGGCTCCGACGGTGGAACAGGGAAGTGGAGAAGTTTTTCTTGTGCCTTACATCATTGGGCATGGTGACCCACTTAGTATCACTGGACGCAAACGTTAATCACCCCACGCAGTAGCCCGCTCTATGAGGGCTGAATATGGGGCCAGTAAAGCCAGCTATCGCCATTTGAGGTCAGGCCTCCCACCCAGTGGTCAGGCAGCCCATCAGCATGGCGGCGCTACCTTAGGCTGGGCTTAAAAGTAATAGTCCATGAAAAGAAAGAGAAAGGTTATGTAAGGAAGGTAAGGGGGGGGGGCAGGTTTTTAAAAAATAAAATCAAAATCGGAGTTCAGGTGTGAAGGGGCGTTGTCCCCTCCACTTACAACCCCGATCCGGGATGGTTAGGCGAAACGAAGCTGGTCTGTCTCTACCCTGTGAAATAAGAGGCCGAAAAGAGAAAGTTGTTGAGAGAAGTTGTATGGAAAGTGAGGAAGCAGGGTAAAAAATACACGGTGTAAACAAAGATTTTGCTTTGCGATAGCACAAAATTTCTATTCTTATAAAATAAGAGACTTGGAATGGCTTGCTTTGTGGAGTCGTTGAATGCACTTGGAGTTAATATAATTAAGAAGAGAATCTCGAACATTACTTTAAAATATGATTTTGCTAGCATAAGTGTTGTTATAAATAATTATTTACCCATATCTTCTCTTCCTTTTCTGCCCCTTATATCCAACCTTTTCATTTTTAACTAACCTCAACTGGATTTTAAGGTCTTTGCTAGTTCTTAGTTCTCTACCTCTGTTCACTTCGTTTCTGGCAAAGATACCTTGATGGTTTTCGGCTCTTAGCCTTAAGTAAATAATAACCATGGAAATTAATAAAAATACGAAAAAAATAACTACATATGACAACTTGTTTTCGCCATGCGAGAGGTTATGAGAAGAAATACATGATGCCATTAGTTATTAGGACCAACCTCCAATTAGGACCTGTTTCACCAAACCGATTCAAACTTACCTCAGAAAAATATTTACGGTTTATGTTCTATTAATAGGACCCTGCAATTATTGGGTCTGAAATGCGTGGGAGCAGCAAATGTGCCCAGACTCAGCCACGGCCTTCGGGTAACTGTGTCGATCACACACTACAAGAGGCTGGACGTTGGAGCAATTTCTAGTTATTTACTTTCTTCATTTCATTTGTCGTTATTGGTATTATCATTTAATCAAATTTATATTCAGTATGAATAGTTATAGGTTTCTAATGCCTGTCACAGAGTCCAAAATATTGTAGGATACAAGCTAGAAGTTTTACATACCAAGTTTGTCTCCTAATAGTTTGAGGGTACGACTAATCTATTTTCGTTTCTGCTATTAGTTTTTAATTTTTTACGAATAATTAAAAATATTAAGGGATCAAACATACAAACATCCATTGTATATCACGTATCATGTGATTTTCCCTTATATTACACACAAAAATGCCTGTGCCCCCTCCTAATAGAAAAACACTTGCCTCTCAATCGATAAAAACTTACACCTCGTTCGTTATTAAAAAGGTTTCTTGAACCAAATTTTTTTTTTGGGGGGGGTTAAGGATGGTGGCCTAGTTGATGAGCGTCGTGGTTCTGATAACGAATTGCACTTGATGACACAGGTTCGAGTCCAACTCCTTTATTCACCTTGATATAGCGGCTAAAATAGTTTCTTAATTTTCTCCTTTCTAAAATTGCCATTTTCTTTCTTAAACTTTTAAGTGTTCACGTAATATATTCCTCAGAGTTTTAACGGGTTTGAGAAACCAGTTTTCCTTTCCTCGGGCGATTAACTACAAAAACGCTTAAGACAAAAAGGAATGAATATTTTGGGTCAATTTGTGTGTTTATTTTTACTAGTATTCACTGATGATCTTTACTAGCTTAGTTTAAAAATAATACCCCAAACAACTTGCCTAAAAACCACACACCAAAATAACTAAAAAAAAACAAACCACTAAACACTAATTTACCTCCTATTCCTTATAAATAACGTTTAAGGCGTCCTTATCTTTACTTTGTCAATTGGTGTAGTGTTCTTGAATGCTAGTTGAAGTGTTTATCTCGACCCATTTTAGGTTCAGCTGTTAATTGTTTTTCTTTACCTCGAGGAGAATCTATTCGACTTGGCACAGTGATAACGAGTTCCGAAATTGGAGTTTGAGGTATTTCAGACCTTTGTAGGCAGAGATGCAAGAGTTTCGTTTATTTTTAAACTTTCTTTGCAGGTTTATTCTCTTAAAATCTATTGTTTAGCTCTTCATAGACATGAGGCATGAGTATTTGACCCGAGGCCGTTTAATACCACTTTCTTCTATTCCTTTGTTAGTGGTGGGCTGGTAGCACGCCATAGCCCATGAACAGGTAAGTCGATTTCATTGGATAGGAATCTTTGATTTTTTTTTATTTTACCAAAACACTTATTTGGGTATTTTAAACATTTCATCCTTTCGTTATGTCGTCAACCAACGAGGGCATTCGCTAACTATGCCAAAAATAACGACACGAGATCTTTGCACACAACGTTGGAAAAGAGGATCGTTATAGAAGTGGTAGAACGAGATGTGAAGATGTGTAGATCCTGGTTCGTCAAAGACGACTTGGGATTTAGAGACTTTTTATTTAAACAAAAAACCAACGAGGGCATCTGCAGAAAGAGAAATGACGAGAGAATGTTCGGAAAATATTCAACTGCAGATTCTCCAACAGGATACGTGATCGAGAACGAAAGCGATTCTCCAGATGTCAGCGTCAGCATGCCTTTAAAACCTGGAAGGCACGCAACTCTCCCAAAACACAACCTGTTTCGCGGTGAAATCAGGATCCTTTTTGGTGTTCATAAATATGAATTTAAGGGTAAAAATGTGTGGAAGAAAAATAGCCCGAGTAGTTAAAAGGAGACTACAAGAAACGATAGGGACGGGAGTGGGCGCGCAATTCTCCTAACTCCTCCTGGTGGGGTCTAAACTCGTGTATCGTGCTCCCGGAACTTACACTCTGACGTTCGTAAAGGAAGCGACGTTTTATGATGCAGGGTGTTGCAAGTGTGAAGAAGAGAAAGCGGGTCTCTTTTGCGCCACCTTCATCTTCCAGTCTCAAATCACGCACTGCAAGGTTCAATGTGTGTGCGTGTGTGGTGGTGGTGGTGTGTGTATGTGTGTGTGTGGGGGGGGGGTCTCTAACCCCTGGTTGTCTTAGGTTTTTATCTCGTAGTGGTTATTCCTATGGTTCGCTATTCCTCGGGGCTTAGCCGAGCAGAAACGTACCGTTTTCCAGTTACAGGAAAGTTAAGGCACATCGGGGGTCTTTAGTAAGTGGACGGAGTTTCGATTAGAGTCGCCTTCACAGCGCCTCCTATGCGGTGTAGTAGTTAGTAGTAGCAGTTCGCCAACCTGCCTTTATCCAGGCGGATTTTCCATCCTGTGCAGATACGCGTGGTTCAGATTCTGCGTTGAATGGTAGGCCCCACCGAGAAGTAAAAAGCCTCATGAAAGGACAATAGATAAGTAGCAAAACGTAGGATTATTTATCTATTCTGTCGACCAGATTAATCAAAAAATGGTTCTTTGCGTCTCGCGTTCGCTCTCTTTTTAACAACCATCTTAAAACCATTCTGCGGAAAAGGTAGTCTTCATAGAACTATTTGATTTCCTTCTATCATTTAGAGGAGCAAAACTCCTGTAATTTTGTGTATAAGAATTAAACTTTTTTTTATTCAGGACGCTCAACAGCAGACTCCCTACAAGGGCATAGCGAAGTCGAATTAATCATAGTAATTAGGCTATACTAAAAACAAAGAAAAACCACAAGCTAAAACACAAAGAAAATAAAAAAGCTAACTATAACAAAACAAAGATGGACTTGTTCGGAGGAGATTCTCCGTCTAACGCCGCTAGAGCCTGCACTAGGGTTGCTATATAACTGGAATTTTGAAAACCGATTTTCACAGACAATTTTTTAAAGCCGGTGTTAACCGTTTTTAAACGAAAATATAAAAAAAACAAGTGGGGGTTAATCAAAAATAAAACTAACATCCTTTATTGATGTAATGGAAATATAGGTATAAGCTAATGCATCCATAACAAAATGTATACATTTTTCAAAAAATGGGTTTTTTTACTGAAAACCTAATAAAAATTTACCCACAAGAAAAAAATGCACGTATAACTTTAAAGACATTCTTTTTTTATAAAGTAGCAGCGCAAAAAGCAAAGGTATTTAATGTATTCTCGTCCATTCTACGAGTAACACCTATGTACTTTGGACAAAAAAATAACCTGCTGCTGAAAACGGTCTCTCACTTCAACGCTCGTTATCTTTATCGTGAGAAGTGCATCAAACAAAAGTTGCAAATTGTCAGGTTTTTTGATGAGTAGCTTCATAAAAAAACGGCAAGCTTTCTTAGTTAGCCATTTTTTTCAGTTCTTTCATGTACTCAGACATTAGTTGCCATCCTTCGCTTGACAATTAATACTATCTTGTATCTCATGACCCCATGCCACTGCCGCTGGGAAATCATCTTCAGTTTCAATATTTTTATTTGGAAAAAGTCTGTTCTAAAGACAATTTTTAAAACCCTTCGTTTTTTTATATTTCGATTTACGGGTTTTTATGAAATCTTAAAAAATTGGTCTTCACTGGTTTTAAAAAGCCGTTTTGCTGCACTAGCCTGCACCCAACAGAAAGAAGAACAGGTCAATTCACTAAAATGGAAGAGGCCAGGCTCCTCAAAAAATTCAGTCGAAAAGACTAGACAAACCCATGCCGAATTCAAGGGAGAAGGGGTAGCGACCCGCTCGTCCCGGTTTCGGGACAGGTAACGTGTACAGAGAGCACATAGACTGGAAGACAAGATTGTGTCTGAGGATATGGTGGACCACACAGTGGTCGCAAAAAGGTGCAGCGAGAGCTACACCAAATGGAGGTGCTTGAAGCGAGTGTGCAAAATTCGAGAACGAAGGAGAGCAACCCGATACCTCTGAAGGATTGGGGAATAGGTTCACGGGAAGAATCACGGCACGAGAGCGCAACTAAGTTCCCATCGGCCATCTACTACCTTCTTGCAATGAGGCTCGGAGGGTTGACCTGATTCTTGCCATGTAGTCAGTGTGTGGAAGGGCGAAACGTTGCTCTGGTCGCCGAGTTACGTCGGCCTCTTTGGCACTCTCATCGGCGAGCAATCCCCACATTTGAAAGAACCGAACAGGAAATAAACTAGACACGCGCCCGACTCGCGGACAGTCTGGACATCATTGATACAGCAATCAGGCGGTGAAGAGATTCCAATGCCCCGAAAGCACTCAGGGCCCCTCGAGTAGGTATAGCGCGGCTCCGAGTCGCCCGGTGTTTCCTTGGGCGTAAGAATAGGAGCCGAAGCTGCTTTGCTTGTGTGGGCCTCTTAGGTGGTAGCATCAAGAACCCTGAAAGACAGCCTCAACATTGATAGTTTTCCTCCTGTTTGTGTGTGGAAGTGCAAGTCGTTTCGCCTTACGGGAAACAGCCACGCAGGTAGAAAGAGAGGATGTAGGGAGCCTTAGTTTTAGCAAAGGCAAGGTGTGAACCTTTTGTGTCCAGCTCTATCAGTGTGGGGGGGGGGGAGAACATGTAGAAGTGTTCCGAATGGGCACGGATGCAACCGTGCCCAGTTCACGAGAGGCCTCCAAATGGCCATCACCCCCAAGCTGTCAGGTGTTCTCACCGGGGAGTCATAGGATCTATGGCCCATCACGATCGCCACTGGGTCCGACATGACGACCCTCATTAGTAAGAAAGGGCAAGTGGACATGCCGACTCACCTCAACTTGGCAAACCTCGGATCGATGAGGGGAGGAGGGGGCAAGGCCCAAGGACGATGAAGCTTCTTACCCCCTAAATGGTTTTTGGTAGGTTAGCTGCAAGTGGAAAATCTCGCGGAGGCAATTCTGCTAATAGGAATAAGGGGTGAAACACCCGAGAATGGAAAAGCACCCTCTCCCTTATAAGGGGTTTGGAAGGGCCTCTTAAATTGTCCCCTCCTGAAATTTTCCCCAGCAGGGGGAAAATTTCCATTGGCAAACTTTGGCCGAGTTAACATTTTAATTCCTTTCTCAGTCGCAAATTTGTGCAAAGTTAACATTTTACTTCTTTTTCCATTGACTAACTTGAACAGAGTTTAACAAGTTACAGATTTGTTTGGCCAAACCTCACTCGTACCCCGATTCAAAACCGCCCCGATATTCAAACTACTTTAATTTCCAGCTTTTCAAAGGTGTCAAGTGAACTTCACAGTAGGCAGCAGAAGCACCGTGCCAATTATTTTGTCCGCCTCATTGGGATTTTGAGGGCACTGTCCGGGATTCACAATTCTGTATTCGTTTGCGGAGGAGGGAGGGTGCGGGGTAGTTACGGTTCTTTTAAATTTGATCTTGCTCAAATTAAAAGAACTTGCATAGGTTATTGCTTATAAGCAAGAAACGAAAACCAACGTGGTTATCTACAAAGTTTTAAAGATGTTTCTAAAACTGGTGAAGTTAGGGGAAGTGAAAATGTGGAAAGTATAGAATCCCAAATGTGGGAACGGAGAAGAGAAGGGCGCTTTCCTCCGGGTTACCATTGGGGCTGGGGTATAACCCATGTTACACTCCTCACTTACTTATAGGGTACTTATCTCAAGTAGCCGAAAGAGGAGATTACTTGGGGGAGTCGGATGTGAAAAGTACGCAATTCTCCTAAACCTTCCACCTTCGCAATTATTTTTTTTTTAAATTTTGAGAGCCCTCTGGTGACTGCATACTAGGGCAAAAGTCGCCGTACTCGAACAAGAGCCTAGTACTAGGCTAGATTAAAAAAAAAACAAATAATGTGTAGATAACAAATAAAGATAAAAATAAAAAGGCAAAAAAAAAAAGGAAACGCGTTCCGCTTTGGGGGTAGGCCCCCTTTCCCCGCCGCAGGAACACACAACCTACAAAAAACGGTCAAAGTGGAGGAGGGTAGCCTCCTCCAAAATATCCTATAGTCCACAAGTCTGTGTGCACGAGCCAGTGCAGGGTACAAGGGACAAGCGGTAGCAACCTTGCTCGTCCCGGTACCAAGAAAAGTAACGCGCGCGAAGATCACCCAGACTGAAACATTCAGCAAGAATGTGCCGAAGCGTCTGGAAGACAAGGCAGTCATCACAATAAGGTGCAGGCGAGCGATCCATCAAATGGCGGTGTGTCCCGTGAGGAGGTCCAATTCGGAGACGACAGAAAGCAACCTGAAGCCGTCGCGGCAGTGGCGATAGGTCCATGCGAAGAGTCGCGGTGCATTGGCATGCAAATTGAAGTTCCCCTCGACCGTCTCCCATCCTGGAGAGCAGCCCGTATTGCTCCCATGTAATCGGTGTGAGGAAGAGTGAAATGCAGATGTGGTCGCCCAGACGTCGAGGAATCTTTAGTGCAGTTATTCCCCGAAATTCCTACATGTCGAGCAACCCAGCAGAAGATAATCTTGACAACCGCCTGGCTTGCCAAAACCGTGGCGTCACGGACATAACTAACAAGGAGGTGCGGAGATTCCAATACCTGGAGAGCACTCGGGGCGCTTTGTGAGTCGCTATAAATCACACTCGTGTCTCCAAACCAGGCATCTCGTGTTATCTCCCGTACCGAGTGGTGTATTGCAACCAACTCGGCCGTGAAGACGGATGCAGTGCCTGAAAGAGCCCCGCCGACTTCAAACAGAGGCGTGGAAACAGACCCGTTTTTGGAACTTGCAGCCATCCGTATACACTGGCACGGTTTCAGTGTGACACGAAGTGTACTCCAAGAACCAAAGGAGACCACCGACTCGAGAGCTATATCAAGCTCTCAAAGGACTTTCCTAGCCCTAAACCCAAAGGGCTTAGGGTATGACTGGCGTCTCTTGGCGGCGTATATGCACCGTCGAGATCAGCTGCGAATGCAATGAGAGCTCTTGGTGACTGAAGGAGGCACCGGGCTTGGGCGTACAGGCGAATAATGCACTGAGCACGGCGCATGGATAATGGCATCTCTCCAAAATAAAAAAATAGGCTCGTGATAAGGGACGTGCGGAAGGCACAGGTCGCCAGGCGAAGGCCGGTATGTTGGATCCTTTCCACCTTCCGCAATACACAGTTGGCTACTGATGCATAATACTCGCATCCAGGGTCGAGCTTCAAACGAAGAAAGGATCGATAAAAAAGTAAGGCAGTAGCCCTATCTGGCCAACAGGTGGCAAAAGTTAAGGAGAGGAAAATTTCCATGGCGCGGTTAAGAGAGACCCCAAGGCTGCGAATATGAGCCTTCTAGGTGAGGCGTCGGTCAAATAAAAGACCAAGGAAACGGTGCGAGTCTATCACTTCCAGGCGAACCCCCATTTAGAAACAAGCCTAGGTCGTGGTGGAGCCGTGGATGGCGGCAGAAGTGCACCACCTTAGTTCCTGCAAGGAAAGCCGAAGCCTATGCGCTTTGGCACACCGAGCGAGGCGGTTCAATGCCTGTTGGAGTCGAAGCTCCAGAGTTGAGATCTGGGCCGCGCCAAAAGAGATCGAAAGGTCGTCCACGTAGGGCGTAGCGAGAATATTTTCCGGCAGCACCAAGGTGATTTCATTGATGCTCAGGGCAAAGAATTTGACACCGACTTCCTGATTCATTAAGCCAGAGAGGGCTCCGCCCACCCGTACGTGAAATCGACGATCTCTCAAAAATTTAGATATGAAGATTGGGAGGTGTACCTTCGCTCCCATCGTGTGGAGATTCTCCAATGATACCGTATCACCATGAGGTATCTTAGGCCTTCTCTTGATCGAAAAACACAGTGACGTAGTTCTGTATACGAAGGTAGGTCTCACAGACGGCATTTTACCGTCGGAGCATAACGTCCGATGTGGAATAGTACTTGCGGAAGCCGCCCTGTGCAGAAAACGGATGGACTCTGCTGTCCATAAAAAAAGCTTATTTAACAATTACCAATTTCTCAATTAACTTGCACATGTGAAAATCAGCGGTTCGGCGGAATCAGGCAGGGGTAGTGATTTCTCTCCGGTTTGCGGAAAGCGAGCACAGTAACGACTTTTCAGCATTCTTGGAGGATACCCTTTACCCAAATCCTATTGAACAAATCTAACAGATGCTATGCCTCGCTCACCCATGTGTCGAAGCATGGCGTATGGGACATTGTCCGAGCCAGGGGCAATGTTCACGCACGAAGCGAGAGCGGAGCAACTCACTCAAAGTAAGCCTGTTGTTGAAGAATTCTACGCCTCTGTAGGTAAAGGCCAGTCGTCGGCATTCCGCAACATCACGGTGAAAATTGCATGCTGGCGGAACAGCAACCCGGATAGAGAATGCAGAAAAAGAGGTCGCAAAGGATTCTGCCACGGATGCAGGGTCTGAGAGTTAACTCGTATTCTCTTGGAGAACAGGAGGGGGATCCTGCGAGAACCTGGCTCGCAAGGAAAAGCGGCAGGCTTTTTTCGAAACATACTGGAACAAAGCCTAAGCTCGACGAAATTCACCGAGAGTGAAATCGTTGGACGGCGCCCATAGCGCATGTAAGCATAACGCTTCTGTTTGAGGGCCATTTCACACTTGGTTATCCACCACGGAAACGGACGGTGGGCAAAATAGCCAGATGTTCTAGGAATTTCAATTAAGCCTATGGCGATGAGGTTACCGTAGTAGAACTTAACGGCCTCATCCACCGACCTAAACTCCTCGATTGAGAGACCAATCAGTCATTTCTTTAAATTCGGACCACCGCGCCCGGGCCAAGCACCACTTAGCCGGGCTCTCAGACGGTAGTGGCACAGAAAATGATATTTGAATGGGATAATGATCAGGACCATGGGGATTATCGACAGTTTCCCACCAAAAATCAGGGTGTGCATCCAGAGAGCACAGAGATAGATTGGGACAGGAAAATGAAGCAGTTGTCGGGCAGTGATGCGTAAACTTATCCACATTTAGGATACCTATCTCCAGCACGTGAATCAGGTTGGCAAGGAACTGACCACTGGGAGTGATTAAGTAGTCTCCCCAGATGGGGTATCTACAGTTCAGAGTCCTGAGGAATGGAAAGGGCCTCGATAACCGTACCACACGCAGCAGAAGTCCCCCAGGTCAAAGTCGGCTGACGGTAGAATGTATGCAGAAATAACAATATACCTCCTATCCAGGTGCAGTTGCACAGCTACCACCTTAAAGGAGGTATCTAAAGCAGAAAGAATTACAGAGACATCATGCCGGGTGTAAATTGCGCATCCTCCCGCCCAGCCCCCCCCCCTCCGATGGCCCTAGCGTTGCAAAAGCCTTATACCCCGAGAAGGTGAGCAGGGAGCACCCGCCTAGCATGGTCAGCAAAACTATATCCAAGGAGAAACGGGAGGAGACGAGCCTTGCATCTCCCCCCAGTTGTCCCGGATTCGGCGTAAATTCCATTGAATGAATATGCCATCCAGGCCTAGCTTTAGAGGAGATGATGTGGCCATCTTCGAAGAGAAGACCATCACAGGAATGGCCGTACGCTTGCCGGAGTCAGAACTCGGAGCGCTTTTGGCCTGAAAATACGCTGAAGGCGCTGTCGCCTTCGAAGACCTATCGTGGAAGATTGGGCTCGCCATGCGAGTCCTTTCCTCGCTCCGCCTCGAAACATTAGGCAGGCGGGCGTCCCTCTCTTTGGAGGATCCACTGCCTTCGTGTCACCCCACCATAGCTCTGTGTGTATGTAGGTGCCGAAGCTCTTTTGGTGCTGTTGTCCTTTCGGGGGGCAGCTTCAGGATCCCCGGAAGATGGCCTTACAACCAACTAGAGGGATGTTGCCTCCTGTGAGTCCAACGACGACTGTTTAGGCGCGCGGCCGTTTTGCCCTACGGGAAACAGTCATGCTGGAGGAAGGGAGGGAAGCCCTGGCTTTTGTCGGGGCTTGTTGTCAACCCTTTGTGCCGCCAGCTTTGCCAGTGGAGGCCACGGGTGGGCATAACACGAAGAATGGTTCCGAATAAAATAGGACGTCCTAGGCAGCGCGGGCGCACCAAGAGCAAGTCATTAGCCTCGGGAGATGAGAGACCATCGTGGGACAAAACGGCCAGGATTTCCTTCTCAAGGATATACGCACAAAATTGCTTCGAAAAATGTGGGGGTGGAGCTATCCGCAATTGACACACCTTGCCACACACGATTTGGCCTTATCGTGTGTGGCCTTGGAGCAACTTACACAGACTTTGGGTAACTCCGACTCAGCACGTCTACAGGAGCGATTTGTAAGGCAAAGGTGGCAGTAGTAGCACCTCCGCGGCAGGGCTATGAATGCCTTCACGGGGTAGTAATACCAACCAGCCCACACCGACTAGGAGCTTGTCACACTCGAACGTAACGAGTAGCGTCACGTTCAACATTGACCGCCCCATGGTCGGCCAGCTCTAAGGTAATGTCATCCATGGAGTAGTCCACGAGTTCCCTTGCATAAACCATTGCTTTCACGCAGTTCATAGTAGAGTGCGGCGTCACACTCACCGACGGGCCCTCAAGTGTTCGAAGGACACTAATCATGGGCACCTCAGAGGGATTTTACGCATTCGCCAGAGGTCTCCCGTCCAAGTAACGGGTCAACTTCCTCTCTCTACTAATCACGCGAGCTAGTGCTCTTATTTGATGGAAGATGTTGCTTTTGGCCAACATGCTACCCTCAGTGGAGCGAATTACGAGAAACAGTTTGAAGCCAGCAGGTTCCAACGTAATAATGGCTCTCCTTTGCGCACTTTTGTTTTTTGTCTGGGGACTACCTGGGGAAGCACTGGAGCAGAACGTGCCGAACTTTGCTTAGTCGCATACCGAAACGGCAGCGGCCCCGTCCGTGCCCGTGGATGCACCGTAGTGAGGAGTCCTTAGATTTTTTTTCTTATGGTTTAGTTTCTTTTTAGGACAGGAGGGTGGGTTATAAACCCGTATTTCCTCCCCCTCCCACCGGAAGGAGCCCCTAGGCCAGAACGACCAGCCTCAGCGTGTCCTTCTCTGAAATGGATAATGTCATTGCTGTCACAGGGGGACCAAACATGGGGGGGGGGGAGATCCCTCCTCTCCTTGTGATGCCTCGGGGTCGTCTAAAGAGGAGCTTAGGCAGGGACGGACACGGATTATGTGCTTAGCACTGAGCCCATGTTCGACCCCATGGAAGATAAGATCGTACCGTCTGGGGCTGGGGCTGCTCAGGGACAATGTCAATCTCGGAGGGAAGGGGGGCTCCATTGGCATCTCTAACCAAGACATTGATTGAAGATCCCATTCGAGGTACCTTAAATCGTCTCGTCTTGGGGAGGCAAACCGACATCTGTCGAGTAAGAGGGGTGCAGGTACGCAGGCCCAATGTAAAGTCAGAATGCAAGGGTCCACGAGTGTAGGACCTCAGTGGGCACGGACCAAGGTGCCCTGCCATCCTTAGCACCCCTGAGAGGGTTGGTCCTAGCGAGCCGCTCCCACTGGGAGCGGTCAATATTGGGCGACCTGCGTGCTTTCTTGCGGTTCCCTGTGAAAGAAAAAGAGGGAAGCGCCCAAGGGCGCCTCAGGAGAACGGAAATCCCCTGCACCTGTAGACCTAGGAGAGGAGTAAGCCTCTTCTCCGGTTAAAGAAATTTGGAGGGTCCCCTGAGAAACCACAGGGATGGTGGACCTCCATTTTTTTCCGTGGAGCTGTCCTAAGGCGGCTCCGACAATGTTATGGAGAAAGGTACAAGGGGAGTATTTTTGCATAACTCATCATTGGGTATGGTGACACTATTTGCATCACCGGACGCATACGCTAATCACCCCACACAGTAGCCCGCTCTGCAAGGGATAAACACAGTGCCGAGATTTTTTTTTTATGAAGGGGCTATCTGGCGACTGCCGACTAAGGCATAAGTTGCCGTAAACAAACAGCCTAGTTCTAGGCTACTTTAAAAAATTGAACAGGAAACAATAAAAAGAAATAACAATAACAAAGCAATAACTAAAACAATAGCAAAAACAACAACAATTAAACCGGGTTAAATGAAAGGGAGAAGGCCGGCCTCCCCCCAAAAGTCAATAAGTCACCAGTCAAAGTACACGCACTCGTCCCGAGTACAAGGGACAGGCGGTAGCTACCCCGCCCATCCCGGTACCGGGACAGGTGTCGTGCGCGGAGATAACCCAAACTGGGACATTCGACAAGAATGTGCCGAACAGTCTGTGAGACGACGCAGTCGTTGCACGAGTGTGGCCGATTCGGAGACGAAAGAAAGCAACCTGAAGCCGCCACGGCGTTGAAGGATAGGTCCATGGGAACAGTCGCGGCGCAATGGCACGCAACTTTAAGTTCCCTTCGACCGTCTCCCATCTTCTTTGCCAAGCAGTCCGAAGAGCTGCCCGTATTCCTGCCATGTAGTCAGTGTGAGGAAGAGCGAAACGCTGGTCCGGTCGCAGAGTCCTCGCGGAATCTTTGGCGCCCTCATCGGCGCGCTCATTCCCCGCAATTCCTACATGTCCAGGAACCCAGCAGAAGATAATCTCGACATCTGGCCTGCTCGCCAAAGCGGTGGCGTCATGGATTTCGCGAACCAGGGGATGCGAAGATTCCAATGCCCCGAGAGCACTTAGGGCGCTTTGTGAGTCGCTATAGATTACAATCCGGTCTCCGAACCGGGCACGTCGCGTAATCTCCCGTACCGAGTGGTGTATTGCCACCAGCTCGGCCGTGAAGACAGACGCAGCGCCTGGTAGAGCACCGCTGACTTCAAACAGAGGGGATACGGCGTGGAAGCCGACCCCCTCTCGGGACTTGGAGCCATCCGTATACAATGACACGGTACCAGCGTGACACGATGTGTGCTCCAAAAAGGTCGAACGCAATACTCCCGGCACAGTACAAGCTTTGGGAGTAGAGGCGTGGCGACAAATAGCCAAATGTGGTACCCTCCAGGGTGGCGCTTTGGGCAGAACCAGGGGCGCCACCAGCCCGAGAGCTATATCTACCTCTCGAAGGAGTTTCCTGTCCCTAAACCCAAAAGGCTTAGGGTATGACTGGCGTCTCTCGGCAGCATAGGCACAAACGAGATCAGCTGCGGATGCAGTGAGAGCTGTTGGCGACTGAGGGAGGCGCCGGGCTCGCGCGTGCAGGCGAGTGATGCACTGCACGCGGCGCAGAGCGAGTGGCATCTCCCCAGCATCGACCAACAGGCTCTCAATGGGGAAAGTGCGGAAGGCACCGGTCGCAAGGCGAAGGCCGGTGTGGTGGATCGAATCCACCTTCCGCAATAAACGCTCGGCTGCGGATGCATAAACTCGCATCCGTAGACGAGCTTCGAGCGAACAAAGGATCGATAAAAAAGTAAGGCAGTAGCCCTATCAGCGCACCAAGCGCTGAACGTCACGGAACGGAGAATGTCCATGACGTGGGTACAAGAGACCCTAAGGCTGCGAATATGAGCCTCCCAGGTGAGGCGTCGGTCGAATACAAGACCAAGGAAACGGTGCGACTCAACCACATCCAGGCGCACCCCATTAATAAACAAATCTGGGTCGGGATGAAGCCGTGGATGGTGGCAAAAGTGCACCACCTTGGTCTTGGCCAAAGAAAACCGAAACCTGTGCGCTTCAGCATAGTGAGAGACGTGGTTCAATGCCTGTTGGAGTCGATGCTCCAGAGTTGGCATCTGGGCCGCGCCAAAAGAGATCGAAAGGTCGTCCACGTAGAGCGTAGCGAGAACATCTTCCGGCAGCACCGAGGTGATGCCGTTGATGTTCAGGGCAAAGAGTGTGACACTGAGGACACTTCCCTGCGGGACACCCTCTTCCTGCTCCTTTGGGCTGGAGAGGGCTCCCCCCACCCGTAGGCGGAATCGACGATCTCGCAAAAATTCAGATATAAACATTGGGAGGCGTCCCCTCGCCCCCATCGTGTGGAAAGTCTTCATGATACCGTATCGCCATGCGGTATCATAGGCCTTTTCCAGATCAAAAAACACCATGTCGTAGTGCTGTCTACGAAGGAAAGCCTTGCAGACGGCATTTTTCCAGTCGGAGCAGAGCATCCGACGTGGAGTGGAACTTACGGAAGCCGCACTGTGCAGAAGACAGATGGCCTCCGCTGTGCAGGAAAAAGGCTAATCTAACATTTACCAATTTCTCCATCAACTTGCACACGCAAGAGCTTAGAGAGATTGGGCGGAAACCGGTCGGAGTAGAGTGATCTCTTCCCGGCTTGCGAAAGGCGAGCACAGTAGCGATTGGCCAGGAGTCTGAAGAAGACCTTCCACCCAGATCCTGTTAAACAAATCTAACAGAAAGGCCATGCCTCGCTCACCCAGGTGTCGAAGCATAGCGTAAGGGACATCGTCCGGACCATGGGCGGTGTCCGCGCACGAAGCGAGAGCGGAACGCAACTCACTCACAGTAAACTTGTCGTTGAAGGGTTGTCCGCCTCTGGAGGTAAAGTCCAGCCGGCGGCCTTCCACGAAATCACGACGTGCATTGAATGCTGGCGGAGCAGCATCACGGCTAGAGGATGGGGAAAAAGCGGTTGCTAAGGATTCCGCCACGGACGCGGGGTCCGAGATTGCGGTCTCATTCTCCTGGAGAACGGGAGGGGGGTCCTGCGAGAACTTGCCCCGAATCCTTTTGACTCGCTTCCACACCTCAGCTAAAGGGGTCTTTCTCGTTAAGTGAAGACACGTATGCCCGCCAAGAAGAGCGGCGGGCGTGCTTCGAAATATACCGGAACATAGCCCTAGCCCGACGAAATTCAGCGACAGTGAAATCGTTCGGGCGGCGCTTATAGCGCATGTAGGCATAACGCTCCTGTTTGAGGGCCGTCTCACACTCGGCCGACCACCATGGGAGTAGTCGGCGTGCAAAACGGCCAGACGTCCTAGGAATAGTAGTCAGGCCCACGGCGATGAGGTTGCCGGAGAAGAACTCAACAGCCTCATCTACCGACCTAAACTCCTCGACTGAGATAGAGAATTCAGTCATTTCCTGAAATGCAGGCCAAACGCACCCGCGCCAAGCACAACCGAGGTGGTCTCTCAGGCGGCAGTTGCCCTGAAAATGATATTTGAATGGGAAAGTAATCACTACCAGGGAGGTCATCGACCACCCCCCAATCAAAATCAGGCTGTGCATCCGAAGAGCACAAAGATAGGTCAAGGCAAGAAAATGAAGTGGTTCTCGGACAGTGATGCGTAAACTCATCCACGTTTAGGACACCCATCTCAAGCTCTTTGATCAGATCGGCAAGGACTTGTCCCCTGGGATTTATGAAGTAATCTCCCCAGAGAGGATGCGTGCCGCTCAGATCTCCAAGCAAGAGATAGGGCCTCAGGAACCGTGCCACGACGCGTCGAAGTCAGCTGACGGTGGAATGTACGCAGAAATGATAGTATACCTCCTATCCAGGTGCAGCTGCACAGCCACTGCCTGAAAGGAGGTATCTAAAGAAAAAGGAAGAACGGAGACATCATGCCAGGTGTAAACCGCGCATCCCCCAGCCCGGCCATCCCGCGGTGGTGGAGTCGCAAGACTCTTATACCCCGGGAGGGTAGGCAGCGGGCACGCGCCTAGCATGGTCTCCTGCAAAACAATAGCTAACGGGGAACGGAAAGAGAAGAGCCTCCGCAGCTCCTCCTAGTTGGCCCGGAGTCCATGGCAATTCCATTGAAGGAATATGCCCTCCAGGCCTAGCTCGGAGGAGACGCGGGGGCCCTCTTTGAAGAGAAGACCCTCACGGGAATGGCCGTACGCTTCCCGGAGGCAGAACCCCGGGCGCGTTTGGCCGGACAAAGCGCTGAAGGCGCTGTCGCCTTCGAGGACTTATTGGGGAAGGGTGGGCTCGCCATGCGAGTCTTTTTCTCCCTCCGCCTCAAAACCTTAGGCGGGCGTTTCGGCTTGGAAGACGGGGGGGCCCTCTTTTCCAGGAACCACCGTCTCCGAGCCACTCGCTCCACCTCGGGGCGTGGGCGAAGGGCCCGAAGCTCCTTTGTTGCCGTCTTCCTTTCGGGGAACCCCGGAAGATGGCCTAGCGACCATCTTCAGGGGTGTTGCCTCCTGTGAGTCTAACGACTCGGTGGAGGCGCGTGGCCGTTTCGCCTTACGGGAAACGGTCACGCTGGGGGAAGAAGGGGAAGCCCTGGTTTTAGCCGGGGCAGGGTATGAACCCTTTTTTCCGCCAGCTTTACCAGGGGAGCGCCCGGGTTGGGTAGAGCCCACAGAAAAGCTCCGAATGGGCGCGGAAATAACCGTGCTCCTTGGCCTGGATGGGCCAGGAGCAGAGGGTGCCTTTCTAACTATTGAGGCATATGACGTACCAGGCAGAGCCGGGCGCGACAGGACTAAGTCCTTTGCCTCGCGGAATGAGAGTCGATCCTAGTCCTGAACGACCAGGATTTCTTTCTCAAGGAGATATGCACCACATTGCTTCGAAGAAGCAGGGTGCGGCTCTCCGCAATTGACACACTTGGCCACACACGTGTGCGACCTTGGAGCAATTTACACATACTTCGGGTGACCCCGACTTTGCACGTCTACATGAGTGATTCGTATGGCCGAAGCGGTGACAGTAATAGCACCGCCGCGGCAGTGGCACGAATGCCTTTACGCGGTAGCGGTACCAACCGGCACGCACCGACTCAGGGAGCTTGTCACAGTCGAACGTGACGAAGAGTGTAGGGGTGGGTCTCGAGGCCCCTCCCTGTTTTCTCATCACACGTTCGACCTTGACCGCCCCATGGTCGGCCAGCTCTAGGGTGATGTCCTCAATGGAGTAGTCAACGAGTTCCCTCGCATAAACTACTCCTTTCACAAAGTTCATGGTAGAGTGCGGCGTCACACTCACCGGGGTGCCATGAAGTGTCCGAAGAGAACTTATCTTGGCCGCCTCGGCGGGATTCGCCGCATTCGCCAGAAGGCTCCCGCCCGAGAAACGGGTTACCTTCGGCTCTCTACCAATTGCACTAGCTAATCCTCTCCTCTGATGGATCCTGTTTCGCTTGGAAAACATGGTGCCATCAGTGGAGCAAATAACGAGGAAGCGTTTGAAGCCAGCGGGCTTGAAAACGCCAGGTAACCTCTGAATGAGGGGCCCCGATGTCATCGAGGCTCCGCCCTGTGCACTTTTGGTCTTTGTCATCGTCAGGAGCTCCGTACTCGGGGGGGGGGGGGGGCGAGGGGCCGGATGTGCTGATCTTGGCTTGGTCACTTGCCAAAGTGGCAGCAGGCCCATCTGTCCCCGTAGCCCCCGCGGATGGAGATGAGCCCCGAGTCTTTTTTGTCTTTTTAGTCTTTTTCTTTTTCGGAGAGGAGGGCGGGGAATGAACCCGCTTCTCACCTCCGTGGGCAGAAGCCCCCATGCCAGATGGGCCGGCCTCAGCCAGGTCCCTCTCCGAAATAGAGAAGTTCCTGGTAGTCGTGGGGGCACCTGTCGGAGGAGATTCCTGCCCTCCTTGTATTGCCTCGGAGCCTTCAGCCGTTTGAGGGGGACCTTGCATAGGGGCGGACTCGGGTTCGGGGCTTGGCGCCGAGCCCGGATTCCCCCCCATGGAAGGCCCTACCCTCTGAGGCTAGGTCTCCTTAAGGACCATGTCTATCACAGGAGGGGCCTCCAGTTGGCCATCCCCTCCCAGGACATCGCAGGTCCCCTTGGCAGCGTCAAGAGTCATTTGTGGGGAGGCACAAGCCTTAACCCCGGCAAGGTTTAATATCCTTGCCAGCAGGTCTTTTGAGGGAAGCAACCGAAGGGGCCTGGCTTCCCTCTCCCCCCTAAGGGGGTTTGCCCTACCGAGCCGCTTACACGAGGGGCGGTCGGCAATGGGATGACTGCTGGCTTTCTTAGCACTCCCTTTAGAAAGAAAAGGAGGGACTGCCGCTGGAAATAGGGGGTTGCCTGAAAGCACCTCCAGAGAAGGAAGTGAGGGGGAGTCCCCTACACCCGTAGGCGTAGGAGAGGAGTAAGCCTCCTCTCCCGTTAAAGAAGTATGGAGGGTCCCCTGCGCAAGCACAAGGGGGGGGGGACCTCCATTTTTCTGGTGGAGATGCCCGAGGGCGGCTCCTTTGATGTTCTTGGGGAAGTTAGGGGTTGGGTTTTTTTTTATACTCATCATTGGGCATGGTGACCCTCTTTTGATTACGGGACGCAATAGCTCACCACCTCTCACAGTTGCCCGCACTGCAAGAGGTGCTTGTACGCCCGGCAGAGCCAGGCGCCCCTATTTGGGACCACCCCTCCCGCCTGGTGGCCTGGCAGTCCATCGGCATGGCGGCTCCACCTTAGACACGGCGTAAAAAAGATAGATTTTGAAGACGAGAGGAAAAGGGATGTGAGGAAGGTATGGGTGGGGATGAAGCAGGTTGTTAAAAACCAACCACCCCAGACCGGAGCTAAGGGGTTAGGGAACATTGTCCCCTCCCCCCTCAGCCCCGATCCAGGACGGTTGGCCAAGAAGTAGGTCAGCATCTACCCTGTGAAATTAGAGGCTGCCCAGAGAAAGTTGTGGGAGAGGTTGTATGAAAAGAGAGGAAACAAGTGTTTTGAAGGAAGGAAGAGAGGCTAAGCTGAGGCCGGACGGGGTGCTGAGTCCCGTCAGCACCGCGGCCAGGATGGCAAATCGCCGCGCCCCTTACGGAGCACAGTCCTGAGAGAGCCAGCTGCCGCCATTTAGGGTCACACCTCTCGCCCAGCGGGCAGGCAGCCCTTCGGCATGGCGACTCCAAGTTGGGCTGGGAGTAAACTTGATAGACAATGAAAGGAGAGAGAAAGGGTATGAGGAAGGTGAGGGTGGGAGTGAACCAGGTTTTTAAAAACTCACCACCTCAAACCGGAGCTCAGGGGTGAGGGGGCGTTGTCCCACCCCCCTTCAGTGCCGATCCCGGATGGTTGGGTGAGAGGAAGCTGGTCGGCGTCTACCCTTTGAAATTAGAGGCCGATTAGAAAAAGTTGTGGGAGAGGTTGTAGGGAAAGTGAGGAAGCAGCACAGGGGACAGGAAGGCAAATCACCGTGCCCCTTACGGGGTTTGCAATTAAATCAGATGATCTTAAGTATCCCCCCCCCTCCCGGAAGGAGTAGTCAGTCATCTGGACGAGTACCTCCCATCCCGGCCATAATGCTTACTGCTGGATCAGTTTCGGATTTCTTCTTACATTTTTCACAGTCTCATTGGTATCTACTCTAAAATAGCTCCCCCGACCCTTCCCTACGGACGTTGGTGACCGAGTGGCCTCGCAATTCTCTTGAACCTACCCTGACTCGGCATTGATGGCATATCCGGTTTGAGGGTAATTTCTATGAAAATCAGTCCATAACTATGTTTATGTGCACTCGTTAAATGAGGTTTTTATACACACACTCCTGAAATACTTCATTCCGCACACTGGTAAACATGAGAAACCTGTGTAGATGGATTTAACCACTTAAAAGAAAGTTGTGTTGGGAAAAATTCATGGGCATCACACCCTACCCAAAGGGACAAGTAATCCAGCTCTTAAGTACCCAACAATAGAAGGAGCCCAATCCTTAATTGAAGCTTATCCATCTCTATTATAATTAGAGATTAATATATTTAAACCCTCATACTGTATCCAAGGTACAAAAGAGGTACGTCAGTACATGACTGGCTGGGGATTCTGGGGCATGTTTGGTATAGCGATCACGTAAAACCTGACTAGAAATGACACGTTCACAACTGGTGCCTCGGGCACATACTTCGACAGAACAAGTATCCCCAAACATTGTTTAAGGCCAGAAAGAGCTATTTTCTTCCTACAGAGACAATATTTTCTCATTTATACCCGACTCATTGTCTCCTGTATGTAAGTAGGTAACCTCATCTTATCAAGGCTTTGGCTACGAGAAGTTTGTTGAAATTCCCGACAAATTGCTTGAAAACAAAACAATTTATTGGCACCTTCATTGGGCTATATAAATTCATACATGGTAAGTATTTAGAATACGAGCGTATAATTTTTTATTTATTTGTTTTATTATCTAATATACAAGTTATTTATATAATTTTGAAATTTATCAAATTTCTTTTTAGGATTTCGGTGCTTGAAGTACAGACCCCTTCATATGGTAAACTTTAACGAAGCTTGGCTCGATCAAGATAAGCATTTTAAAAAGACAAAGGTCAGCCTTTGGAGAGCTCATCTTTACTAGGTGATTAGGAATGTATCTTTCAAAGGTTAGGTAAAAAAAAAAAAAACCTAATTCTTCCCCCCCCCCACACACATTTAGGGAATACTAAACTAAAATTTTCAAGTGGTCTTTTGTACTAGTGGCAGTGCTCAACTTGATCTGAGTTGCTTTATAACAAACAGCTGGAATATATTATATACGCGAGATGCTTTCTCTTGTGGGTACGCGGGTATAATTAATAGGCGTTAAGACCGACTTGAAAGTGTGGTTGAAAAATACCCACCCCGTCTAGAAGCCCCTTCCAAAACATTTCTGTGCAACAACAGGTTAATATACGCCGACCCCACTTTTTGAGGGAGAGTTACCAGGTTGAAGGAAGAAACGACTTTCACTACCGCCAAAATTAGGCCTGGCGATCTCTCGTCAGTAGGCCTCAGGCGCGCAAGGAAGTATCAGGTGTAGCGTGGATAACCATGCTGCAGTTTACATCTGCCTGATTCCGCCCCCTCCTAGACCCAATATACGCAGAGTGCCATGCGGGTCTAATTACCTGCAGAAGGATCTGCAGCTATACATCTTCCACACATTTTGGCTTATCTTTACTTCCTTTACATAACTCAAAATTTATGAGAGATTCCCTCGTTGGTTTTCGGTATCGAAACAGAGACTATGGTCGTCGGAAAGAGAATAAGCGCCGTAAACAATGTCAAGTTGTTGGAAAGGGTTTATTGTGGGTTGGAGAGGGGTCGAGCCCACGTAATGTTAACAGAATAGGTTCACTGAGGGTTGAAGAGCGGTCGAGCTCACGTAATGTTGATAGAACGGGTTCAATGTGGGCTGGGGAGGGGGGTCGAGCCCATGTAATGTTAATAGAACAAGTTCACTGAGGGTTTGAGAGTGGTTGAGCCCACGTATTGTTGACAAAACGGGTTAGCTGCGGTTTGGAGAGGGGTGAAGCCCCTTGTTTTAAGTTATGGAAAAGGTTCACTGGGGGTTGGGTCAGAAGCAGGAAGAACAATGAGAGTTAAAATCATTTCGGCTTCCCATCACGGAAACCATCGATAGTAATAGAAATATCAAAGGAATAAAAATTGCAATTGAATGCAAGCCTCTAAGGTAAGTTATATTCTGATTATTATTTTAGTTATAAAATGAAAACAAACGAGTGCATCTCAGAATTAGTGTGAAAATTTGGGAAAGTGGTTTCGTCAGGAAGAAGTAAAAATATATGGGTAAGCAGCTCTATTGACCTAGCCTCGTTTCCCAGAAATTAGGTTTAGGAAATTTTAGCAATTATACAACTTAAAATAAATAAAACTGACGCAAAAGAAAAACAAAACTAGAAGCTTCGAGTAAGAGGGACAAGCGGTAGCGCCCCCATTCCTGCCCCTCCCAAATATAGGCACAGGTGACGTGCGCCCAAATGCCTCAGACTAGGACAGTTGACAAGAATGGGGCCTCCACAGTCTGGGGCTAATGCAGTCGTTGCAGGGAAGCGCGCAATCAAATAGCCCATTAAGGAACGCTAGGCTTGAATCGGAAGGATCAGTTTTGCAAATTTGTTCATAAATAAACGATTAGAATTTAAAAAGTGAAAGTGTAGGGATGGTATTTAGCCCAAAACGAATACTTGCCGCAATAGGCCCATGGCGCGCAACTCGTGAATTCTACCCAGTTTCCCCTCTGGCGGGGTGAGTGGAGCAATACGAGTATAGTTGAGGATTCCTCGTATGTAATCATCTTTATCATTTCAAGTATACTAATGGTAGGTGTGCTTTTTGCCCAACACAAGTCTACGGCCATTGAACTTCCAAGAAGAGAGGGTCATGTTGTAGCCCTTACACCCCCCTCCCCTGAATCCCTATAGAGGGCCGGCGAGGATGGAACGGGAGGAACTTGATCAGGGGCGAAGAAAGGCATTTTATCGAATTATGGAAAATGAGTCGAGCGGGCGACAGGAGGATGCAGGCGGGGCGCCAACGCGGCCAAACCACTCTCACTCGAGGTCCTCAGGCGAAGGGAGGATATCGAGTAGACATCCAAAGCTTCAGCCAGACAATTTTTATTAGAAAATTTATTGTTCCCTTCTGGCAGCGGCCAATGACGATGCACCCAACGAAAGAACAATTATCTCCACGTTAAGTCAAAATAGAAACAAAATGACAATAAGAATACCAAATAAAGAAATAAACATAACTAGAAAAAAGGAATTTTTTATAAGTAAGCTCTTGTGCCCAGGGGACCTCCAAAAAATCCCGCGAACAAAACGGAACCAACAATCAAAAAGAAGGGGAAGGCCTCTTCCATAACATCATACAGACAATACCGGATTATGCGATATAGAACACCGAGAATGCTGGCTGCTCGGTACAGATACCAGATACTCAGTAGAAAACTTCCAGCGTTCATTTGGCGACTGTCTAAGACATAATTCACCTTAATCATTTTATAGCTTGATGATAGGGTAGATTAAAAATCAAACTAACCAAAGACAGACCCCCATTAAACGTCCAAAACAAACAAATAAAACCAAAGGCAAAAACAAAACAAAAAGGCAGGAAGATGTAAGGATCCCAGCCTGGGACATTAAATCTGAATATACCGAACAGTGAAGGGTTCAACACAGTCATCACAGTACGGTGCAGGGTAGTGCTCCATCTGATGGTGGTACGTTCCGTGAGTGTGCTAAATTTTAAAACCGAATGGCTGCACTGATTCTTGCTACGCAGTCAGTGCGAAACGGTGGTCTGG